>CP106731.1:74764251-75461668 GCA_025506655.1 Gossypium rotundifolium
AGTTCAGGGAGTAGTTTTCCTAACAGATCTGATGGAATTACCGTTCGGGGAATTTGACTTAATTTTAGGCATGGATTGGCTAGTGAAGTATCAGGTCAATATAGATTGTGCAACCAAGCGTATGGTGTTAAGAACCCTCGAGGGAGGTGAAGTGTTGGTGATAGGAGAAAGGGGGAATTGTCTGTCAAATGTGGTAACTGCCTTAAGAGCGGAAAGAATGGTGAGAAAAGGGTGCGAGGCAGTTCTAATGTTTGTACGGGCTTTGGAAGCCAAGGACCTAACTATTGAGGACGTTAGGACGGTGAAAGAATTTCCTGATGTTTTTCTAGAAGAGCTTTGAGATTACCTCCGGATCGAGAAGTGGAGTTTGGAATTGATATTCTTTTGGGAATAACGCCAGTATCTATTGCTCTATATAGAATGGCGCCGAAGGAGTTGGTGGAATTGAAAGTGTAAATCCAAGAGTTGTTGGGTAGAGGGTTTATTCGACCAAGTGTGTCGCCTTGGAGAGCGCCGATGTTATTTGTTAAGAAGAAGGATGGTTCAATGCATATGTGCATTGACTACGTCAATTGAATAAGTTAACCATCAAGAACAAATACCCGTTGCCAAGGATCGATGACTTGTTTGATCAGTTGAAGGGGGCCTCAGTCTTTTCGAAGATAGATCTAAGGTCAGGGTACCATTAGCTTAAGGTCAAAGAGGCGGATATTCATAAGACGGCCTATAGGACTCGCTACGGTCACTACGAGTTCATGGTGATGCCATTTGGGTTGGCTAACATGCCAGCAGCGTTTATGGATATGATGAATCGAGTGTTCCAACCCTACTTGGATCGATTTATCGTGGTTTTTATTGATGACATCTTAGTTTATTCAAGATCAGAGAAGGAGCATGATTCACATCTGCAAGTGGTTCTGCAGATTCTAAGGGAGAAGCAGCTTTATGCCAAATTCAGCAAGTGCAAATTTTGGCTAAAGGAAGTTAATTTTCTAGGTCATGTGGTGTCAGCAGAGGGGATTAGGGTTGACCCTCAAAAAATTGAAGCGGTGTTAGATTGGAAGCCGCCTAAGTCGGTGGTAGAGATTCAGAGTTTCCTTGGTTTAGCCGGGTATTACCGAAGGTTTGTTGAAGGATTTTCTCTGATTGCGGTGCCATTGACTAAGTTACTACGGAAAGAAGTTCTGTTCGTTTGGTCCGATAAGCAGCAGGAGAGTTTTGAAAAGTTGAAAAGGATATTGACGGAGGCTCCGGTGTTGATTCAACCGGAGGCTGGGAAGGAATTTGTGATTTACTGTGATGCGTCACACATGGGACTAGGATGCATGTTGATGAAAGATAGAAAGGTGGTTGCGTATGCATCATGGCAGTTAAGATCGCATGAAGCAAACTATCTTACCCATGATTTGGAGTTGGCGGCGGTGGTGTTTCCCTTGAAGATTTGGAGGCATTATTTGTACGGGGAGAAATCTATCATTTACATGAATCATAAGAGTTTGAAGTACCTTTTGACACAGAAGGAGTTGAATCTAAGGCAAAGGAGGTGGATCGAGTTGTTAAATGATTATGATTGCTCGATCGAGTATCATCCGGGTAAGGCCAATGTGGTGGCAGATGCTCTAAACCGTAAGGTGATCTCTGACTTGAGAGAAATGTTTGCTCACCTTAGTCTGTACGACGATGGGAGTTTATTGGCGGAACTTCAAGTAAAACCCTCATGGGTTAGTCAGGTTAAGGAAAAGCAGCAGGCTGATAAGTTACTGAAGGAGAAGTTTTCGGTTGGAGCAAGTGATGAATCAACAAAATTTAGTGTGAATGAGGAAGGGCTGTTATGTTTTCAAGGAAGAGTGTGCATGCCGAAAGATCCTAAATTGAGGCATAGGATCCTGCAAGAAGTGCATGAAAGTCCATACGCTATGCATCCTGGAGGGAGTAAGATGTATCGAGATTTACGGGAGCAATTTTGGTGGCCAGGCTTAAAATGAGAGGTGACTAAATTAGTGGGGAAGTGTTTAACTTGTCAGCAGGTAAAAGCGTAGCATCAGTTACCATCAAGGTCGTTGCAACCGGTGAAGAATCCTCAGTGGAAGTGGGAAAGGATCACAATGGACTTTGTTAGTGGTCTACCTCTCACGCCTACTAGGAAAGATTTAGTTTGGGTGATCGTTGATCGGTTGACAAAGTCTACTCATTTTTTACCGGTTCAGGTCGATTATTCCTTACAAAAGTTGGCTAAGCTATATATAGCGGAGATTGTAAGGTTGCATGGGGTACCTATGTCAATATCTCAGACCGAGATCCTAGGTTTACGTCAAGGTTTTGGAAGGCATTGCATTAAGTGTTGGGTACGAAGTTGGATTTTAGTACAACATTTTAGCCTCAAACCGATGGACAGTCTGAGCGGGTGATTCAGATCTTGAAGGACATGTTAAGGGGTTGTGCCATTGATTTCAAAGGTAGTTGGGAGGAGTTTCTGCCATTGGCAGAGTTTGCGTACAACAACAGCTACCAATCTAGTATTCAAATGGTGCCCTATGAAGCATTGTACGGGCAAAAGTGTCGTACTCCTACCTGTTGGACGGAATTAGGGGAACAGCGGATTTTGGGTCCGGAGTTGGTTATCGAGACGGAGGAGAAGGTTGAGCTAATTCGGGCTTGACTAAAGGAAGCGTCGGACAGACAGAAGTCCTATGCTGATTTGAAGTGCAAGGACATAGAGTTTGTAGTGGGTGACAAGGTGTTCTTGAAAGTGTCGCCATGGAAGAAAGTATTAAGGTGTGGGCGGAAGGGTAAGTTAAGTCCCAGATTCATCGGACCTTATCAGGTGCTGAAACGAGTTGGACCAGTAGCATATCAGCTTGAGCTACTTGCTAAATTGAATCAAATCCACGATGTATTTCATGTCTCTATGCTAAGACGTTATCATTCGGATCTGTTTCATGTGGTACCTATGGAGGAAATCGAGGTAAGACCTAACCTATCCTTTGAAGAAGGACCAGTGGAAATCTTGGATTGTGATGTCAAAGTATTACGAAGGAAGAAGGTTCCGTTGGTTAAGGTTCTATGGCAGAATCATAGCTTTGAGGAGGCTACGTGGGAATCGGAGGAAGCGATATGACAACAATACCCACATCTATTCAGATCAGGTAATTTCGAGGATGAAATTCTTTTAAGGGGGTAGAACGGTAACATCCTGAATTAATGGGCCTTTGCATTTGATGTGTGTTATGTTCAATATGATAATTAGAGTGTTTAAGGAGTTCAGATTGGGCTCAGGTTTGGGCTGAGGCCTTAATCAAATTTTCTGTTTGGGCACTTTAGTGGAAAGCTAGATAGGTCTAGGCTTAAAAGATATTGTTCACGAATTAAAACACAAAAATAGGCTAGTGGCCCAGTGGACAGTGGCGTGAAAAGCAGTAAGGGGATCCAAGGTTCGAGTCGCATTACCCACTTATTTATTTTAATTATTTTTGGCATTAAAAGGAGAGGAGAGTGGGGGCGGCTAGGATGCTTTAAAATAGGAAGATTTATCTGTTCGATAATGTGGATATTGTGCTGATAATAGTAGGGAGAGGTGGTGTTATTTAGGCCTCTCCTAAAGGTGAATAGATCAAGATAAAGGAGAAAAGATAGGAGCTATCTGCTGAAAGCAGAGTTGGCCAAAATTCCATCTCCTAGATGGGAGGAATCGATTTCTTCATGTTAAAGGGGTGCCAAAATTTCCCCTATTATTTGATTAATTATTAGTTATCAGGAAGGGCACTTTTGGGTTTTGATAAGCAATTGCTGAAATTCTCTATAAGTAGGGATGGTATCTCTTCAATTTTGGCATTTGAACCCTATTATTTTCCTCATTTTCTACGCCAAAATTCTCAGTCTTTCTATGCAATTTCTGCTCTCTCTTCTTTTCAAAAGTCGAAACCTCTCAATTCTTTCTCTCATCTTCACTTTCTTCAAAAGCCAAAAACTCTCACTTCACTTTCTTTTTCCATTCTTTTCTCTTGTGCCGATTTCTCCCTAAAGCCAGAATCTCTTGGAAGTTGTCGAATTCCCTGTAAAGGTAGGTGCTGATTTTCTTCTATTCTTTTTCCCTTCTCTTTTGGTTTTGAGACTATAGCCAAATGGCTAGTTGATTGATAGGTCATCTTTATTTTGACTTTTTCTCTAATCACATGTTCTTTTGGGCGGCACTTCGGGAAATCATAGTATATCGAATCATCCAGATCTCAAAGCTGGAAGCCATTAATCTCTAAGTATCCTATCGATTTTGGGATTTGAAGGTATGGGGTTTCCTTTAGATTCCTATTAGATTCACTATCATATTTTAGATCTTAACTCATATATGGTTTAACAACCCTATTTCGCTATAATAATTCTGACAAGGACTTTTTAGATGGAATCAAATATGGATCAGGCAAAGGAGAGGATTGGGTCCGTAAACCCAATCCCTAAGTTTAATAAACGAGTTGTGTTCGCTGTTCGAGATTGGCTATCGGGTTGTGGACCGACTTTTGAATAGCATCTTAGGCAGATAGCAGTCGTATCGGCTTTTGACAGTGTCGACATAGAGGGTGTCATCTTAACCATAATAAGGTTTGTAGATTCTTGACACATAAGCTTTGTTATGTTACATGTATCTATGGAGTAAAAGCCGAAAAGAGAGGCTATATGAACAGTCATGTTACCCAGAAAGGGTAGGTAAGGGATGCCAGTACGTAATCATAGAAACTTTTCTATGTGTATCAAAGCATGTGAAAGTATGAGATATGTTAGGTGGCTTGATGTTTTGATTCTTGTATGTGTGTATGCATGGGATGGGATTGATTGATCAATTTATGGAAGGGGAGCTGGTCGTGGGGCGATCGGTGGCTTTGCCACAAAGGTTCGCGATTAGCGATCGGTCTTTATGAATGATGACATAAATTGTCAAAATACTAAATGTATTTTGAGGTTCGCATTAGCGATCGATCTTTATGATAGGCAACACAGCTGTCAACGTGGTGTGTAGCGGATGGAGAGTTGATTGTAGAAATCCCCACGATGTGATGGTTGGTAGGGGGTGTGTAGAGGATGGACCATGTTGCATGACATATTTTGTTACCATTGTATATGGTCCAAGGCCCATAATGTGTTTGTGGGCCCTAGGCTTTTATGTGTTTTCAAGTTTTGCACACTGAGTCTTTGTGACTTGCCCATTTATATTTTTCCCACTCTACAGATGAGCAGTAGACCGTAGACATGGGATCCAAGGCGGACTCGAGGGGCCATCAAGACTATTATTATTATCATAGGCTATCTTTGACTTTTCGTTTGAAGTATAAATTTTTGAGAATATTTTTGTAATAAGGCCCCATAACTTAGGTTTCCAATTTATGTGTTAGTCGCTTTATTTTATTTTCACCCTTAATAAGTCTCATGCTTATAAACCTATGTTTTTCCAAAGTCTTGTTAATAAAATGAAATGATAAATGGGCTTTTCAAACTCAACCGACACAAATGATAAGTTCTTCAAACTTTTTCACAAATATCACGATTAATGAAAAAAACTGATCTTTTCAAAACCCATCGAAGCAAAGTTTTAAGATTTAACCTGTAGCATACCAGATCCGGTAATGACATATGGGCTGGGTTTGGGGTGTTACAGGTAAATAGTCAGAATTGTTGAACATAATTATTTCTGCGGTGTCTACAGAAACTAATTGTTCAGGGCGCAGATGCCTATCTAACATATATATTGGATATGCTTAAGTCTAGAAGTGAAATCAACCACGTACCGATAATGAGAGAAATTTTTTATGTGTTTCTTGAGGAAATGCCTGGTATGCCCCCTGAAAGAGACATAAAGTTCTATTATACACTCCATATTAAAATCCTCGAACATAAAGAAAATCTGACATCTTTAAATGATCATTGGAATAATATGAGGCATCGCAATACTAGCAAATCACACGAGGTGCAATCAACACCTCTTTGCCCCGAATAGTGACATGATCATGCCCGTGATAAGTCTTAATATTTATATAATGAATGATCGAGCCTAGAAACTAACTATCAGCATAATTGAGGCAAGCTCACCTATCAAACAATTGTATAGCTTAGTGGCAAGACCAGAATGTCGAACCCAAAGGAACCAAAAGTACTAGTACTGACTCTCTTTTTATTATCTAGCCTAAAATAAAAGTGATTAATGTTTATTTAACTAATTACTAAGATAAGGATGCCAAGACACAGAGAATGAATAGGAAAATACTTTTGGGGAAAATCAATTGATCAAGACAATACCTGAGGAATAATCTACCTAGACTTCACTTATTATTTAACTCTGAACCAGACGATTTATTCACTTGACTTGATCCGTAGGATTCCCAAATTTATATTAATACCTCTTTCGAGGCTACTAACTTCTATCCCTAGGTTGATTAATTGAAATATCTTTCTAATTAAAACCCCTAGTGTTGCATTAATTCGATCTATGGACTCCCATATTAGGTTTGACCCTAATCCGATAGATTTTCGTCGTCCTATTTCTAGGAGTGCGATCAACTCCGCTTAACTATGCTAGATCTAATCTTAAATAGGGAATTTTGCTCCACTGCCTAAGTGCATCAATACTTGAATCAATATCCTGAAATATTAAAGCAAGAATTAAGAGCACATAATCAAGAACAAATCAAGTATTTATCATATAGTTCAGAAAACAATAACAAGATTCGTCTTAGGTTTCATCTCCGTAAGGTATTTGAGGGGTTTAGTTCATGCTTATAAAAGAATACATCTTAGAAGAAAAATAACAAAACATAAAGAAAACCCTAAAACCCCCTGAAGGAATTGAAGGAGAAATACTCAGTCTTGAGTGTGATTCCGCTTCTGAGAAGGATCAACTGGCTTTCTTTGGGTAATTCCCTATATTCAGCCCTCTCTGGCTGCCTCAGCTACCTCCTCCTTTAGAATACACTTAGGGTGTTTATATAGGCTTTCGAAATGTCTTTCTTTGCCTCGAAATATCCTTTTCGAGTGGAATTAAAACAGGTCATGGCAGGGACACACCCGTGCAACACGCTCGTGTGATTCGAGCCCAAGCCAATGTTTGAGCCTGCTAAAGAGGCACACCATGTGGATTTCATACTTTGGCCTATTTCCTCCGTTTTTGGCCCGTTTCTCGTTCTTTCCATCCTCCTATGCTCTCTTGAGTATAAAACATGAAATTAAGAGATTAAGAGCATCAAATTCATCAAATCTAATGAATATTCATCCAAATAAGCCAAACATGGGGTTAAAATATGTGTAAATTATGGTTTATCAAATACCCCTACACTTAAGCTTTTGCTTGTCCTCAAGCAAAAATCTCATCTCACAATTAAAATTAACTTCCCTTGATTCATAATTCTCATCAACAATGTCTCTTCATAATTCATAGATAATGTATACATGGATAATTTAACTCAAAGAGTCCTAAAGATTCAAACAATCAAAGTCATATATTTTTGTAGTACAAAAAATATAGGTGTTTCCCCTTATCCGAATAATTATCTTTGATTCAAAACTGACAAGGATTGATATCCTCACTAAAGATTCACTCAAATCACTCAAAGTGTTTAAGGTTCAAGAAAAGCACTCATAAGTCAAACATGAAAGTTAATCCCATAGGCTTGTCTGAAAATCAAATCTCCACTACTATAATCTGAGATGATACACAAATCAAAAGGTCTTTAAAGGGTTGTAATGGGGCTTGGGTTGAAGGTGTGAATATAGGCTGAATTAGAAGGTTAGAATTGAAATTAAATTGACAAATTACCTAACTAGAACAATAGACTAATAATTACTAATTACATTCAAATAAAAAATTATAATGATAACACGAGCTTCTTTTCAAAATATGAAATTAATTGCTTAAGCTCAAATAACATAGAACTAATAATGAATGAATTTCAACTTCTTCTTCTTCTTCCTTTTTTTTTAAAGAATAAGAACATATAATAATAGGATGAATTTAACCTGAAATAAAGAAAATAGTTAGGAACCGATCAACTCAAATCTCAACAAAAGGGACATCAAAAGGTTAGGGGAAGTAAAAATTCGGTTTTAGGTTAATATTAAAGGTTAAGTAAAAAAATGGTTTATTAGGATCAAAGGGGTTTATCAGGGGTTAATTATGAAGGTAGGCTTTTTATGGAGTAAGTAGGTTAAAATCTAGGTGCCTTTATCATCTTAGTATATCAAGTCAAAGGTGTGGTCTCGACATACATAATCGAAGCAAGTTCTAGAATAACAAATCAATGTTGACACACTCATAATCAAAAAAGTGAGCACGAAAAATGTATGCTCTTAAGGCTCAAAATCTCACAAAAATTATTGTTTTTGATGACAACCTTGCAAATTTCAAACTTCAAGGTAATATTCGAATTTAGGTCAACAACCTAACAAATTTTTAATTTTGAAAAATAGACTTATCATGATTGATTCTCTAATATCTTAAAGTTTAAATCATCAATGCACAATTAACTATGACTTAATCCAAAACATATCAACAAAAATCATAAATCAACAGAAGTTTCATTCTAATTAGTGATATGAGAAAATTACTTAAGACAAAATATCATTTAGGGATTTGAGAATAATGCAAAAAGTTAGGAACTTTTCTAAATCAACTTCACCCCACACTTAAGATGTACATTGCCCTTAATGTACAAAGATAGATAATAATCATATAGTAAGAAAATCAAAAGTTAGGGAGAGAAGTGAAACTTCCTGAATTTTGGATGGAGTCAAAGAAAAGAAATGGGGAAATTCAAGCCGAGTTGGAGGATGAAGTGGTTGTGCTGGTGGTTATTAGGGTCTTGATGGTGTGATTCCCAAGCAACCTGAAAAACCTAAATAAACAAAATCAAAATATAATAATATAGATTTAGTACAAGTGAGATAAAGAGAAGGAAAATAAAGGAGAAGAGAAAAGAAAAAGAAAAAATAAATGGACTCAAAAGTCCTTTTCTTGTCAAGTTAATGAAATGTCCGGCATGAACTTATGTAGGTCGGTCTCGCACAGGGAGACTGGGCTAGGATCTTTCTGTTTCTTCGACATGGAGGTGATGGTGAAGATGGAAAAAAAAGGAGGAAAATGAAAAAGAGGAAAGCCTAAAGGGCATGAAAGAAAAGGAAATTGGGGAGTAGGTGACAAGAAGGGGTGGGTTTTAAATAGAAATCTGGGTTCTGGTACATCCCCACGCTCGTGTGCCATTGGCGTGTTAGGGCACACGGTCCGTATTGCATGGCTATGTTGTGCTTCGTTTGCTTCTCCCATGCATGTGTTGAGGTTTCTATGCCCGTATGGCTTTCTCAGTGTCATCACGGTCGCATCACACGGCCGTGGTGATTTATCCCAGCCCGTGTGTTGGAAAAACTTTGTCCTATTGCTACACGTCTACATCCACGTCCATTTACCTACCTATGGTGCCCACATGGCCACGGCCACGGTCGTGTGCAAGGCCATGGAGGTATGGAAACCTGTGCTTCATTAACTTGGTTAGTTTGTAGTTAGGTGCTAAAAGTATAAATAAAAATATGAAAATTAATGGGGTTAGTGTTTGGGTTGCCTCCTGAGAAGCGCTCGTTTAAAGTCTTAAGCTAGACTTATCTTTCATTCATGTTTTCATGGTGGTTCATGGAGTCAAAACTTCTCTTTATTAATTCTATTAATATACTATTTGAGTTGAGTAATGTTTACCTTAAAAGTTTCGAACTTTGGGTGAGTTACCTCGACCGTTACGTATGGAGACCTTCAGTACCGTGAAAGGGATTTCTTCTTTTGTCTTAAGGTCTAAAGTGGAGATTCGAGGGTCTGTCTTATCCAATAATACCTGATCTCCTATATTAAACTAGGTTGTTCCATCTTTAAGTTTGACATGGTTTTGCTTTGGTTGGCTTCGTGTGTTTTCAGTTTTTCCTTGATATGTGGCTTCCACTCGTCTAGTTCATCGATCTAAAGCCTTCGTTTCTCATGAGTTACTTCTTTATTGGCACGAGGTCTAGGATCTGGCTCAGTTGTGTAATTTCGTGGTGCTTCCTTAAATGAAGGTTGAACTGAATGGTCATTAATTGAATTTATGTTCTCACCTTTATTACTTGATGTCCTAGTCGAGTCAAGAGCTTGAAGAGTGATCGCCTCATCACCTACACAAAGTGTGAGTTCATCTGTACCAACATCAATTCTAGCTTTAGCATTTTCTAAAAAGGGTCTTCCTAAAATTAAAGGGACCGTATTGTCCTCATCCATGTCTAAAACAACAAAGTCTGCTGGGAATATGAATTTGTCAATTTTTACTAGCACATCCTCAATTATATCCATAGGAATTCTAATAGTTTTATCAGCTAATTGAATGCTCATCCTAGTTTGTTTGGGTTTCCCTAGACCTAGTTGTTTAAACATTTTATAGGGCATAACGTTTATGCTTGCCCTAGATTAGCTAAAGCTTTATTAACAGAAAAACTACCAATTAAACATGGAATTGTAAAACTCCCTGGATCTTTTAATTTTCATGGTAGTTTATTTTGCAAAATTGCTGAGCACACTGCGTTTAGCTCCACATGCGATGCTTCATCTAACCTCCATTTTTTCGTCAAGAGCTCTTTTAAAAATTTCCTTGAATCTGGCATCTGCGAAAGAGCTTCAAGAAACAATAAGTTAATATGTAATTTCTTGAAGAGTTTAAGAAACTTACCAAATTGTTCGTCTGCGTTGTCTTTCTTCATTGCATTGGGGTATGGTATTCGTGGCTAGTACTCTTTAATTACCAGTTTTGGGTTTTCTTGGCTTACCTTAACCTTACCTTCCTCTACCACATTCTCTTGCCTTGGCTCAGGTTCAGATTCTACTAACCCTTCACTATTTTGAATGGTAACGATATGAAGTTGCTCCTTTGGGTTTGTTTCAATGTTACTTGGCAAGCTACCTTGCGGTCGTTTAGATATGAGTTTAGCAAGTTGTCCAATTGGTTTTCGATCCCTTAGATTGATGCTTGCTGATTTTTGAGTGTTGTTTCGGTGTTTTGGAAATGAGTTTTGACACGGCGATGAATTTTTTCAGCATCTCCTCAATGTTCAACTTTTTCTCTTGTGGGTAGGGTTGCTGTTGAAAGCCTAGGAGGGGTTGTTGTCTTTGATTTCCTTGGCCACCCCACGAAAAATTTGGATGGTTCCTCCAACCTGGATTGTATGTGCTACTATAAGGATTATTTTGAGGTTGAGGATTATTACACATATAATTTATCTGCTAGTTTTCCATGCTATGTCCGTAGGGTGGGTACTCAGGATTCGACACACCTCCTAGGTTTGAGTCACAATGCATTACTAGGTGTACCTGCAAAGAACACAAGCCATCAATCTTTTTATTTAACATCTCTACCTGATTTGATAGCATGGTTACTGCGTCGAGGTTGAAAACTCCGGCTACTTTTGTGGGCCTTGTCCTTGTAACTTGCCACTGATAGTTGTTCAGTGACATCTTCTTTATAACGCATAGGTCACCTCAAGAGTTTTGTTATTCACGGTTTTGCTGACGGCTGAATCGATTAATTGCCTAGTCGAGGGGTTCACACCATTGTAGAAGGTTTGAACCTAAAGCCACAAAGGTAACCCATGGTGAGGGCACCTTCTTAGTAAGCCCTTGTATCTCTCCCATGCATCGTATAGTGTTTCTAGATTCATCTGTACAAAAGAAGAAGTATCATTCCTCAACTTGGCTGTTTTAGCCGGCGAAAAATATTTTAATAAAAATTTTTTGGTCATTTGATCCCATGTAGTGATTGATCCTCATGGAAGAGAGTTCAACCATTTTTTGGCTCTATTCCTTAATGAAAAGGAAACAACCGAAGACGAATGACATCATTAGAAACACCATTTATTTTGAAGGTATCACATAATTCTATAAAATTTGCTAAATGAGTATTTGGGTCTTCGTCCTACAAACCATCAAATTGAACAAATTGTTGAATCATTTGAATAGTGTTAGGTTTCAGTTCAAAATTATTAGCAGCAATAGCAGGCAACTACAGGAGGTAGCAGATTGTTATCAGCCATCTCTTCGGTAGTATTGGTTTCGTCTTCTTGCTCTTCTTCTATGTAATCTAAGCTTCGCCTTATTTCTCTACGATTTCTGGGAACAATACCTTCAATATCACTGTCGTAAATTAAGGGTCCTATTGGGTTCCTTCTAGTCATAAACTAGAGGTACCTGCCAGGAGCAAATAAAAGAAAAATTAGCAAAGTTAAAATTAAAATAAAAAATAAAAAATTAAATTACAAAAATAAAAAAATGGCTAAAGTAATAAAAATTTAGTGTTCCTAATATTTCAGTTCCCCAAAAACGGGCCCAAAAACTTGATCGTGTCCGTGATAAGTCTTAATATTTATATAATGAATGATCGAGCCTAGAAAATAACTATCACCACGATTGAGACAAGCACACCTATCGAACAGTAGTATAGGTTAGTGGCAAGACCGGAATGTCAAACCCAAAGGAACCAAAAGTACTAATACTGACTCTATTTTTATTATCTAGCCTAAAATAAAAGTGATTAATGTTTATTTAACTAATTACTAAGCTAAGGATGCCAAGACACAGAGAATGAATAGGGAAAATACTTTTGAGAAAAATCAATTGATCAAGACAATACCCAAGGAAGAATCGACCTAGACTTCACTTTTTATTTAACTCTGAACCAGACGATTTCTTCACTTGACTTGATCCGTAAGATTCCCTAATTTATATTAATACCTCTTTCGAGGCTACTAACGTCTAACCCTAGGTTGATAAATTGAAATCTCTTTCTAATTAAAACCCCTAGTGTTGCATTAACTCGATCTATGGACTCCTATATTAGGTTTGACCCTAATCCGATAGATTTTCGTTGTCCTATTTTTATGAGTGAGATCAACTCCACTAAACTATGCTAGGTATACTCTTAAACAGGGACTTTTGCTCCACTGCCTAAGCACATCAATACTTGAATCAATATCCTAAAATATTAAAGGAAGAATTAAGAACACATAATCAAGAACAAATTAAGTATTTATCATATAGTTTAGAAAACAATAACAAGATTCGTCTTAGGTTTCATCCCTCTCAGGTATTTGAGGGGTTTATTTCATGCTTATAAAAGAATACATCTCAGAAGAAAAATAACAAAACATAAAGAAAACCCTAAAACCCCGAAGGAATTGAAGGAGAAATCCTCAGTCTTGAGTGAGATTTCAGCTTCTGAGACGGATCAACTGGCTTTCTTTGGGTAATTCCTTATATTCAGCCCTCTCTAGCTACCTCAGGCTGCCTCCTCCTTTAGGATATACTTAGGGTGTTTATATAGGCCTTCGAAATGTCTTTCTTTGCCTCTAAGTATCCTTTTTCGAGTGGAATTAAAATAGGTCATGGCAGGGACACGCCCGTGCAACACGCCCGTATGATTCGAGCCCAGGCTCCGTGTGCGAGCCTGCTAAAAAGGCATTGCCATGTGGTAAGCTCCAAGCCATGTGGATTTCATACTTTGGCCTATTTCCTCCGTTTTTGGCACGTTTCTCGTTCTTTCCATCCTCCTATGCTCTCCTTACTATAAAACATGAAATTAAGAGATTAGGAGCATCGAATTCATCAAATCTAATGAATATTCATCCAAAATTAAGCCAAACATGGGGTTAAAATATGTGTAAATTATCGTTTATCATGACGCGAGTGATCGTCTCACCCCGTTGCTTGCAGTCCTCCCTATCTTTCAAAGAGGTGTAAAACTTGGTGTCAACCATCGATTCAGTCGGTGTAGTACAAAAATTGTTCCAAATGTCGGATTGTACCAAATACCAAATATCATCGTAAGTAGACATGGTGGGGTTGAACCCACATTCATGTATAAACAAACACCCACTCATTTGGAGGAAAAACATTTTGACTTCCAGGTTATGGAAGCGATTGTAATTGATATTTTTTTGTGCTTGAGTAGTGTGTTGTTGTTTTTGTGGTGCCATTTTTTGGATTAAAGCAGAATAACAACAAATAGGTGAACTTAACTTGAACCAGACATGAATAGAAGCATAATACACACACATAGGGTATTACATAAAATATAGCAAGGCTTAGAGATAGGTCCCTTACCTTTGCCTCAAGAGCTTTCGGGAGTTTCTTGAGTTACATAAAAAATTAACTTATCATATTATGTCCTTTAGAAAAGCTAAGTAAGTTTTAGGAATACTAGATCAGGAAACCCAGAATCTAGAATTTTCCTCCCATTCTTCTTTCTAAATTGATCCTTGAGCATGAAATTCTAAGGCTCCATAAATAACCATTATAATAGCTTAAGGTTTGTCGATATTTACGAGGTATCAAACATCGATGGAGTATTCTAAATACAGCTAACCCAAAACCTTTAAGGTAGCCTTAGTTCTAGAGCTTTCCCAGGTGTTGCAGAGAGAATTTAGAGAGAAAATAAAGTTTGCTAAAGAAAGCACAAAGCTTGGTCAAGAAGCCAATATTGGCTTTATACAGGAATGCACGGGAGTAAATCTTAGTGGGCAAGTTCATTCTCCCCACTACCCCTCCTTCGACAACCGTGACTAATAACTTTCTCTCTCTTCTTAAATGTTTCTACTCTCAATATCAGATATCTTGTCTCATTCTAAGTAACCCTCTCTAGGCCAACTATCTAGTTCAACCAAAAATAATAAGGCTGACAATACTAAGAAATAAGCACTAATGTCTATCAGCTGGGGTGGCGTACACTCTGTAAAGGAGCTTCGTCAACCACTAGGCTCGCTTTAACATAAACTTCACTTGTGGGCATACTCATAGTCCTCAAGCACTTAGCGAGTTCTCAAATGCCCTAGACTACGCTGGGTGGTGTGTTACAAATATTTTCAAGATTGAATATTGAAATTTCCTCGAAAATGATGCCAACAACTCGACTGCTTATTAACATGTTATCAATTATAATATAAATATAACACCAAAAATACATAAAATGAAATCAGTGGTGATAAACATATATTTACCAATTCAAAATCTACTTCATCCTAGGTATTACATACAAGCTCAAACACTCAACATCCATTGCACACACATGCCACACCTATCCATTCATTAATTCATTAAACGTAACCTATAGAACAAGACCAAAACATTATATATATACATAGACATTCAAGTTCACATGACTATCAACATAACCAAAATACCATTTGAACAAACATGTACCATTTCAAACCACCATTTACATAAATACATATGAAACCGAAACACCTATTTACATGCCACTTATAACCTAACCCAAAATGATTGAATCTACCAAGTTGTTGAAGAGATAATGTGAGCTCTGACTTGACTTCAATTTGACAACAACTTTTGATGCTCTACAAGAAATTAAATAGAATAATCGTAAGTATCGCAGTACTTAGGAAGTTGGTATATAACTTAACGTAACTTACTCGGATCTAACATACATATGCATTGTACATATAATTTATACATTTAAGAAACATGGTGATCATGGATGGCCTATTCAAACCACAAACCAACAAGGTTAGTTTCTTCACATAACAAGTATAAACATTAACATGCTTATGAATTATATTCAATGAGCATATTTGGTACATATATCATTATTTACTTATAGCAAGTTATATAATCATATCCAAATAAAATATTCTTTTTCCATTCCATATAGCCATTTGCTATTCCATACATCTATTTTAATTTCATTTATCGATTACCATTTAATATATTCGATTTATACCCGATGAACCATAATGAAATAACATTGGATACACGAGATAATAATACTCACACGAGCTGTGAAAAATGGGCCTTCTCATACGAGCTGTGGGTTGGGATGATAAAGCTACACGATACTACTCACACAAGCTATGAAGAATTCACAACAAATGCAGGACCATAGCCATAGGTGGTGTAACACCCTAAATTAGGGGTTGTTAAAAATTTAATTAATTTCCTATGTATGTGCTTATAGAAATAAATATTTTTAATTCTAAGCATATTTAGGGTCTTGACATAACCCAATTAGGTCGATTTGAATTAAAATCTCTTTTAAGGGCTTAAAAAGGAGGGAGCTGGGTGAAGATTGGACTTAAATAAAATTTAAGAGAAACTTGACACAAGAATGTATTTGGCGTGGTGGCTTGGTGCGCCTAAGGGGCTTTGGCGAAAGGGACTCGGGTTTGAGTCGTGACGAACGCAAAGGGGATTTTATTTTTGGGCTTTGGCACTAAAAGAGAAAAGGGCTCAAGAATAAGGCTTTATGAATAAATGGTGGGATTATTTGAGATGAAAGTCTAAAGGGGAGAAGTGGTTAGGGGCGCTTAGAAGGGGCTTGGGCGTGAGGTCTTGGTTTCAACCAAGGCAAGCGCACATGTTTTTTTATTTTTTTTCATGTCTTTGCGTATAAAGGAGAGTTTGGTTCAATTTTGGACTCTCAATTTCGGCTGGAAGGGGGTGATTATAGGTAGTTTATTTGCTATTAAATTATTTAGAGGAGATTAAGGGATAGAAAATAAGATAAAACTTGTTTTTTTTTTGTGATAATTAGAGGCTGGAAATTATCACAAAGTAGGAGGTAGTTGCCGAAAATTGGGACTCCTTGGGCTGTTCATATTTTGATTTTTGCTACTGCAAAGAAGAGAAAACAACTCCAGAAACTCTTTTCTTTTTTTTTTCTCTTCTTTGTGCTGCCGAAATCTCCCTTAAACCATAGCCACAATTGTTCAAAAATTTCCAGCTTTTCTTGCTTCCTTTTAGCCGAATACCCCTTCTCCTCTTCTCTAAAATTCCAGCCTTCCAATTGTGCATTAGGCCGAATCTCATATCTCCAACAAGGTGCTGCCAATATTCATTAAGTGTGGGAGGCCATAGCCATTAAGGGAAACTTTGGGATTTATTCTCTTAAGGTAAGTGGTGGTGAGGATCTACTTTAATAGACTAATATTTTAGTGTTCGAAAAGCCGAAGGCTACTAATATGCATGGTTGCCGATTGTAGGGAAGTGAAATGGATTTACATATCGCGAGGTGGTTAGTGTTCAAAAGACGTGTAGGTAAGGTTTCGAGTTCGTGTATAACCCTTTGATATAATTTTGGTTTGGCCAAATAGGCTTTTGATACTAACAAAGATGATTGGCCAAATATAGGGTCAAGATCTAGCACTAAAGATTGGAAACTTCGGGATCTAGGAATTTCGGTAGAAACAGGTGTGTACATACACACTTCATAACTCGTAACTGTGCTAAATGCATTGTGCATGCTAATCTGAATTTATGTAGATTTGGATTTAATATCATCGTGGTATAAGCAAGGAATCAGGTAAGTCCTTGTCATTATGAGTTCTTTATGATGCTTTTGGGAAGCATGACATATTTGGTATATGTGATTTAAATATATGGTTAATGATAAATCCAGTGTATGTTGCTAAATAAGCATGTTGGCATGATTTCTATTAAATATCATGGATTGATGTGGGATATATGAGTGGAGGGGGAAGTGATATTTGTGTCGACGGACACCAGTGGTTTGGTACCACATTTCGTGACTATGGTCACCAGAGGTTTGGCACCTCCAGAGGTTTGGCACCTCATAGCGTCTCGTCCCAGTGGCTTAGCACCACAGTGGGTTGGCCCCACAGATTATATTATGGGATCGACGCCAGTGATTTGGTATCACACGTGAGTTGGCCCCACCAGTGGTTTGGCACCACAATTATTGATGAATATTGTGACTTTAAGTCACCAGTGGTTTGGCACCACCAGTGGTTTGGTACCACACGGGGTAGAGAAAGGTGTTTGGATGGCTAGGTTGGGTGCATAATTTAGTGCATGTTAACTTGTTATAAATTGTGTATGTTGTTGCACTAAACCAGGAAAAGGGTTACACACTGAGTCTTGGTGACTCACCTTTTCCTTTAACATTTTTCAGGTGACTCGTAGATCACGGATGAGGAGCCGGATGGACTCGAGGTGGCCATGCAGAAAGAAATAGGGATTAAATGGATTTTGAATAGTTTTATTTTATTTCGATTTTATTTATTCAGTTGTAATAAGGCCTTCTAAGATTTTATTTTTATTATTTTACATGTTCGGATGAATTATTTAAACTGTTTAATAACTTCAAAATGATTACACGAATTTTCTTAAAATCAAACAAAAAATGTTTTTTGTGCCATCGGGTACATCTGAAATCGGTAACAATCTGACTTAATATATTTTTAAAAACAAACTAAGTATCGTTTTCTTTATACATCTCAACTGTTCTTTTAAAAACAAGACAAAATCTTTTACCTTAAATTAAATCGGCTAAACAAGGGTTTCCAAAATGTTTTCTCTGTAACATACCAAATTCTATTAAAACGTCTGGTCGGGTTTGGGGTGTTACAAAATTGGTATCGAGCAGTTCAAAACTCTCGGTGTGGGGGCCCAAGGCCCAAAATGTTTGGTTTTTGTTAGTAGGCCTTATTATGATGTTTTTAGAAACTGTTGGCTTGAACAGCATGGCACCGAGTCTCCGGCACCTATCCGCCCAGGTAAGTACTTCTATCAATTTTTGTGAATTCTTTTGATGAAGGGTAGAAGGGTAAATTGGGAACGTAGACTACTAGAGTTGAACTGTTGAACCCTAGGGTTAGCATACTCCAACAGATATTGCATAAGATTTAATAAATTCCCTAAACAAACCCTGTGGGTTGTCACTGAGCAAAAGATGTGGCAATCGTTATATGGATGTCTAGGATTGGATTCGGTGGGAGCTTGGTATTTAAGCAGTCCTCGTGACTCACCTCCTACTCACTTGAATCCTACAGTGCGTAGTAATCTGTTCATCTTAATGAGACGACACACTCACAAAGCTAAACTCAATAACTAAAACCCAAAAGGGCTAGCCGCTTTGATTTTGGAAATAAATAAAATCTTAGCTTTTAAAAAAAGGACCAAAATACCCTCGGTTTGAAAAATGACCAAAATACCTCGGCTTATAAATTATCAAAATACCCTCCGTATGAAATTTTTCAAAAGAAATTTTCAAAATATCCTTATTTTGTAAAATCACTTAGAACCCAATTTTGGAAATCATTTTGGTGAAAATGCCCAATGTGAAAAATTACCAAAATACCCTTAGGGAAAAATTACAAAACGCCTTGATTTATGAAATTCCCAAAATACCCACAGTTTTAATCAAAATTTTCATTTCATAAAAGTGCTTAAAACCTTAAACTTCAAAACGCCATGATTTTGTAAAATTACAAAATTGCCCCTCACCAAAGAAAATTACCAAAATGACCTTGGTTTTCAAAATTTTGCAACACCATCAAAATGGAAGATAAATTCTTAAAATAACTCCCAAAGTTTTACAACTTTTGAAACATCCCCGATTTATCAATTTTACAAATTCACCCTGATTTGTGGAAAATTACCAAAATGCCCCTGAGTTTCAAAATCACCGAAAGACCCCCAAATTTCAAAAATTTTCCAAAATACCCCGGGAAATTAAGAGTTTTAAAATAATTTTTGACAAAATCATCCGAGAACTTGTATTTTGAAAAATTACAAAAATACCCCCGGGTAGTGGGAAACTGTGTGCATGTATGATTACGAAAGAACCACTCCTAAACTCTTGCCATAAAATTCCTTCGGATAATCAAGTGAAATACTAATGCATAAAATTCTTAAGCGATTAAAGCGCATCGTTAGATATGAGTTCTAGAGGACGCGATTGCGTCAAGGACGTGGTAGAGATTGTGCCTAGGAAGTAAGATAGTTTTATTAAGATCGAGTCGCAAGATAAGCGTAGTACGGTGAGTTAAGATGTATGACTATTCGTTAGTAAGTAATTTCGAGGACTAAATTATTTTTAAGGGGTAGAATTGTAACACCCTAAATTAGGGGTTGTTAAAATTTAATTAATTTCTATGTATGTGCTTGTAGAAATAAATATTTTTAATTCTAAGCATATTTAGGGTCTTGAAATAACCTCGAATTAGGTCGGATTTGAATTAAAAATCTCTTTTTAAGGGCTTAAAAAGGAGGGAGCTGGGTGAAGATTGGGCATAAATAAAATTTAAGAGAAACTTGACACAAGAATGTATTTGGCGTGGTGGCTTGGTGCGCCTAAGGGCTTTGGCGAAAGGGACTCGGGTTCGAGTCGTGATTTAACATAAAGGGATTTTATTTTGGGCTTTGGCACTAAAAGAGAAAAGGGCTCAGAATAAGGCTTTATGAATAAATGGTGGGATTATTTGACATGAAAGTCTAAAGGGAGAAGTGGCTAGGGCGCTTAGAGGGGGCTTGGGCGTGAGGTCTTGGTTTCGAACCAAGGCAACTGCACATGTTTTTCTTATTTTTTTTTTCATCTTCTTTGGCGTATAAAGGAGAGTTTGGTTCAATTTTGGACTCTCAATTTAATTTGGAAGGGGGTGATTATAGGTAGTTTATTTGCTATTAAATTATTTAGAGGAGATTAAGGGATAGAAAATAAGATAAACTTTTTTTTTGTGATAATTAGAGGCTGGAAATTATCACAAAGTAGGAGGTAGTTGCCAAAAATTGGGACTCCTTGGGTTGTTCATATTTTGATTTTTACTACAAAGAAGAGAAAAACTCCAAGAACTCTTTTCTTTTTTTTCTTCTTTGTCTTTTAAAATCTCCTTAAACCATAGCCACAATTGTTCAAAATTTCCATTTTTCTTGCTTCCTTTTAGCCGAATACCCTTATCCTCTTCTCTAAAATTCCAGCCTTTCAATTGTGCATTAGGCCGAATCTCATGTCTCCAACAAGGTGCTACCAATTTTCATTAAGTGTGGGAGGCCATAGCCATTAAGGGAAAATTTCGGGATTTATTCTCCAAAGGTAAGTGGTGATAAGGATCTACTTTAATAGACTAATATTTTTAGTGTTCGAAAAGTCGAAGGCTACTAATATGTATGGTTGCCGATTGTAGGAAAGTGAAACAGATTTACATATCGCGAGGTGGTTAGTGTTCAAAGGACGTGTAGGTAAGGTTTCGGTTCGTGTATAACCCTTTGATATAATTTTGGTTTGGCCAAATAGGCTTTTGATACTAACAAAGATGATTGGCCAAATATAGGGTCAAGATCTAGCACTAAAGATTGCAAACTTTGGATCTAGGAATTTGGTAGAAAGCAGTGTGTACATACACACTTCATAACTCAGAATCGTGCTAAATGCATTGTGCATGCTAATCAATTTATGTAGATTTGGATTTAATACCATCGTGGTATAAACAAGGAATCAGATAAGTCCTTGTCGTTATGAGTTCTTTATGATGCTTTTGGGAAGCATGGCATATTTGGTATATGTGATTTAAATATATGGTTAATGATAAATCCAGTGTATGTTGCTAAATAAGCATGTTGGCATGATTTCTGTTAAATATCATGGATTGATGTGGGATATATGAGTGGAGAGGGAAGTGATATTTGTGTCGACGGACACCAATGGTTTGGTACCATATTTTGTGACTATGGTCACCAGAGGTTTGGCACCTCTAGAGGTTTGGCACCTCATAGCGTCTCGTCCCAGTGGCTTAGCACCACAGTGGGTTGGCCCCACAGATTATATTATGGGATCGACGCCAGTGATTTGGTATCACACGTGGGTTGGTCCTACCAGTGGTTTGGCACCACAATTATTGATGAATATTGTGACTTTAAGTCACCAGTGGTTTGGCACCACCAGTGGTTTGGTACCACAGGGGATAGAAAAGGGTGTTTGGATGGCTAGGTTGGGTGCATAATTTAGTACGTGTTAACTTGTTATAAATTGTGTATGTTGTTGCACTAAACCGGGAAAAGGGTTACACACTGAGTCTTGGTGACTCACCTTTTCCTTTAACATTTTTCAGGTGACTCGTAGATCGCGGATGAGGAGCCGGATGGACTCGAGGTGGCCATGCAGAAAGAAATAGGGATTAAATGGATTTTGAATAGTTTTATTTTATTTCGATTTTATTTATTCAGTTGTAATAAGGCCTCCTAAGATTTTATTTTTATTATTTTACATGTTCGGATGAATTATTTAAACTGTTTAATAACTTCAAAATGATTACACGAATTTTCTTAAAATCAAACGAAAAAAATGTTTTTGTGCCATCAATGTACATCCGAAATCCAGAATAATCGACTTAATATATTTTTAAAAACAAACTAAGTATCTTTTCTTTATACATCTCAACTGTTCTTTTAAAAACAAGATAAAATCTTTTACCTTAAATTAAATCGGCTAAACAAGAGTTTCCAAAATATTTTCTCTGTAACATACCAAATTCGGTAGTAACGTCTGGGTCGGGTTTGGGGTGTTACAGGTGGACATCCAAGACCACCACCCGAAATGATAATAACCCTAATGACATATCATTTGTATCCTATTTGTGCACTAAGTTCATACGATCCTTGTTTCATACCATATAACTTAGTTACTTATACATTATCACATCACATGAGTTCAACCATATAATTTTCCATTTTAAATCACATACTTCAATTATAATATCAATACATTTTAAGCCTAAACCCAATCACAAACATACAAAAATATATTATATCACAAAAGAAACAATTAAATCAGTTTATCCACTACACAAACTTACCTAAATCGATTCGCAACAAACACGTCACCAAGGACTACTCAATAATTTTTTCTTTTCCGTGTTTTTCAACTGATTGATATGTTTCTTGACCTATATGATAATTTTAATTCAATTAAATATTTAAATACCATAAAAATTTAAACTCATGCATGTGACCCTTTTATTAACATCTTATAATATTATATTAAACTTTTACCTTTTATACAATTTAGTCCTTAGAAGCAAAACTTATATATTTTACATAATTCACTCTAAAACCATAGTGTCGAATGCAGTGTAGTCCCTTAATAGTTACTAAATGATGAACTTTCACAAGAATTCCTTGTTAACTTTCATATTTTATCAATTCAGTCTCTGAAGTTTAAAACTAACTAAAATTACTTTACAAATTAGTCATATTTCCACATCAAGCTTCAAATTTAATCATTTAACATAAAAAACGTAAAAAACAATCAATGGTGACTTTTCACACCTTTAAAATTTTTACGAAATAGTTCCTAGTCTAGATAGATTGAGCAATAATGTAACACCCCAAACCTGGCCTAGAAGTTAGGCTCGAATGTAGCATGTCACATGGAAGTGCTTTTCAAAACCATATTTCTTGTTGTTAAAACTTGTTTGAGAGTTAAAGCCTCTTTGTTAAAAATCAAAACACTTAAGCAATTGCTATTCACTTGAAAATGTAATTACTTTTAAAACCTTATATGTTGTGAAAGCATATTTAAAATAAACAATTTATGAAAAAGATCAAATCGCGAACCCATTTTGAAAATGTGATGTTTAAAAATTGAGTTGCGTACATTTTGAAAACGCTATGAAACGTAGTGTTTTGAAGATGCTTATCATTTTGGAAATCGTATTCTACTTTTAGTAGTTAGAAAACATCATAAAGAAATCTCACAAATAATAATTAAAAATAGAGAGGCCTTATTACAACCCAAATCAAAATATTTAAAAGTAAATAATCACAACAACAAGCATAAGCAGTGTGTGGTCTTCTCCGAGTCCCTCGTAGCTCCAAATCCTCTAAGGTCAGGGATTAGCTGCACAATTAAAATGAGGTGAGTTTACGAAAACTCAGTGTGTAATCCCCTAACAGTCTAGGCCCAAGCCCTATTCAGTAACAGATCAGTCTAGGCTTTAGCCCTATACAGTAACAGAGTGGGCCTAAGCCCAAAATCATAACAATGTAGAACAGAGATGCAACCCAATCCAGTCCAGCTAGCTCACCACCCGTAGCAACCAACACACCATGTGGAGACCAAGTCAACCCACCCAACCAGCTCACCAATCTTAGCACTGGTTGTGGCACTAAGTCAATAGAACAGTTCGGCACCGTGGACAGAACGGTTGAAAGCCATAGATATTACAACAATGCAGCCAGTTAACAGAAAGGCTAAAAGCCATAAACAGAATGGTTATAAACCATAATCAGGATGGCACAGAGCCATAATTAGGATGGCACAAAGCTATCGGTAACTGTAATAAGTTTGGCACATAGCTATCAGCGTCGATAATATAATCAGCTCACATCCTTGGGTAAATATGATTGACACAGAGTCATCGATATATATGTTAGGCACATAGCCACGGGTAAGTATGATTGGCACAAAGCCATAATCAAGATGGCACAGAGCCATATTTAGGTTGGCACAGAGCCATAATCAGATTACACGGCTTTAAGCCATCCATTGGTCCACAGTCATCATGCGACCCGCGTGACCTCAACAGATCAATATTGGATCCACAGTTGTCATGCGACCCGTGTGACCCTATCAGATCAATACTGGATCCACTGTCGTCATGCGACCTGTGCGACCCTATTAGAACTTCCTCCGTATCAATGTCCCAACCTCATGCAATATGTCATGTATGTCATGCTCAATCATTACACGTGTATGAAAAATGGCCATGCTTAGTAACAGTCATTTCAACACATATTAACAGCATATCAATCACACGCCCACAGTGAAGTTTGTTAAAACATAGTCATGCGGTCACAGTCAAACCAGTCAAATCATGGCACAAGTCAGTCAGTTACCCACAAGGGCAAAACAGTCATTTACCCTATAAGGGTATTTCGATAATCCTACCCTTCAAGGGTAATTTGGTAATTTACCCTACAGGTGTAATTCAGTAATTCTACCCTACAAGGGTAATTCACTAATTCTACCCTACATGGGTAATTCAATAATTTTACAAACTGAGGGGTATTTCGATAATTTCACAAACTAGGGGTATTTTAGTAATTTTACAAACTGGGGGTATTTTGGTAATTTCACAAACTAGGGTATTTCGATAATTTCGTAAGCCTGGGGTATTTCAATAATTTCCCAAATTAGGGGTGTTTCGATAATTTCACAAATTAAGGGTATTTCAATAATTTTGCAAATTGAGGGTATTTTGATAATTTCATAAATTGGGGTATTTCGATAATTTTACAAGTCGAGGGTATTTCAATAATTTTGTAAACCAAGGGTATTTCAATAATTTTATAAACCAAGGTATTCTAAATAGAGATAACAATGCGAATGAGCCTAGGGCCCATTCTCACCAAAATGGGCCCACACGCTTTGTGGCCCATTTAGCCCAAATCTAGCCACATATATGAGATTCACATAGTCCGGTCTAATATTTACTACACAATCATACAACTTATCCAATTGGGCCTTTGGGCCTATTGGCCCCACATATCCCCTTTCGGCCCATCGCAACCCAAACAGCCTAAACCCACAAGAACACTCATGATGGCCTCAACTATCACATCGAAGCTCCCACACATGCGCTCGCACGCTCGTGTGGCTACCATTGCCGTGTGACAGGCATTTTGGCATTTGCCACTCTATAGCTAGAGTAGTGCGAAATACACACCTGATAGGAATCAGGAGTCAATCCACGCTCCGACCACTCCTATGCCCAAACGCCAACCAAGGTATGCTTACTCTCCTTATAGATTGCTCTATTTAAAGCCAACTTCTCGCCTACTCTCATGCTAGCTTCCTGATGTGGGATCCCTCAATCAGTCCTCCAAAATTATCCCAACTGCAAAATAAATATCCCTTTTTGTTTACAATGGGATTCGAACCCTTGCCCTCTCTTATGCTCCAAATGCTACATGCCACCACAACACAAGCTCCTTTTGTGACTTAAAACATGTGCAAATATTTATAAAACCTATGTGCCAGTGACCACATTCTTATAAGAGCCAAAAATTAAAAAAATTTTACAAGAGCCAATTTTTGAACCCAAGCTCCCTTACACCCTTAATGACGCCACAACCACTAGGCCACATGCTTCCTTGTGTCATTTTTTTTCCACATTTTATTCTTAAAGCCTACTTACTTACTCCCAGGGTTTTATTCACCTAAAGCCAAAATTTTTCATAAAGCCCAGGTTTGAACCCGGTACTTCATGGAAGCCCCCTGACCTTCCAAAACCACTCACCTAATAGGTCCAACTTGCATTAGTGCCATTCTCTTATTTTCAAAAATTTTAAAAGCTCCCATGGCCAAGGCCCAATAGGCCCAATTCTACTAGGCCCAAAAATTGAGGCGTTACAAACAATGATCTCCAAAACATAAAATATATTAAAATATATTAAAAATTTATGAAAAATGGGTTGAAAATTCACTCACATGCAAAATTCTAGCTTGGCTGAACCCTAAGCTTCAACCGTGGAGTTTTGGCTTCCTAATTTTGGTGGTGAGGCTAATGAGGATTATAACAGCCCAATTTAAGGCGTAGTCAGAATAGTGGTTGTGAGACCACAAATACGAGGTAGAAATATGTTTTTTATGACTTTTATGAGGCCTATAGCATGCTTACATGATTGTGTGAAAATTTCATAAAGAAATTTTATAAATTAGTGAACAATTTGTCTATCAAGACTAAATTGCAAAGATTGGAAAAAATGAAATTCTAGAAGATTAAGTATGAAGTATCATAATAAAAACTATTAGAAGTCCTTATTTAGCAATTTAGACCAATATATGTCAAGATGAACAAAAATAAACATGGGAAGGAAAAATCTCAAGAAAGGGACTTAAGAGCATTTTTGTCATTTGGTTAATAAAAGAATTAAAAGGGAAAAAGAAGTCAAAATTCATGTCCATCTTCTTCATGCTAGCTGAAATTTTCAAGCTCTCCATATCTAGGGTTTCTTCATCTTTCAAGCTTGACTGTAAGTACCTCCTAGCCTCATTTTTAATGTTCTTCATATTTTTGAGATCCTCGTAGCTTGATTTAGCTATTTCTAGCTATATTTTGAGCTAGCATTTATGTTAAAAAATTTACCCATGTATGACTTGCATGTATTTTGATGATTTATGGAGGAATATGAGAGTTTGATGTATGATAAACATCTTTTTCTAAGTGATTTCCATAGGAAATTCATAAAAAGGACCAAATTGTAAAAGTCATTAAAATGGTCATACATAAGTGAATTAGTGAAAATTAGGGGCTGTTGTAGTTATGAAAATGATTCGGCTAGGCCAAAAATACAAGAAAATTGAATAAAAATCATTTTACGAGCATAGGGGAAAAATTGTAATTATGTGAAAGTTTAGGGGAAAAATCATAATTTTTGCCAAAGTATGATTCATGGGTTAATTTAATCAATGTGAGTATTAAACAAGTGAAATTGTTATTATAGATCAAGAAACACAAAGCCCGAATCAAACCGAGGCAAGAATAAGGTTGTGGACTAAATCAAACAACTATAAGTATTTCGAGTACCGAGGTAAGTTTGTGTGAAATTAAAGATACATAATGTTTTATATTTTTAATTGCTTGATATTATGAGAAATGAATATTATTTCTATGAAAATCGACTAATGATCCCTTAATGAGAGTATGATGAAAATATGTTAAGTTGAAGTCCCGGTTGAACATTTGGAATAGCAATGATACTAATGTCACAACATGAGATAAGGAACATCCCATATAAGACCATGTTTAGGACATGGTATCGACACCAAATGTAGGTTTCGTATACGACCATGTCTGGGACATGGCATCGGCACCAAATGTAGGTCCTGTATAAGACCATGTCTGGGACATGGCATCGACACCGAATGTAGGTCCCGTATAAGACCATGTTTGGGACATGGCTACGACACCAAAGAAAGGTCTCGTGTAAGACCATGTTTGGGACATGGCATCGACATCTGTATACGATCTCGTATAAGACCATATTTGGGATGTGGCATCGATATCGAGATATGAGATCCCGTATAAGACCATATTTGGGATATCGTATTGGCATCAAGATGTGAACCCATGTAAGACCATAACTGAGATATGGCATTGGCATCGTGATACATGTATGATATGATTGAGTATCCTTCAATATTCTGAGTAGTTCAACGGGCAAAGAGCTAAGTTTATTTACAGATGACAAAAAGCTAAGTCTATGTTTAAGAGATTAAAAGTGCTAAAGTTGTGTGATGAAGTGATACATGTACCCATGAGTAACTTACGAGAAATGAATGCAAAATGTGATATGAATTTTGGTAAGAGTATGCATGAGTAAATTACGTTGATGTGTTTGAGAACTTGTGTATTATTCAATGAGATGAATGGATGCTATTATAAGTCTTAGTGTTGCTATTTATTTCATGCAAACTTACTAAGCTTATTGCTTACCCATCTTATTTTCCTTTCCTTTATAGTATCTCCAAGCTAACTCAGGGATCGTAGGACGTCAGAGTTCGGATCACACTATCAACTATTCTTTTGGTATAGTAAAGTTGATTTATTTTAGATATGGCATATATAGGAACTTGGTATTTTTGTTATATCATATTTGTTAGCCAAAGTGTTGGCTATTATTGCTACTCATTCATTTTGTAAATGGCCATAGGGAATTGGCCAATACTTATTAATATATATATATATATATATATATATATCCAATGATGATGATATTCATGAAGTTCAAGTTCGTGTAATTGATGAAGTAAACTGTGAAGTGTATGCATGATGAATTAGTGATTCTTCATAGTGAGTTAATGCTATGTTATGTGTTGCTTGTGGTGGTATAAGTGTGTTTGTTTTTTAGGGTGGAAATTGGCTTGGTAAATAACCTTCTAATTGTCCACATGGGTAGACACATGGGCATGTGTCTAGGCCGTGTGTGACACACGGTCAGCCCCATTAGTGTTTTATTAGGCCGTGTGTCCCCTGCATCAAATTTGCAAAAATTTAGTTCGTCACACGGGCCAGCACACGGGCGTGTGACTAGGCCGTGTTCCCTTAAGTGTTTGATGATGTCATAAACATAATACTAAGGTTTTCATACACGGGTGAGGGCACGGGCGTGTCTTGGTCATGTGAAGGACACGGGCCATAGACACGAGCGTGTGCAAGGCCATGTGAAAACCCCTGTAGGTTTGAAATGAAAAATAAAATCCACACAGGTTAGGAACATGGGTGTGTGTGACCACACGGCTTGCCCACACTAGCGTGTTCCTTTCCACACAGGCATGTAGCCCTATTTTGAGTAAAAATTTTCTAAGTGTACGAAAGTTTTCGGTTTAGTCCTGAACCAATCCGTATGTGTGTTTAGGGTCTCGTAGACCCATAAACGGACATTATGAATATGAATGAAAAAGTTTTAAGTTGAAATGAAATTTTATTGCTCGATGTTATATGTTTGAGCAAGTTAAGTTCGATAATGCCTCGTATCTAGTTCCGACGTTGAATACGGGTAAGGGGTGTTACAAGGATGATGATGGTTTGTTTCCTTTTTTTTTGGTTTACGTTTTAATTACTTGATTACAATTTACCCTTCATTAACAACTAAAATTTCCTTAAAAACCATGCTAGAATCATCCACCTATTTTAAAATATGGCTAATTATCATTTAAAACCACCTAATCATGCTTCTATAGTCATTTAACACCTTTAAATTAATAGCGATAAATTTTTTAGCTTTTACAATTTAGTCATTTTTACCTAATTAAATAAACCAAACATTAAAATCATAGAACCAAACTTTAATACGACACTCTAATAGACTTGTAAATATTAAGTAATTAATATTTACTAGCTCACTGGTCAAAATTTGGTCCTGTGATTTGTCATAATTCGATGTAGTAGGTTAAACTAATTACACACTTTTGGAGCTTGAAAATAAGCATTTTTGGTTGGTTTGAATTTAGTTTTTAATAAGTTAATAAAATGTGCAAATTAAGTCTTTTATTGACCTTAAAGGTCGAATGAGGCCTAAGGTGAGCTAACGCACTTTGTGAGTGTGTAGGAGATTTTTAGAAGCCATACTAAACTGATACTGGTTGCTACATTGCAACATGGTATGATTGATGTTGCAACATGGTATGATCGATGTCGTAACATAGGGAGTAGAATAGAAAAATATCAAGACTGCCTTATATGTTACGACACAGGTCTTGGTGTGTCACCACATCGAATCTAGAATGAAAATTAGATACGAAATAGGGCCGTTTTGGTATGCATAATCAAACTTAAAGCTCGAGAACGTTAGCTAACCTAGGACTAAGGACAATGACCACTTAGAATCTATAAATAGGCTACTTTGGCACATGTTATAGACACCATTCACTTAGCCTAGATTCTCTCTTTTAAACTTAGTTTAGTTTTCTTTCTTTCATAGGTTTTTAGAATTTATTTTCAGTTGTTCTTTGTTAAGAGATTTGATTTGTAGAGATCATCAAACGGCTGTGTGTACCCATTTTGAATGCCCACACAGCTTGAGACACAGGCGTGTCTCTTGGTCGTGTGAGACACACGGCCTGGCCACATAGGCGGGTGTCCCCAGTACTTTGAAAATTTTTAATATTTTTCTAAAAATTTCTTGAGTACTCAGTTTAGTCCCAAACCACTTTTAACATCTATTTTGGGGCCTCGAGGGCTCGTATTAGGGAGTGTATGAATGTATTTGAATGGTTTTTGATTTGATTGATAATTGATTATGAAATTATGATTTTTTATGTTGTATGTTTGGTAATGCTCCGTAACTCTGTTCTGGCTTCAGATACGGGTTAAGGGTGTTACACATTTGATCCTAGACTTTAGTTAATGTTCTTGTTGAATTGGTGCACTCAGACTGCACCTGCTTGATATCCATTCTCATTGACTGTATTTCTCCCTTGATTTTATCTAGACGTTGACCACATGCAGTATGGCCACTTGGGTTGACCCTATCTTGAGGTTTCTGCAAATAAAGAGGTTGATAATTAGTATTTTTAGCTTGATTTAAGTTGTTACCTCCTTCTTGATTTCCTCTCCATCTAGGTTTGGGTGATCCCTCCAGCCGGAGTTATACGTATTTGAAAAAGGGTTTCTACCCCTATTCCCAATGTAGTTTATAACCTTGGTGGGATTATGGATATAATGAAGAGTGGTTTGTCTCCTCCATGAATAGACAGTGTAGAAGCAAACTCGATACGGTTAAGTCTATGTTGATATTTGTCATCTTTTAGGATAGTTTTGACCATAGCGAGTTTCTTTCCATATATAAATCATTCAATCAGCCACTGGCAGGAGTTTAATGCCATGTTTTCAATAATTTCATATACATCCTCATACGTCCTATTCATGAGGGTTCCTCTTGTGGCTCTGTCTAACCCAGATCGTGCGTTCTCATCCAACTTGTTATAAAATACCAACCGTTGAATCAACTCAGGAAATCTATGGTGCAGGCATTTTTGAATTAACGTTTTGAAACGTTCCCATGCCTCATAGAAACTTTCTCTCTCCATATGCCTAAAGACATCAATCTCTCTTCTTAGTTGAACTACTTTTCTAATTTGGAAGAACTTGTATAAGAAATTTCTAGCAAGTTCATCCCATGTCGTAATAGACCCTGGTTCCTGTGACCAAGAAAAGGCGTTATCAAGTAAAGAAAAGAGAACAACCTAAGATGAATAGCATCATCACTAACCTCGTTATACTTACATGTATCACAGAATTGGAAAATTGTTTCAAATGTTGATTAAGGTATTTTGTCATCATGCCCCTAAACTACATATTATTTTGGATCATCTGAATCATCGTTGGTTTGATCTCGAAATTATTAGTTGTAATTTTCGGCCTTGCTATATTTCCTGAACCATGTCCAGACTTGGTAAGGCTTAATCCCTTAGAGTTCTCTCATTCTGAGCCATATGTACGTTTGCAGGTAGCTGTGGTGCTAGTGGGTTTCCTTAGGTGTTCTAGTCAGCATCACCAAACAGTGGGTTTGCACATGGTACGTGTAACACCCCTAACCCGAAATCATCGCTGAAATAGTGTTAAGAGGAATTACCGAACAAATGGAACATTTCATATCCATTTCGCGACACCAAGTCAATTTTCATTTAATCATATTCAAACATAATCATATAGTCCCTTAGTGAGGTCATCGAGACCTTAAACATTCTTAAGAATATGGCCGGGACTAAATCGAACACTTACGAAAATTTTTGAAATTCAAACATTTTTCAAAGTTACAGAGGTCACATGCCCGTGTGGGTAGGCCGTGTGCTTCACACGGCCTCGGACATGCCCATGTGTCCAAGCAGTGGCAAAATAGGGCATACCTACTGACTTGACCACACGGCCTGAGACACGCCCGTGTACCTTACCTGTGGTCGAGCCTAACTTGCACCACACGGCAGTCACACGCCCGTGTGTCCTGCCCGTGGTCGAGTCTGACTTGTTTCAAATTGCAAACTTAAAGAACACGGTTGAGCCATACGCCCGTGTGCTCAATCGTGTGGGCAATTATAGGCCATTTTCAAGGCCAAACTACCCTCCACACTTTGAAATCATTTATAAGCATCAAACATACACCAATTCATGCCTCAAATGCAACCCAAACATACCATTTCCAGCACCAATTAACCATCAAATCTACCATCTAGTCTTATACTTAATTTCTACTCAAATAAGTCTATCCAAGACATTTAATTTCTCATCCCAAAACATATAAATCAAGCATCATATAAACATTACCATATTTCAGTTTTAAACTACAATTTCCATCAATCATTTAAGCATGAACAAACTATATTCATCACTCATCACTTCATACCATACTCATCATTTACATAGCTCACACATAATAACCAAAATCATCTAACTTTCAAGCCATATCACATGGCAAGGTTCAATATCTCAAAATACACCATATTTACTAGCCTATACATGCCATATGCCAAATATGTACATCTTTCAGAAGTACCGAAATAGATAGCAGATAGTGTGATCAAGTCGCTGACGATCCCCAGATCGTAGCTAAATTTATTGACACTATAAAACAGAGAAACAATTCACACAATAAGCTTTTAAAGCTTAATAAGTTCATAACATAATACATTCAAATTAACAAACCAAACTCATTAAACAAATAAATCCATCACATAGATCAATTCTCTCATATTCATACTCATCCATAGCTAAAATACTCATTCATCCATTCATAGCTTTACCTATAAACTCATCAACCACAAAGGTTCAATACATACCTTAGCTAACACATAGTTATTCAACTTCCAAGCTACTCAATGCTCGATATTACATTTCGATCATCCTCTGATATTCGTTTAATTTAATCACACACTCAGTGCCATATACATAATCAAAGCATATTCGTCATCGTACACTTAGTGCCTATTCTTTTAACCAACTTATCTTGGTATCGCACACATAGTGCCAAATCAATAAGCTGAAACTTTCATAACATCGACACATAGTGCTATTCATCCCTATTTAGATTTCAATTTCGCACACTTGGTGCCATCTAATTCAATTTCGCACATAGCATCTCAAATATCATAATCATATACATATTCATTCCATAATACTAAAACATATTTTAACAACATGTATTATATCCGAACTTATCTCCATCAATACATTAATCGAGCACTTTGTCTTTGCCTTGATCGTGAAACATATACAAATTTAACTTATTCAATCACCAATTCATTCAATTTAGTCCAAATATATATTTAGGGCATTTTTACAAAATAGCCCCCACATTTTTACATGTCAACACTTTAGTCCCTATTTCATAAAATCATCAAATACATATAATTTCTTTTCACCCATGCCTAGCCAAATTCTTCTAATGACCATACAAGCCCTCACATTTCATTTATTTCACATCTTAGTCCTCCAAAACATTATTTTCACAATTAAGCCCAAATTACTCAATTTCATTAAAAATCAAAGACAAAATATGTTAATCTTTCACCTATTTTTCATTTTTCTTCCCCAACTATCACAAAGCTTAAGTATTCATCAATGGCATATTTCAAATTCGTTATCCATACACAAAATTGAAGCATGGGTTTGATAGAACACAAAGCAATGATCACAAAAACGTAAAAATTATAAAAAATTGAGCTTGAAACATACCTTAATCATGCTTTACCAATGCCGAATGTTTAAGAACTCAAACCCCTTTGTTTTCTTTTCTTATTTTTAGTGATGAACACCATTAAAATGGCCACCATTTTGTCTTTATTTTATTATAATCACATTAATACATATTTTACCAAAATAGCCTTAACAAATTAATAAAAGAAACTATATAACACAAGCCCATAACCGTCCATGCATGCTTCAATTGGTGTAATTTCAATTTAAGGAATCCACAATTAATAAGCCATGACAATCTAGCACTTTAACATTTAGCACACAGCTTTTGCATATTACGTGATTAAGTCCTTTTCCACAATTTGACACACAGTCGATAAAATTTTTACTCGAAACTTTCACACATGCTTAATCACACACTGTAAACACGAAAAATAATAGTAAATATTTTTTGACCTAGAATTTGTTGTCCTGAAACCACTATTCCAACTACGGTCTAAACCGGACTGTTACAACTCTCCCCCTTAGAGATTTTCGTCCTCGAAAATCTTACCAGTGAATAGGTGTAAATATTGCTCTCTCATGGCATCTTCAGGCTCCCACGTAGCCTCTTCAACTCTGTGTTTATGCCACAATACTTTCACTAAAGGTATTATTTTGTTTCTCAACTATTTAATCTCACGTGCCAGAATTCGGATTGGTTCTTCACTATACAACAAGTCGGACTGAATCTTAACCTCAGTCGGAGTAATGACATGCGACGGGTTAGATCTGTATCGTCAAAGCATCGATACGTGGAACACATCATGAATTTTCTCTGATTCAGATGGCAATAATAATATATAAGCAACCAGTCCAATCCGTTCAATGATCTCATACGACCCGATAAACCTTGGACTTGCCTTTTTAGCCAAATCTAAGTATTTTCTTCCATGGAGACACTTTTAAAAATACTTTGCCACCAACTTCGAATTCAATATCTTTTCGTTTCAAATCTGCATAGGATTCCTGACTATCTGAAGTAGCTTTCAAATTGTCACGAATCACTTTCACTTTCTGCTCAGTCTCTTTAATTAAATCAACCCCGTCAATCTTATTCTCACTCAGCTCAGTCCAATACAATGGAGTTCGACATTTTCTACCATGAAGAGCCTCATATGGTGCCATTTTAATACTAGATTGAAAACTGTTATTGTATGCGAATTCAATCAATGGTAAATGCTTTTCCCACGTACTTTCAAACTTGAGAATGTAGCATCTCAACATATCCTCAAGAACTTGAATGACCCGCTCGAATTGTCCATCCGTTTACGGATGAAAAGCAGTACTGAAATGAAACTTTGTGCCTAAAGCGTCGTGCAGTTTCTTCCAAAATCACGAGGTAAATATCGGGTCTCTGTCAGACACAATTGATAGTGGCACCCCATGCAATCTCACAATCTCTGCAATATATAATTCGACTAACTTGTCAAGTGTATAATCTATTTTTACCAGAATGAAATGAGCTAATTTTGTCAATTTATCAACTATCACCTATATTGCATCTTTCTTTCTCGGGGATAAAGGTAATCCCGACACAAAGTCCATCATGATTCTCTCCCATTCCCACTCAGGAATCATAATTGCTTGTAATAAATCGGATGGTATGTGATGTTCATCTTTAACTTGCTGACAAACTAAACACTTCGACATAAAGTCAGAGATATCGCTTTTTATACCATGCCACCAAAACTATTTCAGATCATTATACATTTTGTACTCCCCGGGTGAATAGCTAACCGACTACTGTGAGCTTCATTCAAAATCATCTAAATTAACTCTGAATTCCTTGAAACACAAATCCAATCTCTGAATCTCAAATAATCATCACTATCAACTCAAAATTCTGATCAACATTCAATTCACATTGATCTCGTTTGGCCATCATTTCAACATCATTTTTCTAGGCATCGCAAACTTGGCGTACAAACATCGGTCTCACTTTTAACTCAGCCAAAACTGAATCATCACACAGATCTATCTGAGCATTCATTGCTTGTAAAGCACATATAGATTTTTGACTCAAGGCATCAGCAACAACATTAGCTTTACCAGGATGATAATCAATCATAAGCTCATAGTCTTTCAGCAATTCTAACCAACTTCTTTGTCGCAAATTCAATTCTTTTTGAGTTATCAGATATTTCAAACTCTTATGATCAGAATAAACATGACATTTCTCACCAAATTAGTAGTGATGCCAAATCTTCAATGCAAATACAATCGCAGATAATTTAAGATAATGCGTCGGGTAGTTCTTTTCATATGGTTTTAACTGTCTCAAAGCATAAGTAATAACTTTGCCTTCTTGCATCAACACACAGCCCAAACCATTCAACGATGCATCAATGTAAATAATAAACTTTTTACCCGATTTAGGTTGAACCAACATTGGCGCCTCTGTCAATAATGCTTTCAACTACTCAAAACTTTGCTGGCACCTTTCTGATCACTCAGATTTAACATCTTTCTATAGCAGATTCGTCAACAGAGTTGCAATCATCGAGAAACCTTTCACAAATAGTCTATAATGTCTTACTAGTCCCAGAAAACTATGAACTTCTGACACATTTCTCGGAGGTTTCCATTCTAGAATGGCTGAGATCTTACTTGGATCAACTCTTATTCCTATAGCTGATACAATATGTCCCAGAAAACCAACCTCATGCAAACAAAACTCACATTTGCTGAACTTCACATACAATTTTTTCTCACGCAGAGTCTATAGTATGATTCTCAAATGTTTGGCATGTTGCATCTCATCACATGAACAAATCAAAATATCATCAATAAACACCACCACTGTAACACCCTTATCCCGTATCCGTTGTTGGATTAGGGTTAAAGGTGTTACCAGAGAGATCAAAAACTTTCATAAATATTTCACACAACCATTCACCAAACATAAACAAAGTGTCCCTTATATAGGTCAACGAGACCTTAAACATGCTTTCAGGTAGGGCCGGGACTATGCCAAACTCTTACAAAAATTCTAGAAAATTTAAAACTTTTCCAACTTATGCAGGACACATGCCCGTGTGGGTTGGCTATGTGCTTCCCACGGTCACCAGACACCCCTATGTCCTGGCCATGCTAAATTAGGGCATATACTAACTTTTCCACATGGCCACTAGGCATGCCCATGTACTATGGCCATGTGCTCTTAGGCTATATACTGACTTATTAACAAGGCTACTAGGCAAGCTCTTATGTCTTGGCTGTGCACACTTAGCCCGGTACTGACTTAATCCCACGGTTACTAGGCACGCCTGTGTGCCATGACCGTGTAGGCAAAATAGGCTACTTGTAAAGCCAAATTGCCACCCACCAAGGTCTTACCTACCACCAAGATAACCAATTCTACCTATGCACATTTTGCAACCAATATCATATCAAAATAACCATCCAAACTCTACAATCCAATCCAATTTCAATCATACCAATTTATAAGGCTAAAACTCATGTATACAAAAGCTTAATTCATCCAAAAAATTATCTTAAACTTAACCACTTCGTATACCATCAAACTATACCAAAACATACATCACATATCATATACATTAATACATATTGCCAACACATAACTAGCCCAATCACATGGCTAAGTTCACTTCATATTCATATACAAATATCTAGCCTATACATGCCATATCTAGCTATATACATTACCAAAATGTACCAAAACAAGTTGAGTAGTGATGACGATCCTCAACGTCCCTGAGCCTTCAATAGTTTTGACGATCTATAAAATAGAGCACACACACACGGAGTAAGCTTTCAAAAGCTTAGTAAGTCATATACAAATAAACTTAACATGGAAGACATATAGGCATATAGGAACATTGGCACAATTAATTTCATAGCAAATTTATCACATGTATGCTTTGGTCCATATACTTGGCCATATTTTCCACATTCATCAATTCAAAAATCTTATAGATACATAGGTTTTTCATGTATACTTTCACATCTCACATTATTATTCCAATATACATAATCATCATAGTAAGATGACACTTACCTTGCATACACACTTATTGTATAAATCAACGTACCTGAAACAGATTTACAATTCACATAGCCATTCGTATCACAAACTTGCCCGTTGAACCGTTAGGAACCTAATAGGATACTCAGAAAGCTCAAAATGTTCGTACAATGCCAACATCCCAGACAAGGTCTTACATGTGCTCAAATATCGATGCCACTATCCCAGACAGGGTCTTACACGAATCAATACTATGCAAATGTCCCAGACATGGTCTTACACGTAAATATCGTATCGATGCCAACGCCCCAGATGTGGTCTTACATGAAATCTCAAATCAACGCTGACGTCCCAGACATGGTCTTGCATGATATCTCAAAACTGACACCTATGTCATGACATAGCTAATCCTATCTATTCCTAGGTTCGTACAGGACTTCTCGGACATTGCTACTATGTCGTTCTTATCTCGGAATTCATGTACTCATCATCTCATAAACATACATTGTTATCAATTATCATATAAACATACATAATTTAATACAAATACATTTATTTGCATAATGACTTACATTGGATTCGATTTAACTGAAACAGAAATAACTACTCGGTTACTTTTGCTTTTTCGTGATCTAATTCGATTTCTTCGATTCTTATTCTATACATATTCAAATTTAACCCTTTTATTCAATAACTCATTCAATTCAATCCAAGGACACAAATTTAGGGCTATTTGCAACATAACCCTCACATTTTCATAATTTATCAATTTCATACATTTTCCTCAAAACATTAAATTCATAAAATCATCACATACTCATGCTTAGCCAAATGATTATGAACATCATACAAGTCCAAACATTTCATCAAATTCACAATTTAGTCATTTAAATTGCTATTTTCACAATTTAGCCCTAACTAAATCCATAAAAAATTTAAGAACAAAATATGTTCATCTAACACATATCATTCATTTAACAACTAAATTCATCATAAAGCTTACTAATTCATCCATGGAACAACTTACTAATATCATAAATTCTTCAAATTACAACATGGGTTACAAAGTTTATGAAGCAACGATTGCAAAAATGTAGAAATTAGCAAAAACCGATTAAAAACATACCTTGAATTAAGAAGAACAAAGGCTGAACCTAGCTTAGGTCTTTTTTTTTTCTTTTCTTTGGTAGTTTTGACACTAATGGATGAATACCATAACCATTCTTCATGTTTTGTTTTACTAACTATCATATTATTATACCTTTTACTAAAATAACCTTAATGAAATATTAATAATTAAACATTCAATTATTGATATAATGGTCCATCCACCATCCACTATCCTCCATTTTGGCCAAATTGCAACATAAATCATTCTATATAAGAAGACACAACATTTAGCCATTAAATCAAATAGAAAGCTACTTTTATCATTTACGCGATTTAGTCCTCCGCTCAAATTAAGCACACAAACATACAAATTTAATTCATAGAAGTTTAGCACATGCTTAATCATATATCATAGACATGAAAAATAATATTAAAATATAATACGGACTCAAATTTGTGGTCCGAAACCACTGTTCCAACTAGGGTATAAAGTAGACCATTACAATTCTCCCCCTTAGGGATTTTTGTCCCCGAAAATCTTTCCGTCAAATAGGTTCGGATATTGCTGTCTGATTGAATCTTTTGGCTCCCATGTTGCATCTTTAATTTCGTGTCGATTCCACAATACTTTCACTAACAGTATTTTCTTGTTTCTCAATTCTTTTACTTCACGAGCTAAGATACGAATCGGTTCCTTTTCATATGTTGTATCAGATCAGATTTCAATTTCAAATAGGGCATTCACATGTGATGGATCAAATCAATATCTATGGAGCATCGAGACATGAAATACATTGTGGATCTTTTCTAGCTCAGAGGGAAACTTTAATCTGTATGCAACAGACCCAACACGTTCAGTAATTTTATACGGCCCAATGAACCTCGGACTCAACTTGCCTTTATGTCCGAATTGAAGCACTTTTTTCCATGGAGACACTTTCAGAAATACTTTGTCATCAATTTCAAATTCTATATCTTTTCATTTTAAGTCCGCATAAGACTTCAGATGATCGGATGCTGATTTCAGACTATCACGGATTACTTTCACTTTTTATTCAGTGTCTTTTATCAAATCAACCCCGTGTAGTTTATTTTCACTAAGCTCAGTCTAATACAGAGGTGTACGGCATTTACGTCCGTACAAAGCTTCATGTGGTGCCATTTTGGTGCTTGACTGAAAACTATTATTGCATGCAAATTCAATCAATGGTAGGTACTACTCCCACGCACAGTTAAATTCAAGAATGCAACATCTTAACATATCCTCAAGAATCTGAATGATCTACTCAGATTGACCACCTGTTTGCGGATGAAAAGCTGTACTAAAATGTAATTTCGTGCCTAATACTTCTTGTAATTTCTTCCAGAATCTTGATGTAAACCTCGGATCTCTATCAGACACAATGGATAGTGGCACCCCGTGTAATCTCACAATATCATAAATATAAAGCTCGGCTAATCTATCAAGTGAATAATCAGATCTTACAGGAATAAAATGGGAAAATTTCGTTAATTGATCAACTACGACCCAAATTGCATCTTTCTTTCTCGGAGTCAGGGACAAACCGAAACAAAGTCCATCGTTATTCTAATCCATTTCCATTCAGGAATCAGAATCGATTGTAGCAAACCAGACGAAACTTGATGCTCAGCTTTCACTTGTTGACAGACTAAACATTTCGAAACAAAGTCAGAAATGTCTCTTTTCATACCAGACCACCAATAATGTTACTTCAGATCATGATACATCTTTGTACTTCCCAGATAGAAAGATAGACAACTGTTTTGTGCTTCACTCAAAATTAGCTGAATCAACTCGGATTTCTGGAACACATATACGACCTCAAAATCTCAAGCAATCATCAACAACTCGAAATTCAGATTCAAAATTCAATTACACTAAGCTCATTTCGCTAATAACTCATTATCAGATTTTTGAGCATCATATATTTACTATAAAAACAACAGTTTCACTTTTAATTCAGCTATCATAGAACTATCATCAAACAAATCTAACTGAGCATTTAAAGCACGTAGTGCAAATAATGATTTTCCACTCAATGCTTCAGCAACAATGTTTGCTTTACCCGGATGGTAATCTATCACAAGCTCATAATCTTTTAACAGCTCTAACCATCTTCTTTGACGCAGGTTCAAATCTTTCTGAGTCATTAAATATTTCAGACTTTTATGATCTAAAAACACGTGACACTTCTCACCATACAGATAATGGTGCTAGATCTTTAATGCAAATACAATCGTAGCTAGCTCAAGGTCGTGCGTCGGATAGTTCTTTTCATGAGGCTTCAATTGTCTCGAGGCATAAGCTACAACTTTGCCTTCCTGCATCAAACACATCCCAGACTATTTAACAAAGCATCACTGTATGTAACAAATTCTTTACCCGATTCTAGTTGTACTAACACTGGAGCTTCTATTAATAGAGTTTTCAACTGATCAAAACTTTTCTGACATTTATCAGGCCATTCAAATCTAACATCTTTCTGAAGTAGTCTAGTCAATGGAATAGCTATCACTAAAAATCCTTTTACAAATTGACGATAATAACCAGCTAGACCCAAAAAGCTACGGACTTTAGACATGTTCTTCGGAGGTTCCAATCCAAAATAGCAGAAATCTTACTCGGATCGACTCGTATTCCAGAAGCTAATACAATATGTCCTAGAAAACTAACCTCATGTAACCAAAATTCACATTTGCTAAATTTCACATATAATTACTTTTCTCTCAAAGTTTGTAACACAATTTTTAGATGTTCAACATGCTCGTTTTCGTCACATGAATAAATCAAAATGTCATTTATGAACACACAACAAATCGATCTAGGTACGGTCTAAAAATTCTGTTCATCAAATTCATAAAAACAGCAGGAGATTCGTTAGTCCAAAAGGCATAACTAAAAACTCATAATGCCCGTACCTCATTCTGAAAACATTTTTTGGTATGTCTGAATCTTTCACTCTCAACTGATAGTATCCCGATCTCAGATCAATCTTGGAAAATACAATAGTCGCTTTTAACTGATCAAATAAGTCATCAATTCTAGGTAATGGGTAATTATTCTTTATTGTCACCTTATTCAACTGACGATAATCGATGCACATTCTCATTGTACCATCTTTCTTTTTCACAAATAGAACAGGAGCACCCTAAGGTAAAAAATTCGGTCTAGCAAACCCTCTATCAGTCAATTCATGCTACTATAACTTTAACTCTTTCAACTCTGTTGGTGCCATTTGATACGGAGCTATTGAAATAGGTGTCGTACCAAGTAATAGATCAATACCACAATCAACTTCACGTATTGGAAGTAAACCCGACAATTCTTCATGGAATACATCAGAAAACTCACATACGACTGTCACTGATTCAACTTTCATTTCAGATATTTCTAAATCAATCACATAAGAAGAATATGCCTCATATCCCTCTTTCACATATCTTTGAGCTTTCAATACAGATATCACAGCAGGCAATCCATTTAAATCATTAAACTTAACCCGTACAATTTTATTATTCGGACATCTCAAATCAATAGTCTTTCTTTTACAGTTTACCACAGCATTATGCAATGTCAACCATTCCATACACAGAATGATATTGAATTCATCAAATGGTAAAAGCATCAGATCAGCAGAGAAACAAATATCTCGAAACATTAACGGACAGTTCTTGCATACTTTGTCAACTAGGACACTTTTACCTAAGGGGTTCGATACTTTTATAGCAAACTCAGTAGACTCTACAGGCAAAGTCTTACTGAATACTAAATTCATGCATATAACAAACGTGTAGAACCAGGGTCTATCAATGCAATCACATAAGTATCATAAAGAGTAAAAGTACCCGTTACAACATCTAGAGATAAAGCTTCCTCAAGAGCTCGGATAGCATACGCTCTGGCAGGCACTCTAGCTTTGGATCTCGCAACAGTATCTCTCATAGTTCTCTGACTACCACTAACATTTCTTACATTCTTCAAAGGTTTACCTCTCACAGGTGCATTATTAGATCTCAGATTCTGAACAGTCTCTAGCTCGATAGACTCAGGGAAATCACGGATAAAATGATCAAGTGATCCACATCTGAAGCAAGCACTGTCATTCAATCTACAACTTCCCAGATGCATTTTTCCACAATGCTTACATTCAGGTTTCTCGGATCGAACATTGCCAATACTTGCTACTGAAGTTGCTGGAGTTTTGGAGTTCATTTGTGATCTAGCTCGATTTCTATTCAAATTTCCCACATTATCTCTTGAACAACTTTGATCATCTCTGAATTTTTCAAGCAGACTGAAATGATCTACTCTGAAATCTCTTTTTCAAATATGTAGCTTCAGACTCAGCTTTTCTTTTATCTTTCCCGAGTGCCTCGTCTTTGTATGCTTGATCAACGAGTACTACAAACTCTTTTATTTCTAGGATCCCGACTAACAAATGGATATCTTCATTAAGGTTATCTTGAATCTTTTGCACATTATTACTTCAGATGATATACATTCTCGGGCAAACTGACTTAGTCTCAGAAACTCTCATTCGTATTCAGTAATAGTCATATGACCCTGTTTCAAATCCAGAAATTCTTTCTATTTCTGATCGATGAATCTATCACTAATGTATTTCTTACGAAACTCAATCTGAAAGAAATCCCATGTGATCCGTTCTTCTGGAACAATAAAATTAGAGTTTTCCACCACTGATATGCTGCATCTCAGAGCAAAGATACAACACATTTTATGCATTCTTCTGGATTCAGAGACATTTCATCAAATACCTGACAATATTTTCTAACCAGAACTCAGCTTTCTTGGCATCGTCATCACTGGTAGCCCTGAACTCTTTGGCCCCATACTTATAGATTTTATCAACTAGAGGCTTATTTCATAGATTTTGATTTGCATTTGGAGGTATATCGAATGTCTGAGGGGGATTAACCAGAGGCAGAGGTTGTAACAGTCTGGTTTATACCCTAGTCAGAACAGTGGTTTCGAGACCACAAATTCGAGTCTGAATAATATTTTAATATTATTTTCTATGTCATTGATAAGTGATTAAGCAAGTGGTAAAGTTTAGTAAGCTAATTTGTCCGTTTATGTGTTTAATTTGATTAAAGGATTGAATTGCATTGAAATGCAAATTGCATGTTTTGTGATAAGATGCCTATTTGTTATGTCTCTATAAGTGTGGGGAATTATGTGGCAATTAAACCACTATCATGGTTAGTGGACGGCTAAGGTCATAAATGACCTTGTAATTTTTCTGTTATATATATACATATATATATATATATATATGTATGAAGGTTCATTTGGTAAATGAAATGAAACAAAAAGATGAAAATGTTCATCTTTTATTTCTCTTCATTTGACCGAAACTGGCAAAGAAAGAAAAGAAAAAACTAGTTAGAGTATTTGGCCATTGAATTGCATGATTAAGTTATGTTTTGGCTTTAGATTTTGATGATTTTTATGTTTTTGAGATTGTTGCTTAGTCTACTATTAAGCCCATGTCTCAATTTTTGAATTGATGATGTTCATGAGATGTTCCATTAATAAAATGGTGAGCTTTGTGATGAGCTTAGTTGTTAAATGAAAGATTTATGCTAGATGAACATACTTTGTTCTTGAATTTTTGATGAATTTAGCTGAATAAGGCTAAATTGAGAAAATAGTAACTTGAGAGACTAAATTGCAAATTTGATGAAAAATATGGGCTTGTATGAGAAGTATGAACATTCAGCTAAGCATGGTTAAATGATGATTTTGTGAATTTGATGTTTTGAGAAAATAGACTAAATTGATAAAATGTGTAATTATAGGGGCTAATTTGTAAATTGCCCAAAATATGTGTATTTGGATTGAATTGAATGAGTTAGCAAATAAAAGGTTAATTCTGAATATGTATAGATCAAGAATAGAGGAAAATAGACTTAGACCGCGGGAAAGCGAAAGTGACCGAGAAGCCATTTCCATTTTCGCTAAATCGAATCCGAGGTAAGTCATTATGCAAATAAATGTAATTGTATTGAATTGAGCATATTCATATGACTATTGATGATAGTGGATGTTTATGAGATGCTATGCATATGAATTCGAGATAAGGAAGACTTAGTAGTAATGTCTGGGAAGTCCCGTACGAACCTAGGAATACATAGGATTAGCTCTGTCATGACATAGGTATCTATTCTGTTTATCATGTAAGGCCACGTCTGGGACATTGGCATTGATTCGATATTTCGTGTAAGACCACGTTTGGGACGTTGACATCAATTTGAAATTTACGTATAAGACCATGTCTGGGACAGTGGCATCGTATTAATTTGTGTAAGACCCTGTCTGGGACAGTGGCATCGATATCTGAGTACATGTAAGACCTCGTTGGGACATTGGCATTATACGACTATTCCGATCTTTCTGAGTATCCTATTAGGTTTCTAGCGGTTCAACGAGAAAATTCGAGCTATGAACAATTACGTGAACGTACATTCATTTCAGGTACGTTTGGTATGTACACTAAGTGTGTATAAAAGGTAAGTACCTATGTGAAGTTGCTTTGAAGAATCGTATATTTGAACATGAGAATATGAGTGAGATAAAAGAATTGTAATGAATGAGCTAAGTACTTATATGATATATGAATAAAAGTTGTGGCAAGCTTTGTGTAAACAAATGTGCCAAAGATCATAGGATAAATCGGTTTTGAGAACTACAATTACCAATGTTTTGAATGGGTTGTATTCATTGTATGATATGTTTATTTGTATATGACTTACTAAGCTTTTGAAAGCTTACTCTGCGTGTGTGTGTGTGCCTCTGTTTTATATATCGTTAAAACTACTAAAGGCTCGGGGACCGTCGAGGATCGTCATCACACTACTCATCTTGTTTTGGTACATTTTGGAAATGTAAATAGCTAGATATGGCATGTATAGGCTAGTTATTTGTATAAGATTGAGATTTGAACTTAGCCATGTGATTTGGCTAGTTATGTGTTGGTAACATGCTTTATGAATGTGTTATATGATGTATATTTGGTATGGTTTGAAAGCATAAGAAATGATTAAGTTTAAGGTAAGTATATAGATGAAATTTTGAGCTTATATGTTTAACAAAAAGTTGAACTTGTGAATGGTAAGTATGGATAAATTATGCTTGTATATTCATAAGTTTTATCTTGTAAATTTGGCATGATTAGTATTGGATTGGATTGTAGAGATGGATGATTATGTTGATATGTTTTTGGTTGTCATATGTGCATGAGATGTGTTGGTAATTTGCTTGTAGGAATGACCCTAGTTGGGTGGCATTTTGGTCTTGCAAATGGCCTATAATGTCACACAAGTGTGGCATACGGGCGTGCCTAGTAACTGTGGGGTAAAGTCAGTAGCTAGCTTAAGAGCACACGGGCATGGTACACGGGCGTGCCTAGTAGCCATGTGAAGAAGTCAGTATATGGCCTAAGAGTACACGGCCTTAGTACATGGGGTGCTTGGTGATCGTCGAGCCAAGTCAGGTTCAACCATGGGAAGGACACATGGATGTGTCTAGCAGCCATGGGAAGCACATGGCTTGCTCACACAGGCGTGTAACCCCTGAAACTTTGAATAGTTTTTAATTTTTAGAGAATTTCTATATGTGTATAGTTTAGTCTCGACCCTGTTTCTAGGCATGTTTTTGGTCTTGATAACCTACAAAGGGGACACTATGGTTGTAATTGCTAATATACACGATGAATTATCTGATAAATTTCCAATCTGTCAGGTAATGCCCTTAACCCTAATCTGGTGATGGATACGGGATAGGGGTGTTACATTTTATTGGTATCAGAACTACGGTTTAGTCGATTCTCTGACTAACGTAGCGTGTCAGAGTTTAGCTATACATGCTATATATCTGAATTGTGATAGTGTGATGAATCCTAACGTATAAAATATGCTTTTTGTATAGTAATGGATCTTGAAAGAGCTGTAGCTGATGACGTAGAAAGTAATGCGCCTACTCCCACGTAAGTGACTAGTGCCTTTTGATCTGAGGCCGGCTATGAGCGGTCAAGAGGGAGAAGCTAAACAAGATTTCTTCCAGATGATGAGTGAATGGTTCACTCAATTCGTAAGAATTAACCTGACTGTTTCACAACCCCTGCCCCCGGTTAAACCCTCTCAGACATTCGATATACCTCTGACTACAAATCTGAATCTATGGAATAAGTCTTCAGTTGACAAGATTCTTAAATATGGGGTTAAAAAATTTGGGGCTACAAGTGATGATGATGCTGAAAAGGTCAAGTTCGGTTAGAAAATACTATCCGGTATTCAATGAAATGCCTTTAACTCTAGAAGAATGTATAAAGTATGTGGTATCATTACTTTGAGATGTAGCTTATCAATGGTGGAAAACTCTGATTTCTATTGTTTCGAAAGGGCGAGTTACATGGGACTTCTTTCAGATCGAGTTTCGAAAAAAATACATCAGCGAAAGATTTATCGATCAGAAATGAAAGGAATTTTTGGAACTAAAACAGGGCCAAATGACTGTTACTGAGTATGAACGAGAGTTTGTGAGAGTAAGTCAGTATGCCCGAGAATGTATATCATCTGAAGAAATAATGTGCAAAAGGTTCGAAGATGGTCTCAATGAAGATATTTGCTTGTTAGTCGGGATCTTAGAAATAAACAAATTTGTTGTACTCGTTGATCAAGCATGCAAAGATGAGGCACTCGGGAAAGATAAAAGAAAAGCTGAGTCTGAAGCTCGCGATATGAGCAAGAGATTTCAGAGTAGATCATTTCAATCTGCTTCGAAGAAATTCAAAGATGATCAAAGTCGTTCAAGAGATAATGTGGGACATTCGAATAGAAGTCGAGCTAGAATGCAAATGAGTTCCAAAACTCCAGCAACTTCAGTGGCCAGTGTTGGAAATGTTCGGACTGAGAGACCTGAATGTAAACATTGTGGAAAAAGGCATCCAAGAAGTTGTAGATTAAATGACAAAGCTTGTTTCAGATGTGGATCACTTAATCATTTTATCCGTGATTGCCTTGAGTTTGTCGAGCCAGAGACTATACAAAATCTGAGATCCGATATTGCATTTGTGAGGGGTAGACCTTCGATGAATGTAAGAAATGCTAGTGGTAGTCAGAGAACTACGAGAGACACTGTTGCAAGATCTGAAGCTAGAGCGCCTGCCAGAGCACCTGCCAGAGCGTATGCTATCCGAGCTCATGAGGAAGCTTCACCTCTGGATGTTATAAAGGGTACTTTTACTCTTTATGATACTTCTGTGTTTTCATTGATAGACCCTAGTTCTACGCATTCGTATAAATGCATGAATTTAGTATTCAGTAATACTTTTCTTGTAGAGTCTACTGAGTTTGCTATAAAAGTATCGAACCCCTTAGGTAAAAGTGTCCTTGTTGACAAAGTATGCAAGAACTGTCTGTTAATGTTTCAAGATATCTGTTTCTCTGCTGATATGATGCTTTTGCCATTTGATGAGTTTGATATTATTCTGGGTATAGATTGGTTGACATTGCATGATGCTGTTGTAAACTGTAAAAGAAAGACTATTAATTTGAGATGTCCGAATAATGAAATTGTATGGGTTGAGTCTAATGATTTGAATGGATTGCCTGCCGTGATATATGCATTGAAATCTCAAAGATATGTGAAAAGGGATATGAGGCATATTTTTCTTATGTGATTGATTCGAAAGTGTCTGAGAAAAAAGTTGAATCAGTGCCTATTGTCTGTGAGTTTTCTGATGTATTTCTTGAAGAGTTGCCAGGTTTACCTCCGATATGTAAAGTTGAATTTAGTATTGATATATTACCTGGTACGACACCTATTACGATAGCTCCGTATAGAATGGCACCAACAGAGTTAAAGGAGTTAAAGTCACAGTTGCAAGAATTGACTGATAGAGGGTTTGTTAGATCGAGTTTTTTGCCTTGGGGTGCTCCTATTCTGTTTGTGAAAAAGAAAGATGGCACGATGAGAATGTGCATCGATTATCGTCAGTTGAATAAAGTGACCATAAAGAATAAATATTCGTTACCCAAAATTGATGACATATTCGATCAGTTAAAAGGAGCTACTGTATTTTTCAAGATTGATCTGAGATCAGGATACTACCAGTTGAGAGTGAAAGATTCAGATATACCGAAAACTTCTTTCAGAACGAGGTACGGGCATTATGAGATTTTAGTTATGCCATTTGGACTAACCAATGCTCCTGCTCTTTTTATGGATCTGATGAACATAAATTTTAGACCGTACCTAGATCGATTTGTGGTGGTGTTCATAGATTACATATTGATTTATTCACGTGATGAAAATAAGCATGCTGAACATTTGAGAATCATGTTACAAACCATGAGAGAAAAGCAATTGTATGCAAAATTCAGTAAATGTGAATTCTGGCTACCGAGGTTAGTTTTTTGGGACATATTGTGTCAGCTTCTGGGATTCAAGTTAATCCGAGCAAGATTTCAGCTATTCTAGATTGGAAACCTCCAAGGAACGTATCTGAAGTTCGTAGCTTGTAAAAGGATTTTTAGTGGTAGCTACTCTGTTGACTAAACTACTCTAGAAAGATGTTAGATTTGAATGGTCTAATAAATGTCAGAAAAGTTTTGATCAGTTGAAAACTCTGTTAAAAGAAGCTCCAGTGTTAGTACAACCAGAATCGGGTAAAGAATTTATTATATACAGTGATGCTTTGTTAAATGGTCTGGGATGTGTTTTTATGTAGGAAAGCAAAGTTGTAGCTTATGCCTCAAGATAATTGAAGCCTCATGAAAAGAACTATCCGATGCACGACCTTGAGCTAGCTGCGATTGTATTTGCAGTAAAGATCTAGCACCATTATTTGTATGGTGAGAAATGTTATGTGTTTTCAGATCATAAAAGTCTGAAATATTTGACGACTCAGAAAGATTTGAACCTGCGTCAAAGAAGATGGTTAGAGCTGTTAAAAGATTATGAGCTTGTGATAGATTATCATCCGGGTAAAGCAAACGTTGTTGCTGATGCATTGAGTGGAAAATCATTGTTTGCACTACGTGCTTTGAATGCTAAGTTAGATTTGTCAGATGATAGTTCTTTGATAGCTGAATTGAAAGCGAAATCATTGTTTTTACAGCAGATATATGATGCTCAGAAATCTGATAATGAGTTATTAGCGAAACGAGCTTAGTGTACTTCAAATTCTGAATCTGAATTTCGAGATGTTGATGGTTGCCTGAGATTCCGAGGTTGTATCTGTGTTTCGAGAAATTTGGAGCTGATTCAGCTAATTTTGAGTGAAGCACATAATAGTCAACTATCTGTGTAAGACCCCAAACCCGCCCAAAACACCACGGTCGAATTCGGAATGCTACTAGGAAAAATGTTTGAAAAGAATTTGATTTAAGGGTGAAAACACGTTTTGAGTTTAAAATATTTTCCTTAGTTTTATAAAAGATAACGGGTCTATAATATGTTCGTCGTTTTGAAAATACGTTGCCGAGGGTAATGAAAAACTTTGAAGGTCGTGTGCAGTTTAAAACCATCGTACGTTTGGAAACTCAAGAGAATCGAGTTGTTATAAGTATCCGGGTTTTAAAACTTTAATGTAAGTCTTTAAGTTGTAAATTGTTTCCAAAACCGTTTCCAATTATTAACTGATAGTCAATCTAACTAAATATAGTAAAAATCCCTAAATATTTAAAATGGCCTTATTACATGAAAGAGAAATTAACCCAAAAGTAATTAAAAATCCAAGTGCATAAAGAATTAAAACAACTTCTGCATGGCCACCTCGAATCTATTCTAGCCCGGTCCATGTTTCACATATCACCTGCATTGTATAAGAAAATAGGGTGAGTCGAACAGACTAGTGTGCAATTATTCCACATATTTCCCAAATGGGCTTGGCCCATAACCACACAATCCACAAACCACACATGATGCAAAATGTTACCCATCCTAGCCTAATATCCATCCGCTACACACCCCCGTATCCTGCCACACACACCAGGGGATTACTAAATTGACCCTCCATCTGCTACACACCTCTTTGGCAGTCGAGCTGCTCAAAGCTAATATAACGTGGCCTAGCCACCGATCACCATGTGACCAAAGTATAACATATAATGTGGCCTAGCCACCGATCACTATGTGATCAAATCTCGATATCCACGATGTGACCCATGGTCATCATCAACCACGATGAAGCACAAAGCTAACGTCATCCCTTGATGTGGCACATAGCTGACATCAAGCCATGATAATACACATAGCCAATCATCACCACGTACATAAATGTACACCCTGTCCTTCATTGAATATATATATCCTGACCCCATGCATATGCAACATGTTATAATGATATGATAGAATAATGCATGGGCATATTAGATAGGCATACGGCATGCTCACAAGTATTCATAGTAATCAACCACAACCACACCTCAGATAGGGTACTAACCTAGTTACCGAAATGTTCAATTAAGGGTAATAATTTCCCCCCCACAACCACTGTACCGGTTATCACACACATAACACATATAATTAATTGAGTAACAGGAAAAAGTGAATTAACCACAAACTTGATAACCCGAAGCACTAGACTCTCAATTTCCCTAGCGTCCTCACTCGAAGAGACTACATCGATCTGCTTGTCTCTTTTCGATGCTGGCCCACACCCCAGTGGCCAATCCCGAACCTCAGAAACCGAATGTTTCTTGAACTTAGGGGTAGGGACAACCCCTTTCTCTCCTTGTCTGGTACTTGCATCCATTGAATGGCACTTAATCAAGAGACCCGATTAGACATTAAATCAATCTAAATGAGACAACACCAATCTTAATCGAATACTCTTACCAAAATAGATCCAAGTTCCAAAGGCTCCTCCTCCACCTCTGTCGAAACTCCCCCTACATCAATCTAGTTAGAATCGGCTAAACTGCATAAAGCCAAAAGATGTGGCCTTTGGCCGAACCAAAGGTACACCCCCTTACCTTGCTTGATCAAAACCCGAAAGCTCCTAGATACCCCCAACGTCGGCTTCCAAAAATGGACACAAGGTCACCACCTTGAATAGATTCGGCCACACCTATACAATGTTAGACATCTAACTTTCGACAATCAAAAGAGAAAGAAGAGAATTGAATCAAGAAACCCTTACCAACTATTAGATCCGATGGAACAGAGTCTAACAGATTTGGCCTAGAGTAAAAGGTTTAAGAAATAGGAGAAGAACGCGAAAAAGAAAGAGAAGAGATGCCTTAGAAGATTCGGCCAAGACTCAATAAAATAGAAGGGTTATTCGGCTTCTTAGCAAATGAAAAGAAAAGAAAGGGTTGGGGGTTTATGGGTGTTTTGGCTATGGTGACAATGGAATATGTGTTTCGGCTTTTTGAGAGAGAGAATTGAGAAAAGGGGAAGGGATTGTAAAGAAAAGAAAAGATGCACGAATGGTCACTACCTCATTCAACTTTGGACTTAAGGAAATAAAAAGTCCCTTGCTGACACTTGCGGCAAAACTTAGAAAAGGAAGAAGAGAGAATCAACAAGCTACACATCCAATATTAAAAGAAACAACCCACTCTAAGGAGTTTCGGAACCCACATATCCTACTACCACCAACCGAAAATGCCACCCTCCAAAGCCCCATATTCGGCCAACTCTTCCTCTCTCACCCAAATCCCTTCTTTTCCTCCTAATTTTCCTCCCCTCTACTCATTCAAATGAGTTTGAGTGAATCAAACTCCTACCTCCTTTCTTAGGCACAAATTTAAGCTGTTGACTCAATCCACACCTCATTCATGCAGAGTTTGCTTGCCGTCCAACTCTCCTACTCCCTTTACGCAAAAAAGTAACCCCAAAATGCTTCCTCTGCAGCTCGAACCTTACCCCCACTAGCTTCCTGAGGCGTCACTCCCTTATGCACTAAGTGGCGCCTCCCAAGCCACTTCACCACATCAATTCTTGTGTCCTAGACTCCACACAAGAACTCTTAAGGCCTATCTCCCCTAGCTTTCCCTTAAAGGCTCTAAACCAAAAATTTACCAAAGGTCCAAACTTAGCCTCAAGATTTCCCGAGACCCCTAAACACATACAAACAGCATATAGAGTACACTACCACATACATGTAACTTAGAAGAAATACAAGACCCTTGAACCCTGGATGTTACAGTTCTACCCCCTTAAAAATAATTTCGGCGTTGAAATTACTTGATCAAAATAAGTGAGGGTATTACTGTTGCATCGCTTCCTCCGGTTCCCACGAAGCTCCTTCTGCACCTTGTTTACGCCATAATACTTTGGCTAGAGGAACTGATTTATTTCGAAGTACCTTTACATCTCGCTCCAGAATCTGAATCGGTTCTTCTTCGTAGGACAAATCTGGTCTCAACTCAACTTCCTCAACTGGCACTATGTGAGATGGATCCGAACGATATCGACGTAGCATTGACACGTGGAACACATCATGCATCTGCTTCAATTCTGACGGTAACTCCAACTTGTAAGCCACTGGCCCCACTCGCTTCAAAACCCTATAAGGCCCTATAAACCTGGGACTCAGTTTACCCTTACGTCCAAACCTCATCACCTTCTTCCACGGTAAAAATTTCAGGAATACATTATCTCCCACGGAAAATTCTATCTCTTTTCGCTTAAGATCGCATCGACTTACATCGCCGATGCCTCTTTCAACCGTGCTCGGATTACCTTAACCTTTTCCTTTGATTCTGCCACTATCTCCGGACCCAAAACATGACGTTCACCTAATTTTGTCCAACACGTAGGAGTGCGACACTTCCGTCCATACATCGCTTCATACGGTGCCATCCAAATGCTTGCTTGGTAACTGTTGTTGTATGCAAACTCCGCCAAAGGCAAGAATTCTTCCAAGGTACCCTAAAGTCGATAACGCAACCCCTCAACATATCCTCCAACACATGAATCACCCTTTCAGACTGGTCGTCTGACTGTGGATGAAATATCGTACTGAAGTCCAACCTGGTACCCAAAGCCTGATACAACGCCCTCTAAAACCTCGACGTAAATCTAAGATTCCTATCCGATATGATCGACACCGGCACTCAATGCAGTCTCACAATTTCTGCTACATACAGCTTCGCTAATCTTTGCAGAGAGTAATCAACCCGAATAGGTATGAAATGGGTGGACTTTGTCAACCGATCCACAATCACCCATACCGAGTCCTTCTTAGTAGGCATAAGAGGAAACCCACTCACGAAATCCATTGTGATCCTCTCCCAATTCCATTGCGGAATCTTCACTGGTTACAGCAACCCCGAAGGTACTTGATGTTCAGCTTTGACCTGCTGACACGTCAAGCACTTCTTCACAAATTATGTAACTTCACGCTTCAATCTAGGCCACCAAAACTATTCTCGTAGATCCCTATACAACTTACTTCCTCCAGGATGCATAGTGTAAGGGCTACTATGTGAGTCCCGAAGAATCTTTTGTCTCAATTCCACATCCTTCAGCATATACACCCTACCACGGAAACACAAGACTCCGTCACTGTTCACACTATAATCCTCTAACTCCCCACTCTAAACTTGCTGAAGTCGAGTACCCAAAACCTCATCCACCAACTATTTCTCTATTACCTGACTTAACCATGTCGGCTTCACCTATAGTTCCGCTAACAAACTCCCGTCGTCGTAGAGACTAAGATGTACGAACATAGCCCTCAGATCCGATACCACTTTCTGACTTAATGCATCCACCACCACATTTGCTTTACCCGGGTGGTACTCAATCGAATAGTCGTAATCCTTTAATAGCTCCACCCACCTTCGTTGTCTCAAGTTCAGCTCCTTCTGAGTCAACAGATACTTCAAGCTCTTATGGTCCGTGTAGATCACCGACTTCTCTCCATACAGATAATGCCTCCACACTTTCAAAGCGAAAACTACTGCTGCCAATTGCAGATCATGCGTCGGATAGTTAACTTCATGCGGTCTTAGCTGCAGAGACGCATAAGCAACCACCTTCCCTTCCAGCATCAGTACACAACCTAATCCCGTCTGAGAAGCATCACAATACACCACAAAATCTTTTCTCGCCACAGGCTGAATCAAAATCGGGCTTCTGTCAAAACTCTCTTTAGCTTCTCGAAACTATCCTGCTGTTTGTCCGACCATACAAAAGGTACCTCCTTTCTCAATAGCTTAGTCAAAGGTGCCGCTATCGAAAACCCTCGAAAAACCTCCTATAGTACCCCGCTAGCCCCAAGAAACTGCGAATTTCAGCTACCGACTTAGGTGGTTTCCACTCCAGTACTACCTCAACCTTTCGTGGATCCACCCTTATTCCCTCCGCGGATACCACGTGACCCAGAAAAGTAACTTCACTCAACTAGAATTCGCACTTGCTAAAATTGGCGTACAACTTCTTTTCCCTCAAAATTCGTAGTACCACCCGCAGATGTGCATCATGTTCTTCCTCCGACTTTGAATACACCAAGATTTCGTCTATGAACACCACGATAAATTGATCCAAGTAAGGTTGGAAAACCCGATTCATCATATCCATAAACGCATCCGAGTGCATTAGTCAACCCGAACGACATTACCAGGAATTCGTAGTGCCCGTATCGAGTCTAAAAATTCATCTTATGGAAATCAGCCTTCTTCACCCTAAGCTGGTGATACCCCGACCTCAAATCTATCTTTGAAAAGATTGTAGCTCCTTTGAGCTGGTCAAACAAGTAGTCTATCCTCGGCAGCGGGTACTTGTTCTTGATCGTTAGTTTATTCAACTGGCGGTAATCTATGCACATATGCATAGATTCGCCTTTCTTCTTTATGAATAACACCGGTGCTCCCCACTGAGAAACACTGGGTCGGATAAACCCGCGATCTAGCAACTCTTAGATTTGGGCCTTCAGCTCAACCAACTCCTTTGGCGCCATCCTATAAGGAGCAATGGACACTGGTGTTGTTCCTGGCAATAGGTCAATTGCAAACTCCACCTCCCGATTCGGAGGTAAACTTGGAAGTTCCTCTGGAAAAACATCCACAAACTCCTTTACTGCCCTGACCTCCCTCACAGCTGCCTCCTTAGCATCCAAGGCACTAACAAACATGAGAAAAGTCGAGCACCCCTTCTTCACCATCTTGTCGCCTTAAGAGCAGACACTACGTTAGATAGGTAGTCTCTCCTCTCACCTATCACTACAACTTCATAATTCTCGGGAGCCCTCACTGACATGCATTTAGCAGCACAGTCCAGATTCACACGATACCTTACTAACCAATCCATCCCTATGATCAGGTCAAATTCCCCGAACGGCAGCTCTATCAAGTCAGGTAGGAATACCACCCCCTGAACCTCTAAAGGCACATCTCTAAAGAGTTTATCTACTACCAAAAATTGCCCTAAAGGACTTAGTAAGTCATCTTCCTAGGGACAGTCTCAGAGTTCACATTCAAGGTTCCAAACACCGTGCTAGCAGTGTACAAATGCGTTGACCCAACATCAATTAAAGCAGTAAAGGGAATCCCATAAATAAGAAACGTACCTGTGATAACATCTGGTGCGTCCCCCTCCTCACGACGTCTGGCTGCATACACTAACCCTGGCTGCCTTGCATCTGAGCTCTCAGCTCCTCTACCCGGTGCTCCACGACTTCGACCAAAACCATTCCCTCCACAGTTCGGGCCACGACCTCTTGACATCTTTGAACCAACCGTTCCTGGCTGAACATACCCTTGACCCACTAACTGAGCCCTATCCGTATTCTGAGAACAATCCTTCACTAGGTGAGCCTTGGACCCACACCTGAAACACTCCCTAATCCTTCCTCAGCACTCATCTACATGAGTCCTCCCACACTGAGCACATGGACGGACTTAATTCCTAGCAGCTGGTATAACAGCACGAGTAGGATTGTCTACCCTAGGCTTTTTCTAGAAACCTCTCGAAGACCCTAACGATCCAAAACCCCTCTTGTTTCGACCTCTGTCTCTATCTCTGTTCTGCCTTTCGGTTCGCTTAACTTCCTCGGCAATCCGAGATTTCTCCATCAAAGTGGCAAAGTCCCTCTCACGCTGAGGAGCTATCAACACCCGCAGTTCATCTCGGAGCCCATCCTCAAACCTCATGTAGTGCTCGTAATCAGTAGCAACAATCCCTCTGGCATACCGACTTAACCTCAGGAATTCTGCCTCATATTTCGCTACTGACTTACCCCCTTGCACCAGATTCAAAAATGCCTTCCTCTATGCATCCACGTAACTAGCTCTGACATACTTCCCCTCAAACTTTACCTTAAAGTAACTCCAATCTACTCGGTCCGCTGGAGTACCCTCTTTGACAGTAAGCCACCACTGATAGGCCTTATCATGTAGTAGAGATCAATACCATTCATTTTTGCTCAAGAAGGCAAACCAAATCATCCATGATCCTCTTGACTGCCTCTAGCCAATACTCCGCCACATTCAGAGCTACCCCCGATACACCCCTAAATATCTCAGCTCCATTTGCTCGAAGTCTCTCAAAAATAGACTTTTGAGCCCCGGTACCCGCATTCGCTCTCGCAACCCTTTCCAAAACTCACAGCATCGCCTGAGATACTGCATCATCTCCACCCGTCTGATCTTGGAGCTCAACTTCTACTGCGGGCGGCGTCGTTTCATTCCCCGATCAATGACCAGACCCAACTAGTTTCGATATTGACATTTTTCCCCTACCACGTCCACGCGTATTACGACCTCGTCCCCTAGAACTCATGTCTTTTGCTGCTTTTAATCTGATTAAGAAATTTTATGCATTAACTTCTTGTTCCACTGATTACCCACAAGTAATTTTATGTAAAGACATTTAATAGTAGTTCTTTCGGTCATTCAAAGTTTTTTGTCTTAAGTCCTCCATCCTAACTCAGAGAATAGCATTCATTCATCAACACTATCCACTACACACATTCACCAGTTTGAGCATTTCGTCTGTTCCCAACCCAGGGGTATTTTTGTAATTTGTCCTATAGGGGTATTTTGATAATTTCACAAATCAAAGGTATTCTGATAAGAAAGTGAGGGTAGTGTGGTAATTAATAAATTTTCTTTTTAAAATCGGGGTAATTTGATTATTTTCCAAAACCAGGTATTCGGTCCCTTTCGGGTTTTAGTTATAGGGTTGACCCGTTAACAAGTCCTCACGGTTAAGGTGAACAATCACTGTGCACCATATAGGATTCCAGAAAAGAGGAGGTGAGTCGCTAGGACTGCTTAAATACCAAGCTTATTCAAAATCCATGCCTAGACATGCGCATGCTTGTTACAACACCTGAACTCTGCGACTTATTCCCGGGTTTGGTGAAATGAGTTAAGTCTTATGAAATTTAGTGTTGAAGTAAGCTAATCCTAAGGTTTAATAGTTCCTAACTTACTAATCTACGATCCCATATCACCCTTTACGTTACATACAATCATGCAACGGTTTAAAGTACTTACCCGATGGACATCGGGCTGGAGACTCAGGTGCCATGCCAAAAAACCTGATCAACTTGTAAAAATACCAATTTTAGTAAAACCCACCTTCGAAAGACGTTTTTGGGCCCAAAAGCCCTCAAAATTGAGTTTTGAATTGAGCTCTAATACCAAATTGTAACAACCCAAACTCGCCCAAAACACCACAGCAGAATTCGGAATGCTACTAGGAAAAATGTTTGAAAAGAATTTGATTTAAGGGTGAAAACACGTTTTGAGTTTAAAATATTTTCCTTAGTTTTATAAAGGATAACGGGTCTATAATATGTTCGTCGTTTTGAAAATACGTTGCCGAGGGTAATGAAAAACTTTGAAGGTCGTGTGTGGTTTAAAACCATTGTACGTTTGGAAACTCAAGAGAAATTAAGTTGTTATAAGTATCCAGGTTTTAAAACTTTAATGTAAGTCTTGTTGTAAATTATTTCCAAAATCGCTTCCAATTATTAGCGATAGCCAATCTAACTAAATATAGTAAAATCCCCAAATATTTAAAATGGCCTTATTACATGAAAGAGAAATTAACCCAAAAGTAATTAAAATCCAAGTGCATAAAGAATTAAAACAACTTCAGATAGCCACCTCGAATCTACTCCGGCCGGTCCATGTTTCACGTATCACCTGCGTTGTATAAGAAAATAGGGTGAGTCGAATAGACTCAGTGTGCAATTATTCCATATGTTTCCCAAATGGGCTTGGCCCATAACCACACAATCCACAAACCACACATGATGATGCAAAATGTTACCCATCCCAACCTAATATCCATCCGCTACACACCCCCGTATCCTACCACACACACCGGGGATTACTAAATTGACCCTCCATCCGCAACACACTTCTTTGGTAGTCGAGCTGCTCAAAGCTAATATAAAGTGGCCTAGCCACCGATCACCATGTGACCAAAGTATAACATATAACGTGGCCTAGCCACCGATCACTATGTGATCAAATCTCGATATCCACGATGTGACCTATGGTCATCATCAACCACGATGAAGCACAAAGATAACATCATCCCTCGATGTGGCACATAGCCGACATCAAGCCGTGATATGGCACATAGCCAATCATCACCACGTACATAAATGTACACCTTGTCCTTCATTGAATATCTATATCCCGACCCCATGCATATGCAACATGTTATAATGATATGATAGAATAATGCATGGACATATTAGATAGGCATACGACATGCTCACAAGTATTCATAATAATCAACCACAACCACACATTAGTTAGGGTACTAACCTAGTTACCAAAATGTCCAATTAAGGGTAACAATTTCCCCCCCACAACCACTGTACCGGTTATCGTACACATAACACATATAATTAATTGGCTAATAGGAAACAACGAATTAACAACACACTTGATAACCCAAAGCACTAGACTCTCAATTTCCCTAGCGTCCTCACTCGAAGAGACTACGGTGATCTACTTGTCTCTTTTCGATATTGGCCACACCACGGTGACCAATCCCGAATCGCAAAAACTGAACGTTTCTTAAACTTAGGGGTAGGGACAACCCCTTTTTCTCCTTGTCTAGTACTTGCATCCATTGAATGGCACTTAATCAAGAGACCCGGTTAAACATTAAATCAACCTAAATAAGACAACACCAATCTTAATCAAATACTCTTACCAAAATAGATCCGAGTTCCAAAGGCTCCTCCTCCACCTCTGTTGAAACTCCCCCAACATCAATCAGCTAAACTGCATAAAGCCAAAAGATGTGGCCTTTGGCCGAACCAATGGTACACCCCCTTACTTTGCTTGATCAAAACCCGAAAGCTCCTAGATACCCCCAACATCAGCTTCCAAAAATTGACACAAGGTCACCACCTTAAATAGATTCGGCCACACCTATACAAAGTTAGGCATCTAAATTTTGGCAATCAGAAGAGAAAAAAGAGAATTGAATCAAGAAACCCTTACCAACTATTAGATCCGATGGAACAGAGTCTGACAGATTCGGCCTAGAGTAAAAGGTTTGAGAAATAGGAGAAGAACATGAAAAAGAAAGAGAATAGATGCCTTAGAAGATTTGACCAAGACTCAATGAAATAGAAGGGTTATTAGGCTTCTTAGCAAATAAAAAGAAAAGAAAGGGTTGGGCGTTTATGGGTGTTTCAGCTATGGTGACAATGGAATGTGTATTTTGGCTTTTTGAGAGATAGAATTGAGAAAAGGAGAAGGGATTGTAAAGAAAAGAAAAGATGCACGAATGGTCACTACCTCATTCGGCTTTGGACTTAAGGAAAGAAAAAGTCCCTTGCTGACACTTGCGGCAAAACTTAGAAAAGAAGAAGAGAGAATCAACAAGCTACACATCCAATACTAAAAGAAAGAACCCACTCTAAGGAGTTTCGACACCCTCATATCCTACTACCACCAATCGAAAATGCCACCCTCCAAAGCCCTATATTCGGCCAACTCTTCCTCTCTCACCTAAATCCCTTTTTTTCCTCCTATTTTTCCTTCCTCCACTCATTCAAATGAGTTTAAGTGAATCAAACTCCTACCTCCTCTCTTAGCCACAAATTTAAGCCGTTGACTCAATCCACACCTCATCCATGCAGAGTTTGCTTGCCGTCCAACTTTCCCACTCCCTTTACGCAAAAAGTAACCCCAAAATACTTCCTCTGCAGCTCGAACCTTGCCTTCACTAGCTCCCTGAGGTGTCACTCCCCTATGCACTAAGTGATGCCTACCAAGCCACTTCACCGCATCAATTCTTGTGTCCTAGATTCCACACAAGAACTCTTAAGGCCGATCTCCCCTAGCTTTCCCCTAAAGGCTCTAATTACCTAAGGTCCAAACTTAGCCTCAAGATTTCTCGAGACCCCAAACACATACAAACAACATATAGAGCACACTACCACATACATGTAACTTAGAAGAAATACAAGACGCCTAAACCCCGGATGTTACAATATTTCTGAGATTATGAGATTGTGGTAAGATGCGATATGGGTCGTAGTCGACCGATTAATGAAATCTATCCATTTTATTCTGGTAAGATCTGACTACTCACTTAATAAGTTAGCTGAGCTTTATATTTCTGAGATTGTGAGATTGCACGGAATGCCACTATCCATTGTGTCTAAAAAAGATCCGAGATTCACATCAAGATTTTGGAAGAAATTGCAAGAAGCTTTAGGTACAAGATTACATTTCAATACATCTTTTCATCTGTAAACAGATGGTCAATCTGAGTGAATCATTCATATTCTTGAGGATATGTTAAGATGTTGCATTCTTGAATTTGACGTTATGTGGGAGCAGTACTTGCCATTGATTGAATTTGCGTACAAGAATAGTTTTTAGTCATGAAATAAAATGGCACCTTATGAAGCTTTGTATGGTCGTAAATGTCGTACACCTCTGTATTGGATTGAGCTCAGTGAAAATAAGCTACACGGGGTCGATTGGATAAAAGATTCAGAACAGAAAGTGAACTGATCCGATATTGTTTGAAAGTAGCATCTGATCGTCAGAAGTCTTATGCGGACTTGAAACGAAAAGATATATAATTTGAAATCGGTGACAAAGTATTTCTGAAAGTGTCTCCGTGGAAAAAAGTACTTCATTGTGGACTAAAGGCAAGTTAAATTTGAGGTTCATCGGGCTATATGAAATTATTGAATGAGTTGGGCCTATTGCATATAGATTAAGGTTTCCCCCTGAGCTAGAAAAGATCCACACTGTATTTCATGTTTCGATGCTCTGTAGATATCGATCTGATTCGTCACATGTGATTTTCCCATCTAAAATTAAAATTTGATTTGATATGACATACGAAGAGGAAACGATTCGTATCTTAGCTCGTGAAATGAAAGAGTTGTGAAATAAGAAAATATCGTTAGTAAAAGTATTGTGGAATCGACACAGAATTGAAGAGGCAACTTGGGAGCCAGAAGATTCTATCAGATAGCAATATCTGACTCTGTTTAGCTGTAAGATTTTCAAGGATAAAAATCCCTAAGGGGGGAGAATTGTAATAGTTCAATTTATACCCTAGTCAGAATAATGGTTTTAGGACCACAAATCTTAGCCTAAATAATATTTTAATATTATTTTCTGTGTCATTGATAAGTGATTAAGCATGTGGTAAAGTTTCATAAGCTAATTTGTCCATTTATGTGTTTAATTTGATTAAAGGATTGAATTGCATTGAAATGCAAATTTGCATGTTTTATGATAAGATGCCTATTTGTTATGTCTTTGTACGTGTGAAGACTTATGTGGAAATTAAATCATTATCATGGTTAGTGGATGGCTAAGGTCATAAATGACCTTGTAATTTTTATGTTATATATATATGTATGAAGGTTAATTTGGTAAATGAGTTATTAGCATATTATTAATGAAACAAAAAGATGAAAGTGTTCATCTTTTATTTCTTTTCATTTGACCGAAACTAGCAAAGAAAGAAAAGAGAAAACTAGTTACGGTATTCGACCATTGAATTGCATGATTAAGGAATGTTTTGGCTTTAGATTTTGATGATTTTTATGTTTTTGAGATTGTAGCTTAGTCTACTATTAAGCCCATGTCTCAATTTTATGAATTGATGATGTTCATGAGATGTGCCATTGATGAAATGGTGAGCTTTATGATGAGCTTAGTTATTAAATGAAATATTTGTGCTAGATGAACATACTTTGTTCTTGAATTTTTGATGAATTTAGCTAAATAGGGCTAAATTGAGAAAATAGTAACTTGAGGGACTAAATTACAAATTTAATGGAAAATATGAGCTTTTAAGAGAAGTATGAACATTCAGCTAAGCATGGTTAAATGATGATTTTGTGAATTTGATGTTTTGAGAAAAATGGACTAAATTGATAAAATATACAATTATAAGGGGCTAATTTATAAATTGCCCAAAATATGTGTATTTGGATTGAATTGAATGAGTTAGTGAATAAAAGGGTTAATTTTGAATCTGTGTAGATCAAGAACCGAGGAAAACGGACTTAGACCGGGAAAGAGAAAGTAACCGAGTAGCCATTTCCATTTCTGTCAAATCAAATCCAAGGTAAGTCATTAAGCAAATAAATGTAATTGTATTGAATTGAGCATGTTCATATGGCTATTGATGATAGTGAATGTTTATGAGGTGCTATGCATATGAATTCTGAGATAATGATGACTTAGTAGCAATGTCTAGGAAGTCCCTACGAACCTAGGAATAGATAGGATTAGCTCTGTCATGACATAGGTATCTATTCTGCTTATCATGTAAGACCACATCTGGGATGTTGGCATTGATTCGATATTTTGTGTAAGACCATGTCTGGGACGTTGGCATTAATCTTAGATTGACATATAAGACCATGTCTGGGACATTAGCATCGTATTAATTCATGTAAGACCCTGTCTAGGACAGTGGCATCAATATCTGAGTACATGTAAGACCTCTCTGGGACATTGGCATTGTATGATGATTTTGAGATTTTTGAGTATCCTATTGGGTTTCTAACGATGCAACGGGAAAATCTGAGCTATGAACAATTACGTGAATATACGTTCGTTTCAGGTACGTTTGGTATGTACACTAAGTGTGTATAAAAGGTAAGTACCTATGTGAAGTTGCTTTGAAGAATCATATATTTGAACAATGAGAATATGAGTGAGATAAAAAAATTGTTATGAATGAGCTAAGTACTTATGTGATATATGAATAGAAGTTGTGGCAAGCTTTGTGTAAACAAATGTGCCAAAGATCATGGGATAAATCGCTTTTGAGAACTACAATTACCAATGTTTTGAATGGGTTGTATTCATAGTATGATATGTTTATTTGTATATGACTTACTAAGCTTTTGAAAGCTTACTTTGTGTGTGTATGTGTGCTCTATTTTATATATCTTCGAAACTACTAAAGGCTCAGGGACCGTCGAGGATCGTCATCACACTACTCATCTTGTTTTGGTACATTTTGGAAATGGAAATAGCTAGATATGGCATGTATAGGCTAGTTATTCATATAAGTGTGAGATTTGAACTTAGCCATGTGATTTGGCTAGTTATGTGTTGGCAATATGCTTTAATGAATGTGTTATATGATGTATATTTGGTATGGCTTGAAAGCATAAGAAATGATTAAGTTTAAGATAGGTATACAGATGAAATTTTGAGCTTATATGTTTAACAAAAAGTTGAACTTGTGAATGGTAAGTATGGATAAATTATGCTTGTATATTCATAAGTTTTAGTCTTGTAAATTTGGCATGATTAGTATTGGATTGGATTGTAGAGATGGATGATTATGTTGATATGTTTTTGGTTGTCATATGTGCATGAGATGTGTTGGTAATTTTCTTGTAGGAATGACCCTAGTTGGGTGGCATTTTGGTCTTGCAAATGACCTATAATGTCACATGGGTGTGGCACACGGGCGTGCCTAGTGTTCGTGGGGTAAAATCAGCAGCTAGCTTAAGAGCAAACAGCCATGGTACACGGGCGTGCCTAGTAGCCATGTGAAGAAGTCAGTATATGGCCTAAGAGTACACGGCCTTAGTACAAGGGGGTGCTTGGTGACCGTGGAGCCAAGTCAGGTTCGACCACGGAGAGGACACATGGGTGTGTCTAGCAGCTGTGGGAAGCACACGGCCTGGTCACACGGACGTGTAACCCCTACAACCTTGAAAAGTTTTTAAATTTTAGAGAATTTCTATATGTGTTTGGTTTAGTCCCGACCCTGTTTCTAAGCATGTTTTAGCTCTTGATGACCTACAAAGGGGACACTATGGTTGTAACTGCTGATATATTTGATAAATTATTTGATAAGGTCTTCGATCAGTTAGGTAATGCCCTTAACCCTAATCTAGTGACGGATACAGGATAGGGGTGTTACAGAGGTTGCGAATCAGTCAGGTTATTTCTTATGAATTGAGTGAACGACTCACTTATCATCCGGAAGAAAGCTTGTTTAAATTCTCCCTCTTGATCGCTAGTAGTCGGTCTCGGATCAGAAGGCACTATCCCTTGCGTGGGAGCAGGCACATTACTTTCTACGTCGTCAGCTACGGCTCTTTCAGGATCCATTGCTATACAAAAATCACATTTTACACGTCAGGATTCATCACACTATTATAGTTCAAATATATGGCATGTATAGCTTGACTCTGCCACGCTACGTTAGTCTGAGAATCGACTAAATTGTAGCTCTGATACCAATTAAATGTAACACCCCTATCCCATATCCGTCAGCTGGATTAGGGTTAAAGGCGTTACCAGATAGTTCAGAAACTTTCATAAACATTTCACATAACCATTCACCAAACACAAACAAAGCGTCCCTTATATAGATCAACGAGACCTTAAACATGCTTTAAGGTAGGGCTGGGACTATGCAAACTCTTACAAAAATTCTCATAAATTTAAAACTTTTCTAACTTATGTAGGACACACGCCCGTGTGGGTTGGCCGTGTGCTTCCCACGATCACCAGACACCTCCATGTCCTGGCCGTGCCAAATTAGGGCATGTATACTAACTTTTCCACATGGCCACTAGGAACGCCCATGTACCATGGCCGTGTGCTCTTAGGCTATATACTAACTTATTAACACAGCTACTAGGCACGCCCTTGTGTCTTTTTTGTGCACACTTAGCTCGATACTGACTTAATCTCATGGTCACTAGGCACGCCCGTGTGCCACGACCGTGTAGGCAAAATAGGATACTTGTAAAGCCAAATTGCCACCCACCAAGGTCTTACCTACAAGCAAGATAACCAATTCTACTTATGCACATTTGGCAGCCAATATCATATCAAAATAACCATCCAAACTCTACAATCCAATCCAATTTCAATCATACCAATTTACAAGACTAAAACTCATGTATACATAAGCTTAATTCATCCAAAAACTTTTCTTAAACTTAACCACTTCGTATACCATCAAACTATACCAAAACATACATCACATATCATATTCATTAATGCATATTGCCAACACATAACTAGCCAAATCACATGGATAAGTTCACTTAATATTCATATAAAAAATATCTAGCCTATACATACCATATCTAGCTATATACATTTCCAAAATGTACCAAAACAAGTTGAGTAGTGTGATGATGATCCTCGATGGTCCCCGAGCCCTCAGTAGTTTTGACGATCTATAAAACAGAGCACACACACAGAGTAAGCTTTCAAAGCTTACTAAGTCATATACAAATAAACATAACATGGAAGGCATATAGGCATATAGGAACATTGGCACAATTAATTTCATAGCAAATTTATCACATGTATTCTTTGGTCCATGTACTCACCATATTTTGCCACATTCATCAATTCAAAAATCTTATATATACATAGCTTTTTCATGCATACTTTCACATATCACATTTTTGTTCCAATATGCATAATCATCATAGTAAGATCATATAGATACTTACCTTGCATACACACTTAGTGTATAAATCAACTTACCTAAAACAGATTTACAATTCACATAGCCATTCGTATCACAGACTTTCCCGTTGAACCGTTAGGAACCTAAGAGGATACTCAGAAAGCTTGGAATGATCGTACGATTCCAATGCCCCAGATGAGGTCTTACATGTGCTCAAATATCGATGCCACTATCCCAGATAGGGTCTTAGATGAATCAATACGATGCCAATGTCCCAGACATGGTCTTACACGTAAATCTAGTATCGATGCTAATGTCCCAGATGTGGCCTTACAAGAAATCTCAAATTGACACTAACGTCCCAGACGTGGTCTTACATGATATCTCAGAACTGACACCTATGTCATGCCATAGCTAATCTTATCTATTCCTAGGTTCGTACGGGACTTCTTGGACATTGCTAATATGTCGTTCTTATCTTGGAATTCATGTACTCATCATCTCATAAACATACATCGTTATCAGTTATCATATAAACATACACAATTCAATACAAATATGTTTATTTGCATAATGACTTACCTCGGATTTGATTTAACTGAAACGGAAACGACACTCGGTTACTTTCTCTTTCCCGTGATCTAATTCGATTTCTTCGATTCTTGATCTATACATATTCAAATTTAACCTTTTATTCAATAACTCATTCAATTCAATCCAAGGACATACATTTAGGGCTATTTGCAACTTAACCCTCACATTTGCACAAGTTATCAATTTAGTATATTTTTCTCAAAACATCAAATTCACAAAATCATCACATACTCATGCTTAGCCGAATGCTTATGAACATCATACAAGTCCAAATATTTCATCAAATTCACAATTTAGTCCTTCAAATTATTATTTTCACAATTTAGCCCTAATTAGCTAAATCCATCAAAAATTCAAGAATAAAATATGTTCATCTAACACATATCTTTCATTTAAAAACTAAATTCATCATAAAGCTTACTAATTCATCTATGGCACAACTTACAAATATCATCAATTCTTCAAATTACAACATGGGTTACAAAGTTTACGAAGCAACGATTGCAAAAACGTAGAATTATAAAAAATCGATTAAAAACATACATTGAATTAAGAAGAACAAAGGCCGAACCTAGCTTAGGTTTTCTTCTTTCTTTTCTTTGGTATTTTCGGCACTAATGGATGAATATCATAACCATTTTTCATGATTTGTTTTATTAACTATCATATTATTATACCTTTTACTAAAATAACCTTAATGAAATATTAATAATTAAACATTCAATTATGGATATAATGGTCCATCCACCGTCCACTATCCTCTATTTTGGCCAAATTGCAACATAAATCCTTCTATATAAGAAGACACAACAATTTAGCCATTAAATAAAATAGAAAGCTACTTTTACTATTTACGCGATTTAGTCCTTCGCTCAAATTAAGCACACAAACATACAAATTTAATTCATAGAAGTTTAGCACATGCTTAATCATATATCATAGCCACAAAAAATAATATTAAAATATTATACGGACTCAGATTTGTGGTCCCAAATCCACTGTTCTAACTAGGGTATAAACCGATGTTACAACCACAAAGCGATCTAAGTACGGTCTGAATATTCGATTCATTAAGTCCATAAACACTGTAGGAGCATTCGTTAGTCCAAATGGCATAACTAAAAATTCATATTGTCCATACCCCGTTCTGAAAGAAGTTTTCGACACATATGATTCTTTAACTCTTAACTGATAATAGCCCGATCTCAAACCTATTTTCGAAAACACTGTAGTTCCTTTTAGCTGGTCAAACAAATCATCAATACGAGGCAACGAATATTTATTCTTTATCGTCACTTTGTTTAACTACCGATAGTCAATACACATTCTCATAGTGCCATCTTTCTTTTTCACAAACAATACAGGAGCACCCTAGGGCGAGAAACTCGGTCGTGCAAATCCTTGATCTGTCAACTCTTGCAACTGAGACTTTAACACTTTCAGTTCTGTTGGTGCCATTCTATACGGAGCTATCAAAATAGGAGTCATCCTTGTATTAATTCAATACCAAATTCAACTTTCGGATCAGAGGTAATCCCGGTAGTTCTTCAGGAAATACATCAGAGAATTCACAAACCATAGGTACAGATTCCACATTCTTTTCTATCACTTTTGTATCAATCACATATGCCAAATAAGCTTCGCAACCTTTTTTCACATAATTCAGAGCTTTCATAGATGATATAATAGCTGGCAACCCATTCAAATCACTGGATTCAATTTGTACTACCTCACCATTCTGACTTTTCAAATCAATACTCTTTCATTTACAATTCACAATAGCATGATGCAAAGTGAGCCAATCCATACCCAAAATGATATCAAATTCATCAAAAGGTAGCAACATCAAATTAGCCAGAAAGCATGTATCCCGAAACATCAATGGGCAATTTTACATACTTTATCCACTAAGAAACACTTGCCTAATGGGTTCGATACTCTAATCACAAATTCAGTAGACTCAACAGGTTGTTTTACTTGATACTAGGTTCACACACACACATATGAATGAGTAGATCCTGCATCTATCAATGCAATCACATAGTATCAAATAGAGTAAAAGCATCAGTAATGACATTTGGAGATAATGCTTCTTTTCTTGCACGTATAGCATAGACTCGACCAGGTGCTTTCGCCTCGGATCTCACAGTTCTATAAGTCGTCCCTCTTTGACTTCCACTCATATTTTTGATGTTTCTGGGTGGTCTACCCCTAGCCGTTGTGTTACTCGGTCTTAGACTCTGAACATTTTCTTCTTTAGCTAACTTTGGGCAATCTCGAATGAAGTGATCTCGTGATCCACATTTATAGCAAGTTCTATTATTATACTTGCCCCAACATTCTTCCACATGTCGCATTCCACATTGTCTACACTCAAGTTTGTTGCTTTTGGCACTTCCAATACTTGATTCAATTGGAGCTTGAGTTCTCGGACCAACACTTTGTCTCGCATGATCTCTACTCAGATGTCCAAACGAAGTATCTGGTCGACTACTCACATCTTTAAATCTCTTCAATGAAGTTTGAGACGACTTACTCATCAATCTTTTTCTTTCATCTCTAGCCTCAATATTGGCTTTTTCTTTTCTTTGCTAAGCTCATTGGCTTTGCAGGATCTTTCAACTAACACAACAAATTCATTTATGTCAAGTATTCCAACCAACAATTTAATATCTCCATTCAGCCCTTCAATGAAGAGTTTACACATAGTAGCTTCAGTCGAAACACATTCCCGTGCATACTGACTCAATCTCACAAACTCCCATTCATACTCAGTAACGGACATGCGACCTTGTTTTAGCTCTAAAAACTCTTTACGTTTCTGATCAATAAATCGTTGATTGATATACTTCTTTTGGAATTCAACTTAAAAGAAATCCCAAGTAATTCTCTCTTCTCGGAATCACAGATATAAATGTTTTCCACCAATTATAAGTCGTATCTCTCAACAAGAAAACTGCACACTTAATGCATTCATCAGGGGTCAATGACTTCTCATCGAACACTTGAATTTTATTCTTGAGCCAAAACTTAGATCGCTCAGCATCATCATCATCAGCAGTGGTCCAAAACTCTTCGCCCCTGACTTTCAGATTTTATCCACAAGAGGTTTATTCAATCGATCCGGATCTACAACTTATGGTATACAGGAACTTGTAGAGGTGGAGGTTGTGGAGCAGTCAGATTCGTTCAAACAAACTCCGAAAACCACTCACTCATCATTTGGAAGAAGGCTTGCTTAGCCTCTCTCTCATGGCTACTATCCTTTGGCCTAGATATGGCCGGCGTTGTCCCTTAAGTGGGAGCAGGCGCATTACTCTCTACATCGTCAGTAACAGCTAGATCGTGATCCATTTACTATACGAAATCACATTTTCAACTGTCAGGATTCATCACACTATCGCAATTATATATATGGCTTGTATAGCTAGACTCATACGCGCTATGCTAGTCCTAGAATCGACTAAATCATAGCTCTAATACAAATAAAATGTAACACCCCTAACCCAAAACCGTGCTAGAATAGGGTTAAGAGGCATTACCGAACAAATAGAACATTTCATATCCATTTCTTGACACCAAGTCAATTTTCATTTAATCATATTCAAACATAATCATATAATCCCTTAGTGAGGTTATCGAGACCTTGAACATGCTTTAGAATAGGGTCGGGACTAAATCGAACACTTACAAAAATTTTTGAAATTTAAACATTTTTCAAAGTTACAGAGGTCACACGCCCGTGTAGGTAGCACACGGCCTCGGACATGCCCATGTGTCCAAGCCGTGGCAAAATAGGGAATACCTACTGACTTGACCACACGGCCTGAGACACGCCCGTGTGCCTTACCCGTGGTTGAGCCTTACTTGCACCACACGACCAGCCACACGCCCGTGTGTCCAGCCCATGGTCGAGTCTAACTTGTTTGAATTTGTAAACTCGAAGAACATGATCGAGGCACACTCCCGTGTGCTCAACTGTGTGGGAAATTATAGGCCATTTTTAAGGCCAAACTACCCTCCACACTTTGAAATCATTTATAAGCATCAAATGTACACCAATTTATGCCTCAAATACAACCAAAACAAACCATTTCAAGAACCAATTAACCATTAACTCTACCATCTAGTCTCATACTCAATTTCTACTCAAATAAGTGTATCCAAGACACTTAATTTCTCATCCCAAAACATATAAATCAAGCATCATATAAACCTTACCATATTTCACTTTTAAACTACAATTTCCATCAATCATTTAAGCTTGAACAAACTATATTCATCACTCATCACTTCATACCATAATCATCATTTACATAGCTCACACATAATAACCAAAATCATCTAACTTTCAAGCCATATCACATGGCAAGGTTCAATATCTCAAAATACACCATATTTACTAGCCTATACATGCCATATACCAAAAATGTACATCTTTCAGAAGTATCAAAATAGATAGCCGATAGTGTGATCAAGTCATTGACGATCCCCAAATCCGAGCTAACTTTACTGACACTATAAAACAGAGAAACAATTCACACAGTAAGCTTTTAAAGCTTAGTAAGTTCATAACATAATACATTCAAATTAACAAAACAAGCTTATTAAACAAATAAATCCATCACATAGATCAATTCTTTCATATTAATACCATATCATCCATAACTAAAATACTTATTCATCCATTCCTAGCTTCACCTATAAACTCATCAATCACAAAGGTTCAATACATACCTTAGCTAATGTAACATCTCCTCAAATTCATTCCATAATACTAAAACATATTTTAACAACATACATTATATCCGAACTTACCTCGGACGTCGAAATACCGAAATGGTCAATTAATCGAGCACTTTGTCTTTTCCTCAATCTCGATCCCAATCTCTCCTTGTAACACCCCAAACCCCGCCCAAACACCACGGCCAAATTTTAAATGTTACTGGGAAAGGTGTTGAGAAAATTTGGGTTTTAGAGGTGATTTCTCGTTTAAACTTAGCAATTTATTTAAAAATAAAACGTTTGAGTTGCACAAGTTCAAATCATTATTTATACGGAAAGTTTGGGAAACCGAAAGGTTTATAAGTAATCTATATTTTGAAAACTTCATTTAACTTTGAGTGTTGCAGATATTTTAGAGTTTCTTTATAAATTAACCAATTGATAGCGGATCCAACTTAAAACTTAAAAATCCAAAGTATTTAAAGCGGCCTTATTACAATAAAAATACCCCAAAAAGTAATTAAAAGTTTATAATGTACTTTAAGAATAAAAACGACTTCTGCATGGCCACCTTGAATCCTCTCCGGCCCGGTCCAAAGTATCACGTATTACCTGCACTGTTTGATTAACGGGGTGAGTCGTTTTGACTAAGTGTGCAATTAAACCACATGTTTCCGCAAATGGGCTTAGCCCCCAAAACCACATCAAATCAATATACCACGTGTTATCATGCATTATGTTAACCCAACCAACCTAATATCCAACCGCTACACACCACCCGTATATCCAACCACCACACACCAGGGGATTACTAAATCGACCCTCCATCCGCTACACACCTCTTTGGCGGTCATATTTGCTCAAAGTCCACTTAGTGGTCTAGCCACATATCCACGTGATTAAAATCACAATATCACGATGAGACTCTAGGTCGTCATCAATCCACGATGTGGAGCGAAGCCATCATTAATCCATATATATATATAAATATATATATACACACTTCCCCTTTACAATATATACCAAACCCCATGTACATGCAGCATGTTATGATGATATGGCATAAAACGTGTGAACATGTCTAGGTATACATATTTTACATGCTTACATAGATCCACATATATCCCACCACATTTTTGATATAGGAAATATACTAACCTGATTATCGGATTACCCCTTTATGGGTAACAATACCACCATAGCCACTAACTCGGCTACCACACATATCACATGCATTTAATTAATTTAAACATGTAAAGCAAAGAAACAATGTGCTAATTACACACCTGATAACCCGTAATACCATGCTCTCAACGTCTACGCTATCACTAACTGACACTACCGCTATTTTCCTACGATCCTATTCCGACGCTGGCCCACACCCCGGTGGCCAATCCCGAACTGCTAAAACTGACCGCTTCTTGAACTTAGGGGTAGGGACTACGTGTCCAACCCCTTTCTCTCCTTGGTTGGTACTCACATCCATCGAATAGTACTTAATCAGAAGACCCGGTTAAACATTAAATCAGATCTTAAACGAAGCTAAATAATTTCTAAATCAATAACCTTACCAAAGTCGACTCAAATCCCAAATATTCTCACTTGATCTTGAAAGCTATCAAAATCCCTACATATGCCAATATCAGATTCGGCCTAACCTTAATAGACAAAGAAATGGCCTTTGGCTGCACCAAATATCTTCTTACCTTGCTTGGTCAATTCGAAAGATTCTTAACACTCCTATCGCTAGCTTATACAGAGAACCCAAACTCCCTCCTTCATAAATTCGGCCATACAAGAAAATAAGATTAGACTTTTGGTTTAGGCAAACCAAAAAGAAAGAGCAATATTTGAAATAGAAAAGAACCCCTTACCCCAATAGTAGAAATCGATTGGAAGAGTTGACACTAGATGAACGACGGCGCTCCCTCTAACAAAAGATAATCGAAAAGTGTTACTACCCGAGAGATATTCACTTAGAATGATTTGTCAAGGAGATAAGACCTGAGGAGAAATGAAATAGAAGAAGAAAAGAAGGAGTAGAAATGAGAAAGAGAAGTAAAGGTGAATTGAAGATTCAACCAAGGTTCTAGTGGCTAGCAGGATTATTCAGCTTTTTGGAAGGAAGTAATTGATGAAAAAGAGAAAGAGATGGTTGAGGTTTAAGAGGTTTCGGATATGGTGAAAGTGAAGGGTATATTTTGGCTTTAGAGAGTGAATAGAAAAGAGGAGAAAAGAGTTGAAAAGGAAAAATAAAATGCACAAATGAATAGAAAACAAACAAATAGCTTCAGCCTCACACCCCCCTTTCGGCAATGCTTAAAGAAAAGAAAAACCAAAGAAAATTAACCCCCAACCACTAGAACAAATTCGGCACCTAACCCCCACATACATGACCGAAATTGCCATCCCCTAGAGTCCCAAATTCGGCCAACACTCCTTCCTTCACCAAATCCCCCTTTTTTCCTCCTCATTTTTCTCTTCTCCTCTCATTCAAACTGATTTGAATGAATCAAACCTTCTATCCCACTCTCCACCACACATTCAAACACCTTGACCAATTCAAACTCCCACTTTCAAGTGCCATAGCCGAATCCAACTCTCCACTCCCCTTGACGCAAAAACAAACCCCAAAATGCTCCTCATGTTGCTCGAACCTCCTCCCCCTTGGAACTCCTTTGACGCAAACTCTCCCCCTTGCTCTCATGCGTTACCTTGCCACTCCATCACTTCCTTTCTTGTGTCATAACCTCCTCATTAATTCCCTTAAGGCCTAGCTCCCCTAGCTCTCCCCTAAAGGCTTGAAAACAAAAGTTTTTACTAAGGCTCCTACCTAACCCCAAGGTTTCAAGCCCCAAACACACTCTAACAACATCCAAAGCATACTAGCACATAGAAATAAATTAAAATGCGAGACCCCTAAATCCCGGATGTTATAGTTCTACCCCCTTAAAGAAATTTCAACCTCAAAATTACTCGTCAAAATAGGTGAGGGTATTCTTTGTCTCATCGCCTCCTCCGGTTCCCACGACGCTTCTTTCGAACCATGGTTCCGCCATAACACCTTGACTAGAGGTACTGACTTCTTCCGTAGTACCTTCACATCTCGCTCCAAAATCTGAATTGGCTCTTCTTCATAGGACAAGTCTGGCCTCAACTCAACTTCCTCCACTGGCACCATGTGAGACAGATCTGATCGGTATCGTCGTAACATCGAGACGTGGAATACATCATCCATCTGCTTCAATTCTAATGGCAACTCTAACTGATACGCCACTGGTCCAACTCGCTTCAAAACCCGATAAGGTCCTATAAACCTGGGACTCAGCTTACCCTTATGTCTAAATCTCATTACCTTCTTCCACGGTGAAACCTTCAAAAATACCCGATCACCCACTGCAAACTCTATCTCTTTCCGCTTAAGATTTGAATACGATTTTTGTCTGTCAGATGCCTCCTTCAATCGAGTTTGAATTACCTTAACCTTTTCCTCTAACTCTGCCACTATCTCTGGACCTAACACATGACATTCACCTAACTCTATCCAACAGGTGGGAGTGCGACACTTCCGTCCATACAATGCTTCATACGGTGCCATCCGAATACTAGCTTGATAACTGTTGTTGTACGCGAACTCTACTAAGGGCAAGAATTCCTCCCAACTACCTCTAAAGTCGATAACACATCCTCTCAACATATCCTCTAACACCTGAATTACCCTTTCAGACTGGCCATCCGTCTGCGGATGAAATGCCGTGCTAAAGTCCAACCTGGTGCCCAATGCCTGATGCAACGCCCTCCAAAACCGTGATGTAAATCTAGGATCCCTATCCGATATGATCGATACTGGCACCCCATGCAGTCTCACAATTTTCGCCACATACAACTTCGCCAACTTCTATAGAGAGTAATCCATACGAACAGGTATGAAATGAGTGGTTTTTGTCAACCGATCCACGATCACCCATACCGAGTCCTTCTTAGTAGGCGTAAGAGGAAGCCCACTAATGAAGTCCATCATGATTCTCTCCCACTTCCACTATGGAATCTTCACTGGTTGCAGCAGTCCGGAAGGCACTTGATGTTTAGCTTTGACTTGCTGGCACGTCAAGCACTTCCCCATAAATTCTGTAACTTTTCGCTTCAAACTAGGCCACCAAAACTGATCTCGAAGATCCCTATACAACTTACTCCCTCTAGGATGCATAGCATAAGGGCTACTATGCGATTCCCGAAGAATCTTTTGCCTCAATGCCATATCTTTGGCATACAGACCCTTCCACGAAAACACAATACTCGTCACGATTCACACTGTAGTCCTCTAATCCCCCGTCTTGTACTTGCAGAAGTCGAGCACTCAGAACCTCATCCACCAACTGTTTCTCTTTTACCTGACTTAACCACGTCGGCTTCACCTGTAGCTCGCTAATAAACTCCCGTCGTCATAAAGGCTAAGGTGAGCGAACATCGCTCTCAAATCTGATACCACCTTCTGACTCAGTGCATCTGCTACCACATTCGCCTTACCCGGGTGATATTCAATCGAGCAATTGTAATCCTTCAATAGCTCCACCCACCTTCGTTGTCTCAAGTTCAGCTCCTTCTGAGTCAATAGGTACTTCAAACTCTTATGGTCCGTGTAGATCACCAACTTCTCTCCATACAAATAATGTCTCCACACTTTCAAAGCGAAAACCACTATAGCCAATTCTAGGTCATGAGTGGGATAGTTGACCTCATGTGGTCTTAACTGCCGAGACGCATAAGCAACAACCTTCCCCTCCTACATCAGCACACAACCTAACCCCATATGAGATGCATCACAATATACCACAAAATCTTTCCCCGTTTTAGGCTAAATCAAAATCGAGCCTCTGTCAAAACCCTTTTTAGGTTTTCAAAACTCTCCTGCTGCTTGTCCGTCCACATAAAAGGTACCTCCTTTCTTAGCAACTTAGTTAGAGGCGATGCTATTGAGGAAAAACCCTGGACAAATCTTCTGTAATAACCAGCTAGCCCCAAGAAACTACGAATCTCCGCCACTGACTTAGGTGGTTTCCAATCCAATACAACCTCTATCTTCCAAGGATCCACTCTTATCCCATCTGCAGATACCACATGACCCAAAAAAGTTACTTCTCTTAACCAAAACTCGCACTTGCTAAATTTGGCATACAACTTCTTTTCCCTTAAAATCTATAGAACCACCCGTAAATGCGCGTCATGCTCCTTTTAGACTTGGAATATACCAGAATGTCATCTATGAACACCACAATGAACTGGTCAAAATAGGGTTGAAAAACCCGATTCATCATATCCATGAACATAGCCTGTGCGTTCGTTAACCCGAACGACATTACCAGGAATTCATAGTGCCCGTATCGAGTCCGAAACACCATCTTATTAATATCTACTTCCTTCACCTTAAGCTGGTGATATCCCGACCTTAAATCTATCTTCGAAAAGACCGCAGCCCCTTTGAGCTGATCAAACAAGTCATCCATCCTCGACAGCGGGTACTTGTTTTTGATCGTCAGCTTATTCAACTGGCGGTAATATATGCACATCCGCATAGATCCGTCCTTCTTCTTTACAAATAACACCGGTGCTCCCCACGGAGACACACTAGGTCGAATGAAATCGCGATCTAACAACTCCTGGATTTGAGCTTTAAGTTCAACCAACTCCTTCGGTGCCATCCTATAAGGAGCGATGGACACCAGCGCTGTACCTGGCAGCAGGTCGATTCCAAACTCCACCTCACGATCCGGAGGCAACCTGGAAGTTCTTCGAAAAAACATCCACGAATTCCTTTACTGTTCTCACCTCCCCCATAACTGCCTCCTTAGCATCCAAGGCACTAACAACCACTAAGAAAGCCAAGCACCCTTTTTTCACCATCTTCTCCGCCTTAAGGGCAGACACTATATTAGACAAGTAGTCCCTCCTCTCCCCTATCACCACAACCTCATCATCCTTGGGAGTCTTCAACGTCATGCGTTTAGCAGCACAGTCCAAATTCATACGATACCTTACTAACCAGTCCATTACAAGGATCAAGTTAAATTCCCCAAATGGTAGCTCCATCAAGTCAGCCGGAAACACAGACCCCTGAACTTTTAAAGGCACATCTCTAAAGAGTCTATCTACCACTACTGATTGCCCTAAGGACTAAGTACTATCATCTTCCTAGGGGCAATTTTAGGTTGCACACTCAAGGTTCCAGACATCATGCTAGCAATATAGGAGTGAGTCGATCCAACATCAATTAAAGCAATAAAGGGTAACCCAGAAATGAGGAACGTACACGTGATAACATCTAGTACATCCCCCTCCTCATGACGTCTGGCTACGTACACTAACCCAGGCTGCCTTGCCTCAGTACCCCCTGATCCTCTTCTCGGTGCTCTGTGACCTCGGTCGAAACCATTCCCTCCTCGATTCGGCCCATGACCTCTTGACATCTATTGACCACCCCTTTCTGGCGGCACATACCCCTGACTGTCCGAGTCCTAGCCACATCCTAAGGACAATTCTTAATTAGATGGTTCCTTGACCCACACCTTTAGCACTCCTTATTCCTTCCCCAGCACTCCCCTACATGAGACCTCCCACACTGAGCACACTAACGGGACTGACCTCCATTAACTGGCGCAGAAACTCAAGTAGGTCCCCCAACCCTAAGCTTTTTTTGGAAACCCCCCGATGATACTGAAGGTCTATAACTCCTCTTATTACTGCATCTATCTTTAACCCTATTTTGCCTCTCAGTTCGCTTGACCTCCTCCGCTATCCTGGCTTTTTCCACCAACTCTGCAAAATCCCTCTCCCGCTGAGGAGCTATCAATACCCACTTATCTCATCTCATCTAGCCCTATCCTCAAATCTCACAGTAGTTCGTGATCAGTAGCAACAATTCCCCGAGCATATCGGCTCAACCGTAAGAATTTCGCTTCATACTCACTCTTGACTTACCCCCTTATACTAGGTTCAAGAATGCCTTCCTCTGTACGTCCACGTAATTAGCTCCGACGTACTTCCCCTCAAACTTTATCTTAAAGAAACTCCAATCCACTCGGTCTGCCGGAGTACCCCCTCTGAAAGTGAGCCACCATTGGTAGGCCTCATCTCGAAGTAAAGAAACAGCGCCTTTCAACTTCTCTTCAACTGTGCAGTCCAGGTCATCCATGATCCTCTCGACTGCCTCTAACCAGTACTCTGCCACATTCGGAGCTACTTCAGAAATACCTCGAAACACTTCAACTCCATTAGCTCGAAGTCTCTCAAGAATGGACTTCTGAGCCCCAATACCCATATTCACTCCCGCAACTCTCTCCAGAACCCGCAGCATAGCCTGAGACACTGCGTCGCCTCCACCTGTCGATCTTGAAACTCACTTCTACGGTGGCGAAGTGGTGCCTCATTTCGACCCGACTGCAGACCCTACTAGCTCCGACATAGCCATCTTGCCTCTACCGCGCCCTCACATATTACGACCACGTCCCCTAGAACTCATGTCTATCATCGCGTTTTAGTCTGATTTAAAGAAATTTTTATGCATCAGTATTCTTTTTCACTTATTAATCACGAACAATTTTATGAAAAGTGATTTCGATAGTGGTTCTTTCGAATTTAGACCTAACTATAGTTTTAGTTTCATGCTTATCTCCTAATTTAAGAAACCACATACACTCATCAATCATCACACAAATAGTATCCACGAATTCACATTCATCACAAAGGGGCATTTTGTCATTTCCCTACCCAGGGGTATTTTTGTAATTTTCCAAAATAAGGTTTCGGGTGATTTGCCAAAACAAGGGTATTTTGGTAATTTTCAACTCGTGGGCATTTTGATAATTTTGTAAATTAGGGGTATTTTGGTCATTTTCCAAAACTAGGGTAATTTTTATGAATCAAGGGTAATTTGGGAATTTAAAACTAGGGTTTTCCTTAGGATTTTACAAAACAGGGTGGCTAGTCCCTTTTTGGGTTTTAATTATAAGGTTTAGCCTGTCAACAAATCCTCATGGTTAGAGCGAACAGTCACTACGCACCAGGTAGGATTCCAGCGAAGAGGAGGTGAGTCTCTAAGACTGCTTAAATACCAAGCTCTCCCTGAATCTAGTCTTAGACATGCGAATGCCTATTGCCACACCCTAACTCGGCGACTGGTTCACAGGTTTGTTCGGATAGATTAAGTATTTTTTTAAGATGTTGTTCAAACTAGGCCTATAGTCCATCAAAATCTAATTAAAATAGTCTACATCCCATAAAAACCCATCAAGCCCACTCATATATATCACACAAAGATTTGGAATACTTACCTGGCGGACTCGGGCTGGAAGATTCGAGTGCCGTGCATTCAAAAATCCACTCCATGAAAAGCTCCTTTTCCTTACCAATTTTGAAAACGTTATGGACCTCAAAACCCAAAGGCCAAGTTAAAAACCTGAGCTCTGATAGCAAATTGTAACACCCCAAACCCGGCCTAAACACCACGGTCAAATTTGAAATGTTACTGGGAAAGGTGTTGAGAAAATTTGGGTTTTAGAGGTGATTTCTCATTTAAACTTAGCAATTTATTTAAAAATAAAACGTTTGAGTTGCACAAGTTTAAATCATTATTTATATGGAGAGTTTGGGAAACTGAAAGGTTTATAAGTAATCTATATTTTGAAAACTTCATTTAACTTCGAGTGTTGTAGATATTTTAGAGTTTCTTTATAAATTAACCATTTGATAGCGGATCCAACTTAAAACTTAAAAATCCAAAGTATTTAAAGCGGCCTTATTACAATAAAAATACCCCAAAAATTAATTAAAAGTTTATAATGTACTTTAAGAATAAAAATGGCTTCTGCATGGCCACCTTGAATCCTCTCCGGCCCGGTCCAAAGTATCACGTATTACCTGCATTGTTTGAAAAATAAGGTGAGTCATTTTGACTCAGTGTGCAATTAAACCACATGTTTCGCAAATGGGCTTAGCCCCCAAAACCACATCAAATCAATATACCTTATCATGCATTATGTTAACCCAACCCAACCTAATATCCAACCGCTACACACCACCTGTATATCCAACCACCACACACCAGAGGATTACTAAATCAACCCTCCATCCACTACACAACTTTTTGCAATCATGCTGCTCAAAGTCCACTTAGTGGTCTAGCCACATATCCACGTGATTAAAATCACAATATCCACGATGAGACTCTAGGTCGTCATCAATCCATGATGTGGCGCGAAGCCATCATTAATCCACGTATATATAAATATATATACACACTTCCCCTTTACAATATATACCAAACCCCATGTACATGCAGCATGTTATGATGATATGGCATAAAACGTGTGAACATGTCTAGGTATACATATTTTACATGCTTACATAGATCCACATATATCCCACCACATTTTTGATATAGGAAATATACTAACCTAATTACCGGATTACCCCTTTATGGGTAACAATACCACCACAACCACTAACTCGGCTACCACACATATCACATGCATTTAATTAATTTAAACATGTAAAGTAAAGAAACAGTGTGCTAATTACACACCTGATAACCCGTAATACCAAGCTCTCAATGTCGACGCTATCACTAACCGACACTATCGCTATTTGCCTACGATCCTGTTCTAATGCTGGCCCACACCCTGGTGGCCAATCTCGAACTGCTAAAATTGACCTCTTCTTAAACTTAGGGGTAAGGACTATGTGTCCAACCCCTTTCTCTCCTTGGCTGGTACTCGCATCCATCGAATAGTACTTAATCAGAAGACCCGGTTAAATGTTAAATCAGATCTTAAACGAAGCTAAATAATATCTAAATCAATAACCTTACCAAAGTTGACTCAAATCCCAAAGATTCTCACTTGATCTTGAAAGCTATCGAAATCCCTACATATGCCAATATCAGATTCGGCCTAACCTTAATAGACAAACAAATGGCCTTTGGCCGTACCAAATATCTTCTTACCTTGCTTAGTCAAATCCCGAAAGATTCTTAACACTCCTATCGCTGACTTATACAGAGAACCCAAACTCCCTCCTTTATAAATTCGACCATACAAGAAAATAAGATTAGACTTTTGGTTTCGGAAAACCAAAAAGAAAGAGCAATATTCGAAATAGAAAAGAACCCCTTACCCCAATAGTAGAAATCGATTGGAAGAGTTGACACTAGATGAACGACGGTGCTCCCTCTAACAAAAGATAATCGAAAAGTGTTACTACCCGTGAGATATTCGGCTTAGAATGATTCGGCAAGGAGATAAGACCTGGGGAGAAATGAAATAGAAGAAGAAAAGAAGGAGTAGAAATGAGAAAGAGAGAAGTAAAGGTGAATGGAAGATTTAGCCAAGGTTCTAGTGGCTAGCAGGATTATTCGGCTTTTTGGAAGGAAGTAATTGATGAAAAAGAGAAAGAGATGGTTGAGGTTTAAGAGGTTTCGACTATGGTGAAAGTGAAGGGTATATTTTGGCTTTAGAGAGTGAATAGAAAAGAGGAGAAAAGAGTTGAAAAGGAAAATAAAATGCACAAATGAAGCAGAAAACAAACAAATAACTTGACCTCACACCCCCTTTTGGTAATGCTTAAAGAAAAGAAAAACCAAAGAAAATTAACCCCCAACCACTAGAACAAATTCGACACCTAACCCCCACATACATGATCGAAATTGCCATCCCCCTAGAGTCCCAAATTCGGCCAACACTCTCCCTTCACCAAATCCCCCTTTTTCCTCCTTATTTTCCTCTTCTCCTCTCATTCAAACTCATTTGAATGATTCAAACCTTCTATGCCACTCTCCACCACACATTCAAACACCTTGACCAATTCAAACTCCCACTTTCAAGTGCCATAGCGAATCAACTCTCCACTCCCTTTTCACAAAAACAAACCCCAAAATGCTCCTCATCTTTGCTCGAACCTCCTCCCCTTGGAACTCCTTTGACGCAAACTCTCCCCTTGCTCCCATCGTTACCTTGCCACTCCACCACTTCCTTTCTTGTGTCATAACCTCCTCATTAATTTCCTTAAGGCCTAGCTCCCTAGCTCTCCCTAAAGGCTTAAAAACAAAAGTTTTACTAAGGCTCCTACCTAACCCCAAGGTTTCAAGCCCCAAACACACTCTAACAACATCCAAAGCATGCTAGCACATAGAAATAAATTAAAATGCGAGACCCTAAATCCACGATGTTACAAAGAAATTTAACTCATTCAATCACCAATTCATTCAATTTAGTCCAAATACATATTTAGGGTATTTTACAAAATAGCCCCCATATTTTTACATTTCTACACTTTAGTCCCTAGTTCATAAAATCATCAAATACACATAATTTCTTTTCACCCATGCCTAGCCGAATTCTTCTAATGTCCATACAAGCCCTCACATTTCATTTATTTCACATTTTAGTCCTCTAAAACATTATTTTCACAATTAAGCCCAAATTACTCAATTTCATTAAAAATTCAAAGACAAAATATGTTAATCTTTCACCTATCTTTCAATTTTCATCACCAACTATCACAAAACTTAAGTATTCATCAATGGAATATTTCAAATTCATCATCCATACACAAAATTGAAGCATGGGTTTAATAGAATACAAAGCAACGATCACAAAAAACATAGAAATTATCAAAAACTGAGCTTGAAACATACCTTAATCAAGCTTTACCAATGTCGAATATTTAAGAACTCAAACCCCTTTGTTTTCTTTTCTTATTTTCGGTGGATGAATACTATTAAAATTGCCTCCATTTTGTCTATATTTTATTATACTTATATTAATACATATTTTACCAAAATAGCCTTAATGAGTTAATAAAAGAAACTATATAACATAAGCCCATAACCGTCCATGCATGCTTTAATTGGTGTAATTTCAATTTAAGGACTCCACAATTAATAAGCCATGACAATCTAGAACTTTAACATTTAGCACACAGCTTTTGCATATTATACGATTAAGTCTTTTTTCACAATTCAACACACAGTCGATAAAATTTTCACATGAAACATTCACGCAAGCTTAATCACGCACTGAAAACACAAAAAATAATATTAAAATATTTTTTTGAACTTAAATTTGTGGTCCCGTAACCACTATTCTGACTAGGGTCTAAATCGGGCTGTTATAGTATGTTACCTGCTGCAGGTGGTGGTGGATTTTGCATCTGTTGTTGCTGCTATTGTTGTTGTCAGTAGTTTCTTCAAATTATTCTCTCTAAATCTGTTATTGCTACAACAAGTGTGCCCTTACTACGAGTCATACACTAAACCCAGAAAGAGAATATTAGTAACAATAAATAAAATAAAATAAAATCGTATCTATAACTCAAAAATTTTCTAATTATTCTTTCTAAATGCAAAGATTAAAATCAACCTAGTGACATTGCCTCTCTAGCAACGGTGCTAACAACTTGACCGCCTCTGGACATACCAACATCTAGAGTGTGAATACTGTAATAAAATATAGAAATATGAAGCAAAATCTGCAATTATACATGTTGAGTTGTAATATAGTTTTACAACGGAGTAGATGAGTACTTCGAGGATTGTACCCAAGGGAGGCGAGTGTTAGATCAATTCTAACCTAAACACTAAAAGATCTAATTAGTACTTTAAATTAGTTATAGTATGAGAACATAATAAAAAGGTTTTTTTTAAAGATTTTTATAATGATAAAATGAAATAACATAAAAGAAATAGAATTTAAGAGATAGAAGAGTAGAGTGAATCATATCTTTATTATGGGTGATTAGCTCACTTCAGTAATCTCAATCAACTACCGTTTTGGGTTCCTCATCAATCATCTAGTTGCTACCTTAGCAAGATCTTATGATCTTCCACTAATATAACGAGTCACAAAGACTACTTATCTTCCGATCTTATAGTCCAGACTGGTTTGGAGTGAAGGTGTTCACGGATGGGCACTTACCAATTTTGGTTTAAATCCCACCTGGATGACTTCTCGCGGTTGTCAAACCTAGGGTTTTTTTTTCACGTTCTTCCTTTTCCAAACAATTGATTCATTAAGTAACCCTACAAAATAGTTAAAAGATCATACCTCCACTCGCTAATCCCCCAGGAGGATTTGTTCCTCATGGTTTTCATAAATAATATGGAGTTGATGTAAAGAGAAAACATGATAAATGGATTAAATTGTGGAGTTTAAGAAAACACCTAATTTGTATTAAAGATGAAAAACAAATCCATAGAGTTTGATGATCTCCACAAATCAAATCTCTTGACAAAGAACAACTGAAAATAAATTCTAAAAACCTATGAAGAAAGAAAACTAAACTAAGTTTAAAAGAGAGAATCTATGCTAAGTGAATGGTGTCTATAACATGTGCCAAAGTAGCCTATTTATAGATTCTAAGTGGTCGTTGTTCTTAGCCCTAGGTTAGCTAACGTTCTCAAGCTTTAAGTTTGATTATGCAAACCAAAACACCCCTATTTCGTATGTAATTTTCATTCCAGAGTCGATGTCGTGACACACCAAGACCTATGTCGTGACATGGCAGTTAATGTACTCCACTTAGGATATCTTCAGGACTTGTGAAGTTACTAACTTGATTCCTATAAAAGTATCCGGGGACACATGACCGTGTCACCTGACTGTGTGTCACATACTGTTGAGACACATGCCTCTGTTTCTACCCGTGTGGACAAAAATAGGCCATTTACCAAGCCATATTCCTCACCCACATTGGTACCAACCTATACATATCAATTTGCACATAACCATATCATAAACTAGCACTCAAAACCACTTAATATCAAGTTTATATCATGTACTATCCATACATTCTACATGATATCCATAAGCACATTCATATGACCACTTTTAAACATACTAAACATACTTCCAAAGTCTACCTAAATGGTCAATCACACATCTAAAACTTAGAATACATACATATCTAAAACACAACCATTAAGTGCTAACACACAATCTCACAAGCAAGGCATTCATATAGTAACTATACACCACAAATCATAATGCCATTTACACCTTTTTACATATCAACACATATACCATTTTCAAGCCAAATCAATTGGCTAAATACACAACAAAACATATAGGCCACATTAGCCAAAATACCTATACATGCCATTTAACCCAAAATGTAAAGTCCAAAGTACCAAAATAAGAGTTTGATAGTGTGACACGATCTCCAACAACTTCCAAATCGAGTGAGATTTCAAAAAACTATAAAACACGAAAATTAAAATTATAACTGCCCGATTTAGGGGCTAGTCAGATCAGTGGTTTTAGAACCACTAATCTGAGGTCAGAGAAAAATATTTTAATGTTATTTTATGTGTTATAGCATGATTATATAGGTGCATGAAAATTTTGGTGATTTAATTTTAACGATTGCATGCTTAATTGCGAAAAAAGACTAAATCGCATTAAGTGCGAAAGTTCTATTTTACAAGCTAAAGGTGTCTAAAAGCTATAGAGTATTAATTGGAGGCCTTTAATGTGCAATTAGACCCTTAGATATAGGGTGGCTGGCCATAGGGGAAAAAGAGTAGAAAAATAAGTCAAAGTTGGTAGGAATTTGTTGACTAAATTGATGTTTTATAATAAAATACAGAAAAGAAAAATATCATCTTTTCTTCACCATCTTCACCACCAAAAATTAGTAGTAAGATAGGAGTTTGAGAGCTCAAAAAATTTCAGCAAGCTTTTCTCCTTACAAGTAAGTGTTTTGATGATCATTCCTTGATAATTTTTGTACTTTTAAGACCCTTGTAGCTTGAGCTAGCTAATGAGGGGACTATTTTGCAAAATGGTTGAAAGTTTATGGTTTTTCCATGTCAAAATTTATGTTGTTTGCTGCATTTTTATGGAAGAAAATGAGTCTTAGTTGTTAGATAAACAACTTTTGTGAAAGGTGTTTCCATGAAAACACCTAAGAGGAGCTTTTTGCAAAGGTTGTAAAATAGGTGTTAAATGTGTGAAATAATGAGTATTGAGAGTTGCTATAAGAGAAATAAATGTTCACCTAGGCTCGTTAAAGGAAGAAATATGATTAGAATTGATTTATGAGCCTAGGGGTAAAATAGTCATTTTGTGAAAGTCTAAGGGAAAAATGGTAATTTTGCCAAAGTATGGTTATTGAAATGTATTGATTAATATGGTAATTAAAATGAGTGAATTTGTTATTATAGATCAAGAAACAAGAAGCCCGGACCAAAATTGAGGCAAGAACAAGGTGGTGGACTAATTTGAAAGATTCCACATATATTTTGTTACTGAGGTAAGTTTGTGTGTAATAAATTCAACATCATGTTATTAAGTTTTTTAAATGTTTGATATTTGTGATGTTGTACATTATTTCTATGAAATTGAGTAATGATGTTGAATTAGAAAATGATAAAACTTTATGATGTTGAAGTCCCGGTTGGACTTTAAGAAGTGATAGGATATCATCATGGAGACATGAGATTGGTAAGGTCCCGTATAAGACCATGTCTGGGACATGGCATCGGCACCAAATTGAGATCTTGTGTAAGAACATATTTGGGATATGGCGTCGGCATCAAATATGAAAATCGTATGAGACCATATCTGGGATATGACATCGGCATCGATATGAGATCCCGTATAAGACCATATCGGGATATGGCATCGGCATCAAGATGTGACCCTACGTAAGACCATATCTTGGATATGGAAATGGCGTCGTGTTTATGTGTATGATGATGATTGTGTATCATCGGGTAATTCAAGTGAGTCATCGAGAAAAATAGTTAAGTTTGTATTAAAGATGAAATTAGTGCTAAAGCTATGTGATGAAGTGATACAGGTACATGTGAGTAATTCAGGAGAAATGTTTACGATATGTGACATGACATGTAATTGGTAAGATTAAGCATAAGTAAGTTATAGTAATGTGCTTGAGACTTGTGTTCTTATTCAATGCAATGGATGGATGGAATTTTGAGCCCTTATGTTGCTATCTATTTCATGCAAACTTACTAAGATTTATGCTTACCCATCTCATTTCCCTTTCTTTGTAGTATCACCAAGCTAACTCGGGGATCGTATGACGTCAGAGTTTGGAATCACACTATCAACTTCTCTTTGATATAGCAAAGTTAGATTTATTTTGAGTATGGCACGTATAGGACTTGGTCATTTTGTTATGTCATATTTGTTAGCAAAAGTGTTGACTATTAATGCTATTCAATTCATTTTGTAAATGGTCATTGGAAATTGGCCAATATTTGACAAGTTCATATATTCAATGATGATGAAATTCATGAATTACATGCTTGTGTGGATGTTTTGATTTTGAGTTCTTGGAAGTGCCTTAAGGTCATGATGTATGTTGAATTGTTTTGGTAAAAGTGTGGTTTCTTGTAGGGTGAAAAATTGCTTGGTAGTTAGCCTTACAAATGTCCATAGGGGTAGACACATGGGCATGTGTCTAGGCCGTATGTGACATGATCCGCCCCATGGGCGTGTTGAGAGGCCATGTGTCCCCATGCATGCTAGGTTGACAAGTCAGAATACCTAGTAGTAAACACACGGACTGAGACACGGCCATGTGTCTCAACCGTGGGGGGTCACGGTCTAAGACACAGGCATGTACCTAGGTCGTGTGAAGTCTGCACCTAAAATTAGGAATTTAATTCGATACATGATCTAAGGACATGGGCATGTGCCTTGGCATTGTGACCTTATTGAGATGATGACATCATAAATAAAATGTCAAGGTTTTCACACACGGGCAAAGACACGGGCATGTCATGGTGGTGTGAGGGACATAGGCTATGGACACGAGCGTGAGTCAGGCCGTGTGAAAACCCCTATAGGTTCGACTTGAAAAATAATTCCACATGGGTGTGGAACACGAGCATGTGATGTCACACGGGCGTGTCCCATCCTTCACACGGGCGTGTGGTCCTGGTTTGAGTCAAAGTTTTCTAAGTGTTCAAAAGTTTCCAGTTTGGTCTCAAATCATTCCTAGTACAAGTTTAGGGTCTCGTAGGCCTATAATAAGGACATTATGGTCTCGAATGAATATTTTTAATTTGAGATGAAGCTTTTATGGATCGATATTGTATGATTGAGCAAGTTAAGTACGGTAATGCCTAGTATTCGGTTTAGGAGTTGAATAAGGTAAGAGGTGTTACATTTTGTGATATCAGAGCTATGGTTTAATCGATTCTTGGACTAACGTAAGGCAAGTATGAGTCTAGCTATACATGCCATACATATGAGTATTTACATAATGATGGTGTGACGACTCCTGACGATTTGAATTGTGTTTTTTGTATAGTAAATAGATCCCGATCGAGCTGCAGTCGATGATGCTGCAAGTAATGCGCCATCTCCCATGCAAGGGACTGCGCTAGTAGAAAGTAGACCCGAGACTTTGGATCAGGGAGAAGAGGCTCAAGAAGCCTTTCTTCATATGATGAGTAACTAGTACACTGAGTATATACGAAGAAATCCTAATGCTCAACCCCCTCCACCCCCACCTATTCCTCAGCCCACTCTTGTAGCTCCCCAAGTGGTAGAAGTAGTAAGGAGAGAAAGGCCTCTTGTCAATAAGATCTAGAAACAATAAGCTAAGGAATTTCGAGCTAGTAAAGATGATGATCTGGAGAGGGTAGAATTTTGGCTTGAGAATACCATCAGGGTATTCGATAAGTTGTCATGCATGCCTGAAGAGTGCATGAAGTGTGTGGTATCTCTCTTGAGAGATTCATCCTAGCAGTGGTGGAACACCCAAGTGTCGGTGGCACCAAGGGAGAGAGTTAATTGGGAATTCTTCCAAGAGGAGTTTTGAAAGAAGTATATTAGTCAAAGATTCATTGACCAGAAATGAAAGGAATCCTTAAAGCTAAAACAAGGTCGAATGACGGTGACTGAATAAGAGTGTGAGTTCATAAGGCTCAGCAATTACGCTCGGGAGTGCATATCGACAGAAGCCATTATGTGTAAAAAGTTCATGGACGGGTTAAATGAGGATATCCATTCATTTGTTGGTGCCCTAAAACTAAAAGAATTTATGATGCTGGTAGATTGATCCTGTAAGGCTGATGAACTGGTCAAAGAGAAAAGGAAGGCTAAAATCGAGTCTCGAAACTCAAAAAGAGACAATTAGAAAAGTAATCCCAATCCTCATCCAAGAAGTCAAGAGATTTCACTATTCAATTAGCCACCTCAACTAGATTCTCAAGTAGATATAAGGGTAGACAGTACCCAGGGTCTAAAGCTCAGACAACTTCGGTTGCTAGTGTTCGCAACGCTCGACCGAGTAGACTGGAATGCCCACAGTGTGGTTGACATCATCTCGGGGAGTGTCGAGAAAATGAGAAAGCTTGTTTCAAGTGTGGAACCCTAGACCATTTTATCAGAGATTGCCCCGAGGTGGGTGAGAAAAAGAAACCTCAGAGTGCAAGATCGGGAGGTACTGCTAGAGGAAGGCCACAGAGAAACTCAGGAAATAAAATGAGTAGTAAGAATACACCTAGAGAGCAGACTGTCAAGATTTGAGGTAGCGCATTGGCGAGAACATATGCTATTCGCGCTCGCGATGAGGTTTCCTCTCCCGACGTAATTATGAGTACATTTTCTCTCTATGATACTCATGTTATAACTTTAATTGATTCGAGATCTACCCACTTGTATATTTGCATGAAATTAGTCTCTAGCATGAACATGCCTGTAGAATCTACCGAATTTGTAATAAGAGTGTCCAATCCCTTAGGCAAATGTGTGTTAGTCGATAGAGTATGCAAATATTGTCCTTTGATGATTAGAGGTCATTACTTTCTAGCTAATCTCATATTATTACCGTTTGATGAATTCGATGTCATCCTTGGGATGGATTTGTTAACTACTCATGATGTGATAGTGAATTGTGGAAGGAAGTTTATTGAGTTGAAATGTGAAAGTGGGGATCTTATTCATGTTGAATCAGATGAGCAAGACAGATTTCTAGTAGTGATATCTTCCTTGTTGACTCAGAAATATCTAAGAAAGGGATACGATGATTACCTTGCCTTTGTGATGAATGCTAGAAAGACTGAGTTAAGAATTGAATCAGTGCCCATAGTATGTAAGTATCTAGATGTTTTACCAGAGGGATTGCCGGGCTACCTCCGGCTAAAGAGATTGAATTTGGGATTGAGTTGGCTCTTGGTACTGCCCCATTTCTATTGCTCCATACAGAATGGCTCCAACCGAGCTAAAAGAACTGAAGGCACAGTTACAAGAGTTAACGGATAAAGGCTTCACATGATTGAATTATTCTCCGTGGGGTGCTCCCGTATTATTTGTGAAGAAAAAAGATGGTTCCATGAGGTTATGCATAGATTATTGGCAGCTCAATAAGGTAACTGTGAAGAACAAGTACCCATTGCTAAGAATCGATGATTTATTTGATCAATTGAAGGGAGCCACGGTGTTTTCCAAGAGAGGCTTGAGGTCTGGATGTTATCAGTTAAGAGTCAAGGACTCAGATGTGCCAAAAATCGCATTTTAGACAAGGTATGTCCACTATGAATTTTTGGTCATGCCTTTCGATTTAACCAATACCCCTACAATTTTCATGGATTTGATGAATCGTATCTTTCGGCCATATTTGGATAAATTTGTTGTAGTCTTTATCGATGACATATTGATCTACTCTCGGTATGAGAACGAGCATACCGAGCATTTGAGAATGGTTCTGCAAATTTTGAGAGATAAACAATTATATGCCATGTTTAGTAAAAGTGAATTTTGGCTTAAGGAAGTTGGATTTTTGGGGCACATTGTCTCGGGAGATGGAATTAGAGTCGACCTGAGTAAGATCTCAACAATTGTGGATTGGAAGCCACTAAGGAATGTAACTGAGGTTAAGAGTTTTTTAAGCGTAGCTGGATACTATAGACATTTTGTCAAGGGATTTTCTATGATAACTACTCGATGACGAGGTTGCTACAAAAAGATGTAAAGTTTGAATGGACAGAAAAGTGCCAACAGAATTTTGAGAAACTAAAGGAGTTGTTGACTGATGCTTCTATTTTAGTACAACATGAGCCGAGAAATGAATTTGTGGTTTACAACGATGCATCCTTGAATGGATTAGGTTGTGTACTCATGCAAGAGGGTAAGGTGATAGCATATGCCTCTAGACAATTAAAGTCGCATGAGAAGAATTACCCGACCCACGATTTTGAGTTAGCCGTAATTGTATTTGCACTAAATACTTTGATACATCATTTATATGGTGATAAATGTTGGGTGTTCACTGATGATAAGAGCCTAAAGTACTTGATGACTCGAAAGGAGTTGAATCTAAGGCATAGAATATTGTCAGAGCTAATAAAGGATTATGAGCTAGTGATTGACTACCATCTAGGAAAGGCAAACATGGTCGCCGATGCCTTGGGTAGGAAATCCTTATTTACGCTGAGAGCCATGAATACACGGATGGCTTTATCAGATGATGTTTCTATTCTAGCCGAGATGAGGGCTAGACCAATATTACTTCAAGAGATTTCTGAAGCTCAGAAAGACGACAATAATTTACAAGCTAAAAGAGTTCAATGTGAGTCAAATGTTGAGTCAGACTTTTGGATAAGTCTTGGTGGATGTTTGATGTTTTGATATAGGGTCTGTGTACCCAGAAATGATGAACTTGTCTGGAATATTCTGCATGAAGCATATAGTGGATGTTTGTTTGTACATCTAGGCAACACGAAGATGTATAACGACTTGAGGAAATGGTATCAATGGCCGAATATGAAGAAAAACATTTCCAAGCCTGTATCAAGATGTCTAATTTGTAAACAAGTGAAGGCTGAACATCAAGTACCCTTGGGTTTGCTTCAGCCAATTATGGTTCCCGAGTGGAAATTGGACCGTATTACTATGGACTTCATGACGGGTTCACTATTGACACCGAAAAAGAAGGACACCGTATGGGTAGTGATTGATAGACTTACGAAGTCAGCCCATTTTATACCAGTACGGGTTGATTATTCACTTGATAAGTCGGCCAAATTGTATATTTCTGATATTGTGAGACTTCATGGGGTGCCATTGTTGATTATTTCGGATAGAGATCGAGATTTATAAAACACCCCAAACCCGACCCACAAGCCCTGACCAGATCTGGCATGTTTCTCAAATAAAACGTAATTAAGTTTGAAATAACATTTTGAAAATCATGGTGGTTTTGTAGAAAAGTTGATTCGAGTTGTAATTTAATTTGGTGCTAAATTGATAAATTTTATTTTTCAAGAGTCACAAGTTAAACCAAATTTTAGAATTTCATTATTATTGTAACTTGAAAAATCATAGGTAATTGAGTTTCAAAGCATTTAATGTTGTTTGTATCATATCGGAAAATTAAAAATGCATAAAACAATTAGGTATAATGGCCTTATTACATCAAATTATAACCCAAAACAAACCAAAAATAACTAAATAATAAAACTGAAGGAAACTTTAGCTGTGCATGGCCGCTCCTAAGTTCCTGCCAACTCGGCCCATCTACTGAGTTCCATCTGCAAAAAGTTAGCCCACGAAGGGTGAGTCAAACAGGCTCAGTGTGTAACAACCAACACAAGCTCCCAATGATTTAGGCATAACAAATCATATATATATATAACAAATATAGGCAATGATGCAATCCAGAGCCCAAACCTAAATAACCATCCTCTACACATCACCCATACCAGCCAATCACACCGTGGGGATTACTGAATCGACCCTCCATCCAATACACATCATCGAAGCGTCGCATTGGACGACTTGCACATCGCCCTTATAAATCGTGGCATAGCCACGGATAATGTGATGAGTCACCAGATAATAATATGACATAAGTCACCACATTGATTATGTGACATGAGTCACGAGATATTGCGGTAAAAACCACCAGATCACTTCCCCTTTTCATAATCATCCATATGCCCATGTGTCATACAAAACATGTAGAGATCATGCTATATACCTTATTCCACATTCATAACGAATTCACATATGAGTCATATCCAATGTTCATAACATTATTAACAAAGTAGTAAAGGTTAACGTACCTGAGTACTCTGTACTATTGAATGGTACCCTTAGCCACATTTTTTTTATATTTTCATTATCACATTCATAATGTTACCCCCATAAATCTATCAGAAATTAGTGTAGGGCTACACACCTGGTACTAATGCTTTTACTGACTCCAGAAAATCTATCGAAACAGATTGTACTCCTCCCTAAAAAAACATAGTTAGAATCGGTTGGTCACTAACACTTAATATGGCCTTGGTCGAATATTAACACTCCCTTACCTTGTAAATCTAAATTCCGAAAATCGTCACTTGGCTATGGACATGTCGAAATACCTATAACCCTTATGTTAGATTCAGTCTTAACATTTATTGAACTAAAGTAGATGGCCTTTGGCCTAAATCACACGTGCCTACCTTAAATCTCGAAATCCCGAATGATCTCCTCCTTGTAGTCGACAACAACCAAATCCCAAATTCCTTCTTCAAGGTTTCGGCCAAAGAAAGTAAAAGAGATTAGATTCCAACTTTCGGCTAATCTAAAAGAAAAAAAAGAAAACAAACAACAGTTGATCCATACCTCTTCGCTAAAATCATTGCACCCTTGCTTGAACCCACAGAGATATTCAGCCTTAACAAATGTGAAGGAAAAGAGATGAGGTTCACAAAGGTTCGATAGTGGTGGTATTTTAATCTAAGAATTTCGACAATGAAGAACTTTTGTGAGGGAGAAATTCAGCCTAAGTAGAATAGAAAGAAAAGATGAGAAGGAAAGATGGTAGATTAAACACCTTAAACAAATGAGAAAAACAATTGACCCTAATGGTCTTGGAATGATTCGGCCAAGGTCTAAATGAAAGGAAAAGAGTGAATTTTGGTGAGGTTTGATTATGGAAGAAAAGGGTTGAAAGTTTATGAGAGAGTGAAACAAATTTTGGCAAAAGAAAATGGCCAAAACGTCACTTTGATAGCCTTAAACTTTGACACATAGCCCCCTTACATGACCGAATGCCTCATCTCACTCCCTCTCTTGAATTTGGCTAACACTCAAACACTAGCTTATCCTTGCTTTTCTCCTATTTTTCCTCTTCTTTACTCATTTAAAATAATTTGAATGAGTCAAGCATTATACTTGCCCTTAGCTGAAATTTTAAAAAGAAATTGACCACATCTAGAGCTCATCTCCTTAGTGTTTCAGTGCCGTCCAACTCCCCTCTAGCCTGACGTAAAAACAACTCCAAAGTGTTCCCCTTGCTGCTCGAACCTGAGCCCTTCTCCATTGCTTGAGGCGTCACTTACCAAGGCCCTAAGTAGTGCCTCCTTGCCACTTTAACAAGCCCAATTTTATGTCCAAATTTCCCCTTCAAATTCTCTTAAGGACTTATTTGCCTAGCTCCCCCTTTAAGGCTTAAAATCTAATATTTTTTAAGGCACTTACCTACACTCTAAAGTTCTCAAAATCCACAAGACACATTCAAAATACACACAGGCATGCTTCCACATATATTTAGGCAAAAATGCATAACCCCTAAATCTCGGATGTTACAGTTCTACCCCCTTAAAATAATTTCGACCTCGAAATTACCTGGCAAGAATAGGTGGGGGTATTGTTGTCGCATTGCTTCTTCCAACTCCCACGAAGCTTCTTCCAATCCATGGTTATGCCACAACACTTTGGCTAAAGGAACTGATTTCCTTCGCAATACTTTCACATTTCGCTCCAAGATCTGAATTGGCTCCTCCTCGTAGGACAAATCTGGTCTCAGCTCCACCTCCTCAACCGGCACTATATGAGATGGATCCGATCGGTAACAACATAGCATAGAAACATGGAATACATCGTGCATCTGCTGTAATTTCAAAGGCAACTCTAACTGGTATGCCACTGGTCCAACTCGCTTTAATACCCGATAAGGTCTATAAACCTGGGACTTAACTTCCCTTTGCAACCAAATCTCATTACATTTTTCCAAGGCTAAACTTTAAGAAACACGTAATCTCCCACAGCAAACTCAATCTCCTTCCGCTTAAGATCTGCATATGACTTTTGCTTGTCAGATGCCTCCTTCAACCGTGTCCGAATCACTTTAACCTTTTCTTTCGATTCCACCACAATTTTGGGACCCAAAATCTAACGTTCTCCCAATTTCGTCCAACATGTAGGAGTGTGACACTTCCATCCATACAGTGCTTCGTATGGTGCCATCCGAATACTTGCCTGATAGCTGTTATTATAGGCAAATTCCGCTAAAGGAAAATATTCTTTCCAACTTCCTTTGAAGTCTATCACACATCCCCTTAACATATCCTCTAACACTTGGATCACTCACTAAGACTGGCCGTCCGACTGCGGATGAAATGCCGTACTGAAGTCCAATCTGGTGCCTAAAGCCTGATGTAGTGCTTTCCAAAACCGAGATGTAAACCTTGGATCCCTATCTGAAATAATCGACACCGGTGCCCCATGCAACCTCACAACTTCTGCCACATACAACTGTGCTAACCTCTGCAAAGAATAGTCAACCCGCACTGGAATGAAATGTGCGGACTTTGTCAATCGATCCACTATCACCCATACCGAGTCCTTCTTAGTAGGCATAAGGGGAAGCCCACTAATGAAGTCCATGGTGATTCTCTCCCACTTCCACTGTGGAATCTTTATCGACTGAAGCAATCCAGACGGTACCTGGTGTTCAGCCTTGAATTGCGACACGTTAGGCACTTTCCTACAAACTCTGTAACTTCCCACTTAAGAGGCCACCAGAACTGTTCCCTAAATCCTTGTACAACTTACTACCTCCAGGATGCATAGCATAAGGGCTACTATGCGATTCCCAAAGAATTCTCTGCCTTAACTCCTCATTCTTGACATCTGAGACCTTGCCATGAAAACACAAAGACTCACGTCATTCTTTACACCAAAATTTTCCAATTCCCCCCACTGCACTTGCCGCAACTTAGCACTTAGATCCTCATCTGTCAATTGTCCTTCTTTCACCTCATTCAGCCATGACGGCTTGACCTGCAACTCTGCCAGCAAACTTCCATCATCATAGAGGCTCAAATGTGCGAACATTGCCCTTAACTCCATCACTACTTTCCGACTTAGGGCATCTGCCATCACATTCGCCTTGCCTGGGTGATACTCTATAGAACAATCATAATCTTTCAATAACTCCACCCACCTTCGCTGTCTTCGGTTCAGCTCTTTCTGAGTCAGCAAATACTTCAGGCTCTTGTGGTCCGTGTAGATCACCGACCTGTCCCCATACAAGTAGTACCTCCACACTTTAAAAGCGAATACAACTGCCGCCAATTCCAAATCATGCGTCGGGTAGTTAACCTCATGTGGCCTTAATTGTCGAGGCACATAAGCAACTACCCCCCCGTCCTGCATTAAAACATACCCCAAACTTGTGTGAGAAGTATCACAGTATACCAAAAAATCCTTCCCTGCCTTAGGTTGAATCAAAACTGGAGCTCCAGTCAAAACCCTCTTAAGCTTCTCAAAGCTCTCCTACTGCTAATCTGACCATACGAAAGGTACCTCCTTTCTCAACAACTTTGTCAAAGGTGCGGCTATCGATGAGAACCCTTCCACAAACCTTCTGTAGTAGCCTGCCAATCCCAAGAAACTATGAACCTCAGTCACAGACTTAGGTGGTTTCCAATCTAGCACTGCCTCAATCTTCCTAGGATCCATCCTTATCCCTTCTATAGATACCACATGCCCTAAGAAAGCAACTTCCTTAAGCCAAAATTCACACTTGCTGAATTTGGCATATAGCTTATTTTCCCTTAACACTTGTAGTATGACTCGGAGGTGCTCGTCATGTTCTTCCTCAGATTTAGAATACACCAAAATATCGTCTATGAACACAATAATGAACCGGTCTAGATAGGGTTGGAAAACCCGATTCATCATGTCCATGAACGCGGCTGGGGCGTTTGTCAATCCAAAAAGTATTACCAAGAATTTATAATGCCCGTACCTTGTCTGGAAAGCTGTCTTATGGATATCTGCCTCCTTCACCTTAAGCTGATGATATCCAGACCTTAGATATATCTTTGAGAATACCGGGCCCCTTAAGCTGATTGAACAAGTCGTCTATCCTTGGCAATGGGTACTTGTTCTTAATGGTTAGCTTATTCAACTGACGATAATCTATGCACATACGCATAGTTTTGTCCTTTTTCTTCACAAACAAGACCGGTGCTCCCCATGGAGACACAATGGGTCGGATAAACCCACGATCAAGCAACTCTTGGATTTGAGCCTTGAGCTCAACCAACTCCTTTGGTGCCATTACATGACGGGCAATTGACACGGGGGTGCATGCCGTGAGCAAGTCAATTTCAAACTCCACTTCTCTATCCGGGGGTATTCTAGGTAACTCCTCTGAAAAAACATCCACAAATTCTCTTACTGTTCTAACTCCACTAACTCCCCCTTCCTTTGCATCAACGCAGTAACAAAGGTCAAAAATGTCTTGCACCCTTTTCGAACCATCATATTAGCCTTTAAAGCAGAGACTACGTTAGACAAGTAGTTTCTTCTTTCTTCTACCATAATTATCGCCTTATCCTCCTGCGTCCTTAACTCCATTCGCTTAGGTGCGCAATCCAATACAGCCCGATGTTCCACTAGCCAGTCCACGCCAAGGATGAGATCAAATTCTCTGAAGGGTAGTTCCATCAAGTCGGCAGGCAATACCACTCCTTGAAGCTCTAGAGATACATTCTAAAATATCTTATTCACCACTACAATTTGACCTAATGGGCTCACTACAGTCATCTCCCTATTAGATAGTTCAGAGGCTATGCCTAGTGTTTCAACTACTTTACATGCAACATAAGAGTGGGTAGAGCCAACATCAATTAAAGCAAAGTAAGGCTTGTCAGCTATAAGAAACGTATCGGTTATGACGTCTGATGTGTCTCCATTCTCCTCCCGTGAATCGCATGTACTGCAGACCAGTGCCTTGCCTCCGTATTACCAACACCTCTGCCCGGTGTTCCTCGTCCTTTTTTAGCATCGTTAGCTCTGCCAATCAGACGACGACCCCTCGGTGGCTGCTGTCCACCTCTTTCAGCCTGATTAAAACCCTGACCTGCTGGTCGGCTCCCATCTATTTTCATAGGACAGTCCTTAATCATGTGGTCCTTGGACCCACACTTGAAACATCCTCCCGTCTTCTTCTAACACTCTCCCAAGTGCATCTTTCCACACTAAGCACAAGTGCGGTACTATCCTCCCGTAGCAACTTGCTGACCTTGTGACCCATCCGTTCTAGGTCTCTTTTGAACATTCCCAGATGATCCTGATGATCCAAGACCCCTCTTTTGCTTATTCTTGTCCGTGTTCTGTCTCACAGACTCCTTAACTCCTTCAGCAACCTTTGCCTTTTCCACAAACACAGTAAACTCCCGCTCCTGCTGTGGGGCAATCAGCAATCTTAGGTCATCCCTTAGTCCGTCCTCAAACCGACACATCGTTCATGCTCGTAGCCACTAACCTCGAGCGTATCGGCTCAACCTTAGGAACTCTGTCTCATACTCCACTACGGACTTATTTCCCTGAACCAGCCTCAGAAACGCCTTCCTCTGCGCATCAATGTAACTAGTACCAATGTACTTCTTCTGATATACCACCTTAAAGTACTCCCAAGTGAGATCATCTACAGCAGTACCATCCCGAACTGTGAGCCACCATTGATATGACTCATCGCGGAGGAGCGATACTACCCCTTTCAGTTTCTCCTTGGCGGACAGGTCCAAATCATCCATAACTTGCTCCATCGCCTCTAACCAATACTCAGTCGTATTGGGTGCTACACCGGATATACCACAGAAAAGCTCGGCTCCATTAGCTCGAGTCACTCAGTCTGGACTTTCGAGCTCCATGCCTCAACTACTCCGGCCACCCTTTCCGAACTCGCGCATCCCGTGATCGTGATGCATCATCCCGTCGATCTCGATATTCCACATCAGTGGTTGGTGGTGGTGGCATTTCATTTTCGAACCCTTGACTAGACCTAACGGGTTCCGACACGGTCATTCAACCTCTACCATGGCCACGCACATTACGACCACGTCCCCTAGAATTCATGCTTCTGAATCGCATTTATCTAGTTAAAGAATTTTATGAATTAGTTTTTGTTCCACTGCTTTATCATGAACAGTCTTATGTTCAACAGTTCTAAGGAGTAGTTCTTTCGGATACACACACACAGTCTCAAATTTATTCATTCAATCATCACATTCATGAACTTGCGTTCATTACAGAAAAGTGTTGTGGTTGTCATTGTTGTTGTTTTCCACTACCCAAGGGTATTTCCTTAATTTTATTCTATAGGGGTATTTTGGTAATTTTTCAAATTAGGGTATTTGAAAATTTTGCAAAGTAGAGATTTTTAGTATTTTTTTCAAAATTGAAATACTTTGTAAGAAAATTTCAAGGAAAAATGGTAATTTTATAAACTGAGGGTATTTTTGTAATTTTTTTAAACCAGGGGCATTTCGATAATTTTTTCGCAAAATATGGTTCCAGGTGATTTAACGAAATAAGGGTATTTTGGAAATTTTTAATTCGAAGGTATTTATGTAACTTTCCATACAGAGGGTATTTTGGTAATTTATACCGGTTAGGGGTAATTTGGTCAATTTACAAATCAAGGGTACTTTGGAATTTTATAATCACGGTTTGACTTTAGAATTTTACAAAATAAGGTGACCGATCCCTTTCGGGTTTTAATTATTGAATTTTACGTGATTGAGTCCTCTGGTTAGGGTGAATCGCCACTACGCACTGTAGGATTGACGGAGGAGGAGGTGAGTCACTAGGGATTGCTTAAATACCAAGCTCCCTTGAATCCAATCCTGACATGCGCTGTGGTTGTCATACACCTTAACTCGGTGACTCGATCACGAGTTTATATGGTTAAACTTTAAATTTTATGTATTTCAGTGTTGGAGTAGACTAATCCTACGGTTCAATAATTTCTAATCTACTAATCTATGTCCCTATAATTTCCCACATACAAATCACAAAAGGGTTAGCAGTACTTACCTGGTGGACTTCGGGTTGGAGACTCAGGTGCCATGCTAGAAGACCTGCTCATTCCTTAGTAAAATCCAATTTCAAAAGAAAGAAAACATTTTGGGCCCAAAAAGCCCTCAAGGCCGAGTTTTGAATCGGGCTCTGATACCAAACTGAAACACCCCAAACCGGCCCGCAAGCCCTGACGGATCTGGCATGTTTCTCACATAAAACGTAGTTAAGTTTGAAATAACATTTTGAAAATCGTGGTGGTTTTGTAGAAAAGTTTATTCGAGTTGTAATTTAATTTGGTGCTAAATTGATAAATTTTATTTTTCAAGAGTCACAAGTTAAACCAAATTTTAGAATTTCATTATTATTGTAACTCGAAAAACCATAGGTAATTAAGTTTCAAAGCATTTAATGTTGTTTGTATCATATCGAAAAATTAAAAACGCATAAAACAATTAGGTATAATGGCCTTATTACATCAAATTATAACCCAAAACAAACCAAAAATAACTAAATAATAAAAATGAAGAAAGCTTTAGCTGTGCATGGCCACTCATAAGTTCCTGCCGACCCGGTCCATCTACTGAGTTCCATCTGCAAAAAGTTAGCCCACGAAGGGCGAGTCAAACAGACTCAGTGTGTAACAACCAACACAAACTCCCAATGATTTAGGCATAACAAATCATATATATATAACAAATATTGGCAATGATGCAATCCTGAACCCAAACCTAAATAACCATCCTCTACACATCACCCATACCAGCCAATCACACCGTGGGGATTACTAAATCGACCCTCCATTCGCTACACACCATCGAAGGCAGTCGCTGCAGACGACTTGCACATCGCCCTTATAAATCATGGCATAGCCACGGATAATGTGTGAGTCACCGGATAATAATATGTGACATAAGTCACCACATTGATTATGTGACATGAGTCACGGATATTGTGGTAAAACCACAGATCACTTCCCTTTTCATAATCACCCATATGCTCATGTGTCATACAAAACATGCAGAGATCATGCTATAAACCTTATTCCACATTCATAACAAATTCACATATGAGTTATATCCAATGTTCATAACATTATTAACAAAGTAGTAAATGTTAACGTACCTGAGTACTCTGTACCATTGAATGGTACCCTTAGCCACATTTTTTTTATTTTTTCATTATCACATTCATAATGTTACCCCCATAAATCTATCAAAAATTAGTGTAGGGCTACACACCTGGTACTAACGCTTTTATCGACTCCCGAAAATCTACCGAAATAGATTGTACTCCTCCTAAAAAACATAGTTAGAATCGGTTGGTCACTAACACTTAATATGGCCTTGGTAGAATATTAACACTCCCTTACCTTGTGAATCTAAATCCCGAAAATCGTCACTTGGCAATGGAGATGTCGAAATACCTATAAGCCTTATGTTATATTCAGTCTTAACATTTATTAAACTAAAGTAGATGGCCTTCGGCCTAAATCACACTTGCCTACCTTAAATCTCGAAATCCCGAATGATCTCCTCCTTGTAGTCGGCAACAACCAAATCCCGAATTCTTCTTCAAGGTTTCGACCAAAGAAATTAAAAGAGATTAGATTCCAACTTTTGGCTAATCTAAAAGAAAAAGAAGAAAACAAACAACAGTTGATCCATACCCTTACTACTGAAATCAATTGCACCCTTGCTTGAACCCACAGAGATATTCGACCTTAACAAATGGGAAGGAAAAGAGATGAGGTTTATAAAGGTTTGGCAGTGGTGGTGTTTTAATCTAAGAATTTCAGCAATGAAAAACTTTTGGGAGGAAGAAATTCGGCCTAAGTAGAATAGAAAGAAAAGATGAGAAGGAAAGATGGTTGATTCGGCTTACCTTAAACAAATGAGAAAAAGCAATTGACCCTAATGGTCCTGGGATGATTCGACCAAGGTTTAAATGAAAGGAAAAGAGTGAATTTTGGTGAGGTTTGATTATGGAAGAAAAAGGGTTGAAAGTTTATGAGAGAGTGAAACAAATTTTAGCAAAAGAAAATGGCCAAGACGTCACTTTGATAGCCTTAAACTTTCAGCACATAGCCCCTCTTACATGACCGAATGCCTCATCTCACTCCCCTCTCTTGAATTCAGCTAACACTCAAACACTAGCTCATCCTTGCATTTCTCCTATTTTTCCTCTTCTTTACTCATTTAAAATAATTTGAATGAGTCAAGCATTATCCTTGCCCTTAGCCGAAATTTTAAAAAGAAATTGACCACATCTAGAGCTCATCTCCTTTGTGTTTCAATGCCGTCCAACTCCCCTCTAGCCTGACGCAAAAACAACTCCAAAAGTGCTCTACTTGCTGTTTGAACCTAAGCCCTTCTCCATTGCTTGAGGCGTCACTTACCAAGGCTCTAAGTGGCGCCTCTTTGCCACTTTAACAAGCCCACTTTTATGTCCAATTTCCCCTTCAAAATCTCTTAAGGCCTTATTTACCTAGCTCCCCCTTTAAGGCTTAAAATCTAATATTTTCTAAGGCACTTACCTACACTCTAAAGTTCTCGAAATCCACAAGACACATTCAAAATACATACAGGCATTATAGGCAAAAATGCACAACCCCTAAATCCGGATGTTACAATTTACATCACGATTTTGGAAAATGTTGCAAGAGGCTTTAGGCGCAAAATTGAGCTTTAGTATAGCTTTCCATCCACAAACAGATGGGAAGTCGAAGAGAGTAATATAGATACTTGAGGACATGCTTCGATTTTGTGTTTTGGAATTCCAAGGCAATTGGGAGAAAAACTTACCGTTGGTGGAATTCGCCTACAATAACAGCTTTCAGTTGAGTTTGAAGATGGCACTTTATGAGGCATTGTATGGGCATAAGTGTCAAATGCCCTTATATTGGATCGAACTCAGAGAGAATCAAATTCATAGGGTCGAACTAGTTAAAGAAACCGAATAGAAGGTAAAAGTGATATGTGAATGTCTAAAAGCTACCTCAGATAGACAAAAGTCCTATTCAAATTTGAAATGGAAAGAGATTGAGTTTCAAGTAGGTAATAAAGTGTTTCTGAAAGTATCACCATGGAGAAAAGTCCTCAGATTTGGCTGGGAAGGCAAATTGAGTCTGCGATTTATCGGACCATATGTGTAACAGCCCGATTTAGGGGCTAGTCAAAATAGTGATCTCAGAATCACTAATTCAAGGTTAGAGAAAATTATTTTCATGTTACGTTATGTGTTATAACATGTCTATAAGGGTGCACGAAAATTTTGGTGCCTTAATTTTAGTGATTTCTAGCTAAATTGTGAAAAAGGACTAAATCACATAAAGTATGAAAGTTCTATTTTATTTCCTAGAGGTGCCAAATAGCTATGGATTATCAATTGGATGTACCAAATGTACAATTTGACCTTGTTTAAGTGGGTTGACTGGTCATAAAACACAAAGGGACAAGAGCATTTATTATGATGAATAGTTGGTGATATTAGTTGGAAAAATAAATAAAATAAGATGATATAAGCAAAAGTTATCATCTTTTTATTTATCTTTCTTCTCCAACCGAAAATATCAACCATGGGAGGGGTTTCAAAGCTTAAAATTTCAGCAAGCTTTACTCCATTCAAGTAAGTCCATTTGATGTTTATTTTTGATGAAAATTGTATTTTTGGAGTCCTCGAAGCTTAAGATAGCTAATGTGGGGGACTAATTTGCAGCATGGTTGAAAGTCTAGGGACTTAACATGATAGATTTTATGTTGTTTTATAAGTTTTTATGGAAGAAAATGAATGATAGGATGATGACAAACAACTTTTGTGAAAGGTGTTGTTATGAAAACACCTAATTTAGGCTAAAATGCAAAAGGTGTAAATTGTTCATTAAGGCATGAATAGTTGGAATTGTGGATAGTGGTAAGAGGATTAAAAGATCAGCTAGGCTTTTTTAATAAGAAAATGTGATGAAAATTTATTTACAAGTCTAGGGGCAAAATCATAATTTTGCCAAAGTGTAGGGGCAAAATAGTCATTTTTGAACGGGTGAAAAGAGAAAAATGGGTAAAAAGTCCATTTCAGCCTTTTCGTCATCGATGTAAGTTCATGTGCAAATGTGGTGATTACGTATGAGTTATTTTAATATTCCAATGTTGTGTGGAATGTATAATTACACAATGAATGTATTAAGTACTTGTTGATAAGTTGTTAAGAGAATTGAATCTAAGAATAGCGAGAGATGCAAATAGTATGAAATGATGATAGTTAAGGTTCCGTGTAAGACCATATTGGAATATGGCCTCGGTGAAAGATATTAAATAAGACCTTGTTGGGACATGGCATCGATATGTTAATTCATGTATGGCCTATCAGGGGTATAATGTCATTATGACATTATGTGTATGAGACTCAAGGGAGTTAATTAACAATTTTAGTGACTCAACAAATATTTTGGAAAGTCGAGAATGAATGTGTTGTAGCATGAGAGTTACAAGGATGTCTTGAGATGAATTCGGTATCTGATGGACCCATAGTGGGTTATGTGTAAATGATGCACTTCAATTGCGTAATTTATATTTGTTAACGCATTGTATGAATGCGAATGATTATAATATAAAGTGAAGTAAGGATAGTAGTGTGTGAGGATGTTCCCAGATGAACATTTAAAATTGAGAATTATCCATCAATTATATTATTAACGGTGGGCTATGTGCATTACCACCTGGTCAATTAGTAATTGATGGGCTGTGTGCGATACCATAAATTATATTATTAATGGTGGGCTATGTGCATTACCACCTCGTCAATTATTAATTGATGGGCTGTGTGCGATACTATCAACTATATTATTAACGGTGGGCTGTGTGCGTTACCACCTGGTTAATTATTAATCGATGGGCTATGTGATACCATCGTTTATAAAATCATTTGGTGGGCTAAGTCCGATACCACCACAAGTATAAATAATTGGTGGGCTATGTGCAATACCACCCTACTAGAGATTTATGGTGGGCTATGTGCGAAACCACCGAGAGATTAGTAGTATAAGTGGCTTAGTGAAAAATGCTTGATGTGTTGTTTCATATGATCATGTAGTGATCAGTGTATGGTTGTATGTTAATTAAATGAGCAATTGGCTTGTGGCACAGTTAGAATGCGGTAAGAGATAGAGTAAGCAAGCCTCAAGAACGATTGAGTAAGCAACCATGGGTTAATGAAAAAAAACTCATTAAAATGCCTTATAGTTGTGTATATTCAATTAATATCAGTATTTATCAGTTATATACAGATGAACTTACTAAGCATTATTGCTTACTCCTTTTTCCTTTTCTCATCTCTTATAGGTTAATTTAGATAGTTCGGGGTGGAGATTGCTGGAGATGTTTTCACACTATCGACCAGACATTTGGTATGAGGTATCAAGTCCTTATGAGTCATGGCATGTATAGGGCTAGTACTTGAGGTTGATTAAGTCTTTGTGGATGTAGCAAAATTGTGTTGGCCTAAGAGAACTCATAATTGGGTTGTGTGTAGCCATAGATGATGGCTTAAGTTGTTGTAAATGTATTGGAAATAGTTCTCCCTAGTGTGCGGGAGGAAGACTTTAACACTCTTATGATTAAATGTCCTTAATTCAAGAGTTATATTGATGTTATGTGATATTATGTGCTAATAAATGGTGGTATGCAAATGAGAGTGGGAAAAAGCCTTGGTAGATAGCCTCTAAGTGCCCACACATATAGACACACAGGGGTGTGTTTAGGCCGTGTGTTCCCTGCATATTAGTGTTTAAGTTAGAATAGACCACGGGCTAACCCCACGGCCGTTTGTATAGGCCGTGTGTGGCATACGGTTAGCACATGGGCGTGTGCTCCAAGCCGTGTGAATAAGTTAGTATATCAAGGTGTAACACATGGTCTAAGGCAACGGGTGTGCCAAGGCCGTGTGTATTTATGCAGTGTCCACCACGGGTGAAAGACATGGGCATGTTTTAAGGTTACACGGGGGTGTCCCTAAGCCTACACGGGCGGGTGGCCCCTACTTAGTTGAAAATTTTCCAAGTGAGCAAAAGTTTTTGATATATTTCTGAAACATTTTGGAAGCATGTTTAGGACCTCGAAGGCCCATTATAAGGATGTTAGAGGTATGTGTGTGGAAAGATTTTAATTTAGAACTGAATTTGATAGCCCAAAGTTGTATGACCAAGTGAGTTAAGTACGGTAACGCCTCATATCCGATTTCGATGTAGAGCACGGGTAAGAGGTGTTACATTTAGTGGTATCAGAGCTATGGTTTAGTCGATTCTAGGGCTAACCTAAGCGTGAGTAAGAGTCTAGCTATACATGCCATATGTAGACTATGATAGTGTGATATCTCTCGGCTCTAATGAAATTGTTTTGTTAAAACAGAGATGATCCCGACCAAGCTAATTTCAGCAAGTTTGTATGATTTTAAAGCTTCATGAATATTTTCATCGAATTGCTTGTGATGTGGTTATATGCATATTATTTCCATGAAAAGTTTTAATTGTTATATTAAACAAAGAAGTTACTAAGATCAAGCATAGGAAAGTTTCGATTGAAATTGAATTACCTAGGATACTCGATCTATCACATGAAATGAGAAAGTCCGTGTAAGACCAGGCTAAGGCGTGGCATCGGCAATCAAGCAAAGTTATCATGTAAGTCCAAGAAAAGTCTTGGCATTGAAAAGTTATAATGAGATTGAGATATCATGTAAGACCATATCTAGGATATGGCATTAGCATTGAGACACATATGTATTGAGATTCAGTATCCTCGGTCATTCATAGTAATTCAGTGGGCAAACGAGTAAAGCTGTTATCAAGTTATGCTAGTTAAAGCTAACTAAGAGTATTATTCATGTTATGAGTGATGATATTGAGATTATACTTATCATAGCAAAGTATGTTGATCTATGTGATCAAGTAATATTGGTATCTTGTTTACCTTACAAACATGAGATTAGTAAGCACCATAAGGTATGTACAAATTAGTAAGAGTAAGTAAGCAATTGAGATTGTGATGCTATTGTTTATGATAAATATGTCCACATGGTTAAATCTTACGTGTGAATGTTGAAGTAGAAAATGTATAATGTTTTGTTTTATGATTGTTATGAAGTCACACAAATTATATTGTGGGAGTTAAATTAAGAAGCTTGACTAAGTAGAATGCAGGAGATGAGTACAGTTGTGTAGTGATAAAATGATGGATAAGACCATGGTTGGACCATAGCGGTACATGTGATCCCATATAAGACCATGTTTGGAACATGGCATCGTCGTTGATATTTGTGCTAGTGTAAGACCATGTCTGGGACATGGCTTCGACACGAAAGAAAGATCTCGTATAAGACCATATCTGTGATATGGCATCCACATCAAATAATGATTTCGTGTAAGACCACGTTTGGGACCGGCTTCGGTATGAAATTGTGTAAGACCATATTTGGGATATGGCATCAATGTTGATATAAGATCCCGTATAAGACCATATCTGGGATATGGCATCGAAATCGACCTGAGTTCCATGTAAGATCGTATCAGGGATATGGCATTGGTATTGATATGAGATTTCGTATAAGACCGTAGCGAGGCTATGGCATCATGATGACATGTAAGGAAATAGCTGGGCTATGACACGTGATCCGAGTAAGACCATAGTTGGACTATGGCACCCGGTAAGCAACATACTCAAAACCCGTAAGACATTCTCTAAATTGATAAGAAATAGTAAGAGAAAGTTGAGTCAAATGTTTAGTACTTAAGTAGATATTAATGTGGAACTTGAGTAAGTAAAGTTACTATTTGAAAGTATGAGTGATAGAAACAATTGTAGCATGAAAAACGTGAAAACTCACTTGGAGTGAGTTGTGTGACTATGATGATATTTCATTGATGATGAGATGTTATGAGAGTTAAGTTCAGTAAGTTTGCATTTGATTAATGCAATAATTATGTTAGCAGAATTGAGAATGCTTTGTATCACGTTGATACATGATACTCTACTAAATAGAGTAATTGTTGTTGAACGTGAGGTTGAAGTCCTAGGGGACTATAATAAAAAGGTGCAACACCCCAAACCGGTCAACACAACACGACCGGATTCAGTATGTTACAGAGTGAAAAATATTTTGTAGAAAACAAGTTGTCGATTTACCTTTATGAAAAATTATTATCGAAAACATTTTTTTCGTTTTGAGTTGAAAAGAAAACTCTCTTGAGAAGATCGTTTGTTGTTTCTAGTTTTGGTAAGTCGTTTGGTTGTATGAAACCCGAGTGAGTTTAAAATAATTAAGTTAAAAGCCGTTATGTAATTGAACTTGATGTAAAACTTAAGTTGGAGATAATCTGTGTTGTCCATTAACCTCATATGTTTATTAATAACCGATGGTAAAACTTGTAAAAAAAATTGACAAGAGGTATGATTTTTCAAAAACGTTGATTTTTACCGGTTATTTGAGCATGCTATGTTATTTAACTTAAGCACAGTATAATAAAACTTAAAGCAGATAATCAAAAACCCAAAGTAATAAAATTTAGCGGCCTTCTTACAAATCCAAAACCAAATTTAAAGAAAATATAAACCAAAATGGAAGTTTAAAACAAAACCAAAAAACAAAGTGCATGGCAACCTCAAGTCCACCTCGGCTTTACATCCGCGATCTAAGCCTTATCTGCAAAAATGTAAGGGAAGGGGTGAGTCGTCGGGACTCAGTGTATAAATCCCCATCCTAATAATAATATGACACTTACACATTTCATAAGTCAATATGCAAATCATGCAAACCCAACCTAACCAACCGAACTCCTATGTCTACCAGGTGTGGTCAAAACCACGGTGGTCAAAACCACTTGATGGCCAGTAGTCACAAATCACATAAGTGTGGTCAAAACCTTTGGTGACCGTAGTCACAAATCATGTGGTGGGGCCAACCAACCGTGTGGTCAAAACCAGCGATGATAATCCCATAATCAACATGTGGGGCAACCCATTTGTGGTACCAAATCTTTGGACGAGTCACAATAATCCATGTGTGGTCAAAACCACTTGGTGACCGTAGTCACAAATAATATCCGTGTGGTCAAAACCACTAGTGGTCAAAACCACTGAGACTAGTCACAAATAATAAGGAAAGCGGGGCCAACCCACTGTGTGGTCAAAACCACTGGTGACAGTCTAAATCATCTATCCCCCTCCTCTCAGCATACCCATCATCATGAACACATTTTTCGTGGCATAATAACATGTTTGTAATGCAAATAGCACATAGCATAGCATAATTAAATAGTATAACAACATATATTGTTAGCCGATCCACAGGGGACTTACCCGGAGTCCACGCTCATACCCACAAGGGTAACACACCGATTTCAATAGTTATTTCAACTTTTAACAATAAACATAATTAGCAAATTAACTAATGGAGTGTGTAAGTGTTACAAACCTGATTACTCGAAATATGACACCCTCCACGTCGGTACTATCATTAATTGACACTACCGCTATCTGCCTACTCTCCTGCTCGGATGCTGGTCCACACCCAGGTGGCCAATCACGAACCGCAGACACGGCCCTCTTCTTGAACTTAGGGGCTGGGGTCTCAGATCTGACCCCTCCTAATGCTTGGCTGCCATTAGAGTCCATAACACCTTTGGGTCACTAAGCCAGGTTAACACAGAGAATACTATGACTAAGAATATCAAACCCAAATGGATAAATCCCTTACCTAATCGATAAATCCCGAAGATTTAGATCTAAACCACGAATCGAGTGAAACCCAAAAATCCAACTGCTTGCCTTCACCTTTCCTATATTCGGCCAACACAATCCATTGAGCAAATAGCCATTCGGCTTAACCAAGAAATCCCTAAGGAAGAGATAACGCACCCAAATGATCACTCTTACCTTAACACCTTTCGATCTCCACGCAAAACCCAAGGCCACACAATGGCAAGTCTCCCCCATACAATCGGCCAAGTACTACTATCATAGGATTAAAGCCTACGGTATTTTAACATAATAACATACAAAAAAAATATCAAAACAATAGAAGCACTTACCCCACACTAACGAAACTGACTAAGAGTGATGACGAATAGCCAACGCCGAATCTACTGCCACAAAACTCGAAAGATCATTATGAGTACCAAAGAATTCGACTTTTGTCACCATATGAAATGATAGAGGGAAGGGATAAGGGATGAGAAAGATTTGATCACAAGACCAAGAACTTACCTTCAAATGCCGGCGTCGCCCTACGAAATAAAGAAAAGATGAAAAGAGACCGATGTCACTCAATTGGTATTCGGCCAAGATGTCAGAAAAGAAAAAGGAGTAGAGTAGCATAGGTTTCGACTTTTAGGATTGAAAGGAAAGAGAGAACAAGTTTTGACACAAAAGAGATTGGGAGGGGAAAAAGAAATCGCAAGAGAGGTGACATGATGATTTCAGCTTGGCACAAAAGAAAAGAACCTAGAGAAGATTCAGCCATACACTAAAGTAGTAAAAGAAAAAGAAATAAGGAGGAGTTTAGGAGAGCACTCGACTAAGGTATTTTGAGAGAAAAGGGAGAGAACAAAAATGCATAAGAATGCAATTGTGAGAGTTGTTTCAGCACACTAGGAGATAGAAGAAAACACAAACTGAAAAGAAAATGAACACCCACCAAAATGCCGAAATTCATACCCCAAACAACCCAAATTCGGCACACCCCTTTACTACTCTCCAAAATCGAAATGCACACCAAAACTCCCTTCAAAGTTTGGCTAGCAACTCTCCCCAACTTAATCTCTTCCTTTCCTCATTATTTTCCTCTCATCCACTCATTCAAACCAATTTGAATGGGTCAAGCTCCTACATTCACTCATCTCCATCCAATTCAAATGTGTTGACTCCTTCAACACCCATCCAAGAGAGTCCATCCTGAGCACACTACCTCCTTAGCTTTGGCATTAAAAACAACAAGCAAAAAGGGAATTCTACTGCTCGAACCTAGGCTCTCTCCCCGCATATGGTGTCACTTCACTTGCACCTAAGTGGCGCCTCCTTGCCACTTTACCCTTTGGGTTTTTGTGTCATAACACTCCCACAATTCCTCTTATCACCTAACTCCCTTGGCTCCCCCTTCCAAGTACTCAGAACAAAAATTTTTACCATGACTTAGGCCTATCCTGAGCTCATGCCTGGACCCCAAAACACCCTAAACTAGCACCACAAACATATTATCAAATGCAACGCACAAAAAAATATAGAGACCCCATTTTAAGAATATTATAGTTCTACCCCCTTAAAAATAATTTCGGCTTTGAAATTACCTGATCAGAAGAGTTGAAGGTATTGCTGCCGCATCACATCCTCTGGTTCCCACGTGGCCTCATCCATACCATGGTTTCGCCATAATACTTTCACCAAAGGAACCGACTTCTACGTAGAACTTTGACATCCCGATCCAAAATCTGCACTGGTTCCTCCTCGAAAAACAAGTCTAAGCTCACCTCAATTTCCTCCACTGGCACAATATGCGACGGATCTGATCGGTAGTGCCTAAGCATGAAAACATGGAATACATCATGAATCTGACTCAAGTCAGATGGTAACTCGAGCTGGTAAGCTACGGTCCCACTCACTTCAACACCGTAAACAGCCCAATAAACCTAGGGCTTAGCTTGCCCTTCCGACCAAATCTCAGCACTTTCTTCCACGACGATACCTTCACAAAGACCTTGTTACATACTGCATACTCTATATCCCTAGATTTGAGGTTGGCATAAGACTTCTGCCTATCTGAAGCTTTCTTCAGACGAGCCCGAATCACCTTAACCCTATCCTCTATTTCAGCAACCAACTCCGGACCCAACATCGGCGTTCACCCGATTCATCCAACACGTAGGGTACAACACTTAATCCATATAATGCCTCATATGGTGCCATCTGGATACTCGCGATAAGCTGTTGTTATCGCGAACTACGCCAATGGTAGATATTCCTCCCAACTACCGTTGAAATCTAGAACACAACCCCTTAACATATCTTCTAAGATTTGAATTACCCTTTCTGACTGTCCATCTGACTGCGGATGAAAAGCCGTGCTAAAATCCAACCTCGTATCCAATGCCTGATGCAAAGCTTTCCAGAACCTTGACGTGAATCTGGGATCCCTATCTAAAATAATCGACATCGGTACCCTATGTAACCGTACTATCTCCGCTACATATAACTTAGCCAACCTTTAGAGTGAATAATCAATCCGAACTGGTATGAAATGGGCTGACTTTTTCAAACGATCAATAATCACCCAGACTAAATCCTTTTTGCTAGGCGTAAGGGGTAACCCACTGACGAAATCCATCGTAATCCTTTCCCACTTCCATTACGGAATCTTTCTTCGTTTACAACAGACGTGCGATGGCTGATGATCAGCTTTGACTTATTGGCATGTCAGACACATACTCACCAACTCAGTTACTTCCCACTTAAGACTTGACCACCATAGCTGTTCCCGAAAATCCCGATACATCTTGCTACCTCCAAGATGCATAGCATATGGGCTGCTATGATCTTCTTCAAGAATCCGCTACCTCAACCCAACGTCCTTCGGCATACATACTTTTCTTTGAAAACACAACACTCCATCACTACCCAAGTTGTAACCCTCCAATTCACCGTTCTGCACTTGCAACCTCCGAGCACTCAAAACCTCATCCACCAACTACCTCTTCTTAACCTGATCCAACCATGTTGGCTTTACTTGCAATTCTACCAATAGACTCCCGTCGTCATATAAACTAAGGTAAGCAAACATCGCTCTCAGGTCCACTACTACATTATGGCTCAATGCGTCAGCCACTACATTAGCTTTACCCGGATGTTATTCAATCGAGCAGTCGTAGTCCTTCAACAACTCGATCCACCTCCACTGCCTCAAATTCAATTCTTTTTGTGTCAACAGATACTTCAAACTCTTGTGGTCCGTGTAGACTATTGACTTCTCCCCATACAAGTAATGCCTCTAAATCTTCAGGGTGAAGACTACTGCAACCAATTCCAGATCATGTGTCGGGTAGTTACCTTCATGAGGTCTCAACTATCGAGATGCATACGCCACTAGTTTCCTCTCTTGCATCAGCACACACCCCAAACCAGTATGCAGTGCATCACAATAAACCGTAAATTCCTTCCCTGCTTCAGCCTGAATCAAAATCGGAGCTTCTGTCAGAATCTTCTTTAACTTGTCAAAACTTTCTTGCTACTTATCAGACCACACAAACAGAACCCCTTTTCGCAACAACTTAGTTAATGGTGCTGCAATCAAAGAAAACCCTTCCACGAATCTTCTGTAATATCCTGCCAAACCCAAAAAACTCCGAATCTCTGCTACTGAATTAGGTGGTTTCCAATCCAAAACTACCTCAATCTTCCGAGGATCCACCATAATCCCCTCAGCTGACACCACATGACCCAAGAAAGTTACCTCCTTAAGCTAGGACTCGCACTTACTAAACTTGGCGAATAGTTGCTTCTCCCTTAGAGTCTGTAGAACCACCTGTAGATATGGATCATGTTCCTCCTTAGATTTTGAGTACACCAAAATGTCGTCTATAAATACTACTATGAATCTGTCCAAGTACGACTGAAACACCGATTCATCATGTCCATGAACGCTGCCGGCGCATTAGTCAACCCGAATGGCATTACCAAAAACTCGTAGTGCCCATAACGAGTACGAAACACCATTTTATGGATATCAGCCTCCTTCACTTTAGTTGATGATACCCCGACCTAAGATCTATCTTAGAGAAAATTGATGCACCCTTAAGCTGATCAAACAAGTCATTTATCCTGGGCAACGGATACTTGTTCTTGATCGTCAACTTATTCAGCTGGGTGTAGTTTATACACATCCGCATTGTACCGTCTTTCTTCTTAACAAAGAGCACAGGCGCTCCCTAACGTGATACACTCAGCCGAATGAAACCCGGTCCAACAAGTCCTGAATCTGTACCTTCAGTTCTACCAATTCTTTCGGTGCCATCCTATATGGGGCAATAGACACTGGCGCGATTCCGGGTAACAAGTCTATATGAACTCAACTTCACAGTCCGGAGGCAGACCCAAAAGTTCCTCTAAGAATACATCGACAAATTCCTTCACCGTTTGGACATTCCCCACAACTGATTTCTTGGCCTCCAAGGCACAAATATGCACCATAAACGCCTCACAACCCTTCCTCACCATTTTCTCGGTCTTCAGAGTAGACACAACCTTAGATAGATAATATCTTCTATTACCTATCATTACTACCTCGTCACCTTCAACTGTCCTCAAAACCATGCGCTTAGTTGCGTAATCCAAACTGGCCTGGTACTTCACTAGCCAATCCATCCCGAGAATAAGATCGAACTCCCCAAACGACAGTTCCATCAGATCAGCTAAAAGTACTACCCCTTGAAGTTCTAGGGGTACATCTCTATACAGTTTATTTGCTTCTACAGAGTGACCTAGAGGGCTTATTACTGTCATCTCCCTCGAAGTAATCTCAAAGTCTATGTTCATAGTTTCCACTATACTACTGGCAACATACGAGTGCGTCGAACCAACATCTATCAAAGTAGGATAAAGTAGTTTGAAAATTAAGAATGTACCGATTATGATGTCCGGTGCATCACCCTCCTCTCGGCGCCTCACTGCGTGGACCAACCCAAGCTATCTTGCCTCTGTGCTCCCAGCACCTCTACACAGTACTCCATGGCCTCGTCCCGGCTGTCACCTCCCTGGCCGAACGCGACCCCTCGTGGTTCTTGACCATCCCTCCTAAGCGTATGCGACCACGATCCCCGGTGAAGCCTAGCTGACCTCTGCGGACAATCCCTCACTCGGTGTCCCATTGACCCACACTCAAAACACCCTCTTTTTCCAGTCCAACATTCCTCCGTGTGAGACTTTTCACATCGAACACACCGTGGCGGCCACTGAGTAGTAGTAGCAGGCCTGGAACCCTGATTATGCCCACCATATCTAGCCCTTTTTTGTGAATTCTCGGTAGACCCTGATGACCCAGAACTCTTCTTGGTCCAATTCCTATCCTGATTCTGTCTCACCGACTATTTCACTTCTTCGGCAATCTTGGCCTTCTCTACCAAGACCATAAATTCTCTCTCCTACTGTGGAGCAATCAACATCTGCAGCTCATCACTCAACCCATCCTCAAATCTGACACAGTGCTCATGTTCCTGCCCATAATACCCCATTGCATCTTGACTTAGCAAGAAGAAATTACGCCTCATACTCAAATCTTGACTTATTTCTCTGAACCAAATTTAGGAATGCCTTTGTTTTGCACATCAATGTAACTAGCCCCAACGTATTTCCTCTGATAGGCTGCCCTAAAGAAATCCCAAGTGATGTCGTCGGCCATTGCTCCATCCCTAACTGTGAGCCACCACTGATATGACTTATCTTGGAGAAGAGATACTATACCCTTCAACTTCTCCTCAGCCGTAAAATCTAGGTCGTCCATGATACGTTCTGTTGCCTCCAGCCAATATTTTGCCATACTAGGAGCCACACCAGATACACCTCTGAATACCTTTGTGCCATTAGCCTGGAGTCATTTGGACACAGATTTTTGAGCTCCCGTTCTAACGCCTGCACCTGCGACTCTTTCTAGAACCCGCAGCATCGCCTGTAACACTGCATCATCACCAACCATTTGATCTTGAAATTTTGCATCCACAATTGGCGGCGGTGGTACCTCGTTCTCCGACCCATGTCCAGGCCCTACCAGTTCCAACACTGTCATCCTACCCCTACATCGTCCACGTGTATTACGCCCACGTCATTGTGCGCTTATTTCTAACGTCTGAATTGATCGATTTAATGATTTTATCGTTAGACTTATTCCACTATTATTAAAGCACAGTCTTATGAATAGTTTAATATGGGGATTGTTTTCGTAAGTTCACACAATCCTATGGTTTAAGTCTCTAAAGTAATTCCCTATTTCTACTTGTCATAACATCATCATTACAATCATATTAACACAAATAGGGGTACTTACAGGCGGGTCTTCAAGACTCGGTGCCATGCTTTTCCAAGACTCGGTGCCATGCTTTTCATAACCGTAAACATTTTCTCACCCACAATCGAGCTTTTAAACCTGGCTCTGATACCAAAATTGTAACACCTCAAACCCGGTCAACACACCACGACCTGATTTAGTACGTTACAGAGTGAAAATATTTTGTAGAAAACAAGTTGTCGGTTTACCTTTATGAAAAATTGTTATCGAAAACATTTTTTTCGTTTTGAGTTTAAAAGAAAACTCCATTAAGAAGATCGTTTGTTGTTTCTAGTTTTGGTAAGTCATTTGGTTGTATGAAACCCGACTGAGTTTAAAATAATTAAGTTAAAAACCGTTATGTAATTGAACTTGATGTAAAACTTAAGTTGGAGATAATCTATGTGTTCATTAACCTCATATGTTTATTAATACCCGATGGTAAAACTTGTAAAAAAATCGACAAGAGGTATGATTTTTCAAAAACGTTGATTTTTACCATTTATTTGACCATGCTATGTTATTTAACTTAAGCACAGTATGATAAAACTTAAAGCAGATAATCAAAAACCCAAAGTAATAAAATTTAGCGGCCTTCTTACAAATCCAAAACCAAATTTAAAGAAAATATAAACCGAAATGGAAGTTTAAAACAAAACTGGAAAACAAAGTGCAAGGCCACCTCGAGTCCACCCCGGCTCTACATCCTCGATCTAAGGCTTATCTGCAAAAATGTAAGGGAAGGGGAGAGTCGTCGAGACTCAGTGTATAAATCCCCATCTTGATAATAACAAGGCACTTACACATTTCATAAGTCAATATGCAAATCATGCAAACCCAACCTAACCAGCCGAACTCTTGTGTCTACCCCGTGTGGTCAAAACCACTGGTGACCGTAGTCACAAATCAAATAAGTGTGGTCAAAACCACTTTGGTGACGATAGTCACAAATCATGTGGTGGGGCCAACCCACCGTGTGGTCAAAACCACTGATGACAATCCCATAATCAACATGTGGGTCCAACCTACTATGGTACCAAACCACTGGGACGAGTCACAATAATCCATGTGTGGTCAAAACCACTGGTGACCATAGTCACAAATAATATCCATGTGGTCAAAACCACTGAGACTAGTCACAAATAATAAGGAAAGCGGGGCCAACCCACTGGGTGGTCAAAACTATTGGTGACAGTCTAAATCATCCTTCCCCCTGCTCTCAGCATACCCATCATCATGAACACATTTTTCGTGGCATAATAACATGTTTGTAATGCAAATAGCACATAGCATAGCATAATTAAATAGTATAACAGCATATATCGTTAGCCAATCCACAGGGGACTTACCGAAGTCACGCTCATACCCACAAGGGCAACACACTGATTTTAATAGTTATTTTGACTTTTAACAATAAACATAATTAGAAAATTAACTAATGGATTGTGTAAGTGTTACACACCTGATTACTCACAATATGACATCCTCCACGTCGATACTGTCATTAATCGACACTATTGCTATCTGCCTACTCTCCTGCTTGGATGCTGGTCCATACCTAGGTGGCCAATTGCGAACCGTAGACACAACCCTCTTCTGGAACTTAGAAATTTGGGGTCTCGAGATCGACCCTTCCTAATGCTTGGCTGCCATTCGAGTTCATAACACCTTTGGGTCACTGAGCCAGGTTAACACAGAGAATACTATGACTAAGAATATCAAAACCAAATGACTAAATCCCTTACCTAATCGGTAAATCCTGAATATTTAGATCTAAACCACGAATCAAGTGAAACCCAAAAATCCAACCGCTACAATCGGCCAAGTACTACTATCATAGGATAAAAGCCTAAGGTATTTTAACGTAATACCATACAAAAAAAATGTTGAAACAATAGAAGCACTTACCCCCACACTAACAAAACTGATTAAGAGTGATAATGAATAGCCAATGCCGAATTTGCTGCCACAAAACTTGAAAGATCACTATGAGTACCAAAGGATTCAGCTTTTGTCACCATATGAAATGATAGAGGGAAGGGATAAGGGATGAGAGAGATTCGATCACAAGACCAAGAACTTACCTTCAAATACCGGCGTCGCCCCACGAAACAAAGAAAAGATGAAAAGAGATCGATCTCACTCAATTGGTATTCGACCAAGATGTTAGAAAAGAAAAAGGAGAAGAGTAGCAGAGGTTTCGGCTTTTAGGATTGAAAGGAAAGAGAGAACAAGCTTTGACACGAAAGAGATTGGGAGGGGAAAAAATCCCAAGAGAGGTGATATGATGATTTCGGCTTGGCACAAAAGAAAAGAACCTAGAGGAGATTGACCAGACACTAAAGAAGTAAAAGAAAAAGAAATGAGGAGGAGTTTAGGAGAGCACTCAACTAAGGTATTTCGAGAGAAAAAGGAGAGATCAAAAATGCATAAGACTTCAATTGTGAGAGTGGTTTCGGCACACTCGGATATGGAAGAAAACTCAAGTCGAAAAGAAAATGAACACCCACCAAAATGCCAAAATTCATACCCCAAACAACCCAAATTTAGCACACCCCCTTACTACTCTCCAAAACCGAAATGCACACCAAAACTCCCTTCAAATTTCGGCTAGCAACTCCCCCCAACTCAATCCCTTCCTTTCCTCCTTACTTTCCTCTCATCCACTCATTTAAACCAATTTGAATAAGTCAAGCTCCTACATTCACTCCTCTCCATCCAATTCAAATGTGTCGACTCCTTCAACACCCATCCAAGAGAGTCCATCGTGAGCATACTACCTCCTTAGCTTTGGCATCAAAAATAACAAGCAGAAAGGGAATTCTACTGCTCGAACCTAGGCTCTCCCCCTGTATATGGCGTCATTTCACTTGCACCTAAGTGGTGCCTTCCTTGCCAATTTACCACTGGGTTTTTTGTGTCATAACACTCCCACAATTCCTCTTATCACCTAACTTCCTTGGCTCCCCCTTCCAAGTACTCAGAACAAAAATTTTTACCATGACTTAGGCCTATCCCGAGCTCATGCCTGAACCCCAAAACACCCTAAATTAGCACCACAAACATATTATCACATGCAACGCAAAAAAAAAAAATACAGAGACCCCGATTTAAGGATGTTAGGCTATCGTTGAGATATGAAAAAGATAAGGTCTTGTATAAGACCATGCCTGAGACATGGCCTCGACACCGAGTTGAGATACCGTATAAGACCATATCCAGAATATGGCCTCAGTAATTAATAGGAGAATCGTATAAGACCATATTTGGATTATGGCATCGATACTTAATGTGGAAGTCCATATAAGACCTTTTCTAGGATATGGCGTTGGCAGCTAGAGGTGACTCCATATAAGACCACCTCAGAGATGTGGCATTGGTTTCGTACTTACATGAATGACGATGAAAATGTGTCTTTGACTATCCCTAGTAATCAATAGGATAAGTAGATGAGTTAAAAGTATAAATGAAAATCAGTACTAAAGTTATGTGGATGAGTGAATGCAAGTACTCGTAAATGAATCACAAAGAGATGATTACGATTGGTGGCACGGATCGTGTTATATAAGGGCAAGTATGAGTAAGTTGGCTTGATGCCTGTGGCTTGTGCATGGCTAGTTAATGCCATGGATGGGTTATAATGATTTCTTTTAGTATTATGTATTAATAAATGTTTCCCTTAAGGGGTGATATGGTTGCTCTTTTCACGAAATTATGATTGTATGAGAATGTTAGCTGACTGAAAAATCAGACTAAATGATTATCAATTTAGTTAATTAGAATCAAAATTTCTTCATTTCCTCATAACCATATTCGGGTACTTTGAGGAGGAAATTAGGAATGATTCTAGTATAAAAAGTGAAATCACGAGTTTCATATTGTGCGATGGGTTTCTGGGCAAGCCAAATAGAGTTAATGAATCCAATCGAGATGTCTTTACTTTTGTGGGATGTGATGAGGGTAAAGGTTTTAGATTAGCATAGCAAGAGAAACTCAAATGAGAGTGTGCTTAAAATATGTTGTCAGTATGGAGAAAAGAACAGATTAATGCATTGAAATATGATTCAAGCTTTGTGTATATTTACACACGAAACAATAAGGAGAATAAAATTTTGGGTGTGCATGAGTAAGGAGCATGTTATAAAGATATGCCCATCGAAATGTTCAAACCATGATGGTTGAGTTGTAAGCTATAGAAGAAACTATTAATTGAATGTTCTAGTACTGATTTCAGTTTGAATCGAGAAAAAGAGTTGACAGGTTGGTGATCCAGAGATGATCACTTTTGTGTCAGTGTTGCGAATTAGATGTTATGAAATGATCCATGGAAATGTCAATGTGTATTTTCTAAATTTTGATGAGCGAGAGTATCTTATGCTGCAAAAGATTTTGAAGATGAATTAGTGGAAACTACTTGATCTATTAGAATGGTGGGTATAGTTATTGTAATACTTTTCAGATAATAGACATAGTATAGATGTTTGGATGAAAGATCCATGTTGGATAAGATTTTCATTGTTGACGCTTCCTCGAGATAGAATTTGAATGATGATGAATCCAAAACTTATACAGAAGCTTTGGTATAAGATTTAGTAGTAACATAACTACTAATGCAAGAATAGGGAAGTACAGTTATGTGCATAAATGTTTTGGCACTAGAATACATTTCACAATATGATTGAGTTTATGGCCAGAAGCAGTTGACCACTAAAAGCTGAGTTTTTAAAGCGTACAAGCCAAGAGTATTAAAGTCGGTGAATGCTTTGATAAGAAAGTGAGATAGAACCTTATTGATTTCAAATTCGGCTTGACAAAATTCCCAAGAAGGGGAAATGTCATTCGAATTGTAGTAAATCAACCGGTAAAGATTTGAATGATCATTTGGACGTGTACAGAGTTCTAAATTAGTGGATTACTGAGTATGCACCCTGGAGGAAGAAATACCTAGGTCGGAAGTGATGTTTCGACCTTGTGTATGATAGCTTAAAGGGTTGTTGACAAAAAAACTTGAGGATAAGTGGATTTTTTATTTTGAAGAGTTTATGGAAACGTTTTAAGAATGTTGGTAGCAACTCCTCCTGATATGATTTTCAAGGATGAAAATCCCTAAGGGGGAAAATTGTAACAGCCCGATTTAGGGGCTAGTCAAACAGTGATCTCAGAATCACTAATTCGAGGTTATAGAAAATTATTTTCATGTTACGTTATGTGTTATAACATGTTTATAAGGGTGCACGAAAATTTTGGTACCTTAATTTTAGTGATTTCTAGCTAAATTGTGAAAAAGGACTAAATCGCATAAAATACGAAAGTTCTATTTTATTTCCTAGAGGTGCCAAATAGCTATGGATTATTAATTGGAGGTCCCAAATGTAAAATTTGACCTTGTTTAAGTGGGTTGACCGGTCATAAAACATAAAGGTGACAAGAGCATTTATTATGATGAATAGTTGGTGATATTAGTTGGAAAAATAAATAAAATAAGATGATATAAGCAAAAGTTATCATCTTTTTACTTATCTTTCTTCTCCAACTGAAAATATCAGCCATGGGAGGGGTTTGAAAGCTTAAAATTTCAGCAAGCTTTACTCCATTCAAGTAAGTCCATTTGATGTTTATTTTTGATGAAAATTATATTTTTGGAGTCCCCAAAGCTTAAGATAGCTAATGGGGGGACTAATTTGCAGCATGGTTGAAAGTCTAGGGACTTACCATTATAGAGTTTATGTTTTTTGATGAGTTTTTATGGAAGAAAATGAATGATAGGATGATGAAAAACAACTTTTGTGAAAGGTGTTGTTATGGAAACACCTAATTTGGGCAAAAATGCAAAAGTTGTAAATTGTTCATTAAGGCATGAAAGAGTTGGAATTTTGGATAGTTGTAAGAGGATTAAAAGATTAGCTAGGCTTTTTTAATAAGAAAATGTGATGAAAATTTATTTATGAGTCTAGGGGTAAAATTATAATTTTGCCAAAGTGTAGGGGGCAAAATAGTCATTTTTACCTGAAGGGTAGATAATGGTGTATTATGATTTGTAAGTGATTAAATCACTAAATTCCATTGTTCTAGATCAAAGAAAATGAGTTTCGGACCTAGACGGTGAAAAGAGAAAAGTGGGCAAAAAGTCCTTTTCGGCCTTTTCGTCATCGACGTAAGTTCATGTGCAAATGTGGTGATTACATATGAGTTATTTTAATATTCCAATATTGTGTGGAATTTTAATTACACAATGAATGTATTAAGTACATGTTGATAAGTTGTTAAGAGAATTGACTCTAAGAATAGTAAGAGATGCAAATAGTATGAAATGATGATAGTTAAGGTTCCGTATAAGACCATATTGGAATATGGCCTCGGTGAGAGATATTAAATAAGACCTTATCGGGACATGGCATCGATTTGTTAATTCATGTATGGCCCTATCAAGGGTATAATGTCAATATGACATTATGTGTTTGAGACTCAAGGGAGTTAATTAACAATTTTAGCGGCTCAACAAGTATTTTGGAAAGTCAAGAATGAATGTGTTGTAGCATGAGAGGTACAGGGATGTGTTAGAACTAAATTGAGATGAATTCAGTATCTAATGAACTCATAGTCGGTTATGTGTAAATGATGCACTTTGGTTGCATAATTTATATTTGTTAATGCATTGTGTGAATGAGAACGATTATAATATAAAGTGAAGTAAGGATAGTAATGTGTGAGGATATTCCCGGATGAACATTTAAAATTGAGAATTATCCATCAATTATATTATTAACGGTGGGCTATGTACGTTACCACCTGGTCAATTATTAATTGATGGGCTGTGTGCGATACCATAAATTATATTATTAACGGTCGATTGTGTGCGTTACCACCTAGTCAATTATTAATTGATAGGTTGTGTGTGATACCATCAACTATATTATTAATAGTTGGTTGTGTGCGTTACCACCTGGTTAATTATTAATCGATGGGCTGTACGTGATACCATCGTTTATAAAATCATTTGGTGGGCTATGTGCGATACAACCACAAGTATAAATAATTGGTGGGCTATGTGCTATACCACCCTACTAGAGATTTATGGTGGGCTAAGTGCGAAACCAAGAGAGATTTGTAGTATAGTGGCTTAGTGAAAATGCTTGATGTGTTGTTTCATATGATCATGTAGTGTCGGTCGAGGTTGTATGTTAATTAAATGAGCCGATTACAGCGATAAGAGATAGAGTGAGCAAGCTTCAAGAACGATTGAGTAAGCAACCTTGGGTTAGTGAGAAAACTCATTAAAATGCCTTGTAATTGTGTATATTCAATGAATATCAGTATTTATCAGTTATATGCAGATGAACTTACTAAGCATTATTGCTTACTCCTTTTTCCCTTTCTCATCTCTTATAGGTTAATTTAGCTAGTTCGGGGTGGAGATCATCGGAGATGTTTTCACACTATCGATCAAACACTTGGTATGAGGTATCAAGTCCTTATGAGTCATGGCATGTATAGGGCTAGTACTTGAGGTTGATTAAGTCTTTGTTGATGTAGCCAAATTGTATTTGCCTAAGAGAACTCATAATTGGGTTTTGTGTAGCCATAGATGATGGCTTCAGTTGTTGTAAATGTATTGGAAATAGTTCTCCCTAGTGTGTGGGAGGAAGACTTCATCACTTTTATGATTAAATGTCATTAATTAAAGATTTATATTAATGTTATGTGATGTTATGTGCTAATATATGTTGGTATGCAAATGAGAGTGAGAAAATGGCTTGGTAGATAGCCTCTAAGTGCCCACACGAATAGACACACGGGCGTGTGTCTAGGCTGTGTATTCCCTGCATATTAGTGTTTAAGTCAGAATAGACCACGGGCTAACCCCACAACCGTTTGTATAGGCCATGTGTGGCGCATAGTTAGCACATGGGCGTGTGCTCCAAGATGTGTGAATAAGTCAGTATATCCAGGTGTGACACATGGTCTAAGGCCACGGGTGTGTCAAGGCCGTGTGTATTTTGGTAGTGTCCACCACGGGTGGAATACATGGGCGTGTTTTAGGGGTACACGGGCGTGTCCCTAAGCCTACACAGGTGTGTGGCCCCTGTTTAGGTAAAAATTTTCTAAGTGTGTAAAAGTTTCCGATCTATTTCTGAAACCTTTTGGAAGCATGTTTAGGGCCTCATAGGCCCATTATAAGGATGTTAGAGGTATGTGTGTGGAAGGATTTTAATTTAGAACGGAATTTGATAGCCCAAAGTTGTATGACCATGTGAGTTAAGTACGGTAACGCCTCATATTTGGTTCTGATGTAGAGCACGGGTAAGGGTGTTACAATATTAGATTACCGAAAGGATAGGGCCGATAGCTTATCGTTTGGCTTTGCCACCTGAGTTGGAAAAGCTTCATGATGTCTTCCCCGTGTCTATGTTACGACCCTTCGCATGTGATCGTACCATCAGCGGTAGAAATTCAACTAGGCATAACTTATGGCGAATGGCGGTTAAGATTTTGGCACGAGAATTCAAACAATTGAGAAACAAAAGCATAACCCTTGTGAAAGTACTATGGCAAAGACATGGGGTAGAAGAGGCTACATGGGAGCCTGAGGAGACTATGAGAAACCAATATCCCATCCTTTTTACCGATAAGATTTTCAGGGACAAAAATCCTTAAGGGGGAAAATTATAATAGCCCGATTTAGGGGCTAGTCAGAACAGTGGTTTTGGAACCACAATTTCGAGGTCAGAGAAAATTATTTTAATGTTATTTTATGCTATAGCATGAATATATAGGTGCATGAAAATTTTGGTGCTTTAAATTTAGCGATTGCATGCTTAATTGCGAAAAAAGACTAAATCGCATAAAGTGTGAAAGTTCTATTTTACAAGATAAAGGTGTCTAAAAGCCATAGAATATTAATTGGAGGCCCTTAATATGCAATTGGACCCTTAGATATAAGGTGGCTAGCTATAGGGGACAAAGAGTTGAAAAATATGTCCAAGTTGGTAGGAATTTGATGACTAAATTGATGTTTTATAATAAAATAAAGAAAAGAAAAATATGGTCTTTTCTTCACCACCTTCACCACCAAAAATTAACAGTAAGATAGGGGTTTGAGAGATCAAAAATTTCAGCAAGCTTTTCTCCTTACAAGTAAGTGTTTTGATGATCATTCCTTGATAATTTTTGTACTTTTAGGACCCTTGTAGCTTGAGCTAGCTAATGAGGGAATATTTTGTAAAATGGTTGATAGTTTAAGGTTTTGCCATGTGAGCATTTATGTTGTTTGCTGCATTTTTATGGAAGAAAATGAGTCTTAGTTGTTAGATAAACAACTTTTGTGAAAGGTGTTTCCATGAAAACACCTAAGATGACCTTTTTGCAAAGGTTGTAAAATAGGTGTTAAATGTGTGAAATAATGAGTATTGAGAGTTGCTATAAGAGAAATAAATGTTCACCTAGGCTCGTTGAAGGAAGAAATTTGATTAGAATTGATTTACGAGCCTAGGGGTAAAATAGTTATTTTGTGAAAGTCTAAAGGCAAAATGGTAATTTTGCCAAAGTATGGTTATTGAAATGTATTGATTAATGTGGTAATTAAAATGAGTGAATTTTTTTTATACATCAAGAAACATGAAGCCCGGACCAAAACCGAGGTAAGAACAAGGTGGTGGACTAATTTGAAAGATTCCACATATATTTTGGTATCGATGTAAGTTTGTGTGTAATAAATTTAACATCATGTTATTAAGTTTTTGAAATGTTTGACATTAGTGATGTTGTACATTATTTCTATGAAATTGAGTAATGATGTTGAATGAGAAAATGATGAAACTTTATGATGTTGAAGTCCTGGTTGAACTTTAAGAAGTGAGAGGATATCATCATCGAGAATGAGATTGGTAAGGTCTCGTACAAGACCATGCCTTGGTACCAAATTGAGATCTAGTGTAAAACCATGTTTGGGATATGGCATCGGCATCGAATATGGTTAGGGTATTTATTTCTCAAAAATCTTACAAGAAAAAGGTTAGGGTATTGATTTCTCATGGTTTCCTCAGGTTCCCAAGTAGCCTCCTCAATATCGTGACTGTAACAACACGATTTTGGGCCTAGTCAGAACAGTGGTTTTGGGGCCACAAATTCAATAAGGAAAAATCTTATTCTTATTATATTTTTAAGTCTACAATTTCAAGAAAAGATTTTGTGAAAATTTCGTTCGATTTGGCCACTCAATTTAGTCAAAAGGACTGAATTGTAAAAAGTGCAAAAGTTGAGTTCCACATGTTAGAGGTGTCCAATTTCTATGAAATTCTAAATTGGTGGTCCTTAAATAGAAACTAGACCATTGGTTAAATTTTTGGACAAAAATGGACATTGGATAAGTGAAATAGGATATTTTTAAGTTAGGGGCATTTTGGTAATTTGGTAATTAAATTGACTAAAAGACAAAATGAAAGCCAAAAACCTTTTTCCATCTTCTTCCTAGGCCGAATTTAGCATGGGGAAGCCATGGCTAGGGTTTTCAAGCTTTCAAGCTCAATAGTAAGTGCATCTAAGCCCCATTTTTAATGTTCTTTACATTTTTGAGATCCCCGTAACTCGATTTAACTATGTCTACCATTATTTTGAGCTAGGGTTTGTGTTTAAAACTTTACCCATGGATGACATGCATGTGATTTGATGTGTAAGGGTAGAATATGAATGCTCGGTGTGTAGTAAATGACTTTTAGTAAGTGATTTTCGATGAAATCGCATAAAAGGACTAATTTGTAAAAAGTTGAAAAATGTATAAAAATGTGAGAATGAATGCAAATTGTGGACTTCTATAGTTATGAAAATGGTTCGGATAGGCCTAAAATACAAGGAAATCAAATTAAAATCATTTTACAATCCTAGGGGCAAAGTGTAAATATGATAAATTTTAGGGGCAAGAATGTAATTTTTCCATAATATAATTTTTGGACTGAATTGAATAGTATAATAACTTAATAAGTCAAATGTGATATTTTAGATAAAGAAAATGAGTTTTGAACTTAGAACGGGGGAAAGACGAATATTGGACGACTCGGTCCCTTTTGCCATTTTAAGTCGAGGTAAGTTTGTGTGTAATAATTCAGCATCATGTTATTATGCTTTTAAATGTTTGACATTTCATGAAATGCATATTAGTTCTATGAAGTTGATTAATAAGGTATCGATGATGAATATGATGAAGTTATATTATGTTGAAGTCCTGGTTGAACCTTAGGAATAGAAAGGATACCACTGTCATGACATGAGATTATTATGGCCCCGTGTAAGACCATGTCTGGGACATGGCCTCAGCACCGAATTGAGATCCCGCGTAAGACCATATATGGGATATGGCACCGGCATTGAAGAGAGACTCCGTGTAAGACCACATCTGGGACTTGGCTTCTGTATGAAATCGCATAAGACCATGTTTGGGACATGGCATCGATATACGATCTAGTATAAGACCATATATGAGATATGGCATTGAAATCGTTATGAGATCCCGTATAAGACCATATCTAGGATATGGCATCGGCATCGACATGTGATCCCATGTAAAATCATATCTGGGATATGGCATTGGCATCTTATTACGTGTATGGCGAGTTCGGGTATCCTTCGATATTCCAAGTGGTTTAACGGGGTAAAGAGCTAAGTTTATGTTCATGAAGGAAAAAGTGCTAAAGTTATGTGATGAAGTGATACAGGTACATATGAGAGACTCACGAGAAATGAGTCTGATATGTGATATGTGACGATTAAGTGCAAGTATATGTATGTATACACTCATGAGCAATGTGCTTGGGATGTGATCAAATTTTGGTAAGAAGGTAAACGACTAAGTTACACCTACGAGGATGACCTTGTGATTATAGACCATGCTTATGATGTATGAATAAGTGAGAAATGTGATTGATGATCATGTGTGAGGCTTAAAAGCCAAATTAAATTGAGAAATGAAATGTTCAAGTCTTTGTTGTTGATGTATAGGTTAAATTGGCCAATGAATGGCTTGTAAATATTTGATGATGACTAGATATTGGCATGACTAACTATGGATATACTTTAGTGTTATATGTATGTACATGAGAATTAATACAAAGAAAACATAATAGAGTAAAATTAGCAACAAAACAGTTTAGACAGCAACAGTTGTATCACTTTGAAAATTCACAAAAAATGGTGGAAATTGAATTAGAAGTTGAATAAGATATGAAATTAAATCTTATTTAGTCTATATTTGTATAAAAGAAACGGTACAAGCAAAAGAATCTCATATTATGAGATATTTGAATTTTTATAAGATAGGGTCAGAGTGATTTAGTAATCCCCTATTCTGACTTGGGAAATTCATTTAAAATTATAAAAAAAAATAATAAAGATATAAAATTTATATGCTTGATTAATGAGTCTATTTTAAATAGAAATAAACGGGAACATCTTTCATGTTCTGTACCATGAGAAAATAAATTTTTAGTGAAGAGGGGTCAGAACTGTCGGACAGCGAAACATGGGAGACTTTAAGAAATAAAATGTACTGATAAGCTGAACCAAAATTTCTAGAAATTTTATGGTAAGAATATATGTGAGTCTGGTTTCAAAGAAAACTAGCGGATATTGATTTGGAGTTCCTTAGCTCGGATAAAAATAATTTAGTGACTATAATGCGAGTAGACATCTCAAGAAGAACATAAATGAATTGTGAGAATTAGTGAAAAACATGTTAATAAGTTGCTTATTATTTGCATACAAACTTACTAAGCATTGTAGCTTATTCCCCTTCCTTTCTCATATCTTATAGGGTTTTTTGCTAGCTCGAGTTGGAGATTGCTGGAGATGCTATCACACTATCAAGCTATCATCGTGGGGTAAAAGTGAATATAGACCTCTTAAGTTTATGACATGTATAGGGACTTAATCAATTGTGTATGTGTCATTTGATTTGGCCAAATGTGTTGGTTTATAATGGTAATATGATTCATTTTTGTATATTGCCATGAGATGTGGCTCATATTGGTTAATGAGTTGTAATGCCTATTTATATGTGTGTGCTTGTACTAAAAGTTTCATGTGATGTGGTTATGTGTGTTTGGTATAGATGGATTGAGGATGTGTTGATGATAATCATGGCATGAAAGTTTGATAAGTTTAAGCTAGGCAAAGTATGGTGCCTTATACATGAATAAGATTATATGAATTCTCTATGATCATTACTTGTTTGATGATGTTATAATGCTCAATTATGCCATGAAAGATGCCATTGAAGTTGTGTATAAGCATGTGCAAATGAGGGTGCCAAAAGGGTTTGGTAAATAGCCATTATATGGTCCACACGGGCAGAGACACGACCGTGTGGAGGACACGGCCCTGGTACATGGGTGTGTGCCCAGGGCATGTGAAGTCTACATTTATTTTTCGAAATTTAGTTCGCCACACGGCCTAAGCACACGGCGTGTGACTTGGCTGTGTGACCCTATTTTGTTGATGATGTCATAAATAGAGAGTTACACGGGTTGAGGACATAGGCGTGTGTGACCACACGGCCTACCCACACGGGCGTGTGACCCCTGTTTTGATGAAAAATTTTCTAGGCCTTCTTAAAGTTTCCTAAGTCCTTGGTTTAGTCGAACAGTTCCCAATGATTGTTTTGGGCCTCGTGGCCCAATATAAGGGACGATTTGCATGTGAATGAGTGATTTTAAACTGAATGAAATTTTATAGCACCGATTTTGTATAAATGTTTATGTTTAAGTTCGGTAATGCCTCGTATCATGTCCCGGCTTCGGACATGGGTAAGGGGTGTTACAGTGACGATGCCAAACAATCTTCACTAAGGCTATTCTTTTGTTTATTAACTCTTTGATCTCTCGACTTAAAATTCTAATTAGTTCTTCATTATACGACATTTTGGGCTATATCTCTACCTCGGTCATAGAAATTATATGTGATGGGTCCGATCGATAACGTCATAACATAGATACATGAAACATATTATGAATCTTTTCCAACTCTAGCGGTAATTCAAGTTGGTATGCCATTGGTCCAATTCTCTCGATAATCTCATACTGTCCGATAAATCACGGACTCAACTTTCCTTTGTGACCAAATAGGAGAATTTTTTCCAAGGCAATACTTTTAGAAATACTTTATCGCCAATCTAAAATTCAATATCTTTACGCTTCAAATCCACATACAATTTCTGTCGATCTGAAGCGGCTTTCAAACTGTCACGAATCACTTTCACTTTCTCTTCGGTTTATCGGATCAAATCAACCTCGTGTATTTTTTTCTCACTAAGATCAGTCTAATACAATAGAGTTCATCATTTGCGACCATACAAAGCTTCATACGGTGCCATCTTAATGCTAGATTGAAAGCTATTAGTATATGCAAATTCAATCAATGATAAATAATTTTCACAATTACCTTCGAATTCTAAAACACAGCAATGAAGTATATCCTTGAGAATCTGAATCACCCTCTCAGACTGACCATTGGTTTGAGGATGAAATGATGTGCTAAAATGCAACCGCGTACCCAAAGCTTCTTGTAGCTTCTTCCAAAATCGTTATGTAAACTGCAGATCTCTATCCGAAATAATGGAGACTGGCACTCTGTGCAATCTCAAAATCTCAGAAATATACAATTCGGTTAATTTTCCAAGTGAGAAGCCTGTACATACCATAATAAAATGTGCAGAATTCGTCAAACAATCAACAACAATCCATATAGCATTTCCACTCTATCCTATTATCCCGATATGAAATCCCGATACGAAATCCATAGTAACTCTATCCCATTTCCACTCTGGTATCATTACTGACTGTAATAGTCTTGACAGTACTTGATGTTCGGCTTCAACCTATTGACAAATCAAGCATCTCAACACAAATTAAGAAATTTCATGTTTCATACCTGACCACCAGTACATCTATTTCAACTCACTGTACATCTTAGTACTCTCAGGATGAACAGACAAGCTACCACTGTGTACTTCGTGTAAAATTTTTTGTATAAGCTTAGGATTCTTTGGCACGCAAACTCTACTCGAAATAACAAACAATCATTAGACCCGATCTGAAACTCTGAATCAGTAGTCGACTCACATTATACTCTTTTTGTAACACCCTTAACCCATATGCATCGCCTAAATAGGGTTACGGAACGTTACCAAAAATTTCAAATTTTTAGCATATACATCCATGATCCATTTTCCATACTCTGATAACTTTTCAAATTGATCCCCCAAATAGATAGTTTAGACTATCTTGATTTCAAAAATATCAAAATTACTAAAAATGAGACAAGAAAACTTACCCAATTAGGCATTGAAAGTTTCTTCTCTCTCTTTTAGGGTTTTCATGTATTTTTAAGGTTGAAGATGACAAAAATAAGATGAAATTTCTTTTATCATCTTTTTAATTAATTAAATTATTTCAATTTCCAATTTAGTCCTTGCCCTTTTTATATTTCCATGGATGAGTCGCCAAGAAAATCTACTTATCTTTCTTAATGGTTTAATTACCATATAAGGACCTCTAGATTTGAAATCCATTGATATTTAATCCTTACAACTACTAGAATTCAACTTTCACATTTTATGCCATTTAGTCCTTCTCAGTAATTAAGCACTTAATCAATAAAATTTTCATATCAAAATTTTCACACGACTTGTCTATCATAATACAGACCATATAACGAAATAAAAATAAACCTTATTTTTGGATCAGATTTGTGGTCATGAAACCACTGTTCCGATTTCACTAAAAATTGGGTTGTTACAACTCTACCCTCTTAAGGATTTTCGTTCTCGAAAATATTACCAGTAAAAAGATTTTGGTATTGCTTCCTCATAGTATCCTTCGGTTCCCAAGTAGACTCTTCAATACCATGTCATTGCCAAAGAATTTTTACTAAAGCTACCTTTTTATTTCTTAACTCTTTTATTTCCCGAGCTAAGATTTTGATCAACTCCTCACCATATGTCATATCAGACTAGATGTCTACCTCTGCTGAAGAAATAACATGTAAAGGATCGGATCGGTACCGTCGTAGCATAGACACATGAAAAACATTATGAATCCGATCAAGTTCTGGTGGCAAAGCTAACCGATATGCAAGCTGGTCCAATTCTTTTTGTAATCTCATATGGTCCAATAAACGTGGACTCAATTTCCCTTTACAGCCAAATTGGAGTACTTTCTTCCAAGGTGACACTTTCAAGAAGACATTGTCACAAACCTGAAATTCTAGCTCTTTTCTTTTCAGATCACCATAAGACTTTTTTCGATCAGAGGCTACTTTCAAACTATCCGAATTACTTTCAATTTTTCCTCAGTCTCTAGACTAAGTCAACTCCGTGTAACTTTTTCTCACTAAGTTCTATCCAGTACAAGGGAGTTCTACATTTGCGACCATACAAGGCTTCATACGGTGCCATTTTAATACTAGACTGATAACCATTATTATAAGCAAATTCAACCAATGGCAAATACTTTTCCCAGTTAACTTCAAATGCAAGTATACAACATCGAAGCATATCTTCCAAGATCTGTATTACCTGATTAGATTAACCATCTGTTTGGGGGTGAAATGTAGTGCTAAAATGCAACTGGGTAGCTAGAGCTTCTTGCAACTTGCTCCAGAATCGAGATGTAAACCGAGGATCTCTATCTGAAATAATGGAGACAGGCACTCCATGCAATCTAACAATCTCAAAAACATATAACTCAACCAATATATCCAAAGAAAAATCCATACATACCGGAATAAAATGTGCCAAATTTGTCAATCAATCAGAAATCACCCAAATGGCATCTTTCTTTCTTGGAGACAGGGGTAACCCCGATACAATGTCCATGGTAATTCTTTCACATTTCCATTCTTGTATCGTAATTGGTTGTAAAAGTTTAGAGGGAAACTGATGTTCATCCTTTACTTTCTGACATATTAAACATCTAGATATGAACTTAGAAATATGTCATTTCATTCCCGACCACCAGTACATATTTTTAGATTATTATACATTTTATTGCTACCAGGATGAATAGACATGTTACCATTATGAGCTTCACTCAAAATCTTCTGTACTAGTTCTGAACTTTTCAGTACACACATTCTACCTCTGAATAACAATCAACCATTAGTCTTGTACACACATTATGCCTCTGAATAACAAAATTCCAACCAAGCTTCCCTCCTTGCAAGTAAGTGATTTTGGTGACCTTTCTTGAAAATTTTTGTACTTTTGAAGCCCATGAAGCTTAAGCTAGCTAATGAGGGGATTATTTTGGAAAATGGTTAAGGGTATAGGGTTTTTCCATGAGAGCAATTAGGTTGTTTGCTATATTTTTATGGAAGGAAATGAGTCCTAGTTGAGAGATGAACAACTTTTGTGAAAGGTGTTACCATGAAAACACCTAAAAGGACCTTTTTTTTAAAAGTTGTGAAATATATGGTAAAATACGTGTAATAGTTGAAATCTTGAGTTCCTATAGGGGAAATATGAATCAGCTAGGCTTGATTAACAATGAAATTGGATGAAAATTGATATACGAGCCTACGGGCAAAATCATAAATTTGCCAAAGTTTAAGGGCAAAATGGTAATTTTGCCAAAGTAGATATTTTGAAATGTATTGATTAGTGTGGAGATTAAAGGAGAAAATTTTATTGTTATAGATCAAAGAAAACGTGATTCGGACGTGGAACAGGAGAAAAGAGAAATCTGGACAATTAGGTCCCTTTTTACCCTTTTGGTATAGAGGTAAGTTCGTATGCTAAAGTGCAACTTTAAGTGAAGTATTTAATATTTTGATGTTGTATGAATTGTATATTGCCTCTATGAATATATTAAATACGTTTTGACGAGACGTCAAGAAATGTAAATCTTCAATTGAACTTAAGAATGGATCGAATGCAAATATCATGATACTATGATAATTAAGGTTCCATGTAAGACCATATTGGAATATGGCCTCGGTATGAGATTTTGTATAGAACCATGTCAGGGACATGGCGTCGATATGATATTTCAAGTAAGACCATATCGGGGATATATCGTTGATATAATACTGTATGTATGAGACTTCAAGAGTATCCTTTAGCATTTTGGGTGATTCAACATGTATGTTGAAAATGAGAAAGTATATGGTTATACCATGAGAGGTACATGTATGTGCCCAAAATTCATTTGTGGTGAATTTGGTATATGATGAACCCATGGTGAGTTTATGTGTAAACGATGCATCCTGATTGCATATGTTATATTTATTAATGCATTGCGTGAATGCGAATGATTATTATAGAAATCTATTTAAAAATGATAGAGTGTGAGGAAATTACCGGATGAACATTTGAAATAGGAAAATATATGTGGGTAAATATCCGTGAATGTATAATGAAAGGTGGGCTGTGTACGACACCACGATACGATACCATCGCAATTATTATCAATGGTGGGCTGTGTGCGATACCACCTTATTATTTGTTACTGATGGGCTGTGTGCAATGCCATCATGTTTAGTATTAATGGTGGGCTGTGTGCAAAACCATCGAGTATTTATTATTATTCTGAGGTGTTATCGAGAGATTTAATTAAGTGAAATGACATGTGGCTTTGTGGGTATAGATGCAAGTAAAGATGAATGATTTTTTCGATAAGTGAAGGTTTGGAATGAGTAAACATTATGAATGATTGAATGGGTAACCATGAGTTTAAGTGTAAATCTCATTATAATACCTTTGTGGTTGAGTGAAATAAATGAATGTCAATAGTTGCTTATTATTTGCATATGAACATACAAAGCATTATTGCTTACTCCTTTTTCTTTCCTTTCTCTTATAGGTTAACTTAACTAGCTCGGGTTGGAGACCGTCGGAGACGTTTTCACACTATCGAGTAGTGATCGTGTGTAAAAGTCTTAAACTTTTATAATATGAATGATCTAGCTTAAAAACTAACTGTGACAACGACTTGAGATAAGCGCACCTATCAAGCAGTAGTATAGTTTAGTGGCAAGACCGGATTGTCAAACCCAAAGGAACCAAAAGTACTAATCCTAACTTTCTTTTTTATTATTTAACCTAAGAATTAAGGGAATTCTTATCTAATCTAGAATTAACTAACTACTAAGCTAAAGATGCTGAGACCAAGAAAAGGAATTGGGGAAATACTTGTGGGAAAATCAATTGATTAATACAATACCCGAGGAAGAATCCACTTAGACTTCACTTGTTATCTAGCTCTGAACCAGACGATTTATACACTTGACTTGATCCATAGGATTCCCTAATTTATATTAATACCTCTCTTGAGGCTACTAACGTCTAATCCTATTTTGATTAATTGAAATCTCTTTCTAATTAACCCGTAGAATTTCACTAACTCGATATATGGACTCCCGTATTAGGTTTGACCCTAATCCGATAGATTTTTGTCATCCTATCTATAGGGTTACGATCAACTTAACTATGCTAGATCTACTCTTAGATAGGGTCTATTCCTCCTCTGCCTAAGATCATAAACGCTTGAATCAATATCCTGAAATATCAAAGCAAAATTAAGAACACATAGTTAAGAACAAATCAAGTATTTATCATACAGCTCAAAAAATAATAACAAGATCCGTCTTAGGTTTCATCCCTCTCAGGTATTTGAGGGGTTTAGTTCATAATAATAAAAGAATACATCTCAGAAGAAAATATAAAACAAAACATAAAGAAAACCCTAAAACCCCCTGAAGGAATTGAAGGAGAGATCCTTAGTCTTGAGTACGATTTTGGCTTCTTGAAATGAATCAACTAGCTTTCTTCGAGTGTATCCCACAATTTGGTCCCTCTGGCTTGGCTCTTTGGCCTAGCTGAATGCCCCCTGAAGGTTGGCCTCTAGGGTGTTTATATAGGCTTTTGGATTGGCTTTCTTTGCCTCTAAGTACCCTATTCCGAATAGAATTCAAATAGGTCACGTCAGGGACACACCCATGGCACATGCCCGTGTAAGTCGAGGCCAGGCCGTATTCGAGTCTATTAATGAGGCACGACCGTGCGGTCTTGGGCCCAGGCCGTGTCGATTTCGTAATTCGGCCCATTTACTCCATTTTTGGCCTGTGTCTAATTCTTTTTATCCTTCGGTGCTCTCTTGAGTATAAAACATGAAAACAAAGGATTAAGAGCAGGTATTTCCATAATTAAAGGGATAAATCATCCAAAAGTATGCTAAATGTGGGATTAAAATATGTGTATATTATGGTTTATCAAATACCCCCACACTTAAGCTTTTTTCTGTCCTCAAGCAAAATTCTCAACTCACAATTAAAATGAACTTCATCAATTCATAATATTCATTGATAATGTTTCATCATAATTCATAGATGATTTATACATGGATAATTTTAACTCGAAGAGTCCTAAAGATTCAAACAATCAAAGTCATAGTTTTTAGCACGAAAAAAATATAGGTGTTTCCTCTTATCTAAATAATTAACTTTAATTCAAAATTGACAAGAGTTGACATCCTCACTAAAGATTCACTCAAATCACTCAAGGTGTTTAAGGTTCAAAATAAATCACTCATCAGTCAAACATGAAAAGTTAATCCCATAGGCTTGCCTAAAAATCAAACCTCCACCACTATAAAATGAGATGATACACAAATCAAAAGGCCTTTAAAGGGTTGTCATGGGGCTTGGCTAAAGGTGTTGATAAAGGCTGAATTAAAGGGTTAGAATCGATATCAAATTGGCAATTTAGGTAACTAGAAAAATGAAACTAATCCTGAATAATTACATCAATTGAAAGCTAATAATACTAATAATACGAGCTTTTTCTTCAAGATGTGGAATTTAAACGTATAAGCTCACTTAATTACAGAACTAATAATGAATATACTTTAATTTTTTTAAGAACAAATCAATAATAATAATAAGAACTTTAACAAATGAAATATAGAACATAGTTAGGCAACTGCTCAAAATCAAATCTCGACAAAAAGGGTAGTCAAGAAGAATGGTGGTAACAAATACAAGATGGGTTTTGGGTTAACATTAGTGGGTGATTCAATAAAAGGGTTGTTAGGATCAAAGGGGCTCACTAGGGGTTAATTATGATGGTAGGCTTTTAGTGGAGTAAGTGGGTTAAATCCTAAGTGCCTTTATCATCTCAGTATATCAAATCAAAGATGTAGTCTTGACATGTATAATCGAAGCAAGTTCTAGAATAACAAATCAATGTTGACATACTCATAATCAATAAAGTGAGCACGCAAATAAAGTATGCTCTAAAAGGTTCAAAATATCACAAAAATTATGGGTTTTTGATGACAACCTTGAAAAATTTAAATTTAAAGGTAATAATTAGATTCAGGTAGACAACCTAACAAAATTTTAATTTTTGAAAATAGACTCACCATGCTTGATTCTCTAGTATCTTAAAGTTAAATCACCACTGTATAATTATCAAAGACTTAATCCGAAACATTTTAATAAAAATCATAAATCAACATGAATTTCATTCTAATTAGTGATATGAGAGAATTACTTAAGACTAGATGTCAATTAGGGATTTGAGAATAATGCAAAAAGTTAGGAACTTTTCTAAATAAATTTTGTAACAGCCCGGTTTATACCCTAGTCAGAATAGTGGTTTTAGGACCACAAATCTGAGTCCATAAAATATTTTAATATTATTTTCAGAGCCGTTGATATGTGATTAAGCCTGTGGTAAATTTCCATGAACTAATTTGTCCATCTGTGTGTTTAATTTGACAAAAGGATGAAAATGAATTAAATTTGAAACTTGTATGCTATTTGTTAAAGTACCTAAGTGTTGTGGCTTTGTAAAGTTGAAGGCCTTAAATGGCAATTAAGCCATTACTATAGGAAGTGGACGACATTAAATGTGGTCTTATATATATATATATATATATTATGTTTATTTAAATTATATGTTTTCATAAGTTTATAATATATGTTAAATTAGTATATTAATTTATAAGTTATAATATTATATTAATAAAAAGAAAACAAAAGAAAGTGACTTGGTTATTATCACCATTTGGCTGAATGTTTTAAAGAAAAAGAAAGAATAAAAGCTTAAGGGTTCGTTTGGTTTCAAGCTTGAATTCAAGGTTAGTTTTTGATCCGTTTTCGATAATTTCTACGTTTTTGTAATCGTTGCTTTGAGAGCTATCAAACCCATGTCTCAATTTGATGAATTGATAATGTTTGTGTGAGATGCCATTGATGATATGTTAAGCTTTTTGATGATTTTTGGTGTTAAATGGAAGATATGAATTAGATGAACATACTTTGTTCTTGAATTTTTGATGAATTTAGCTAAATAGGGCTAAATTGAGAAAATGGTATTTTGAAGGACAAAATAGAAAATTTGATGGAAAACATGGACTTGTATGAGATGTATATGCATTCGGCTAAGCATGTGTATGTGTGGATTTTGTGAATTTGATGTTTTGAGAAAAATGGACTAAATTGATAAAGTGTGCAAAAATAAGGGTTAATTTGCAAATAGCCCTAAGTGTGTGTCCATGGGTTGAATTGTATGAATAAGTGAATAAAAGGGTTAATTCTGAATACGTTTAGATCAAGAACCGAGGAAAACGAACTTAGATCACGGGAAAGCGAAAGTAACCGAGTAGCCGTTTTCATTTTGATAAACCGAATCCGAGGTAAGTCACTATGCAAATAAACGTACTTGCATGAAATTGTAATTCTTTATATGACTAATGTTGATAATGGATGCTTATGAGAGGATTATGCATATAAATTTCGTGATAAGTTTAATCTAGTAAGTAAGTTCAGATATAATACTTGCCATTAAATTTGTATCTATGTAATGAAAAATGAACGAATGTATATTAATGAAATAGAAATGTGTTATGTATGAGTTTGAGTATTGAGGCACTAAGTGTGCAAATTTAGAAACAAGAAAGAGACGATTATCACTGTGTATGCGAAACAATAGAAGCTTCGACTTAATGAGTTGGCACTGTGTGTGCAAGACCGAGATAAGCTTGGTTTAAAATAAAGGCACTAAGTGTGCGATGTTAATTAAGTTCAGTTTTGTATTAATGCACTAAGTGTGCGATGTCATTTAAGTTTCGACGACGAATCATAGGACTAAGTGTGTGATTATAAGAAAGGAATAGTACTATGTGTGTGATGATATGAAAGCTTCGGCTTATTGAATTGGCACTGTGTGTGCGACATCGAGACAAGTCGATTAAAAGAATAGGCACTAATTGTGCGATTATAAGAAATGAATAGCACTGTGTGTGCGATGATATGAAAGCTTCGGCTTATTGAATTGGCATTGTGTGTGCGACATCGAGACAAGTCTATTAAAAGAATAGGCACTAAGTGTGCGATATTAATATGCTTCAATTATGTATATAGCACTGAGTTTGTGATTAAGTTGAATGAATATTAAAGGACGATCGACATGTAATATCGAGCATTGAATAGCATGGAAGTTGAATAATTATGTGTTAGATAAGGTATGTATTGAACCTTTATGGTTGATGAGTTATAAACAAGCTATGAATGAGTGAATGAGTATTTTAGCTATGTCTGGGACGTTGGTATTGTACAATCTGTAACACCCCAAACCCGACCCATACGTCATGACTCGATCTGGTATGCTACGGGTTGAATGTTGAAAACTTTGCTTTAAAAGGGTTTTGAAAATCTCAATTTATTTTAACCGACTAATCATTAATTGTGACATTTTTGAAAGGAACCTTAATGTTCGCGTTGAATGTGCTTGAAAAGCCCATTTTAATTTTACTTATAATTAAGACTTTGAAAACATAAGCTTATAAATTGTAACATAAAAAAATTATAGATCGATAACCTAAGTTATGGAGGCCTTATTACAAAAATAATCCCAAAATTAAAATTCAATGAAAAACTGAAACCAGTCTATGAAAATAAAAGACTTGATGGCCCCTCGAGTCCGCCTCGGCTCCCATGTCCACGATCTACTGCTCATCTTAAAAGTTGGGAAAAATAAAAGGGGTGAGTCACCAAGACTCAATGTGCAACTCCCGAAAACAGATAAAAGCCTTGAGGCCCATAAACACACTATGGTCCTTGGCCCATACACAATGGCAACAGATTATTTCCATGCAACATGGCCCATCCCAAACCTAGAAGTCCATCCTCTACACACCCCCGTACCAACCATCACACCGTGGGGATTTCTACAATCAACCCTCCATCCGCTACACACCATAACGACAGCTGTGCTGCCTGTCATAAAGATCGATCACTATGTGACCTACGTGGCAAAGCCACCGATCGCTATGCAACCTTAATAATATATCGACAACTGTGCTGCCTATCATAAAGATCGATCATTATGTGACCTATGTGGCAAAGCCACCGATCGCTATGCGACCTACTCCCCTTCATCATATCAATCCCATCCCATGCATACATACATGCAAGAATAAAAACATTAAACTACCTAAACAGATCACATACTTTCACATACTTCCATACACATAGAGAAGTTTCTAGGATTACGTACCTGGCATCCCTTGCCTACCCTTTTGTAGGTATCGATGACATTCATACTGACCTCATTTTTCGGCTTTTAGTCCATAACATATACATAGTATAGTTCAACTAGTGTGATAGACATCTACACACCTGATTATTGACAAGACGATACTGTCTAAGTCGACACTATTAGTAGCCTACTCATTGCTAATGATCTAAGGTTTTGTTATGAAGTCGGTCCACAACCCAATGACCAATCCGTCTTCACGACATTGTGCGTTTCTTGAACTTTGAAATTTGGGACTACAGATCCAACCCCTTCCTTCGATTTGCTGACATTTGAGTCCCTAAATGACCTTAGTCAGAGGATATTATAATAATTGCTTAACGAGGCATTAGGTTAAGGCACAATAAGGAAAAGAAATCGATTGAACACTTAGGGAGAATCGAAACCCTTGCCTTGAAATCCCGAAAAAGTAATGTGGTTCGAAGGCTAACGATTTCTGGCTTAGAAACCTAGACGATTAGATCTCCTTCAAATCCTGGAATGCCGCCCAAAAAGAACATGAGATCAGTGAAAACATCAAACTAAAGATGGCCTAACAACAAACTAGCCATTCGGCTATGGTCTCAAAAATCAAAAGAGAAGAAAAAAGAACAGAAGGAATCGGCACTTACCTTAACACATAGAATTCGGCAACTCATAGGGAATTTCAGCTTTTGAGAAGATCAGAAAGAAAACATAATCTCAATAGATCTATGAAGATTCAGCTTTGATGAAGAAATCGGCAAGGAGAAAAGAATAGACAAGGGTATTCGGCTATGGAGATGAAAGCAGAGAAAACAATGGAATTTCGGCTTTTACATAAAAGTGGAGATGAAAGAATAAGATTAAGGGCTTCAACTTTTCAATATCAATCGGCTATGGTATGAAAGTGGAGAGGAAAGTAGAGTTAGGAGCTTTCGGTTTAGGCAGAAAAGGAGAATAAGAACACTTAGTTGCCAAAATTAGGAGGAGAAAAGAAGAAGTGAAAGAAAATCAAAAAGCTATGCTTCAGGAAAATAATGAGAATTCGACACCCCTCTTAGCCCTATCTAGCCGTTTTCCCCTTTTGCACTCAGTGTTGGAATTTCGGCCACCACTGTGACCAGCAGATAAATCTTAAATTTCATCCCTTATCTTTATCTACCACTCATTCTCAGTGTCATGGATAACACCACCTTTTCCTTCCTTTATCAGCACATTATCATCATTAAAAAAAAATCCTAATTTCAAGCATCATTGCCGTCCCCCTCTACCCATCTAATTGCCAAAAATTAATAGATTAAATTAAAAAGAATTGGGCTTTATGCAACTTGAATTTGGGCCTCCTCAACTGATGCCACTTCTTTGCTCTCTCTAAGTAGCGCCACTTTGCCACTGGGCTACAAGCCCATTTTGTATTTTAAAACACAGATAACCTCTTTTAAGCCCTAACTTAACAGGTTTTCCACTAGAGTGTCCAAATAGAAAATTTGATTAAGGCCTCGGCCCAACTTCGAGCCCACTCTAGACCCCTAAAACATTCTAACAAGCATAGTAGGCACAACCACACACATAGAACGTATAGGCCCATTAATTCAGGATGTTACACAATCATTCTAAGTTTCCGAGTATTTTATTAGATTCTAAACTGTTCAATGAGTAAATCTGAGCTATGAACAATTACGAGAATGTATATTCATTTCAGATACATTTGGCATGTACATTAAGTGTGTATAAAAGGTAAGTACCTATAACACTTCGATTTCCTCCACAGGCACCACATGAGACGGATCTGAACGATATCGTCTCAACATAGAAATGTGGAATACATTGTGAATATGGCTTAGCTAAGAAGGTAGCTCTAGCTGATAGGCTACCAACCCTACTCGTTTCAACACCCGATAAGGTCCGATAAATCTGGGACTACGTCCAAACCTCAGCACTTTCTTCTATGGCTCACCCACTGCAAATTCTAAGTCCTTACGCTTCAAGTCTGTGTAGGACTTTTATCGGTTCGACACTTCCTTTAGTCGAGCTCGAATTAACTCAACCTTCTTCTCTATCTTGGTAACCAACTCTGGACCCAAAATCTGACGTTCCCCTAATTTCGTCCAACAGGTAGGAATACGACACTTTCACCCGTACAATGCTTCATAAGGAGCCATCTGAATACTAGACTGGTAGCTGTTGTTGTAAGCAAACTCTGCCAATGGTAAAAACTCTTCCCAACTACCCCTGAAATCAATGACATATCCCCTTAACATGTCCTCCAAGATCTGAATTACCCACTCGGTGCCCATCCATACGAGGATGAAACGTTATCTTGAAATCCAACTTTGTACCTAACGCTTGATGCCAAGCTTTCTAGAATCGCGACGTGAACCTCGGTTGCATGTCCGATATGATTGATACTGGTACCCCATGAAACCTCACTACCTCCATTATATATAACCTAGCCAACTTCTGCAGAGAGTAATCGACCCGTACTGGTATGAAATGAGCAGATTTCGTCAAGCAATTAACAATCACCCAAACTGAATTTTTCTTAGTAGGCGTGAGGGGTAGCCCACTAACAAAGTCTATTGTGATCCTTTCCCACTTCCAATGTGGAATCTTCACTGGCTGCAACAACTCTGGTGGTAACTGATGCTCTGCCTTTACCTGCTGACAAGTCAAACACTTACTCACCAATTTAGTTACCTCATGCTTCAAGCCTGGCCACCAGAGCTGATCCCACAAATCCTAATACATTTTACTCCCTCCGGGGTGCATAGAGTATGAACTTCCATGCACTTGTTGCAAAATCCTATGCCTCAATTCTGGATATTTTGGCATGCAAACTCTCCCTTGAAAACATAACAGTCATTCCTTATTCATACTGAAGTCCGTCGATCCATCACTTGATCCTACATGAAACTTATCCTTTAGCAACTCATCGGTCTGCTACTTCTCCTTAGCCTGACTGACCAAAGAGGGTTTCACTTGAAGTTCAGCCAATAAGCTCCCATCATCATACAAACTAAGGTGAGCAAACATTGCCCTCAAGTTAGAGATTACTTTACGACTTAAGGCATCCGCCACCACATTAGCTTTACTCGGATGGTACTCGATCGAGCAATCATAATCCTTTAACAACTCGATCCACCTTCTCTGCCTTAAATTCAACTCCTTCTATGTCAAAAGGTATTTTAGGATTTTATGATCTGTATAAATAACAGATTTCTCCCTGTACAGATAATGTCTCAAAATCTTTACAGCATAAACCACCGCCGCCAATTCCAAATCATAGGTGTGATAATTTACTTCGTGCGGTCTTAACTGCTGAGATGCATATGCAACAACCTTCCATCTTGCATCAACACGCATCCTTGTCCCGTGTGTGACGCACCATAGTAAATTATGAATTCCTTTCCAGCCTCCAGCTAAATCAATACCAGAGCCTCCGTCAAAATCCTGTTCAACTTCTCGAAACTCTCTTGCTGCTTACTAGACCAAATAAACGGAACTCTTTTCCGTAATAACCTAGTCAATGGTGCCGCGATTGAAGAAAATCCTTTAAAAAACCTTCGATAATACCCAGCTAGACCAAGAAAACTTAGAATTTTTAAAGACCTAGGTGACTTCCAATCTAACACCGCTTCAATTTTTTGACGGTCAACCCTAATCCCCTCTGCCGACACAACGTGGCCTAGGAAAGTAACTTCACTAAGCCAAATTTCGCACTTACTGAATTTAGCATACAACTACTTCTCCCTCAGAATCTGCAAAACCACTCACAGATGTGAATCATGCTCCTCTTCTAATTTTGAGTAAACCAAGATATCATCTATAAATACCACGACAAACCCATCCAAGTAGGGTTGGAACACTCGGTTCATCAAATCCATAAATGCCGCTGGTGCGTTAGTCAACCCAAATGGCATTACAGAAAATTCATAATGGCCATAACGGGTCCTGAAAGCTATCTTATGAATATCTGATTCTTTGACCTTAAGCTGATGGTATCCTGATCTCAAATCTATCTTTGAGAACACTGACGCCCATTTCAGTTGATCGAACAAGTTATCAATCCTTGCCAACGGATACTTGTTCTTAATAGTCAACTTGTTCAGCTTGACGGTAGTCAATGCACACACACATTAATCCATCCTTCTTCTTAACAAATAACACCGGCGCTCCCCAAGGTGACACACTTGGTCGAATAAATCCTTTATCTAACAACTCTTGTATTTGTGCTTTCAACTCCACCAACTTCTTTGGCGCCAACCTATATGGATCGATAGACACTGCTGCTGTTCCTGAAAGAAGATCGATACCAACTTCACTTCACGATCCGGAGGTAATCCCGGAAGCTCTTCTGGGAAAACATCAGGAAATTCCTTCACCGTCCGAATGTCCTCAACAGTTAGGTCCTTGGCTTCCAAAGCCCAAACAAATATTAATACTGCCTTGCATCCTTTTTTCACCATCCTTTCTGCTCTTAGGGCAGTCACTACATTCAACAGACAGTTACCCCTTTCTCCTATCACTAACACTTCACCACCCTCGGGGGTTTTCAACACCATACGTTGGGCTGCACAATCTAAATTAGCTTGATACTTCACCAGCCAGTCCATGCCTAATATTAAGTCGAACTCCCTGAACAGTAATTCCATCAGATCCGTCGGAAAAACTATTCTTTAAACTTCTAAGGGTACCTCCCGATAAAGTTTATCTACTACCACCGATTGTCCTAATGGGCTAATTTGTAATATCCCGGGTTAAGGGCTATTTTGTTTTGGCATTGGTTGCATGATTAATTGCTTGCTATGATGTTGTTTGGGTGTTTTCGGGGCTTAGTTGTAGGCTAGGAGTGAGCCTGAGTAGGTGGTGGAATTTTTGTTTTTGGGCCTTAGGGGGATAGGAGCTGAAGGAGATGGGGTTTTTAATTAAATTAAGTGAATTTATAACACAAATGAGGAGCTAGTAAAGTGGCAAGCATGCGCCACATGGAGAGTGTGTGTGTGGCGTCATCTACAAGGGGGAGGTCTTGTGTTCAAGTCGCGAGAATCCCCTCCTTTTGGCTCTCATTTTGGAATGGCATGGAGGAAGAGGTAGAAAGCAACTTGAACTCTAGCTTGGACTTGGTCTTCACATTCAAAAGAGGGTGGAGAGTGAAAGTAGGAGGAAGACTTGGTAAACTCATTTGAATTGAGTGGTGTGGAGTGTTGTGGGGGATTTGGCCGGTTTGGAGGAGTGTTTGGGGGAGCTTGGGAAGTGCCGAAACTCCCTTGGCCTTTTGGGGGTGTATTTTCGGTTTTAGGGGAGGGGTCAATTAAGTTTTTCTTTTTTTTCTTTGTGTCAACAAGCCGAGTCTTAGTTAGTCAAAAGCTTGCAAGGAAATTCTCTTCACTTACAAATTAGCCTAAGCCGAAATCACATTTTCTTTTTGCCATTCATCCTTGAAACCGAAGCCCCGGGTGTTGTCGAAATTGCTTGCTATTTTGTGTTGCTTCTTCTCTTTGTTTTAGCCGAACCAAGCACTCCATTATCATTTTTTTTTTCTCCCTTTTGATTGTTAGCCGAATGCCCTCCTACCTCCTTTTCTTTTTTTTCAAGTGAGTTAAACCGAAACCTCTAGCACCCTTATTGCTGAAAGTATACCTTGTTTCTTCCTTCTTCTCTTCATTGTGCAAAGCCGAAACTAGAGACCTTTTCTTCTCACTTCTTCTTTTGTTTCATAAACCTTGTCTGGAATTTTTCCCTTGGTTTCATACCATTTCTTTTAAGCAGAAACCAGCCTTTGTTCTTCATCATCTTTAGTAGAACCTAGCATGTTCTTTCTCTTTTCTTAAAGGATAGTAGCGAAACTAGTTCTTCTTCTAAACACACCTTATTCATTTCTTTCCTTTCAAAACCGAAAGTGACCCTTCATTCATCTATTTTTATTTTCTTGTGTTTACGAAACTTTGTTGGCGAATCATTCTCCTCACGGTGTTGGGTGGCGAATATTGGGTGTAGTTAGGTCTTTGGGTCCCAACCGATTGGTAGTGGGTAAGTGTTGGCCGAATGGCCTTTCTCCTTTCATTGGTACTTTGCCGATTCTTGGTATGTGAAGGGCTAATATTGGTATTGGTTAAAAAGGTGTTAACTTCTTGTTTAATCTTGTCGTATAGGATCTTTGGACTTTGGAAATAATCAAGAGGAGTCTTCCAACTCTTTTAGCCGATTGTTAAATGGTGGTAAGAGGAGTATTTTGTTAGTCCGTTCTTTTAGCCTCGTTAAAACAGGTTTCAATGGATTAATGGACTTTCTTTTTAGGTGGAGGCCGTTTGTAAATGAGAGACCTTTGTGGTTTGAGTTTGGTAAGAAAAGCGTTGCAAGGTGAGACTATTTGATAAACCCTTTTGGTTTAATGCTAGTGGCGAATGGTATGATGGTTAATCCATTTGTTGGCGATTGTAGGATTCGAGTTGTAGAAGTGATCAAAGGGCGTAAATCGATTTTAGGGATTAATACCTTCGCTAATTCGGTGTGTAAACTAACACACTACATTTAGTAATATAATTGATAACACGTGTGATGATTAATGAAAGCAGTGATGATTGATGTGATACCTAATGGGTATGATTACGGACTCGGGTAAGTCGATTATTATTATTATGAGTTTCTTGATGATCTATATGATACCATGGTTGTGGATATATGTGACATGGGGTATGAGATTAGACATATTAGCATGATATGCATGATTATATGATGTGCATGATTACATGAGTGTGGTATGTTGATGGGTGATCTGAGTGGAGGGGAGCGGTGATATTTTGTCTTGTGAGCACCGGTGTTTTAGTAACACACTTTGTGACTTTGGGTCACCAGAGGTTTAGCACCTCGGAGGTTTGGTACCTCGGCGTCTCGTCCACATGGTTAACACCACCGTGGGTTGGCCCACTTGTGAGATATGGGATTGGCGCGGTGATTTGGTATCACCACGATGGGTTGGCCCCATCAAGCATTTGTGACTACGGTCACGGTGCTTTAGTAGCACAATTGTGTCTTTGGGACACGAGAGGTTTGGCACCTCATTGCGACTTGTCCACGTGGTTTAACCACAGTGGGTTGGCCCCATATGAGATATGGGATCGTCTGCTAGTGATTTGGTATCACACGATGGGTTGGCCCCATCATTGGATTTGTGACTACGGTCACGGTGCTTTAGTAGCACAATTGTGTCTTTGGGACACGGTGTTTTGGTAACACATTGTGATTATATGTCACCGGTGGTTTGGCACCACCGGTGGTTTGGTACCACAGGGGTAGAAAAGCGATATGGATGGTTAGGATCGGGTTGCATTAATTATGTTGCTTTGTATGATGTGTGTTAGCATGTTGTTCTTGGGGCGGGATTTACACTTTGAGTCACTCGACTCACCCTCTCCTTTGACTTTTCGGTGTGCGCTTGAGCAGCGGACATGGGCGGGATGGACTCGAGGTGCTCATGCCATCTTGAAATAAAGTTTTGCTCGGACTTTTAAGAAAGTTGGTACTTAAGTTTTATTATTACTATTTGGTTTTATTTGGGTTGTAAATGGCCTTTTAAATTATGTTTACGTTTACGATTAAGTTAGATTTATAATATGCTTTAACAAACTACTTGAGTTAAAATGTGCTAAAACTTGGAAAGACAACGTTTTCAAAGCGCAAAGCGATGTTTTAAACTATACCATCGGGTATCATACTACAACTTAGAACAAAATGGACTCGAATTGTTTTTCTAACTTAAATATGGTTTTCTACTAAGACGAAATCTTTTAGCAATAATATGACACGACTTAAGCTTCAAACCGATATAAATTAGTTTTACCTACACTTCAGATAAATTTTCAAAGCTCTCGGGGTTTTTCAAACACAACGTGAATTTTTAATCCAAACCTACTCAAGTTTTCCTCAAATACAAAGTTTCGCAAAGTGTTTCATCAAACTTCTAGACTTCAACCTAAACCACCCAAAACCTTTTTCCCTGTAGCATACCGATTCGATCGTGGTGCATTGGCCGGGTTTGGGGTGTTACATTTAATGGTATCGAGCCAAGTTCAAAAGCTGGTTTGTGGGCCCAAGGCCCAAATGTTTTAAAACTATAGTTTTCAAGCATTACATTTTAAAAAGTATGGTTTGAAAGGCATGACACGAGTCTCAAAGCACCGATCAGCCGAGTAAGTACCGTACTATTGGTTGTGATATTAATTGATATGATTGAATGGCTAGTGATAGTGAGATTACTTTAGAGCTGGCCCGATAGGACTCGTGGACTCATGAAAACAAAGCTTCTTTAAAATTCATAAGACTTTGCTTTAAACACGGTGGAATAATGGTGATACATAAAATTCTCTAATTGACGAGATTTAGTCATGAGTACAGGAGGTGGGCGTGGTCGTGGGCGTGGTCGCAGTAGGATGGTTGTTACGAGCCCGTGGGTTACAGGCGGGTTCGAGAATGAGATCTGGGATTCGCCACCGGTGGAGGTGGTGAGTTCGAGAGCGAGGCCAAGCGATGGCCGCAGATATCCTGAGCGATCTTGCGGGTTTTAGAGAGGTAGCTGGAGCGGGAGGAGGTGTAGGAGCTAGAAAATCGTGCTGGCGACTTGGGCAAATGAAATTTGAATTCTTTGGGGTGTCTACGGTGTTGCTCCTAACCTTCTTGAAATCTTGGCTAGAAGCGACGAACGGATCATGGACGATCTGGACCTAACGGTGAGGAAAAATTAAAGGAGACCGTATCACTTCTTGGGATGAGTCATACCGGTGGTGGCTCACGGTCAAGTGGCAATGTGCTGGTGAAGATCGACATGGGACTATTTTGCCGCTTATCGGAAAAAAATGCGTCAGACTAACTACATAAATGAGCGCGGAAAGCATTTACGAAGTTAGTCGGGGAGAAAATACGTGCCGGTCTGGGCGAGTTTCGAGGTGAAATCGGTATGCGGTATGGTGGCTCTTGAGCATGAGAGGTGTGTTCGTTTTGAGGATGGCTGCGAAGAAGGCGAGGTCGATAATTGCGCCCCATGAGGCGTGAATTTGCGATTCTAGTTGAAAAGCGAAGGTTCGAGGGCATTAAAGAGTACGTGAGGCGAGTATGGATAGAAACCGTCACAAAGGAGTTTTGGATCTTGGGTCATCGAATAATCGGCAGAAGAGGCTAACCGAATGGGCGAATCGATCGGGTAGGTTTGTTCTTTGCTAAGCGGGGACCGCCGCATTGTAACCGTTGTGGAAAGGCTCACTGGGGAGGATGTTGGGTGATGGTAGAGGTTGTTTTGAGTGTGGCTCGTTAGACCACCGTGTGAGGGTATCACGCAAGTTGGCTAGAATTGGTCAGAATCGGGGCCGTAATCAATCTGAAATAATGGACCACCGCGGAGGGCGAGGTAATGGCGAGAGGAGGTAATAGTTACGGTCGGGGCCGTGGAGCTTGAGGCGGAGAGTGCAGTAGATTACGAGGCGAGACGACTGGATTGGTATATCTTTGCGGCCGAGAGGAGGGCGGCCTTGCACGGACGTCATCACCGGTATGTTTTTGATTTTGGTTCTCTTTATCTTGCTTTAATTGATGTGGGTTCTCGCACTCTTATGTTGCCGATAGTATAGTAGAGACAATGGATTTAGACTCGAGATATCTTCTAGGCGGATGGTAGTAATAAGCCTCTAGGTCACTCTGTAGTGGTAGATAAAGCGTATAGAGGCGTACCTCTAGAACTCAAGGGTATCTTTCGAGGTGATCGATGGAGCCGCCGTTTGGGGAGTTCGATCGATTTTGAGGATGGTGGTGAGTAAGTATCGGTGAAGTTGAATTTCTGTGACTAAGCGCATAGTTACAAACACGGTGAGGTGATGAAGTAGTTCGATCGGTAATAGGAGAAACTCTCATCCAATGTGGTATCTGCTCTGAAAGCGAAAAATGGTCGAGAAAGAATTGCGAAGCATATATGGTGCATGTGTATGCCTTGGAGGCTAAGGAGTCTGTGGGGACCGTTAGAGACGAGTTAGGAATTTGGGGATGTGTTTCGAGGAGCTTAGGGTTTGCCACCGGATCGGGAGGTAGAGTTCGGAATAGATACATTGCGGGCTGCGCCGGTATCCATTGCTCCGTCTGAGGATGGCACCTAAAGAATTAGTGGAGCTTAAGGCTCAAATCCGAGGAATTGTTGGACCGAGGCTTTATCGGGCCAAGCATTTCACCATGGGGAAGCGCGGTACTCTTTGTAAAGAAGAAAGAGCGGTACTATGCGGATGTGCATAGACTACCGCCAACTAAATAAGTGACGATTAAAACAAGTATCCCTTGCCTCGGATAGATGACTTGTTTGATCAATTTGAAGAAGCGTCGGTTTTCGAAGATCGACCTAAGATGCAGGTATCACCGATTGAAGGTAAAGAGGCGGATATCGTAAGGCGGCATTTCATTACTCGGTATGGGCACTTTGAGTTCTTGGTTATGCCGTTCGGGTTGACTAACGCCGTGACTTTCATGGATCGATGAGCAGGTGTTCCAACGATGTCTGGATCGGTTAAGTGGTGGTTTTATCGGCGACATCTTGGTATACTCAAGGGTGAGGAAGAGCATGATGCTCATTCACGGTGGTATTGCAGATTCTAAGGAGAAAGCAGCTCTGTCACGAAGTTCGATAAATGTGAGTTACGGCTCGAGGAGATGACATTTTGGGTCATGTAGTGTCGGTGAGGATTAAGTGGACCCCATAAGATAGAAGCGGTTTTGGATTGGAAGCCGCCTAAGTCGATGCGGAGATTGAAGTTTTCGGGGTTGGCGGGATACTACCGAAGATTTGTAGAGGTTTCTCGTTGATTAAGCACCAATGACCAAATTATTGAGAAAGAGAGTTCCGTTTATTTGGTGAGAGGCAGAGGAGAGCTTGACGAGTTGAAGAAGATTTTGATTGAAGCTCGGTTACGATTCAACTTTGAGGTGGTAAGGAATTCACGGTGTCTTGCGATGCATCACATCTGAGCTTGGGTTGTGTCTTGATGCGAGGAAGGAAGGTTGTGGCTTACGCATCCGGCAATTTGAGGCCACATGAGGTCAATTATCCTACACACGATCTAGAGTTAGCAGTGTAGTATTTGCCCTAAAGATATGGAGGCATTACTTATGCGGAGAAAGATCGATAGTCTATACGGACCATAAGAGTCTGAAGTACCTTCGACTCGGAAGACTTGAATCGAGGATGGCCGGTGGATTGAGCTGGCGAAGACTACGATTGCTCAATTGAGTATCATCGGGCAAGGCTAACGTCGTGGCGGCAGCGTTGAGTGTAAGGTTGTTTGGATTTAAGGCGTTGTTTGCCCACTTGAGTTTGTCTGACGCGGAGTATTTCGCGAGCTGCGAGTTAAGCCTACTTGGGTTGAGCGGATCGAGAAAGCGGTTGTTAGATGAGGTTTTGGTAGCAGAAGACTCGGTGCGAGTGATGGGTTGAAGGGTATAGCTTGTCTAATGATGGGGTTCTGTGTTTCGGGGAAGGCTTGTATCTTAGAGATCTTGAATTGAGGCAAAAGATTCTTGAGGATGCTCATAGCGACCCTCACGCTATGCATCCCGGAGGTAGCAAAATGTATAAGGATCTCGAGGAGCGATTACGGTGGTAAGATGCGAAAAAGGAGGTGTGAGTTTGTAGGAAAGTGTCGACATGTCGTGCAGTCAAAGTGAGCATCGATTGCCGTCTGGGTTGCTTGACCGGTGAAGATTCCACATGGAAGTGGGAAAGGATCACTATGTATTTCGTCGGTGGATTCGCTACACCGAGCAAGAAGGATTGATTTGGGTAATTGTGGATCGGTGACTAAATCCGCTCACTTTATTAGGTGAGGTGGATTACTCACTTGAGAGGTTGGCGGGTGTATGTGTCGAGATTGTGAGGCCGCAGGGTGCCGTATCGATCATCTCGGATAGGGACCCCAGATTCACGTCAAAGTTACGGAAGGCGTTGCATCGAGCTCTGGGTACAGTTAGATTTCAAAGACGGCATTTCATCCATGCAGTGACGGCGATCGGAAAGAGTTATCTGAATATTGGAGGACATACTTGAGGTGTGTTTTGGACTTGAGGGTAGGCGGGAGGAGTATCTACCGTTAGCTGAATTAACACAACAACAAAACTACCAAGCGAGCATTAAGATGGCACCTTATGAGGCGTTATGCGGTAGAAAGTGTCGTTCACCGACTTGTTGGACGAGTTAAGTGAGCGTCGATTATTGGGACGAGTTGGTTCTTTGAGACCGAAGACAAGGTTAAGTTGATTGAGCTCGATTGAAGGAAGCTTAATGGCGAAGTCTATCTGCGATCTTAAGCGGAGAGATATTGAGTTCTTTGTGGGAGATCGGGTTTTCTGAAGGTCTCACCGTGGAAGAAAGTATTAAGGTTCGGAAGAAAGGCAAGCTAAGTCCGAGGTTTATTGGGCAGTATAAGGTATTAAGGCGAGTGGGACGATTGCATATCAGCTCGAGTTGCCGGTTGAGCTAAATCGATTCACGGCGTGTTCCACGTTTCGATGCTTCGTCGATATCGTTCCGATCCATCACATGTAGTATGATGAGGAGATCAAGTAAATCGAGATATGTCCATAGAGGAAGAGCTGTCTGATTTTAGGCGGGATGTGAAGGTTACTGCGCAGAAATCTGTGCCTCGGTTAAGGTTCTTTAGGCGGAATCATGGCGTGGAAGAAGCGGCGTGGGAACCCGAGGATATGATGAGACGACAATACCCATAACTCTTGACCGGGTAATTTCGAGGTCGAAATTCTTTTAAGGGGTAGAAGCGTAATATCCGGGTTAAGGGCTATTTTGTTTTGGCATTGGTTGCATGATTAATTGCTTGCTATGATGTTGTTTGGGTGTTTTGGGGCTTAGTTGTAGGCTAGGAGTGAGCTTTGAGTAGGTGGTGGAATTTTTGTTTTGGGCCTTAGGGGATAGGAGTGAAGGAGATGGGGTTTTAATTAAATTAAGTGAATTTATAACACAAATGAGGAGCTAGTAAAGTGGCAAGCATCGCCACATGGAGAGTGTGTGTGGCGTCATCTACAAGGGAGGTCTTGTGTTCAAGTCGTGAGAATCCCTCCTTTTGGCTCTCATTTTGGACGGCATGGAGGAAGAGGTAGAAGGCAACTTGAACTCTAGCTTGGACTTGGTCTTCACATTCAAAGAGGGTGGAGAGTGAAAGTAGGAGGAAGACTTGGTAAACTCATTTGAATTGAGTGGTGTGGAGTGTTGTGGGGATTTGGCGGTTTGGAGGAGTGTTTGGGGAGCTTGGGAAGTGCAGAAACTCCTTGGCCTTTGGGGTGTATTTTCGGTTTTAGGGAGGGTCAATTAAGTTTTTCTTTTTTTCTTTGTGTCAACAAGCCGAGTCTTAGTTAGTCAAAAGCTTGCAAGGAAATTCTCTTCACTTGCAAATTAGCCTAAGCCGAAATCACATTTTCTTTTTGCCATTCATCCTCGAAGCTGAAGCCCCGGGAGTTGCCGAAATTGCTTCTTTGTTTTGTGTTGCTTCTTCTCTTTGTTTTAGCAGAACCAAGCACTCCATTATCATTTTTTCTCCCTTTTGATTGTTAGCGAATGCCCTCCTACCTCCTTTTCTTTTTTTCAAGTGAGTTAAACCGAAACCTCTAGCACCCTTATTCTTTGAAAGTATACCTTGTTTCTTCCTTCTTCTCTTCATTGTGCAAAGCGAAACTAGAGACCTTTTCTTCTCACTTTTCTTTTGTTTCATCAACCTTGTGCCGATTTTTCCCTTGGTTTCATACCATTTCTTTTAAGCAAACTAGCCTTTGTTCTTCATCATCTTTGAGCCGAACCTAGCATGTTCTTTCTCTTTTCTTAAAGGATAGTAGCGAAACTAGTTCTTCTTCTAAACACACCTTATTCATTTCTTTCCTTTCAAAACCGAAAGTGACCCTTCATTCATCTATTTTTATTTTCTTGTGTTTACGAAACACATTGGTAGAATCATTCTCCTCTACGGTGTTGGGTGGCGAATATTGGGTGTGGTTAGGTCTTGGGTCCCAACCGATTGGTAGTGGGTAAGTGTTGGCGAATGGCCTTTCTCCTTTCATTGGTACTTTGCGATTCTTGGTATGTGAAGGGCTAATATTGGTATTGGTTAAAAGGTGTTAACTTCTTGTTTAATCTTGTCGTTATAGGATCTTTGGACTTTGAAATAATCAAGAGAGTCTTCCAACTCTTTTAGCCGATTGTTAAATGGTGGCAAGAGGAGTATTTTGTTAGTCCGTTCTTTTAGCCTCGTTAAAGCAGGTTTCAATGGATTAATGGACTTTCTTTTTTAGGTGGAGGCCGTTTGTAAAGGAGAGACCTTTGTGGTTCGAGTTTGGTAGGAAGCCAAGCGTTGCAAGGTGAGGACTATTTGATAAACCTTTTTGGTTTAATGCTAGTGGCGAATGGTATGATGGTTAATCCATTTGTTGGCGATTGTAGGATTCGAGTTGTAGAAGTGATCAAAGGGCGTAAATCGATTTTAGGGATTAATACCTTCGCTAATTCGGTGTGTAAACTAACACATACATTTAGTAATATAATTGATAACCGTGTGATGATTAATGAAAGCGGTGATGATTGATGTGATACCCTAATGGGTATGATTACGGACTCGGGTAAGTCGATATTATTATTATGAGTTTCTTGATGATCTATATGATACCATGGTTGTGGATATATGTGACATGGGGTATGAGATTAGACATATTAGCATGATATGCATGATTATATGATGTGCATGATTACATGAGTGTGGTATGTTGATGGGTGATCTGAGTGGAGGGAGCGGTGATATTTTGTCTTGTGAGCACCGGTGTTTTAGTAACACACTTTGTGACTTTGGGTCACGGAGGTTTAGCACCTCAGAGGTCCGGTACCTCGGCGTCTCGTCCCCTGTGGTTAACACCACCGTGGGTTGGCCCCACTTGTGAGATATGGGATTGGCCGGTGATTTGGTATCACACGATGGGTTGGCCCCATCAGCATTTGTGACTCGGTCACGGTGCTTTAGTAGCACAATTGTGTCTTTGGGACACGGAGGTTTGGCACCTCATTGCGACTTGTCCTGTGGTTTAACCAGTGGGTTGGCCCCACATGAGATATGGGATCGTCTGCTGGTGATTTGGTATCACACGATGGGTTGGCCCCATCATTGGATTTGTGACTACGGTCACGATGCTTTAGTAGCACAATTGTGTCTTTAGGACACGGTGTTTTGGTAACACATTGTGATTATATGTCACCGGTGGTTTGGCACCACCGGTGGTTTGGTACCACAGGGGTAGAAAAGCGATATGGATGGTTAGGATCGGGTTGCATTAATTATGTTGCTTTGTATGATGTGTGTTAGCATGTTGTTCTTGGGGCGGGATTTACACTTTGAGTCACTCGACTCACCCTCTCCTTTGACTTTTCGGTGGCGCTTAGACGCGGACATGGGGCCGGGATGGACTCGAGGTGCTCATGCCATCTTGAAATAAAGTTTTGCTCGGACTTTTAAGAAAGTTGGTACTTAAGTTTTATTATTACTATTTGGTTTTATTTGGGTTGTAAATGGCCTTTTAAATTATGTTTAGTTTACGATTAAGTTAGATTTATAATATGCTTTAACAAACTACTTGAGTTAAAATGTGCTAAAACTTGGAAAGACAACGTTTTCAAAGCGCAAAGCGATGTTTTAAACTATACCATCGGGTATCATACTACAACTTAGAACAAAATGGACTCGAATTGTTTTTCTAACTTAAATATGGTTTTCTACTAAGACGAAATCTTTTAGCAATAATATGACACGACTTAAGCTTCAAACCGATATAAATTAGTTTTACCTACACTTGAGATAAATTTTCAAAGCTCTCGGGGTTTTCAAACACAACGTGAATTTTAATCCAAACCTACTCAAGTTTTCCTCAAATACAAAGTTTATAAAGTGTTTCATCAAACTTCTAGACTTCAACCTAAACCACCCAAAACCTTTTTCCTGTAGCATACCAGATTCGGATTCGTGGTGCATTGGCCGGGTTTGGGGTGTTACATAATTCTTATCATCGCCCTAGGGTAATCTCAAAATCTAAACTTAAAGTTCCGGACACACTACTAGCAACATATGAATGTGTCGACCCAATGTCAATCAATGCATGTAAGGCAAACCAAATATTAAAAGCGTCGGTTATAACATCGGTCGTCGACCTCCTTATGACGTCTGGCGGTATAGACTAACCCACTGTCTCGCCTCAGTGTTTCCTACCCTCGGCCCGGTGCTCCACGGCCCAGACCGAAATCGTTACCACCTCTAGCTGGACCATGACCCCTTTGCGGCTGCTGACCTTCTCTACCAAGCTGAGCATTTCCCTGCCCTATGGGTCCTACATCGCTCCGTGGCTGTGGACAGTCTCTAATCTGATGGTCCAAAGATCCACACCTAAAGTACTTTCCACTGCCTGCCCAACACTCACCTACATGGAATTTACCACAGCGAACACACCTCTATGTCTAGTTATCAGCAGGTCTCTCCACCCGGTTCGACCCATCCGACCTAGGTCTTTTCTGACTACGTCCAGTTGCTCTTGACGATAAAAAATTCCTCTTACTTCCACTTCTATCTTTTTCTCGATTCAGCTTTTCTGTTCGCTTTACCTTCTCAGCTATTTTAGCCTTCTCCAAGAGCACAGAAAATTCCCTCTCCCGCTGTAGAGCTATCAAAACACGTAAATCATCTTTTGGGCCATCTTCAAATTGAACATACTGTTCATGTTCTGTGGCCACTATCCCTCTAGCATAACGGCTCAAGCGTAAGAATTTCACTTCATACGCCGCACCGACCTACTTCCCTGAACCAGATTCAGAAATGCTCTGCTCGTCCACATAACTCATTCCAATGTACTTACTCTGGAACGCCATTCTGAAGTAATCCCAGGTGATACGGTCAGCTACTGTACCATCCTTAACCGTAAGCCACCATTGATAAGCTTCATCCGGAGAAGGACACTACTCTTTTCAACTTCTCTTCTTTCGTGAAATCCGGATCATCCATTATCGTTCGGCCTTTTGCAAGCGATACTCAACTGTACTCGGGGCAATACCAAAAATTCCCCTAAACACTTCTGCCCCATTAGCTCTAATTCGCTCCGATACAGATTTTCGGGCTCCTTTGCCCATGCCTGCCCCAGCAACCCTCTCTAACACCCTCAACATCGCCTGAGATACCGCATCATCTCCGACCGTCTGATCCTAAAATTTTGCCTCCATAGTTGGTGGCACTGGTACCTCATTCCCTGACTCGTGAGCAGACCCTACCGGTTCCAACACAGCAATCCTGCCTCTACCTTTGCCACGTACACCACGTCCTCTAGTGCTCATTCTACCTATTCGCATTTATCTGATTAGGAATTTTATGAATTATTAATTTCTTCCACTGAATAATAACGAACAATCTTATGGAAAGTAGCTTAATTAGTAGTTCTTTCGAATTCAAACTCTATCTACAAGGTTCAGTTCTCAGGTCTGTATTTCCTAGCTCTGGAATCCACATACATTCAACCATCACACATCAACATAGAAGTAGCTTCCATGAACTCACATTCGTCACATAAGGGTATTTTTGTCATTTCACTACCCGGGGGTATTTTTGTAATTTCATCCTACAGGGTTTTTTTTTGTAATTTTCTAAAATAAGATATCTTGGTGATTTTACAAAATAGGGGTATTTTGGTAATTTTACAATCTAGGGGTATTTCAATAATTTTGCCAACCGGGGTTATTTTGATAATTTTTACAAATTTTGGTAATTTTTACAAATCCAGGGTATTTCGAAAATTTTACAAAACTAGGGATATAAGTAATTTTACAAAAATAGGGTGGCTGGTCCCTTTCAGGTTTTAGTTATAAATTTCGGCCCGTCAACAAGCCCTCTCGGTTAGAGTGAACAAACACTACGCACCAGGTAGGATTCCAACGAAGAGGAGGTGAGCCGCTAGGGCCGCTTAAATACCAAGCTCTTCCTGGATCCAATCCTAGACATGCGTATGCCTATTACCACACCCTAACCCTATGACTTGTTCACAAACATGTTTAATTAGAAATTAAGTCTTATGAGATTTGAAGAATTGTTTATACTAACCCTAAAATCCATAATCTCTAGTATACTAGCCTATGTCCCTATAGAGCCCATCAAACCCAACATGCATATCACATAATGAGTTTAGAATACTTACCTGCGTGGATCTAAAAGAGTAGCCGGTAGACTCGAAGGCCATATCTCAACCGAATTTTTCTCACACTTACATCACTTTTACAAATCACTCTGGGACCCATTTCACGACCGAGTTTTGAACTTGGCTTTGATACCAAATGAAACACCCCAAACCCATTAAAAAGCCTAACAGGATTTGGTATGTTCCTCGAGTAAAACTTTAGCGAATTTCATTGTAAAGAAATTTTGTCTTTTAAAACATCATTTTTAGGAGGAATTAATAAAATCAAAAGGAAACCAAACTTAAGAAAATTTCCTTGAAAACCTTTATATATTAAAGACAAAAAAACCTTTTAAATAATTATTAAAACCAATTTAGTTATTTAATGGATATTTATTCATGGCAAAATAAAAGAAAATCCAAACACGAAATTAAAGATAGTTTATAATGGCCTTATTACATAATATTGGCAACCCAAATTAAAGTCGAGTAATAAAATTTAACTTAAAGAGTTTAAGTTGGAAAATCTCCACAATACTTAATACGAGCACTGGCCACCTCGAAATCCTTCTGTCCCCGATCCATCGCACTACGAGTTATCTGAAAAGTTATCCCATAAAAATGGGTGAGTTATAAACTCAATGTATAACACATACACTAAAAAGCCCATTTTATGAAATGCTTTCAAGCCCAAAAATTTCACATATGGCCATAGGCCCATTTAATCAAATATTTAGCCCAAAGGCCCATTTAACTCATATTTAGCCCAAAGGCCCATTTTAGCTCAAATTTAGCCCAAAGGCCCATTTCATAGCAGATCAAATAATAATCAAACAATATTACATGGATATACTTATGAAATGAGATGCAAGCCTACCAACCTAAATATCCATCCACTACACACCCGTACCAACGACACATCGTGGGGATTACTAAATCGACCCTCCATCCGCTACACACCATCGAAGGCGATTCTTTGCGATCAACATGCACATCGCCCTTATTGTGGCAAAGCCACCAAAGCAGATGTGACGAAGTCACCGACAGAAGTCAAATTTCAAATCGTGACCAAAGTCACGGAGCCAAATATGTGACCAAAGCCACGAGTCAAATATGTGACCAAAGCCACGAGTCAAATATGTGACCGAAGCCACCAGAGTCAAATATGTGACCGAAGTCACCAGAATTGTGGTAAAACCACCAGAATACTTCCTCCTTTATTAAACATACCCATATGCCCATGCACATACATATCAAATCGATTTTCATGCTATGTACCCACAAATCATAATATAGTCATGTTTATTTCATATTGATGCATATATCAAAATAAACGAAATATTGGGTAACATACGAATTTTGTATACCAATAGTTGGTATCCACAATCAAAACATACTATCATATAATCACTTTTAATAATATAAATCTATGGAAATTTTAATGTATGGTTACACACCTAATAATGATGATAACAATACCCTCTAGCTCGTCCACACCTAAATGATTAATACACTCGGTTAGTATAAACTATAACAAAACTATACTTATAAGCGATGGATCTAAATCCTTACCCTCGGATTCACGAATAGCAGATTATTTGCGGTTTTTCTCCACTAGATGGATCAAAACCCACGATATTCCACCAACGTAAAGTGGTTGGGTTATGCTGCTTACTTGAATAACCGATCCTCGTTTGCGAGAGGTCCACAACCGGTGGAAAGTCTCTAACCCCGATATCGCTCTTCGTTTGTAGTTCGATGGTAAAGAATACCTCCTTCTTCAAACACTTGAGCGGCTCTTTTCTTACCTATCTTGATGATCTTAGATCGCCCTAAAATAACGTGATTAGTGATCCATCTAAAGAAATTGATATTATCTAAAATAGTAGTCTTACCTTGATGATTCGAATGGTCACTTAAAGGTTGTCTACAACAAAATCTTTGAAAAATCTTTTCAAGAGATTGACCTAGAGAGAAATAAAAGATTATGATTTTAAGTTTGCTAAAAAAATGATGAAAATAATTGATAGAATCTTACTTTGATCACTTGGAGGTTCGACTTTGAAAAAGAAGAAAAGAATATGATGATTGACCTTCACAAAAGAGAATAAAATGGTGGTTTCAATATGATGGTTTGGTTTTGAAGGGAAAGAAGAAGAGAATGAAAAGAGAAGGAAGTAAAGAGAAAGAGGAGAAGAAAATGATAATCTTTGATTTGGCAATGAAAGAAAGATAAGAGAAAAATAAGATGAAAAGAAAAGAAAAGAGAATATGATCAAAGAGAAGGGAGATTGACTATGGATCTTAGATGCATTCGGCAAGAGGAGAGAAAATGAAGAAGAATAATGGTGCTTAATCTTTGTGGTTTTTGGTTTCAAAATGAAAACTAAATGGGAGAAAGAAAGTTGTATTTGGTTCAAGCAATTGAGGCTAAATCAAAAGCGAAAATGTACCAAAATGTCTAAGGTACATTGGCCAAAATGAAGAAAATTTGGTCAAGCAGATGAAATCTAAAACAAAAGAGAGTTTTACCTAAACTCTATGGCAAATTCGGCTAGAGAGAATTTTTGAAGAAAATGAGAAAAGATGGACAAACAAAGACTTTTGGCTAACTTTTCCCCCTAATGGCAAAGCATAAATTACCACATCAATGCCAACATATCCCCTTTTCCTCCTTGTTTCTTCCCCATCATATCCAAAGAATTTACTACACAACTAAGCCTCTCCCTTTAGCCTTCATGCCGTCTAGGTTCATGGTCAAATGACCATGGACACATCCCCAAAACATAGCCAAATATCAAGCCTTTGTCCCCTTCATCTTATCACCAACTTATCATCCCATGCCTTAAGTTATTAACTTCCTTTTTCACATGGTCAACTAGCCAAAAATGGATGAAAGCTCATCCACTCTAGAATATTCTTGGCCGACACTTACAAGGAAGAAAACAAAAAAAAAAATTAAAAATCTCCCTAATGTTAGCTAGGAGATTCGGACCTTATACCTTAAGCACACATCCATGCATCTTAACCATTTTGCCAATTACTTAACTTATGCTAGAACTTCTTATCATCAATTCTTAAGGCCTTATTAGCTTAGTTCTCTCTCTAATTAATAGAAATTAAAAGTTTAACAAAGCATTCACTTAAAAAAAATGAAGCTCAAATAACTTCCAAAATTGCACTTAATAATGATTAAGCATGCAACATCATTCAATTATGTAAAATGCATAGCCCTAAATATCGGGATGTTATAGTTCTACCCCTTAAAATAATTTAGTCCTCGAAATTACCCATGCAGAATAAGTGAGGTATTACTATCGCATCGCTTCCTCCGATTCCCACGAAGCTTCTTCTGATCCATGATTTCGCCATAAAACCTTAACGAGAGGAACTGATTTTCTCAAGTAAAACCTTTACATCTCGCTCGAATTTGAATTGGCTCCTCTTCATATGACAAATCGATCTTAATTCCACCTCCTCAATGGTACTATATGAGATGGATCCGACCGGTAACGACGTAACATTGAAACATGGAACACATCGTGCATTTGTTTCAATTCCGAAGGCAAATCTAACTGATATGCCACAGATCCGACCCGCTTCACAATCCGATAAGGTCCAATGAACCTGGGACTTAGTTTCCCTTTGCGACCAAATCTCATCACCTTTTTCCAAGGTGAAACCTTTAGGAAAACTTGGTCTCCCACTGCATACTCTATTTCTTTCCGCTTTAAATCTGCGTACGATTTTTGTCTGTCAGACGCTTCCTTTAACCGAGCCCGGATTACCTTAACCTTTTCTTCGGATTCGGACACTATCTACGGGCCCAAAATCATCGTTCCCCTAATTACATCTGCACGTAGGGTGCAACACTTCCATCCATATAGTGCTTCATATGGTGCCATCAAGTATCTTTGGATTGGAAGCTGTTGTTGTCACATAAATTACTTAGCAGTAAGAATTCCTCCCAACTTCCTTGAAATCTATCACACAACCCCTTAACATATCTTCTAAGATCTGGATTACTCTTTCGTGGCCACCGTCGATTGAGGATGAAATGCCGTACTGAAGTCCAATCTAGTGCCCAAAGCCTGATGCAATGCTTTCCAAAATCGCGACGTAAACCTTGGATCTCTGTCCGAAATTATCGACAACGGCACTCCATGCAATCTCACAATTTCAGCTACATATAACTTTGCCAATTTCTGCAAAGAGTAATCAACTAATCGGGATAAAATGTGCGATTTAGTCAATCGGTCCACTATCACCCAATTGGAGTCTTTCTTAGTAGGCGTAAGGGGAAGCCCACTAACAAAATCCATGGTGATTCTCTCCCACTTCCATTGCGGAATTTTTATTGGCTGTAGCAATCCAGAAGGTACTTGATGTTCAGCCTTAACTTGCTGACACGTCAAGCACTTCCCTACAAACTCAGTAACTTCCCGCTTAAGACCAGGCCACCAAAATTGATCTCGTAAATCTCGGTATAACTTATTTCCTCCAGGATGCATAGCATAGGGACTACCATGCGATTCCTGAAGTATCTTTTGTCTCAACTCCTGATCCTTCGGCATACAAACTTTACCTTTGAAGCACAATACTCCGTCATTGTTAATATTAAAATCTTCCAATTTCCTACTCTGCACCTGTCGAAGCTTTTCACTCAGATCTTTATCTATTAACTGCCTCTCTTTTACTTGACTTAACCATGTGCTTAACAACTTTGAAGTTACGCCAACAAGCTTCCATCATCGTAAAGACTAAGATGTGCAAACATCGCTCTCAAATCGACACCACTTTTTGACTTAGGCGTCGCCACCACATTCGCCTTACGGGTGGTACTCGATAGAACGATCATAGTCTTTCAACAACTCTATCCACCTTCTCCGCCTCGATTGATTCTTTCGAGTCGATGAGATATTCAGACTTTTGTGGTCCGTGTATATCACCGACTTTTCCCGTATAAGTAATGTCTCCAAACCTTAAGAGCAAAGACTGCATTTGCCAACTCCAAGTCGTCGTCCGGTAATTAACCTCGTGCGGTCTCAAGCTGCCGAGACGACACGTAACTACCTTTCCGCCTTGCATCAAAACACATCCTAATCCGTGTGAGAAGCATCACAATACACCGACAAAATCCTTTCCTACTTGAAATTTGAATCAAAGCAGAGCTTAGTTAAAACTTTCTTGAGCTTCTCAAAACTCTCTTCTTGCTTATCACCCCACACAAAAGGTACTTCCTTTCTCAACAATTTCGTTAAAGGTGCATTTATCGATGAAAATCCTTGACGAATCTTGGTAATATCCGGCTAAACCAAGCTGCGAACCTCGATTCACGGACTTAGGTGGTTTCAATCTATCTGACCTCGATCTTACGAGGATCCACCTAATCCCTTCTGCAGATACCGCATGTCCTAAAAATGCAACTTCTTTCATTAAAATTCACACTTTGAATTTGGCGTCTGACTTCTTTCTCTTAAAACTGCAACACAATCAGAAGATGCTCATCATGTTCTACCGGACTTAGAATACACCAAGATGTAGATCTATGAATACCACGACGAACCAGTCCAAGTAGGGCTAGAAAATTCGGTTCATCATATCCATAAGCGCAATTTGGGGCATTCGTCAATCCGAATGGTATTACCGAAATTCATAGTGGCCATATCTGGTTCGGAAGCCGTCTTATGGATATCCGCTTCTTTCACTTTAAGTGATGATACCCGACCTTAGATCAATTTTAGAGAATACATGACTCCTTTAAGGTGATCGAACAAGTCGTCGATCTGGGCAAAGGATACTTGTTCTTGATAGTCGACTTATTCAAGCTGCCGATAGTCTATACACATCCTCATCGATCCGTCCTTCTTCTTCACGAATAGGATGGTGCTCCCCATGGAGACACACTAGATCGAGATGAATCCACGATCAAGCAACTCTCGAATCTGAGCCTTAAGCTCAACCAATTCCTTGGTGCCATTCTATATGGAGCAATAGAAGCGGCACCGTTCGAACAATAAGTCTATCCGAATTCTACCTCACGATCCGGAGGCAACCACGGAAGTTCTTGGGAAAAACATCTACAAATTCATTCACCGTCCGACTTCATTATGATTTGCTTCCTTAGCCTCCAAAGCATTCACCAACATCGGAAAATCTTTACATCCTTTCCTAACCATCTTTTTCGCCTTAAGGCGGATACTACATTAGATAAGTAGTTAGTCTCTCGCCCATCACTACTACTTCCTTGTCATCAAAAGTTCTTAAGGACATTCTCTTAGCGGCACAATCCACATTTGCGGTACTTCACAAGCAGGTCCATGCCTAAGATTAGGTCGAATTCTCCGAATGGCAACTCCATTAAATCAGTTGAAACTGTATCCCTTGGACTTCTAGAGGCACTTCCTTAAAAGTTTGTCTACAACTACTGTTTGTCCTAGAGGACTAAGTACAGTCATCTTCCTAGGTACAGTTTTAGAAGTCACATGCAAAGTCCCAGATACTTCACTAGCAATATAGGAATGAGTTGACCCTATATCTATCAAAGCAATAAAGGGCAACCCAGAAATCAAAAACGTACCCGTGATAACATCAGGTGCGTCACTGTCTTCTTTGCGACGAACTGCATACACCAAACCTAGTTGTCTCGCCTCAGAGCTACTACTGCCTCTGCCTGAAGTTCCGCGTCCTCTACTAGAACCATTGCCCCTTCCATTTGGACCACGACCTCTTATAGGTTGCTATCCACTTCTGTCAGCCTGATTAGCACCTTGACTTGCTGGACGGTTCTTCTCCGAGTTCATCAGACAATCCTTGATCATGTGATCCTTCGAACCGCACTTGAAACATCCGCCGGTTTTCTTCCAGCATTCTCCCGAGTGCATTTTCCCACACTGGGAACAAGTACGACTTTGTACACCCGTAGCGATCTGTTGACCTCGTGGTCCATCATTCCTTGATTTCTTCGAAAGTTTAGGACGACCTCAAGACCCAAAGCTTCTCTTATTCTTGCTCTAACCTCTGTCCGATTCATCTCTCGGTCAGTTTAGCCTCTTGACAATTCTTGCCCTTTCCACTAAGATTGCAAAATCTCTTTCACGGTGTGGGACAATCATCACTCTTAGCTCATCTCTAAGTCCATCTTCAAATCTGATACACCGTTCATATTTCGTAGCCACTATCCCTCTGGCATAACGGCTAAGTCGCAAAAATTCTGCTTCATATTCAGCTATCGACTTGTTTCCTTGCACCAGATTCAGAAATGTCTTCCTCTGAGAGTCGATGTAGCTAGCTCCAACATATTGTCCCTCAAATTTCACTTTAAAATACCCCCAATCCAGACGATCCACAGGGGTACTTTCCTTGATAGTAAGCCACCACTGGTAGGCTTCATCACGAAGAAGTGAAATAGCACCTTTCAATTTCTCTTCATCAGTGCAGTCTATATCGTCCATGATCCTCTCGACTGCTTCCAACCAATATTCAGCTACGTTAGGAGCTACTCCAAATACTCCTCTGAAAACTTCAGCTCCATTCGATCTAAGTCTCTCAGCTACTGACTTTCGAGACCCATTTCCAGAACTAGCTTCCGCTACTGCGTTCCAAAACCCAGAAGACTGACTTGTGATCTTTGCGTCACCACCTTCATTTTGTTCTTGAAAGTCTACCCCAACGGTAGGTGGTGGAGCTTCATTCTCGGAACCTTGACCAGACCGGAATCGGTTAAAAGCAGATCATCCTTCCTCTTCCATGACCACGACGACCTCGTCCCTAGAGCTCATGTCTACTCATTATCTTATCTTTTTACGAAAAGTCTTATGTATTATAGTCTTTTCACTTCTTATTAAAAGAAAGTCTTATAAACGGATATTGATGGTTTTCGTAGTAGTACACATACACCTAGGGTCCATGTCTCTAAAGTTTCCTTAGGCTTATCAAACATTCATATCATTTATCAAATGAAGGTACATACCTGATGGATCTGGGCCGAGAATTCCGAATGCCATGCTCTTATAAAACCATTTAACTTAAGAAAAACTTTCAAAAATCTTTTTGGGTCAAATTTTGAAAACGTTGTGGGCTTCAAAACCCAAGGCCGAGAGTTTAAAATTGGGCTCTGATACCAAGCTGAAACACCCCAAACCCGGCCCAAAAAGCCTAACCGGATTTGGTATGTTCCTCGAGCAAAACTTTAGCGGAATTTCATTGTAAAGAAATTTTGTCTTTTAAAACATCATTTTTAGGAGGAATTAATAAAATCAAAAGGAAACCAAACTTAAGAAAATTTCCTTGAAAACCTTTATATATTAAAGACAAAAAAAACCTTTTAAATAATTATTAAAACCAATTTAGTTATTTAATGGATATTTATTCATGGCAAAATAAAAGAAAATCCAAACACGAAATTAAAGATAGTTTATAATGGCCTTATTACATAATATTGGCAACCCAAATTAAAGTCTGAGTAATAAATTTTAACTTAAAGAGTTTAAGTTGGAAAATCTCCACAATACTTAATCTGAAAGCACTGCCACCTCGAAATCCTTCTTCCCGATCCATCGCACTCTGAGTTATCGAAAAGTTATCCCATAAAAATGGGTGAGTTATAAACTCAATGTATAACACATACACTAAAAAGCCCATTTTATGAAATGCTTTCAAGCCCAAAATTTCACATATGGCCATAGGCCCATTTAATCAAATACTTAGCCCAAAGGCCCATTTAACTCATATTTAGCCCAAAGGCCCATTTTAGCTCAAATTTAGCCCAAAGGCCCATTTCATAGCAGATCAAATAATAATCAAACAATATTACATGGATATACTTATGAAATGAGATGCAAGCCCTACCAACCTAAATATCCATCCACTACACACCCTGCACCAACCAAAGACACCGTGGGGATTACTAAATCGACCCTCCATCCGCTACACACCATCAAGGCGATTCTTTGCGATCAACATGCACATCGCATCTTATTGTGGCAAAGCCACCAAAGCAGATGTGACCAAGTCACCGACCAAGTCCAAATTTCAAATCGTGGCCCAAGTCACGGAGCCAAATATGTGACCAAAGCCACCAGAGTCAAATATGTGACCAAAGCCACCGAGTCAAATATGTGACCAAAGCCACCAGAGTCAAATATGTGACCGAAGTCACGAATTGTGGTAAAACCACCGAATACTTCCTCCTTTATTAAACATACCCATATGCCCATGCACATACATATCAAATCGATTTTCATGCTATGTACCCACAAATCATAATATAGTCAGCTTATTTCATATTGATGCATATATCAAAATAAAGCGAAATATTGGGTAACATACACAATTTTGTATACCAATAGTTGGTATCCACAATCAAAACATACTATCATATAATCACTTTTAATAATATAAATCTATGGAAATTTTAATGTATGGTTACACACCTAGTAATGGTGAGAACAATACCCTCTAGCTCGTCCACACCTAAATGATTAATACACTCGGTTAGTATAAACTATAACAAAACTATACTTATAAGCGATGGATCTAAATCCTTACCCTCTGATTCACGAATAGCGATTATTTGCGGTTTTCTCCACTAGATGGATCAAAACCCACCGATATTCCACCAACGTAAAGTGGTTCGGTTATACGCACTACTTGAATAACCGATCCTCGTTTGCGAGGGTCCACAACCGGGTGGAAAGTCTCTAACCCCGATCTCGCTCTTCGTTTGTAGTTCGATGGTAAAGGAATACCTCCTTCTTCAAACACTTGACGGCTCTTTTCTTACCTATCTTGATGATCTTAGATCGCCCTAAAATAACGTGAATTAGTGATCCATCTAAAGAAATTGATATTATCTAAAATAGTAGTCTTACCTTGATGATTCGAATGGTCACTTAAAGGTTGTCTACAACAAAAATCTTTGAAAAATCTTTTCAAGAGATTCGGCCTAGGAGAGAAATAAAAGATTATGATTTTAAGTTTGCTAAAAAAAATGATGAAAATAATTGATAGAATCTTACTTTGATCACTTGGAGGTTTAGCTTTGAAAAAGAAGAAAAGAATATGATGATTCGGCCTTCACAAAAAGAGAATAAAAATGGTGGTTTCAATATGATGGTTTCGGTTTTGAAGGGAAAGAAGAAAGAGAATGAAAAGAGAAGGAAGAGAAAGAGGAGAAGAAAATGATAATGGTGATTTCGGCAATGAAAGAAAGATAAGAGAAAAAATAAGATGAAAAGAAAAAGAAAAGAGAATATGATCAAAGAGAAGGGAGATTGACTATGGATCTTAGATGCATTGGCAAGAGGAGAGAAAATGAAGAAGAATAATGGTGCTTAATCTTTGTGGTTTTGGTTTCAAAATGAAAACTAAATGGGAGAAAGAAAGTTGTATTTGGTTCAAGCAATTGAGGCTAAATCAAAAGCGAAAATGTACCAAAATGTCTAAGGTACATTCGGCCAAAATGAAGAAAATTTGGTCAAAAGATGAAAGCTAAAACAAAAGAGAGTTTTACCTAAACTCTATGGCAAATTCGGCTAGAGAGAATTTTGAAGAAAATGAGAAAAGATGGACAAACAAAGACTTTTGGCTAACTTTTCCCCTAATGGCAAAGCATAAATTACCACATCAATGCCAACATATCCCCTTTTCCTCCTTGTTTCTTCCCCATCATATCCAAAGAATTTACTACACAACTAAGCCTCTCCTTTAGCCTTCATGCCGTCTAGGTTCATGGTCAAATGACCATGGACACATCCCCAAAACATAGCCAAATATCAAGCCTTTTTCCCCTTCATCTTATCACCAACTTATCATCCCATGCCTTAAGTTATTAACTTCCTTTTTCACATGGTCAACTAGCCAAAAATGGATGAAAGCTCATCCACTCGAGAATATTCTTGGCCGACACTTACAAGGAAGAAAACAAAAAAAAAATTAAAAATCTCCCTAATGTTAGCTAGGAGATTCGAACCTTATACCTTAAGCACACATCCATGCATCTTAACCATTTTGCCAATTACTTAACTTATGCTAGAACTTCTTATCATCAATTCTGAAGGCCTTATTAGCTTAGTTCTCTCTCTAATTAATAGAAATTAAAAGTTTAACAAAGCATTCACTTAAAAAAAATGAAGCTCAAATAACTTCCAAAATTGCACTTAATAATGATTAAGCATGCAACATCATTCAATTATGTAAAATGCATAGCCCCTAAATATCAGGATGTTACACCAAAAATGTAACACCCCAAACCCGGCCCATATGTCATGACCGGATTTCATATGCTACGGGTTGAATGTTGAAAACTTTGCTTTAAAGGGGTTTTGAAAATCTCAGTTTATTTTAACCGACTAATCATTAATTGTGACATTTTTGAAAGGAACCTTAACATTCGCGTTGAATGTGCTTGAAAAGCCCATTTTCATGTTACTTATAATTAAGACTTTGAAAACATAAGCTTATAAATTGTAACATAAAAAAAAATTTTTAGATCGATAACCTAAGTTATGGAGGCCTTATTACAAAAATAATCCCAAAATTAAAACTCAATAAAAAACCAAGAATAGTCTATGAAAATAAAAGACTTGATGGCCCCTCGAGTCTGCCTCGGCTCCTATGTCCACGATCTACTGTTCATCTGAAAAGTTGGGAAAAATAAAAGGGGTGAGTCACCAAGACTCAGTGTGCAAATCCCGAAAATACATAAAAGCCTTGAGGCCAACAAACACATTATGGTCCTTGGCCCATACACAATGGCAACGGATTATTTCCATGCAACATGGCCTATCCCAAACCTAGAAGTCCATCCTCTACACACCCCCGTACCGACCATCACACCGTGGGGATTTCTACAATCAACCCTCTATCCACTACACACCATATCGACAGCTGTGCTGCTTGTCATAAAGGCCGATCACTATGTAACCTATATGGCAAAGCCACCGATCGCTATGCGACCTTAATTTATCGGCAATTTGTCTTTGTCATAAGGACCGATCACTATGTGACCTATGTGGCAAAGCCACCGATCGCTGTGCGACCTGCTCCACTTCATCATATCAATCCCATCCCATGCACACATACATGCAAGAATCAGAACATTAAACTACCTAAACAGATCACATACTTTCACATACTTCCATACACATAGAGAAGTTTCTATGATTACGTACCTGGCATCCCTTGCCTACCCTTTTTGGGTAATGTGACTATTCATATAGCATTATTTCCCAGCTTTTAGCCTATAACATATACATAGTACAGTTTAACTAGTGTGATAGAGATCCACACACCTGATTACTAACAAGATGATACTGTCTAAGTCAACACTATCAATAGCCGTTATGACTGCTAACAGTCTGAGGTTTTGTTCTGATGTCGATCCACAACCCAGTAGCCAATTTCGTACTGCTAACACTGCGCATTTCTTGGACTTTGGGGCTGGGACTATAGATCCAACCCCTTCCTTCGATTTGCTGACATTTGAGTCCATGAATGACCTTAGTCAGAGGATACTATAATGATTGCTTAACAAGGAATTAGGTTAAGGAACAATAAGGAAAAGAAATCGATTGAACACTTAGGGAGAATCAAAACCCTTACCTTGAAATCCTGAAAAAGTAATGTGGTTCGAAGGCTAACAATTTCTGGCTTAAAAACCTAGGGGATTAGATCTCCTTCAAATCTCGAAATGCCACCCAAAAAGGACACGAGATCGTTGAAAACGTCAAACTAAAGATGGCTTAACAACCAACTAGCCATTCGGCTATGGTTTCAAAAATTGAAAGAGAAGAAAAAAGAATGAAGGAATCGGCACTTACCTTAACACAGAGAATTCGGCAACTCTTAGGGAATTTTGGCTTTTGAGATGATCAGAAAGAAAAGATGATCTCAAGATATCTATGAAGATTCAACTTTGATGAAGAAATTGACAAGGAGAAAAGAATAGACAAGGGTATTCGGCTATAGAGATGAAAGCAGAGAAAATAGTGGAATTTCAGCTTTTGCATAAAAATGGAGATGAGAGAATAAGATTAGGGGTTTCAACTTTTCAATATCAATCGGTTATGGTATGAAAGTGGAAAGGAAAGTAGAGCTAGGATTTTTTAGTTTAGGCAGAAAAGGAGAAGAAGAGCCCTTAGTTGCCGAAATTAGGAAGAAAAGAAAAGAAGTGAAAGAAAATCAAAAAGCTATGCTTCAGGAAAATAATGAGAATCCGGCACCCCCTTAGCCTTATCTAGTCGTATTCCCCTTTGCACTTAGTGTTGGAATTTCGGCCACCACTGTGACCAGCAGATAAATCCTAAATTTCATCTCTTATCTTTATCTGCCACTCATTCTCAGTGTCATGGATAACACCACCTCTTCCTTCCTTTATTAGCACATTATCATCATTAAAAAAATCCTAATTTCAAGCATCATTGTTGTCCCCCTCTACCCATCTAATTGTAAAAATTAACTAGATTAAATTAAAAAGAATTGGGCTTTATGCAACTTGAATTTGGGCCTCCTCAGCTGACGCCACTTCTCTACTCTCTCTAAGTAGCACACTTTGCCACTGGGCCACAAGCCCATTTTGTATTTTAAAACACAGATAACCTATTTTAAGCCCTAACTTAATAGGTTTTCCACTAGAGTGTCCAAATAGAATATTCGATTAACGCCTCGGCCCAACTTTGAGCCCACTCTGGACCTCTAAAACATTCTAACAAGCATAGTAGGCACAACCACACACATAGAACGCATAGGCCCATTAATTCAGGATGTTACACAATCACTCTGAGTTTTCAAGTATCTTATTAGATTCCAAACTATTCAATGAGTAAATCTGAGCTATGAATAATTACGATAACGTATATTCGTTTCAGATACATTTGGCATGTACATTAAGTGTGTATAAAAGGTAAGTACCTATATAACTTTGATTTGGAGAAAGGTATGATTGAATAGTAGAACGAGAATGAGATGCAAGAATGTTTAAGAAAGAGTTGTATATATATACATATGATTCTCGTATGAATGAATGTGGAAATTGTGTCTAAGTATATGAACCAAAGCAATATGTGATAGTTTGCTAAGTAAATGTTATGTGTCAATGTAATCTATGCATATATGCCTTTATGCTAAGTTTATTTGTATTATGACTTACTAAGCTTTGTAAAGCTTACTCTCTGTGTGTGTTTTTCTCTGTTTTATAGGTCGTCAAAGCTACTGAAGGCTCGGGACCGTCAAGGATCATCATCACACTACAAAACTAATTTTGGTACCCTTTTGAAAATATATATAACTAATTATGGCATGTATAGGCTAGATATGTGTATATGTTTAAGAAGTGATATTAGCCATGTGTTTTGGCAAGTTTTGGGTTGTTTTAAGGTTTGAATGAATGATTCATATGATTTATGTTTTGGTATGGCTTGATGCATATGAAATGGTCATTTTGGTATGTATTTGGTTGCCATATATGCATGACATGTGATGAGAATGGTTGCTTGTAGGTATGACCCATTTGGGTGGCATTTTGGTCTTGCAAATAACCTATAATGTCACACGGTCTTGGCACACGGGCGTGCCTAATAATCATGGGGTAAAATCAATAGCTAGCTTAAGAAGTACACAGTCATGGAACAGGCGTGCCTAGACATCGTGTGAGAAATGGCAGTATATGACCTTGTAGGACACGGCCTTAGCACACGGGCGTGATTGGTAGCCGTGTTGGTTTTGGCAGTATATGACCACGGGGAGGGCACACGGGTGTGTCAAGTAGTCGTGGGTGAGGCATTGCCTACCCACACGAGCGTGTATCCCCTGTATTTAGAAAAGGTTTTTTTTATTTTTTTATTTTTCCATGAAATTTTGTATGTGTTTTGATTTAGTCCCGACTCGGTTCATAAGCATGTTTAAGGTCTCATTGACCTATTTAAGGGACATTATGAATGATATTGATGAATGATTGTGTGAAATTCTATAAATGTTTCCAATCTGTCTGGTAACACTTCTAACCCTAATCCGAAAATGGCCACGGGATAGGGGTGTTACAAATTTTCACCCCCCACACTTAAGATGTACATTGCCCTTAATGTACAAAGATGTATAATAATCATATATTAAGAAAATCAAAAGAGAGGGAGAGAAGTGAAACTTCCTAAATTTTTGGATGGATTCCTTGAGCTGGAAGTGTGAAAACTTGATACAGAGGTGAAAGATAAGTTGGAGGGGTGCCTCTAATTCATGCACTAGATGAAGAAATTGGGAATCTCTGAAGAGTTAGCCAGGAAATAATAAGAATGATTTTAAATATACTAATTATATATTTAAATAAAAGGAAAATAAAAAGAAAGAGTGTAAAAAGTGAAATAAGACTAAAAGAACCGATTAATGGACTGAAAGGTTCTTATTGTTAGATGGTTCGTAAGGTGGGTGTGATTTCTAAGGTTGTGGAGCAGCCTGAAGAACCTAAAACCAAGAAACTAAAATAAAATAAAATAAACTTAGTATAAGAGGAATAAAGATAAGGAAAATAAACGAGAAGAGAAAGGAAAAAGAAAGGTTAAATGGACTCAAAGGTCCTTTTCCTGTCGAGTTAATGAAGCGTCCGGCATGAACATATGTAGATCGGTCTCGCATAAGGAGACGGTATATGATCCTTCCGTTTCTTCGACATGGATGGAGTGTAGATCAAGAGTTTGGAAAATGAAGAAGGAGGGAATAAAAAGGGAAGAGAGTGTAAAGGTTGTCGAAGAAGGGAATAGAGAGTAGGTGAGAAGGGTAGTAGGTATTTTAAAATAAAATTTTTAGCTCTGGTACATCCCCACGCTCGTGTTTCATGGGCGTGTCGTGTAACATAGCCATATCGTACGATCATGCGATGGTTCATTCATTTTCTCCGCTTGTTATTCAGGTCGCCATGCCCGTGTTGATAAAACAGTGTCGGCATGACTGTTTCGCACGACTGTGGTGTTTAGTCAGAGCGCATGGCTTGAAGATATTTTTCGTCTTATTTCGTACTATCTCTGTCGTGCTAGTACGAAAATCCATAGTATCCACATGGCCACACCACGACTGTGTGCAAGGCCATGTGGTGCAAAATCATCCTTCATTAAATTAGTTAGTTTCTAGTTAGGTGTTAAAAGAAATAGAATAAAGATAAATGGGGTTAGTGCTTGGGTTGCCTCCCGAGAAGCGCTTATTTAAAGTCTTAAGCTAGACTTACCTCTCATTCGTACATTCATGGTGGTTTGAGGAGTGAAAATCCTTTCTCATGCTATCATTATATAGTTGGAGTAGAGTAGCATTTACCTTAAAAGTGCCGAATGTAGAATTGCTTACCTCGACTGTACCGTATGGGATGACATTAAGTACCTTAAAAGGGACCTCTTCATTTGTATTCAGATTTGATATGGCGATTCGAGGGTCTATTTTATCTAGCAGTATCTGATCTCCTATTTTAAAGTGATTTGACGTTCCTATCAGCTCGTCTGGGGGTTCTTTCGGTTTCACTTCGTGTGGTTTTGATTTCTCCTTGAACTGTGCCTTCCACTCGTCTAGTTCATCAATCTGAAGCCTTCGTTCCTCATAAATTTCTTCTTTAATGTCATGAGGTTTATGAACTGGCTCAGATAAGTAGCGTTGTAGTGGTTCCTGTAAAGAAGGTTGAACCGAATGATTATCAATAGAATTTACGTTCTCACCGTAGTCACTCGATGTCCTAGCTGAGTCGAGAGCTTGAAGACTGATTGATTTGTCACCTACATGAAGTGTGAGTTCACCTACACTAACATCAATTTTAGATCTGGCAGTTGGTAAAAAGGGCCGTCCTAAAATTAAAGGAATCGTATTATCCTCATCCATATCTAAAATAAAAAGTCTACGGGGAATATGAATTTGTCAATTTTAACAAGTACATATTCAATTATACCCCTAGGAATTCAAATAGTCTTATCAGCTAATTGAATATTCATTCTAGTTTGTTTGGGTAACCTAGACCTAGTTGTTTAAACATTTTATAAGGCATAACATTTCTGCTTGCCCTTAAATAAGCTAACGCGTTATTAATAGTTAAACTACCAATTAAACATGGAATTGTAAAACTCCCTAGATCTTTTAATTTTCATGGTAGTTTGTGTTGCAACATTGCTGAGCACACTGCGTTTAATTCCACATGCGACTCCTCATCTAACATCCGCTTATTTGTCAAAAGCTCTTTTAAAAATTTCCTTGAATCTGGCATCTACGAAAGAGCTTCAAGAAACTGTAAGTTAATATGTAATTTCTTTAAAAGTTTGAGAAACTTACCGAACTATTCATCTAAATTATCTTTCTTCATCGCATCGGGATATGGTATACGAGGTTGGTATTCTTTAATTACTGGTTTTGGCTTTTCTTGGCTTACCTCAACCTTACCTTCACTTACCATAGGTTCTTAACTTGGCTCATGTAACAGCCCGGTTTAGACCCTAGTCGAACAGTGATTCGAGACAATAAATTCGAGGTCGTAAAAATATTTTAATATTATTTTTTGTGTGAATAGTATGTGACATAGTCTGCGTGAAAATTTTGTGTGATGATTTGATCGTTTTAGTGTCGAATTAAGAGAAAAAACTTAATCGCATAAGTGAAAAAATGCTGTGTTCTGATTTATGAGTATTTATATGCTATGGCTTTGAAAAGTTGAAGGTTTTATGTGGCAATTTAGCAATTACTTTAGATAGTGGACTGTATTTTCCCATATTATGCTTTAAAAATATGTTTCATAAGCTTATATTATAAGGTGAAAAGGGGAAATTGTTTATTAAAGAATTATAATATGATAATAATATGAAAATGGAATTTATTTCGTGCATTATTCTACTGAATTTAAAAGGATACATTCGGCTACTATCAAGCCAAAACTAAGGTATGTTTTGAGTTAGTTTTCGATAATTTCTACGTTTTCGTAATCATTGCTTCGTGCTCTAGTTAGCCCATGTTATAATTTATGAATTGATGATGTTTTTGTGATGAGCCATTGATGAACACTTGAGCTTTGTGATGTTAGTTGATGAAATATAAAAGCTTGGTGTTGGGTTAATGTAGTTTGTATTTGAGTTTCTAGTGAAATTGAGTATTTTGGGCTAAATTGTGAAAAGTGTAAATTAAGGGACTAAAATTAAATATAAATGAAATGTGTGGACTTTTATGAGACTAGGGAGAATTCAGCATAAGCATGGTGTAATGAAATTATGTATATTTGGTGATTTGATGAATTAAGGACTAAAGTGTCGAAATGTGATAATGTGAGGGCTATTTTGCAAAATGCCCTAAATATTTATGATTGGATTAAAATGAATGAATTGATGACTGAATGGATTGAATTTGAATGTGTATAGACCAAGAGAGGAGGGGTTCGGATCGAGATCGAGGCAAAGAGAAAGTGCTCGATTATGGACCGTATCGATAGTTCGATGTCTGAGGTAAGTTCGGATATAATACGTATATTTAGTTATGTTTAACTTTATGAAATGAATGGTATGATATTTTTAAATGTGGATGCTATATGATAGATTGAGTTAAACGGCACTAAGTGTGCGAATTCGCAAATGTGATCGAGATAAATAGCACTGTGTGTGTACGGAGTAATATAAGCTTCGGCTCTGTGGTTGGCACTGTGTGTGCGATACCGATTCAAGATCGGTTTGATATGATGCACTAAGTGTGTGATGCTAATTAAGCTTCGGTTAACTATTTAGGCACTAATTGTGCGAATAAACTGAAGAAAGAACGAATGTCGATCTATGTGATTCATAAGTATTGAGTAGCTTAAATATTTGACAACTAAGTGTTGGCTAAGGTATGTTCAAAACCTATGTGGTTGATGAAATTACGGATGATTTTGTGAAAGGTCTATTGAATTTACTAGTTTTAGATGATATGAAATATTAGATTGTGAATTAATCTACGTGATGACATGTTTTGAATTAATATATTTTGTTATGAACTTACTAAGCTTTGGGAAGCTTACTGTGTGAATTGTTTCTCTGCCTTGTAGTGTTAGTAAAGCTAGCTTGGATCTGGGATCATCAGCTTCTCAATCACACTATTGGAATTCTATTTTGGTACTTTTGAAAGGATGTATATAGTTGAATTATGACATGTATAGGCTACTTATGTGTATATCTTTGTGAAATGAACTTAGCCATATGTTTTGGCAAGTTTTGAGATGATGACTGCTTAGATGAATAAGTTATGTGATTGCATATTTTGGTATGGTATGATGCATATGAAATGGTTAAGTTTTGGATATGCAAATGAATGGTTAATGCTTCTGATGATGTGAGTTTGAGTCTTTGAAATTGTCATGGTAGGAATTGGTATTGAATGCATAGATTGAATGACTATTTTTGGTATGTTTTTGGTGGTAATATGTGCATAAGATGTTTTGATTAATATGGCTTGTAGGTTTGACCCTTATGGGTGGCATTTTGGCCTTGTAAATGGCCTATAATGTCACACGGTTGTGGCACATGGGCGTGCCTATAAACCATAGTTGAATTGGCAGAATGTAGCTTAGTAGCACACGGCCTCGACACGGGTGTGCTTGGTGGCCGTGTGAGAAATGGCAGTATATGATCTAGTAGTACACAGCTTTTGCACACGGGCGTGCTTGGTGGCCGTGATGATTTTGGTAGTATATAACCACGAGGAGGACACACGGTTGTGTCAAGTAGTCGTGGGTGAGGAATGGCCTACCCCCACGGGCGTGTATCCCCTGTATTTTGGTTAAATTGCTATGTTTTGAGAACTTTTGTATGTGTTGGTTTAGTCCCGACCCCTCTTTAGCATGTGATAAAGGTCTCATAGACCTTAATAAGGGGCAACATGATTGTAAATGAGTGTGATTGAAGATGATTGACTTTGGGTTGTAAATTTAAATGTTAAATGTTCTGATTGATCGGTAGTGCCTCTTAACCCTATTGGCGATGGTCTCGGGTTAGGGGTGTTACATTTTATTGGTATCTGAGCTACGGTTTTGTCAATTCTTGGAATAACGTAGCGTGTGTGGGTCTAGCTATACATTCCATATTATGAAATTGCGATAGTGTGATGAATTTTGACAGCTGAAATGTGTTTTAATATAGTAATGGATCCCGATCAAGCAGTTGCTGACGATGTAGAGATTAATGCGCTTGCTCCCGCTCAAGGGACAGCGCCGACCGCATCTAGGCTGAATGAAAGTAATGAGGGAGGAGAGGCTAAGCAAGCCTTCTTCCATATGATTAGTGAATAGTTTTTAGAATTTGTTAGAATGAATCCGACTGCTCCACAACCTCCACCCCCACAAGTACCCATTGTACCGCAAGTTGTAGATCGAACAGAATAAATAAACCACCTGTAGATAAGATTCGCAAGTACGGGGCGAAGAGTTTAGGGCCACATCTGATGACGATGCTGTGAGGGCGAGTTTTGGCTTGAGAATACAATCAGAGTATTTGATGAGATGTCGTTGACTTCGGACGAATGTATCAAATGCGCTATTTCATTGTTGAGGGCTTCGGCTTATACTTGGTGGAAGACGTTGACATCTATAGTTCCGAGAGAGAGAATCAACTGGGATTTCTTTCAAGCTGAGTTCAGATAGAAGTATATCAGTCAACGCTTCATTGATCAGAAATGTAAAGAGTTTCTAGAACTGAAAGCAGGTCGTTTTTACATTCGAAGTGTGACGAGGATTCGTATGATTGAGTCAATATGATAGAGAATGTGTTTCTACTGAAGCTATTATGTGCAAACGTTTCATAGAGGGATTGAATGAAGATATTAAATTATTGGTTGGGATACTTGATATAAATGAATTTGTGGTATTAGTTGAAAGAGCATGCAAAGTTGAGAAACTCAGTAAAGAAAAGAAGAAAGCTGATTCTGAGGCTCGAGATGAAAGAAAGAGATCAATGAATAAATTCTCTCAACCTTCAGCGAAGAGATACAAAGATGCAAGCAATCGATTAAATGCTTCATTTAGACATTCAAGTAGAGATCGATTGAGACAAAGTATTGGTTTACGAATTCAAGCTCTGAATGAATCGAGTGTTTGTAGCGTCAAGAGTAACAAACTTGATTGCAGATAGTGTGGGAGAGTGCTGGGGCAAGTATAATAATAGAGTTTGTTATAAATGTGGATCCCGAGACCATTTTATCTGAGATTGCCCAAAGATGATTGAAGAAGAAAATGTTCAGAATGAAAGACCGAGTATTGTGACAGCTAGGGGTAGACCGCCGAAAAAAAAAAAAATATAAGTGAAAGCTAGAAAGGGAAAACTGATACAGTTGTGAGGTCAGAAGCAAGAGCACTTGTCCGAGCCTATGCTATACGCACACGAGAGGAAGCATCATCTCCAGACATCATCACCATATTTTCACTCTATTTAATACTGATGTCATTGCATTGATAGATCCAGGATCAACTCATTCCGATGTGTGTGTGGATCTAGTATCGAGTAAAACTCTACCTGTTGTGTAACACCCCTTACCTGAGACCGTTGCCGGAGTCGAGCACGAGGCATTACTAGACTTAACTTACTAGATCAGGGCATAAAAATTGAAACTATCCATCTACCTCATGTTCACTAAATTAACTATAACATGAGTTACAAAACTCGAAATATAGATCTGTAAATTTTCCTTGAAACTAGACTCATATATCTTATTACTATAAGTTTTCCAAAATTTTTGGTGTGGCCAATTAGTACAGTTTAATAGTTAAACTCTCCCCTGTTACACAGTTCGACAATTCTGACCTCTCTTCACTAAAAATCAATTATCTCATAATATATAATTCTTTTTCCTACACCGTTTTTTTATATAAAAATAGATTCGATAAGCTTTAATTCTATATCTCATGAATAGCCTAATTACATTTCTACTATTTTGATGATTTTTCAAAATCACGTCACCTTTGTTGTCCAAACTGTTCCCCTCATATAATTACATAATTTCTTAAAAAAACTATCAACTAGGCATTACATAACATCCAAAACATGTTCTTAATTAACCATTTTAATATCTAATCATTACCAAACATTTACAAGTCAATATGAAGCCATATCATAAGGTCATACACACAAAATGGCTAAGTCCCTATACATGCCATAACTTAAAACATTCGAGTCACAAAATACCAATATAATCCTTTGATAGTGTGTAACAATCTCCAACGTCCTTACGATCCCCGAGTTGGCTTGTAAAACTATGAAAAGAAAGAAAGGAATGGGAGTAAGCATTAAGCTTAGTAAGTTTGCATGTAAATAAATAACAACATTCTTAATGCATTATCATATTCTTTTCTTACCAAAATTATTTAAGCCTTTAACTTAATATACTTAAGTCTTAAATTCTTACCTGTACCTTTTTAACTTGAACTTGTCTTACATTTCCTTCGGTATACTCTTTAAATTTTCCCGTTGAACCACTTGGAATACTAAGGATACGCGGGTACCTTTCCTTGTGAAACTTAACCATTGCCACTTCTTGACATGGTCTTACGTGGTATCCTTGCCTTATGAACTCACCAATGCCATGCCTTGGCATGGTCTTACATGGGACCTTTGCCTTATAAATTCACCAATATCATGCCTTGGCATGGTCTTACATGGGACCTTTGCCTTATAAATTCACCAATGCCATGCCTTGGCATGGTCTTACATGGGACCTTTGCCTTATAGTAACTTATCAATGCCATGTCTTGACATGGTCTTACATGATTTCCTTAAACCCTAATGTCATGACATTTGTATCCTACACATTCCTCAGGTTCAACCGGGACATTCTGAGATTTCTTCTTCGTCAATTCATGCTTGAGTCTTTAAATGATAAATTTGCAGAATAAATATGTAAATGCTAGAATTTAATAGTATCAAATGTAAAATAATAGAATATTGCATTTATTTACCGCAAACTTACCTCGAAACAAAATACGATAAACTATATTGATTTAGTCCACTATCTTTTTCTCTCCTCGATCTAACTCCGGATTTCGTTCTTCTTTATCTATAATAGCAAATTTAGCTTATTTAATACTTACATTTATCAAAACAGTCCTTAAGTCTAACTTTAGTAAAATTATAATTTTGCCCCTAAACTTTTACATATTTACACATTTTCCCCAAAGCTCAGAAATTATACTTTATCCCTTATTCTTATGTTTTATGACATGCTTATCAATTTTCCATTCTATGACAACATCAAATTCTCACTCTAACATTTACTTATGAATATTAGGTATTTTTACCGATTAAGCCGTTTTACTCGTTTTCACTTAAAATCACTTAGCAAAAGTTGCTTAAAATAAATTTAGACTTCATATTCTATCATAAAACATAAAAAATAAACACATTTCACCTATGGGTATTTTTCCAAATATGAACCCTAGCATGAATTGTTGATAGAATAAGCTAAACCGAGCTATCGAGGCTTCAAAAATGTAAAGAACATTAAAAACAGGGCTTGGAATCACTTACTATGGAGCTTGGAAGCTTGAAACAAACCCTAGCTATGGTGAACACTTGAAAATTCAGCCTAATGAAGAAGATGAGCATATTTTGCCATCTTTTTCCCTTTTTAATTTCTTTTTATTACCAAATGACTAAATTACCCTTCATTAAAAACTTTGGTTCTTTCTACCTATATATGTCCATTTTGTCCATGAAAATATAATGGTCTAATTACCATTTAAGGTGTCCTACTTCAAACCCCATTTCAATCAAGTACTCTATAAATTAGAACCCTTATTTAGCAACTTTTGCAAACAAGTCCTAATAGGAAATTTAAGCATGAAATCAATAAAATTTCTTATCAATACTTTAACACTTGTATTTAATCACTTAGTAAATCATAATAATTAATCGTAATAAACTTTTATAGCTCGGATTTATGGTTTTTCAACCACTGTTTTGTTTAGCCCCTATTTCGGGATGTTACATTTCTCCCCCTTTAAAGATTTTCGTCCCCGAAAATCTTACCTGTAAAGAGATTTGGGTACTATTTTTCCATAGTCGCTTCGTCTATCCCATGCCTATTCCATAATACTTTCACAAGTGCAATACTTTTGTTCCTTAATTACTTAACCTCCTAAGCTAGAATTTTTATCAGTTCCTCATCGTAAGTCATATCTGGTTGAATCTCAACCTCTGTTTGCGAAATCACATGCGATGGATCTGAACGACAACGACATAGCATAGACACATGAAACGCATTATGAATCTTCTCTAACTCAGTCGGCAAAGCTAACTGATATGCCAATGGCCCAACTCTCTCGATCACCTCAAACGGTCCAATAAAACGGGGACTTAATTTGCCTTTCTTGCCAAATTTGAGAACTTTCTTCCAATGGGATACTTTCAAGAATACCCTATCACCAACTTGAAATTAAATTTCTTTTCTTTTCAAATCGCATAGGATTTTCTCTATCCAAGTCGCTTTCAAGCAATCTCTGATGACTTCTACTTTCTCTTCTGTTTCTTTGACTAGATTAACTCCATAAATCTGATTTTCCTTAAGCTCTATCCAATACAAAGGTGTGCGGCATTTACGTCCATACAAAGCTTCATAAGGTGTCATCTTCAAACTCTATTGATAACTATTATTATAGGCAAACACTATTAACGGTAAATATTTCTCCCAACTACCTTGAAATTCCAATACACAACATCTAAGCATATCTTCAAGTACCTGAATAACTCTTTCTGACTGACCATCAGTTTGAGGATGGAAAGCTGTACTAAAACTCAACTTTGTACCTAAAGCTTCCTGCAATTTCTTCCAAAATCGTGAAGTAAAACTCAGATCTCTATCTGAGATAATCGATAATGGTACTCCATGTAGTCTCACAATCTCTGAAATATACAAATCGGCCAACTTGTCAAGTGAATAATCCATACGAACTGGGATAAAATGAGCCGACTTCATTAGCTTATCAATCACAACCCATGTTGCATCTTTCTTTCTTGGTGTTGAAGGCAATCCTATCACAAAATCCATAGTAACTCGGTCCCATTTCCACTCCGAAACTAATATAGGCTGCAATAAACCTGAAGGTACGTGATGTTCGGCCTTTACCTGCTGACAAATCAAACATCTAGAAACAAACTCTGATATATCTCTTTTCATTCTTGTCCACCAATACATTTTCTTCAAATCATTATACATCTTTGTACTACCTGGATGAATAGACAAAGAACTGCTATGTGCTTCCTGTAACATCTTTTGAATAAGCTCATCGTTCTTTGGTACACATAACCTATTTCTGAACATCAAACAACCGTCAAAACCGATCTGAAGATCAGACTCTATACTTAGCTCGCACTGAACACTTTTGGCTTGCAACTCACCATCATCCTTCTGAGCTTCATAAATTTCTTTAAGAAACGTCGGTTTAGCTCTCAACTCAGCTGAAATAGAACCATCATCTGATAAGGCCAAGCTAGTATGCAAAGCTTTCAAGGCAAATAATGATTTTCTACTCAAAGCATCAGCAACAACATTTGCCTTACCCGAGTGATAATCGATCACTAGCTCATAATCTTTAATCAACTCTAGCCATCTTCTTTGCCTCAAGTTTAGATCTTTCTAAGTCATCAAGTATTTTAAACTTTTGTGATCAGTGAATATTCGACACTTCTCACCATACAAGAGATGTCTCCAAATTTTTAATGCAAATACAATAGTAGCTAGCTCTAAATCACGTGTCGGATAATTTTTCTCATGTGATTTTAACTGTCTAGAGGCATAAGCAATTACCCTTCCTTCCTACATAAGTACACAACCTAGTCCATTTAAGGATGCATCACTGTAGATCACAAACTCTTTACCCGATTCTGGTTGTACTAAAATAGGATCTTTAATCAACAATGCCTTTAACTTGTCAAAACTCTGCTGACACTTCTCAATCCTTTAAAACTTGACATCTTTCTATAGTAGTATTGTCAATGGAGTAGCTATCATGGAAAATCCCTCTACAAATCATCTATAATAACCTAGCAAGACCAAGAAAACTTCTGACTTCTTATACATTCCTGGGAGGCTTCCAATAACAATGGCTAAAATCTTGCTCGGATCAACCTTAATACCTTCACTTGAGACAATATGTCCAAGAAAACAAACTTCCTGTAACCAGAACTCACTTTTGCTAAACTTGGCATAAAGCTGATTATCTCTTAAAATCTGTAAAACTATTCTCAAATGCTCTGTATGCTAAGTCTCATCATGAGAATAAATCAAGATGTCATTAATGAACACAACTACAAACTTGTCCAAGTAAGGTCTGAAAATTCAGTTCATTAAATCCATGAAAATGGTAAGAGCATTGGTTAAGCCAAATGGCATCACAAGAAATTCATAGTGACCACACCTAGTTCGAAAAGCAGTTTTTGAAACGTCTAACTCTTTAACTCACAACTGATAGTATTCGGATCTCAAATCTATCTTAAAGAACATAGTGGCTCCTTTCAATTGATCAAACAAATCATCTATTCTAGGCAATGGATATTTTTTCTTGATGGTTACCTTGTGAAGCTGCCGATAATCTATGCACAATCACATGGAACAGTCCTTCTTTTTCACAAATAACACTGGTGCTCCCCATGGTCAATAACTAGGTCTTACAAAACCTTAATCAGTTAATTCCTATAACTGAGCTTTCAATTCTTTCAATTCTATTGAAGCCATTTTATAAGGAGTAATAGAAATAGGTGTGGTACTTGGAATCAATTCAATACCAAACTCAACTTCTCCGATAGGAGGCAAAACTAGTAGTTCTTCCGGAAACATATCAAGAAACTCATTTACCACAGGCACTGATTCAATTTTCAACTCTGGATCTTTAGCATTCAACATAAAAGCAAGATAAGCTTCACATCCTTTCCTTAAACATTTTGAGTAGACATAACAAAAATCATGGAAATTGAACTACTTGATTCATCTGAATTAACCCGAAGGATCTCACCACTTTCACATTTAAACTCAATGAATTTCTTTCTACAATTCACTATCACATCATGTGCAGTTAACCAATCCATACCAAGAATCACATCAAACTCATCAAATGGCAATAACATGAGATCAGCCGAAAAATAGTAACCTCTAATCATCAAAGGGCAATTTTTACATACTTTGTTTACTAACACATGCTGACCTAATGGATTCGATACTTTAATCACAAATTTTGTAAACTCTACGAGCATGTTCATACTAGGCATTAATTTCATGCAAACATCGAAATAGGTTGAACCTGGATCAATCAAAGCAATAACATTAACATCATGAAGATAAAATGTACCCGTAATTACGTCGGGGGAAGATGCCTCTTCACGAGCACGGATAGCATAAATCCTTGCGGGTGCTCTAACATCTGATATCATTGTTGTTTCTCTAAATGTAACTCTACCTGCCCCTACTCTGGGATTTCTCTGAGATCTGACTCTAACGGGGGCATTGTTTGATCTTGCACTCGGTATTACTTCTCTTTTAACCATTTTAGGAAACTCCCGAATAAAATAATCCGATGCACCACATTGACCTAGATGACGTCGACCACATTGATGACACTCGAATCTATCAGGTTGTTTACTACCAACACTATCAATCGAAATGGTTTAAGCTTTTGAATCCATAAATCCTCCACCTCTGTTTCGGCTAGAATACTCGCCTAAAAATTTAGATCTCGTAAAGAACTCTCTAGGCCTCTTGGATGTAGACTGAAATGACTTGCTCATATATCTTTTCTTTGTGTCTTGCATCTTAATTTTAGCTTTACCATTTCTTTTTAATAACTCTTCTTCCTTACAGGCTCGTTCAACTAAAACAACAATGTAACATCCTAGATTGGGGGCTCTGCATTTGTGATGTGTTGTGTGTGTATGCCATGCTGTGTGTGTGTGTGTCTTGTGTGTTTAGAGCTTTGGGAAGGCTTGAGGTCAAGCCTGAGCCTTGGTAGAAATTTTTTTTTAGACTCTGTAAGGGAGAACTAGGTGAAGTGGGCCTTTAGGGTACTTGAATGGGAAAGTTAAAACAAAAATATAGTTGGCAAAGTGGCAAGGAGGCGCCACTAAGGGCATAGAAATGTGACACCACAAGGGATTTGAAGGGAGCATGTTCGAATCCCATGTTAAGCAAAAGGAGTGTTTTTTTTTAAATATATGTGCCTGAGGAGTGAGAGGTAGTTTGGTTGGGAATCTAAAGAGTGAGTGTGGATTGAGTCAGAAGATAGGAAGATTAGGATAAGAGAAAAATGAGGGATAGGATAGAGTGGGAAGAGGTGGCCGAATGTGGGACTGTGTGCAAGGGGGAAATCTGTTAAAGTGGATAAGGGCATGCCAAAATTCTCATTTGGTTAAGAGTGTGCCGAAATTTCTTTTTTTTTCCCGAAGCATAGTTTTTTTCTTCTTCTTCTCTCCTCATTTTTTTGGCATTAGAGGATTTCCTCTTCTCTTCTTCTGCCAAAATCGAAACTCTTAAGTCACTATTTGGAGTATCTTTATTTTTCTTTTGGCTTTCTCATCTAGTTCATTTCTACCTTATTCATTGTCGAATCTACCTAGACTCTTTTCTATTCATCTTTTTTTGGATCTCTCTTAAAAGCCGAAAACTCCTAGATCTCATTTGTGGCTTGGTTTTATTTCTTTCAACATTTCAATCTTCTTCCTTAATTGTCGAATCTTCTTGCAAGTGGTAGCCGAAATCTTCTGTAGAGGTAAGTGTTGACTTGTGCTATTATTTTTGTAATCTTTTTCGACTTTTGAGGCCAAAGCCAAATGGCTTGTTGGTTGTTAGGGCCATCTTTAGTTTGACATTTTCTCGAACTCGTGCTCTTTTTGGGCGGCATTCGGGATTTGAAAGAGATCTAATCGCCTAGGTTTCTATGTCAGAAATTGGTAGTATACGAACCATATTATTTCTTTCAGGATTTCAAGGCAAGGATTTCAATTCTACCTAAGTTGATCAATCGATTTCTTTTCGTTATTCATGCCTTAACCTAATGTTTTGTTAAGCAATCATCATAGTACCTTTTGACCAAGATCATTCATGGACTCGAATGTCAGCATATCAAAGGAAGGGGTTGGATCTATAGTCCCAGCCCCAATGTTCAAGAAACACGCAGTGTCTGCTATTCTTGATTGGCCACCGGGTTGTGGGCGACTTCTGAGCAGAACAATAGGCAGTTAGCAATAGTTTCGGCTAGCGATAGTGTCGACATAGAGTGTTTCATCTTACGTGTTTTCAGGTGTGTAAACTTTCAAACACACTATACTATAACTATACTAACGTTTGTATGGGCTGAAAAGCCAGAAAAAGGGCTGTGTAGACAGTCATGATGCCCTTAGGGTTAAGGCTAGGATTGCAGTGCGTGGTATCAGATCGTTTCTTTGCATAATCGAATGTATGTGTGGCGGTGATGTGTTATGAATAGCATGTTGCATTGTTAGGTTTTGTATGTAGATCAAGGATATGGGTTTGATATGAAGGGAATTGCTTAATTGGTCACGTAGTGATCGGTGGCTTTATACGATATATATACATATGTTCATACATTATTTTTATCACATTGTGATCGATGGTGCCGCCACAATGTGTATATATATTTATTTGGTCACATAGTGATCGGTGGTCGTGCTATGAAATATTATTTGGTCACCTAGTGATCGTGTTTGATTGGCAGCATGACTGTCGTGATGGAGTATAGCTGATGGAGGGTTGATTGTAGAAATCCCCACAGTGTGATTGGTTGGTACGGGGTTGGTGTGTAGCAGATGGAAAAACTAGGTTTGGGTTGGGCTTATTGCATTTATATGTGTATGATGATATGTGGGCTAAGGCCAATGTGTGATTATGGATTGGATGAAGTATGTATAATGTGGGAGATTTTTACACACTGAGTCTTGGTGACTTACCCATTTCCTTAACTTTTCAGGTGAGCAGTAGCTCGTGTATGCAGGAGCCGAAGCGGAGTCGGGGGGCCATAAATTTCAATTTCCTTTCTTTATAGTTCGGCAATACTATAAGTTTACGTTTTTTTAAATTTGGGATTTTCGCTATGTAATAAGGCCTTTCAAGGTTGTACTTCGGTTTATTTTATTATTTTACTATTTATATCAAATGTGATACCTTGGCTGGTTAAATATTAATGTAAAAAGTGGGGTTTTCAGTAATCTAAGCATCATTATTTTCAAGACACCGCAGTAAGCAAAAAATTTATCTTCTAAATCACTGTTCTTTCTAAAATTTAATCAAGACTAGATTTTACTTCACCCTGTGACATACCAGATTTGGTCGTAACGCATGGGTCGGGTTTGGGGTGTTTCATTTTGGTATCAGAGCCCAGTTTTAAAACTCGGGCTGTGAATTAGGTCTAGTGGTGTTTTATAGTTTGATGTGAGTTTAAGAAAAAGCTTTGGGTTGGGATATGACCTTCTAGTCTGGCGGCACCTGATCCACCCAGGTAAGTATTCTAACCTTTGATGTGGTATGCATAATTGGATTTGATGGGCTTTATGGGGACATAGATAGGTATGCTAGGGTTTATGGACCTTAGGCCTAGTTAAACAACTCTTAAAATCCATAAGACTTAATTTCTCTAATTAAACATGTCCGTGAACAAGTCGTCGAGTTGGAGTATGGCAACAGGCATACGCATGTCTAGGATTGGATCTAGGGAGAGCTAGGTATTTAAGCGATCCTAGTGTCCCACCTCCTCTTTGCTAGAATCCTACCTGGTGTGCAATGTCTGTTCACCTTAACCTCGAGGACTTGTTAATGGGCCAAAGTTCATAACTAAAACCCGAAAGGGACCAATACCTATTTTTGTAAAATTACTTATATCCCTAGTTTTGTAAAATCACCTAAAATACCTCTGATTTATAAAATTACCAAAATACCCCCTATTTGTAAAATTATCGAAATACTCCTAATTTGCAAAATTACCTAAATACCTCTATAGGGTGAAATTACGAAAATACCATTAGGTGGTGAAATTACAAAAATACCCCTAGGTAGTGAAATGACAAAAATACCCTTGTGTGACGAATGTGAGGTTATGGATGTTACTTTCGTGTTTGATACATTTATGTGATAATTTGTTTGGGAATGCATATGGTTGTTGAATGTATGTGGTTTCTAAAACTAGGAGATACAAACTTGAGACTAAACCTTGTAGATATAATTTCGAATTTGAAAGAACTACTATCGAAACTACCTTCCATAAGATTGTTCGTTATTAATCAGTGGATGAAATTATTAATCCATAAAATTTTTAACCAGATAAATCGTGAACGCTAAACATGAGCACTAGGGGGCATGATGTGCGTGGTCGAGGTAGAGGGAGGATTACTGTGTCAGAACTAGTAGGGTCTGGTCACGAGTTAGGGAATGAGATACCAGCACCACCAGCTGTGGAGGCAGAGTATCAGGACCAAACGGGCAAAGATGATGCTGTGTCCCAGGCGATGCTCCGAGTGTTGGAGAGAGTTGCAAGAGCAGGCATGGGTACGGGAGCTCAGAAATCTGTGCCAGAGCGACTTAGGGCTAATGAAGCGAAAATGTTTAGGGGAATTTTTGGTATAGCTCCTAATACAGCTGAGTATTGGATGGAAGCCGTTGAGCGTATAATGGATGACCTTGACTTCACGAAGAGGAGAAGCTAAAGGAGTGGTGTCTCTTCTTCAGGATGAAGCATACCAGTGGTGGCTTACGGTCAGGGATGGTACGGTGGCTAATCGCATTACTTGGGATTTCTTCAAGTCGGCATTCCAGAATAAGTACATCAGATCGAGTTATGTGGATGTGCAGCGTGTAGGCATTTCTAAATCTGATCCAGGGTAATAGATCGGTAGTTGCTTATGAAGCAGAATTCTTACGCTTGAGTCATTATGCTCGAGGGATAGTGGCCACTGAGCATGATCGTTGTGTTTGATTTGAGGATGGTTTGAGGGATGATCTGCGAGTGTTGATAGCCTCTCAATGAGAGCGAGAATTTGTAGTTTTAGTAGAAAAGGCTAAGATAGTTAAGGAAGTTAAGCGAATCGAGAAGCGAAATAATGAGAGAGACAGGGATAGGAATAAGAGGAATGTTGGATCGTTAGGGTCAACGGGGCGTTTCAAGAAAAGACCTAAGAGGGATGGGTCAAGACAGGGTGTGAGATTTGGGTGTAATGGTCAACCTCAGAGGTGTGGTCGGTGTAATAAATTTCATTCAGGCGAATGTTGGGTAGGTGACAGGAAATGTTTTAGGTGTGGGTCCTCGAACCATCTGGTTAGGGACTGTCCACAGGATCGGGTGGCGCTTGAGCTGTGAGGGATGACTAACACTTCACTGGTAGAGGAGGTCCACAACCGCAGAGAGGTCACGGTCCAGGTAGATGAGGTAATGGTTATGGTCGGGGCCATGGAATGCAAGGCAGAGGTGCAGGAAACACTGATGCAAGACAGCCGGGGTTGGTCTATACAGCAAGACGTCGATAGGAGGGAGATGCACCGGATGTCATAACCGATACGTTCTTGATTTTTGGGTTACCTTTTTCTGCATTAATTGATATTGGATCGACACATTCTTATGTTGTTAGTATAGTATCTGGAACCTTAAGTATAGACTCTGAGGTTATTCTTAGGGAGATGATTGTAATTAGTTCTACTAAGTCGGATCGATAGTGGTGAGCAGATTTGTATAGGGATGTACCCTAGAAGTGCAAGGGTAGTTTTTTGAATATTTAATGGAGCGCCTTTTGGGGAGTTTGACACGATCTTAGGTATGGGTGGTTAGTGAAATATCGGCGAATCTAGGTGTGCGTACCAAGCGTATGGTACTAAAGACTAGTTAGGAGGATGAGGTGGTGGTAATAGGTGAAAGGAGGGACTACCTGTCTAATGTAGTATCTGCTCTAAAGGTTGAAAGAATGATGAGAAAAGGGTGTAGGGTGTTCGTAGCCTTTGTTTGTGTTTTGGAGGTCCAGGATTCAACTGTGGAGAATGTTAGAACGGTGAGGGAGTTTTCTGACATTTTCCCAAAAAAACTTCCCGGACTACCTCCGGATCGTGAGGTGGAATTTGGAATTGATCTTCTTGGGAACAGCACTAGTATCCATTGCACCATATAGAATGGCGCCAAAGGAGTTTGTGGAACTAAAAGCCTAGATTTAGGAATTGTTGGATCAGGGTTTCATCCAACCAAGTGTATCGCCTTGGAGAGCGCCAGTGCTATTTGTCAAGAAGAAGGATGGATTAATGCGTATGTGCATTGACTACCGTCAGCTGAAAAAGTTGACTCTCAAGAACAAGTATCTGTTGCCAAGGATTGATGACTTGTTCGATCAACTAAAAGGGCGTCAGTGTTCACAAAGATAGATTTGAGATCAGGATACCATCAGCTTAAGGTTAAAGAATCGGATATTCATAAGACAGCTTTCACGACCCGTTATGGCCATTATGAATTTTTGGTAATGCCATTTAGGTTGACTAACGCACCAGTGATGTTTATGGATATGATGAATCGGGTGTTCCAACACTATTTGGACCAATTCGTGGTGGTATTTATAGATGATATCCTGGAGTATTCAAGGTCGAAGGAGGAGCATGATTCGTATCTGTGAGTGGTACTACAAATCCTAAGGGAGAAGAAATTGTACGCAAAATTCAGTAAGTGCGAATTTTGGTTAAGGGAGGTTACTTTTCTAGGACACGTTGTGTCGGCTGAAGGAGTCAAAGTTGATCCCAAGAAGGTTGAAGCTATCATGGATTAGGAAGCACCCAAGTCTGTGATGGAAATTCAGAGTTTTTTAGGTTTTGCTGGTTATTACAGGAGGTTCGTAGAAGGATTTTCCTTGATTACGACACCTTTAACCAAGTTGTTAAGGAAGTGAGTACTTTTTATGTGGGGTGACAAGCAACAGGAAAGTTTTGAAAAGTTGAAGAAGGTGTTGATGAAAGCTCGGTGTTGATTCAACCGGAGGCTAGAAAGGAGTTCGTGGTTTATTGTGATGCTTCACACACCGGGTTAGGATGTGTGTTGATGCAAGGCAGAAGAGTGGTTGCTTATGCGTCTCGGCAGTTAAGACCGCATGAGCTAAATTATCCCACGCATGGTTTGGAGTTGGCTGCGATGGTTTTGCTTTAAAGATTTGGAGACACTATCTGTATAAGGAGAGGTCCATCATTTATACAGATCATAAGAGCTTCAAATATGTCCTCATCCAAAAGGAGTTGAATTTGAGGCAAAGGAGGTGGATTGAACTACTAAAGGATTATGATTGTTTGATTGAATACCATCCGGGCAAAGCTAACGTGGTGGCAGATGCGCTAAGCCGGAAGGTGATCTCAGATTTGAGGGTGATGTTTGCTCATCTGAGCCTATATGAAGATGGGAGTTTATTAGTTGAGCTTTAGGTAAAGCTGACATGGATAAATTAGATTAAAGACAAGCAGTTGCAGGATGATGACTTGAGTTCCCGACTATCTCAAATGTAACATAGTGAAGTAAGGAACTATAATCTAAACGATAACGGGGTTCTATGTTTCCAAAAAAAGGTTTGTGTACTGAGGGACGTGGAATTGAGGTGGATGATTCTTAGGAAGCACATAGTAGCCCATATGCTATGCATCCGGGAGGAAGTAAAATGTATTGAAATTTACGAGAATAATTTTGGTTGCTAGGTTTGAAGTGGGAGGTAACTGAATGTGTTGGTAAATGTTTGACATGTCAGCAGGTAAAGGCGAGCATCAGTTATCTTCGAGGTTGTTGCAGCCGGTGAAGATTTCGCAATGGAATTGAGAGAGAATCACTATGGATTTTGTTAGTGGGCTACCTCTTACACCTACTAAGAAGGATTCGATATGGGTAGTCATAGATCGATTGACGAAGTCCGCTTATTTTATACCAGTTCGGGTTGATTACTTTCTACAAAGGTTGGCTAAGTTGTATATAGCAGATATTGTGATGTTGCATGGAGTACCTGGGTCCATTATCTCAGATAGGGATCCTAGGTTTACGTCAAGATTTTGGAGGGCATTACATCAAATGTTAGGTACAAAGTTGGATTTTAGTACGATGTTTCATCTACAGACAGACGGACAGTCAGAAAGGGTGATATAGATTTTGGAAGCCATGTTGAGAGGTTGCATTATCGATTTCAAAGGTAGCTAGGAAGAATTCCTACCATTGGCAGGGTTCGGATATAGTGACAGCTACCAGTCTAGTATTCGGATGGCACCATATGAAGCGTTGTACGGACGGAAGTGTCGTACTCTTACGTGTTGGACGGAGTTGGGTGAACAATAATTATTGGGTCTGAAACTCATATTAGAAATGGAGAATAAAGTTGTGCTGATTCGGGCTAGGTTGAAGGAAGCGTCGGATAGGCAGAAGTCCTATGCTTACCTAAAGCGAAGGGACATAGAATTTACAGTGGGTGATCAGGTTTTCTTGAAGGTATCACCGTGGAAGAAAATTCTAAGGTTTGGACGGAAGGGTAAGCTAAGCCCTAGGTTCATCGGGCCTTATCGGGTGTTAAAGCATGTAGGACCAGTTGCTTATCAGTTTGGGCTACCTTCAGAGCTAAGTAAGATTCATGTTGTGTTCCATATTTCGATGTTGCGACATTACCATTCAGACCCATCTCATGTGATACCGTTGGAGGAACTTGAAGTAAAGCCTGATTTAACTTTTGAAGAGGAACCAGTTCAGATCTTGGAGTAGGATGTTAAGGTTTTGCGAAGAAAATAGGTTCCTTTGGTTAAGGTTCTGTGGTAGAATCATGGATCGGAGGAAGCTACATGGGAGCCGGAGAATGTTATACGACAGTAATACCCTCACCTCTTTTGATCAGGTAATTTCGGGGATGAAATTCTTTTTAGGGGTTAGAATTGTAACATCCTAGATTGGGGGCTCCGCATTTGTGATGTGTGTGTGTATGCCATGCTGTGTGCGTGTGTGTCTGGTGTGTTTAGAACTTTTGAGAAGGCTTGAGGTCAAGCCTGAGCCTTGGTAGAAATTTTATTTTTAGACTCTGCAAGGGAAAACTAGGTGAAGTGGGCCTTAAGGGTACTTGAATGGGAAAGTTAACACAAAAATCTAGCTGGTAAAGTGGCAAGGAGACGCCACTAAGGGCATAGAAAGGTGACGCCACAAGGGATTTGAAAGGAGCAGGTTCGAATCCCATGTTAAGCAAAAGGAGTGTTTTTCTAATATATGTTCGACTGGGAATCTAAAGGAGTGAGTGTGGATTAAGTCAGAAGATAGGAAGATGATGATAAGAGAAAAATGAGGGAAAGGATAGAGGGGGAAGAGGTGGCCGAATGTGGGACTGTGTGCAAGGGGGAAATCGGTTGAAGTGGCTAAGGGCATGCTGAAATTCTCATTTGGTTAAGGGTGTGCTGAAATTTCTTTTTTTTCTCGAAGCATAGTTTTCTTTCTTCTTCTTTTCTCCTCCTATTTTTGGCATTAGAGGATTTCCTCTTCTCTTCTTCTGCCAAAATCGAAACTCTTAAGTCACTATTTGGAGTATCTTTGTTTTTCTTTCGGCTTTCTCATCCAGTTCTTTTCTACCTTATTCATTGTCGAATCTACCTAGACTCTTTTCTATTCATCTTTATTTGAATCATTCTTAAAAGCGAAAACTCCTAGATCTCATTTGTGGCTTGGTTTTATTTCTTTCAACGTTTCAATCTTCTTCTTTAATTATCGAATCTTCTTGCAAGTGGTAGCCAAAATCTTCTGTAGAGGTAAGTGTCGACTTTGCTATTATTCTTGTAATCTTTTTCGACTTTTGAGGCCAAAGTCGAATGGCTAGTTGGTTGTTAGGGCCATCTTTAGTTTGACGTTTTCTCTGACCTCGTGTGCTTTTTGGGCGGCATTTCGGGATTTGAAGGAGATCTAATCGCCTAGGTTTCTAAGTCAGAAATTAGTACTATTCGAACCATATTATTTTTTCGGGATTTCAAGGTAAGGATTTCAATTCTACCTAAGTTGATCAATCGATTTCTTTTTGTTATTCATGCCTTAACCTAATGTTTAATCATCATAGTACCTTTTGACTAAGATCATTCATGGACTCGAATGTCAGCAAATCAAAGGAAGGGGTTGAATCTATAGTCCTAGCCCCAACATTCAAGAAACATGCGGTGTTTGCTGTTCGTGATTGGCCACCGGGTTGTGGGTCGGCTTCTAAGTAGAACAATAGGCAATTAGTAGTAGTTTCGGCTAGCGATAGTGTCGACATAGAGTGTATTGTCTTATGTGTTATCAAGTATGTAAACATTCAAACCCACTATACTATAACTGTACTAATGTTTGTATGGGTTGAAAAGCCAGAAAAAGGGCTGTGCAGACAGTCGTGATGCCCTTAGGGTTAAGGCTAGGATTGCCAGGTACGTGACTGTATTGTTTCTTTGCATAGTCGAATGTATGTGTGGCAGACTGATGTGTTATGAATAGCATGTTGCATTGTTAGGTTTTGTATGTAGATCATGGTATGGGTTTGATATGAAAGGGAAGTGCTTAATTGGTCATGTAGTGATCGGTGGCTTTGCCATGATATGTATACATATGTTCATACATTATTTTTGGTCACATTATTATCAGTGGCACTGCCACAATGTGTATATATATTTATTTGGTCACATAGTGATTGGTGGCTGTGCCACGAAATATTATTTGGTCACCTAGTGATTGTGTTTGATTGGCAGCATGACTGTCGTGATGGAGTATAACGGATGGAGGGTTGATTGTAGAAATCCCCATAGTGTGATTGGTTAGTACGGGTTGGTGTGTAGCGGATGGAAACACTAGGTTTGGGTTGGGCTTATTGCATTCATATGTGTATGATGATATGTGGGCTAAGGCTAATGTGTGATTGTGGATTGGATGCAGTATGTATAATGTGGGAGATTTTCACACATTGAGTCTTGGTGACTTACCCTTGCCTTAACTTTTCAATTGAGCAGTAGCTCGTGGATGCAGGAGCCGAAGCGGACTCGTGGGGGCCATAAATTTTGATTTCCTTTCTTTATAGTTTGGCAATACTATAAGTTTATGTTTTTTTTTTTAAATTTGGGATTTTTGATATGTAATAAGGCCTTTCATGGTTTACTTTCATTTATTTTATTATTTTACTATTTATATCAAATACGACACCTCGGCTGGTTAAATATTAATGTAAAAAGTGGGGTTTTCAGTAATCTAAGCATTATTGTTTTCAAGACACTGCAGTAAGCGAAAAAGTTATCTTGCAAATCACTTGTTTTTTCCAAAATTTAATTAAGACTTGATTTTACTTCACCCTGTGACATACCAAATTCGGTCGTAACGCATGGGTCGGGTTTGGGGTGTTACATTTTGGTATCAGAGCCTAGTTTCAAAACTCAGGCTGTGAATTAGGTCTAGTGGTGTTTTATAGTTTGATGTGAGTTTAAGAAAAAGCTTTGGGTTGGGATATGGCCTTCGAGTCTGGTGGCACCTGATCCACCCAGGTAAGTATTCTAACCTTTGATGTCGTATGCATAATTGGATTTGATGGGCTTTATAGGGACATAGACAGGTATGCTAGGGATTATGGACCTTAGGCCTAGTTAAACAACTCTTAAAATCCATAAGACTTAATTTCTCTAATTAAACATGTCCGTGAACAAGTTGCCGGGTTGGAGTATGGCAATAGGCATATGCATGTCTAGGATTGGATCTAGGGAGAGCTAGGTATTTAAGCGGTCCTAGTGGCCCACCTCCTATTTGCTAGAATCCTACCTGGTGCGCAGTGTCTGTTCACCTTAACCGCGAGGACTTGTTAACGGGCCAAAGTTCATAACTAAAACCTGAAAGGGACCAATACCCTATTTTTGTAAAATTACTTATATCCCTAATTCTGTAAAATCACCTAAAATACCCTTGATTTATAAAATTACCAAAATACCTCTATTTGTGAAATTATCGAAATACCCCTAATTTGTAAAATTACCCAAATACCTCTATAGGGTGAAATTACGAAAATACCCCTGGGTAGTGAAATTACAAAAATTACAAAATTGCTCTCTAGGCCTCTTGGATGTAGACTGAAATGACTTGCTCATCTATCGTTTCTTCGTGTCTTGCATCTCAATTTCACTTTACCTTTTCTTTTTAATAACTTTTACGCCTTTATGTGCTCGTTCAACTAAAACAACAATATAACATCCTAGATTTGGGGCTCTGCATTTGTGATGTGTTGTGTGTGTATGCCATGCTCTCGTGTGTGTGTGTCTGGTGTGTTTAGAGCTTTCGGGAAGGCTTGAGGTCAAGCCTGAGCCTTGGTAGAAATTTTGTTTTTAGACTCTGCAAGGGAGAACTAGGTGAAGTGGGCCTTAAGGGTACTTGAACGGGAAAGTTAACACAAAAATCTAGTTGGTAAAGTGGCAAGGAGGCGCCACTAAGGGCATAGGAAGGTGACGCCCTTGAAGGGAGTAGGTTTGAATCCCATGTTAAGCAAAATGAGTATTTTTTAATATATGTGTCTGAGGAGTGAGAGGTGGTTTTGGCTGGGACTCTAAAGGAGTGAGTGTGGATTGAGTTAGAAGATAGGAAGATAAGGATAAGAGAAAAATGAGGGGTAGGATAGAGGGGGAAGAGGTGGCTGAATATGGGACTGTGTGCAAGGGGGAAATCGGTTGAAGTGGCTAAGGGCATGCCAAAATTCTCATTTGGTTAAAGGTATGCCGAAATTTCTTTTTTTTCCCGAAGCATAGTTTTCTTTCTTCTTCTTTTCTCCTCCTATTTTTGGCATTAGAGGATTTCCTCTTCTCTTTTTCTACCAAAATCGAAACTTCTAAGTCACTATTTGGAGTATCTTTGTTTTTCTTTCGGCTTTCTCATCTAGTTCTTTTCTACCTTATTCATTGTCAAATCTACCTAGCCTCTTTTCTATTCATCTTTTTTCGGATCTTTCTTAAAAGCCGAAAACTCTTAGATCTCATTTGTGGCTTGGTTTTATTTCTTTCAACGTTCCAATCTTCTTCTTTAATTGCCGAATCTTATATAGAGGTATGTGTCGACTTGTGCTATTATTTTTGTAATCTTTTTCGGCTTTTGAGGCCAAAGCCGAATGGCTAGTTGGTTGTTAGGGCCATCTTTAGTTTGATGTTTTCTTTGACCTCGTGTTCTTTTTGGGCGACATTTCGGGATTTGAAGGAGATCTAATCGCCTAGGTTTCTAAGTCAGAAATCTGTAGTATTCGAACCATATTATTTCTTTCGAGATTTCAAGGTAAGGATTTCTATTCTCCCTAAGTTGATCAATTAGTTTCTTTTTTTTATTCATGCCTTAAGCTAATGTTTCGTTAAGCAATCATCATAGTACCTTCTGACCAAGATCATTCATGGACTCGAATGTCAACAAATCAAAGGAAGGGGTTGGATCTATAGTCCCAGCCCCAAAGTTCAAGAAACACGTGGTTTCTGCTGTTCATGATTGGCCACCGGGTTGTGGACCGACTTCTGAGTAGAATAATAGGCAGTTATCGGTAGTTTCGGCTAGCAATAGTGTCGACATAGAGAGTGTTGTCTTACGTGTTATCGGGTGTGTAAACTTTCAAACACACTATACTATAACTGTACTAACGTTTGCATGGGCTGAAAAGCCAGAAAAAGGGCTGTGTAGACAGTCATGATGCCCTTAGGGGTAAGGCTAGGATTGCCAGGTATGTGACTATATCGTTTCTTTGCATGGCCTAATGTATGTGTGGAAGACTGATGTGTTATGAATAGCATGTTGCATTGTTAGGTTTTGTATGTAGATCATGGTATGGGTTTGATATGAAGGTGTAGTGCTTAATTGGTCACGTAGTGATCAGTGGCTTTGCCACATATATATACCTATGTTCATACATTATTTTTGATCACATTGTGATCGATGGCGCTGGCACGATGTATATATATATATATATTTATTTGGTCACATTGTGATCGGTGGCTGTGCCATGAAATATTATTTGGTCACCTAGTGATCGTGTTTGATTAGCGACATGTATCATGATGGAGTGTAGCGGATGGAGGGTTGATTGTAGAAATCCCCACAGTGTGATTGGTTGGTACGGGTTGGTGTGTAGCGGATGGAAAAACTAGGTTTGGGTTGGGCTTATTGCATTCATATGTGTATGATGATATGTGGGCTAAGGCCAATGTGTGATTGTGGATTGGATGCAATATGTATAATGTGGGAGATTTTTACACACTGAGTCTTGGTGACTCACCCCTTTCCTTAACTTTTCAGGTGAGCAGTAGCTCGTGGATGTAGGAGCCGAGGTGGACTCGTGGAGGCCATAAATTTTGATTTCCTTTCTTTATAGTTCGACAATACTATAAGTTTACGTTTTTTTTTAAAAAATTTGGGATTTTTGCTATGTAATAAGGCCTTTCAAGGTTGTACTTCAGTTTATTTTATTATTTTACTATTTATATCAAATGCGACACCTAGACTGGTTAAATATTAAAGTAATAAGTGGAGTTTTTAGTAATCTAAGCATTATTGTTTTCAAGACACCATAGTAAGTGAAAAAGTTATCCTCAAAATCGTTGGTTCTTTCTAAAATTTAATTAAGACTTGATTTTACTTCATCCTGTGACATACCAGATTCGGTTGTAACGCATGGCCCGGGTTTGGTGTGTTACAAACAAACTCTTTTATCTCTAAAACACCAACCGACAGTTGGATATCATCATTGAGTCCATCCTCAAATCTTTTGCACATGATAGCCTCTGTAGGCACACACTCTCGAGTATAATTGTTGAGTCAGACAAATTCACGTTCATAGTCAGTCATAGTCATCTTACCCTATTTTAACTCAAGGAACTCTTTTCTCTTCTGGTCAATGAGCCTCTGACTTATGTATTTCTTACGAAACTCCTCTTAAAAGAAATCCCAGGTAACTCTTTCTTTTGGTACTACTGACACAAGTGTCTTCCACCACTGGTAGGCCGAATCTCTAAGAAGTGACACCACACACTTAATACATTCTTTCGGTGTGCAGGATAACTCATCAAAGACTCTGATAGTGTTCTCAAGCCAAAATTCAACTTTCTCTGCATCATTATCTTTGGTAGCCCGAAACTCTTCGGCCCTTTGTTTTTTGATCTCGTCAACTGGTGGTTTCTCTCTTCTGACTATTTCTGCAACTGGGGAAGCTACATGAGTGGTTTGAGTATCGTGAGGGGGTGGAGGTCTAACAGCCAGGTTCGTACGAACGAACTCAGCAAACCATTCATTCATAGCTTAGAAGAAGGCTTCTCGAGCCCTCCTCCCTGACTAACTGTAACGGGCCTTTCACTACTATCTGGTGGCACCATCCCTTCTGCGGGAGTGGGCGCATTACTCTCTACATCATCTGCACCAGCTCGTTCGGGATCCATAACTATAAAAGAAAAACATTTTAAAATTGTCAGGAGTCGTCACACTATCAAAATATAAGTATGGCATGTATAGTTAGACTCTCACTCATACTGAATATTCTGAGAATCGACTAAACTCTCACTCTGATACCAATAAATGTAACACCCCTTACCTGAGACCATTGCTGGAGTCGAGCACGAGGCATTACTAGACTTAACTTACTAGATCAGGGCATAAAAATTGAAACTGTCCATCTGCATCATGTTCACTAAATTAACTATAACTCGAGTTACGAAACTCGAAATATAGATCTGTAAATTTTCCTTGAAGCTAGACTCATATATCTTCTTACTATAATTTTTCCAGAATTTTTGGTATGACCAATTAGTACAGTTTATTAGTCAAATTCTTCCCTGTTATGCAGATCGACAGTTCTGACCTCTCTTCACTAAAAATCAATTATCTCATAATATACAATTCTTTTTCCTGCACATTTTTTTATATAAAAACAGACTCAATAAGATTTAATTCTATATCTAATGCACAACCTACTTCTATTTCTACTATTTTTGGTGATTTTTCAAAATCACGTCACTGTTGCTGTCCAAACTATTCCCTGCATATAATTACATAATTTCTTAAAATAACTATCAACTAGGCATTACATAACATCCAAAACATGTTCTTAATTAACCATTTAAATAGCTAATCATTACCAAACATTTACATCGTAAGGTCATACACCCAAAATGGCTAAGTCCCTGTACATGCCATAACTTAAAACATTCGAGTCACAAAATATCAATATAATCCTTTGATAGTGTGTAACAATCTCCGACGTCCTTACGATCCCCGAGTTGGCTTGTAAAACTATGAAAAGAAAGAAAGGAATGGGAGTAAGCATTAAGCTTAGTAAGTTTGCATGTAAATAAATAACAACATTCTTAATGCATTATCATATTCTTTTCTTACCAAAATTATTTAAGCCTTTAACTTAATATACTCAAGTCTTAATTCTTACCTGTACCTTTTTAGCTTGAATTTGTCTTACCTTTCCTTTGGTATACTCTTTAAATTTTCCTGTTGAACCACTTGGAATACTAAGGATACGTGGGTACCTTTCCTTGTGAAACTTAACCATTGCGATGTCTTGACATGGTCTTACGTGGTATCATTGGCTTATGAACTCACCAATGCCATGCCTTGGCATGGTCTTACATGGGACCTCTACCTTATAAATTCACCAATGCCATGCCTTGGCATGGTCTTACATGGGACCTTTGCCTTATAAATTCACTAATGCTATGCCTTGGCATAGTCTTACATGGGACCTTTGCCTTATAGTAACTTATCAATGCCATGTCTTGACATGGTCTTACATGATTTCCTTAAACCCTAATGTCATGACATTTGTATCCTACACTTTCCTAAGGTTCAACCGGGACATTCTGAGATTGCTTCTTCGTCAATTCATGCTTGAGTCTTTAAATGATAAATTTATAGAATAAATATGTAAATGCTGGAATTTAATAGTATCAAATGTAAATTAATAGAATATTACATTTATTTACCACAAACTTACCTCGAAACAAAATACGATAAACTATATCGATTTAGTCCACTATCTTTTTCTTTCCCCGATCTAACTCTGAATTTTGTTCTTCTTGATCTATAATAGAAAATTTAGCTTATTTAATACTCATATTTATCAAAACAGTCCTTAAGTCTAACTTTGGCAAAATTATAATTTTGCCCCTAAACTTTTACATATTTACACATTTGCCCCAAAGCTCAGAAATTATACTTTATCCCTTATTCTTATGTTTCATGACATGCTGATCATTTTTCCCTTCTATGAAAACATCAAATTCTCACTCTAACATGTACTTATGAACATTAGGTATTTTTACCGATTAAGCCATTTTACTCGTTTTCACTTAAAATTACTTAGAAAAAGTTGTTTAACATAATTTCAGACTTCATATTCTATCATAAAACATCAAAATAAATAAATTTCACCTATGGGTATTTTTCAAAATATGAACCCTAGCATGAATTATTGATAGAATAAGCTAAACCGAGCTACCGGGGATTCAAAAATGTGAAGAACATTAAAAATAGGGCTTGGAATCACTTACTATGGAGCTTGGAAGCTTGAAACAAACCCTAGCTATGGTGAACACTTGAAAATTTGGCCTAATGAAGAAGATGAGCATATTTGCCATCTTTTTCCCTCTTTAATTTCTTTTTATTACCGAATGACTAAATTACCCTTCATTAAAAACTTTTGTTCTTTCTACCTAAATATGTCCATTTTGGTCCATGAAAATATAATGGTCTAATTATCATTTAAGGACTCCTACTTCAAACCCTCATCTCAATCAAGTACTCTATAAATTAGAACCCCTATTCAGTAACTTTTGCAAACAAGTCCTAATAGGCAATTGAAGCATGAAATCAATAAAATTTCTTATCAATACTTTAACACATGTATTTAATCACTCGGTAAATCATAATAATTAATCGTAATAAACTTTTATAGCTTGAATTTATGGTTTCGCAACCACTATTTCATTTAGGCCCTATTTTGAGATGTTACATGTTGAGTCTATTGAAATTGTGGTTAGAGTGTCAAGCCCCTTAGGCAAGTGTGTTTTGGTGGATAAGGTGTAAAAAAATTTCCCATTGATGTTTCGTGGTTTATGTTTTTCGGTTCATTTGATGTTGTTACCATTCGATGAGTTTGACATAATTCTGGGCATGGATTGGCTTACTTTGCATAATGCCATCGTTGATTGTAAGACAAAGAGTATTGAATTGAATAGTTAGAATGTTGAGATAGTTTGAATTGAGTCTAGTGATATTAAAGGATTACCAATTGTTGTATCTGTGATGAATGCTATGAACTATGTGAAAAAGGGTTGCAAAGCTTATTTGGCATACGTGATTGATACAAAAGTATCGAAAAAGAAAGTTGAATCTATGCCTGTGGTATGTGAGTTTCCAGATGTGTTTCCTGAAGAGTTACCAAGATTACCTCCGATTAGGGAAGTTGAATTTGATATTGAATTAGTGTCAAAATCTACTCCTATTTCGATAGCTCCATATAGAATGGCCCCAACTGAATTGAAAGAGTTGAAATCTCAGTTGCAAGAATTAACTGACAGAAGGTTTGAACGACTGAATTTTTCACCCTGGGGAGCTCTTGTACTATTTGTGAAAAGAAAGATGGAACTATGAGAATGTGTATTTATTATTGACAATTGAACAAAGTGACGATAAAGAACAAATATTCACTACGATGGATCGATGATTTCTTTGATCAGCTGAGAGGAGCTACAATATTTTCTAAGATAGATTTGAGATCGGCTATTATCAATTGAGAGTTAAAGAATCGATGTACCGAAAACTGCCTTGAGAATGAGGTATGGACATTACGAATTCTTAGTGATGCCTTTTGGACTAACAAATGCCCCTGTAGTGTTTATGGACCTGATGAATCGGATATTCAGACCTTATTTGGATCGCTTTGTGGTGGTGTTCATTGATGATATTTTGATCTATTCACGTGATGAGATACAACATGCCGAGCATTTAAGATTTGTGTTACAAACTCTACGTGAGAAATAGTTGTATGCAAAGTTCAGTAAGTGTGAATTTTGGTTGCATGAAGTTGGTTTTCTAGGGCATATTGTATCAGCTGCTGGGATACGAGTTGATCCGCACAAAATCTCTGCTATTTTGGAGTGGAAACCTCTGAGAAATATGTTTGAAGTCCGTAGTTTTTGGGACTAGCAGGATATTATAGACGGTTTGTGAAAGGCTTTTCTATGATTGCAACTCCATTGATAAAGTTGATACAGAAGGATGTTAGATTCGAGTGGTCAGAAAAGTGTCAACAGAGTTTTGAACAGTTGAAGGTATTGTTAACGGAAGCACCAGTGTTGATTCAACCTGAATCAGGGAAAGAGTTTATAGTTTATAGTGATTCATCATTGAATGGTTTGGGCTATGTACTGATGCAAGAAGAGAAAGTGATTGCTTACGCTTCGAGACAGTTAAAACCGCATAAAAAGAGCTACCCAACACATGATCTTGAATTGGCTGCGATTGTATTTGCATTGAAGATTTGGTGTCACTATCTGTTTGGAGAGAAATGTTACATCTATATTGATCATAAGAGCTTAAAGTATCTGATGAATCAGAGGGATTTGAATTTGTGTCAGAGAAGATGGTTAGAATTGTTGAAAGATTATGAGCTTGTGATAGATTACCACCGGGTAAAGCTAATGTGGTAGCGGATGCCTTAAGTCGTAAATCGTTATATGCTTTGCGAGCATTCAGTAATCAGATAGACTTGTGTGATGATAATGTGGTTGTAGCTGAATTGAAATTAAAATCGTTGTTTTTACAACAAATATGTGAAGCTCAGAATTTTGATAATGAGTTGTTAACAAAAATAGTTCAGTGTAATACAGATGTTGTATCAGAATTTCGAGTTGATAGTGATGATTGTTTGAGATTCAGAGATCAGATTTGTGTTCTGAGAAATTCAGAGTTGATCCACACGATTTTGATGAAGCTCACAATAGTCATTTGACTGTACATCCGGGGAGTACGAAAATGTATAATGATCTAAAATAGTTCTATTGGTGGCATGGTATGAAAAGAGACATTTGTGACTATGTGTCGAAGTGTTCAGTTTGTTAGCAAGTTAAGGCTGAACATCAAGTTCCATCTGGGTTATTACAACCAATTTTGATTCCTGAGTAGAAATGTGAGAGGATTATGATGGACTTTGTGTCGGGTTTGCCCTTATCTCCGAGCACGAAAGATACAATCTGGGTAATAGTGGATGATAGAGCGAAAATCATTTCATTTTCGATTATTCTTTAGATAAGTTGGCTGGACTATATATTGATGAGATTGTGAGGTTGCATAGAGTACTGTTATCTATAATGTCTAACAGAGATCTGTGGTTTACCTCACGATTTTGGAAGAAATTACAAGATGCTTTAGGTACTAAATTGCATTTTAATACTGCGATTCATCCACAAACAGATGGTCAATCCGAGTGAATCATTCAGATTCTCTAAGACATGTTGAGATGTTGTATACTCAAATTTGAAATCACGTGGGAAAAGCATTTATCATTGATTGAATTTACGTATAACAATAGTTTTCAATCAAGTATCAAAATGGCACCATATGAGGCTCTTTACGGTCGAAAGTGTTGAACCCCATTGTATTGGTCCGAACTGAGTGAGAACAAGATTCACGGGGTTGATCTTATAAAAGATACTGAATAGAAAGTGAAAGTAATTCATGAAAGTTTGAAAGCGACCTCAAATCGTCAAAAATCCTACGCAGATTTGAAACGAAAAGATATTGAATTTGAGATTGGTGATAGAGTGTTTTTGAAAGTATCTCCATGGAAGAAAATACTTCGATTTGGCCAGAAGGGCAAGCTGAGTCTGAGGTTCATTGGACCATATGAGATTATTGACCGAGTTGGGCCGATTGCTTACGGTTGCTTATAGATTGAGATTTCCATCAGAGTTAGAAAAGATCCATAACGTGTTTCATGTGTCAATGCTGCGACGATACAGATCAGACCCGTCTCATGCCATCGCACCTACTGAGGTTGAGATTTAGTCAGACTTGTTGTATAGTGAAGAACCGATCTAAATTTTGGCACGAGAGACTAAAGAGTTGAGAAATAAGAAAATTTATTTAGTGAAAGTACTTGGCACAAACACAGAATTGAAGAAGCTACGTGGGAGCCTAAGAATGTTATGAAAGAGCAACATACACAACTATTCACTGGTAAGATTTTCGGGGACAAAAATCCCTAAAGGGGGAGAGGTGTAACAACCCACTTTAGACCCTAGTCAGAACAGTGGTTCAAGACCACAAATCTGAGGTCGTAAAAATATTTTAATATTATTTTTAGTGTGAATAGTATGTGACATAGTTTGCATGAAAATTCTGTGTGATGATTTGATTGTTTTATTGTCGAATTAAGAGAAATGACTTAATCGCATAAGTGAAAAATAAAGTGTGCTGATTTATGAGTATTTATATGCTATGGCTTTGAAAAGTTGAAGGTTTTATGTGGTAATTTAGCCATTACTTTAGATAGTGGATGGCATTAGCCCATATTAACCTTTAAAAATGTGTTTCATAAGCTTATATTATAAGGTCAAAATAAGAAATTGTTGATTAAGGAATTATAATATGATAAGAATATGAAAATGGACTTTATTTCATGCATTCTTCCACCGAATTTCAAAGGAAAAAGAAAGGTTAAAAGCTCTCATACATTCGGCTACTATCAAGCCAAAATTAAGGTATGTTTTGAGTCAGCTTTCGATACTTTCTACGTTTTGTAATCGTTGCTTCGTGCTCTAGCTAGCCCATGTAGTTTTATGAATTGATGATGTTTTTGTGATGAGCCATTGATGAACACTTAAGCTTTGTGATGTTAGTTGATGAAATATGAAAGCTTGGTGTTGGGTTAATATAGTTTGTATTTGAGTTTTTAGTGAAATTGAGTATTTTGGGCTAAATTATGAAAAGTGTAAATTGAGGGACTAAAATGAAAAATAAATGAAATGTGTGGACTTGTATGAGACTAGGGAGAATTCAGCCTAAGCATGGTGTAATGAAATTATATGTATTTGGTGATTTGATGAATTAAGGACTAAAGTTTTGAAATGTGATAATGTAAGGGCTATTTTGCAAAATGCCCTAAATATGTATGATTGGATTAAAATGAATGGATTGATGATTGAATTGATTGAATTCGAATGTGTATAGACCAAGAGAGGAGAGGTTCGATCAAGATCGAGGCAAAGATAAAGTGCTCGATTAATCACCGTATCGATAGTTCACGTCCGAGGTAAGTTCGGATATAATACGTATATTTAGTTATGTTTAACTTTATGAAATGAATGGTATGATATTGTTAAATGTGGATGCTATGTGATAGATTGAGTTAAACGGCACTAAGTGTGCGAATTCACAAATGTGATCGAGATAAATAGCACTGTGTGTGTACGGAGTAATATAAGCTTCAGCTTTATGGTTGGCACTGTGTGTGCGATACCGATTCAAGATCGATTTGATATGATGCACTAAGTGTGCGATGCTAATTAATCTTCGATTAACTATTTAGGCTCTAAGTGTGTGAATAAACTAAAGAAGGGATGGCTATCGATCTATGTGATTCATGAGGATTGGGTAGCTTAAATATTTGACAACTAAGTGTTGGCTAAGGTATGTTGGAAACCTATGTGGTTGATGAAATTACGGATGATTTTGTGAAAGGTTTATTGAATTTACTAGTTTTGGATGATATGAGATATTAGAGAATTAATCTACGTGATGACATGTTTTGAATTAATGTATTTTGTTATGAACTTACTAAGCTTTGGGAAGCTTACTGTGTGAATTGTTTCTCTACCTTGCAATGTCAGTAAAGCTAGCTCGGATCTGGGATCACCAACTTCTCAATCACACTATTGGCATTCTATTTTGGTACTTTAGAAAGGATGTATATAGTTGAAATATGGCATGTATAGGCTAGTTATGTGTATATGTTTATGAAATGAACTTAGCCATACTTTTTGGCAAGTTTTGAGATGATGAATGCTTGGATGAATAAGTTATGTGATTACATATTTTGGTATGGTATGATGCATATGAAATGGTTAAGTTTTGGATATGCAAATGAATGGTTAGTGCTTTTGATGATGTGAGTTTGAGTCTTTAAAATTGTCATGGTAGGAATTGGTATTGAATGCATGGGTTGAATAACTATTTTTGGTATGTTTTTGGTGGTAATATGTGTATAAGATGTTTTAGTTAATATGGCTTGTAGGTTTGACCCTTATGGGTGGCATTTTGGCCTTGTAAATGGCCTATAATGTCACACGGTTGTGGCACATGGGCGTACCAATAGACCGTGGGTGAATTGGCAGAATGTAGCTTAGTAGCACACGGCCTCAACACGGGTGTGCTTGGTGGCCATGTGAGAAATGGCAGTATATGATCTAGTAGTACACGGCCTTTGCACACGGGCATGCTTGGTGGCCGTGATGATTTTGGCAGTATATAACCACGGGGAGCACACACGGGTGTGTCAAGTAGCCGTGGATGAGGCACGGCCTACCCCAGGCGTGTATCCCCTGTATTTTGGTTAAATTGTTATGTTTTTGAGAACTTTTGTATGTGTTCGGTTTAGTCCCAACCCCTCTTTAGTATGTGATAAAGGTCTCATAAACCTTAATAAGGGACAACATGATTGTAAATGAGTGTGATTGAAGATGATTGACTTTGTGTTGTAAATTTAGATGTTAAATGTTCTGATTGATCGGTAATGCCTCTTAGCCCTATTCCAGCAATGGTCTCGAGTTAGGGGTGTTACAGCTCAGGTTCAGAATCTACTAACCCTTCACTATTCTGAGCGGTTATAGCTTGAAGTTGCTCTTTTGGGTTAGTCTCAGTGTTACTTGGCAAGCTACCTTGTGGTCGTTCGGAGATCAACTTAGCGAGCTGCCCTAACTGGTTCTCAATTCCTTTAATCGATGCTTGTTGATTTTTAAGTGTTGTTTCAGTGTTTTGGAAACGAGTTTCTTACATCGCTATGAATTTTGTCAGCATCTCCTCAAGATTTGGCTTCTTTTCCTGTGGGTAGGGCTGTTGTTGGAAGTTTGGAGGGAGTTGTTGTCTCTGATTTCCTTGACCACCCCATGAGAAATTTGGGTGGTTCCTCAAACTGGATTATAAGTATTACTATAAGGGTTATTTTGAGATCTGAAATTATTACCCGTATAGTTTATCTGTTCACTTTCCATGTCAGGATTATCGGGTGGGTACTCAAGATTCGCCACACCTCCTAGATTTGAATCACCTTGCATTACTTGGTGTACCTCTGAGGAACCACACAAACCATCAATCTTTTTATTTAACATCTCTACTTGATTTGATAGCATGGTTACTACGTCGAGGTTGAAAACTCTGGCTATTTTTGTTGGCCTTGTCCTTGTAACTTTCCACTGATAGTTGTTCAATGACATCTACTCTATAAACTCATAAGTCGCCTTAGGAGTTTTTTTATTCAGGATTCCTCCGGTTGCTAAAGGGTTCACACTATTGTAAAAGGTTTGGACATGTTACCACAAGAGTAATCCATGGTGTGGGCACCTTCTCAATAGATCTTTATATCTCTCCCATGCATTGTATAGTGTTTCTAAATCCATTTGCACAAAAGAAGAGATAACATTCCTTAATTTAGCTGTTTTGGTTGGCAGAGAATATTTTAATAAAAATTTTTCGGTTATTTGTTCCCATGTAGTGATTGATCCTCGTGGAAGAGAATTCAGCCACTGTTTAGTTTTATTCCTCAAAGAGAAGGGAAATAATTGAAGACGAATGGCATCATAGAAACGCCTTCAATTTTGAAAGTATCGTAAAATTTTAGGAAATTTGCCAAGTGATTATTTGGATCTTCATCCTGGAAACCATCAAATTGAACAAATTGCTATATCATTTGTATAATGTTAGGTTTTAGTTCAAAATTATTAGCACCTATAGTAGGTCTAACAATACTTGATTAAGTTCCTGATAAAAAAGGTTTAGCATAATCATACATAGTTCGAGGAGAATGATTTTCAGCCACCTCTAGAGGTAGCGGGTTATTCTTGGCCATCTCTTCGATAGTACTAATTCTGTTCTCTTGCTCTTCTTGTATGTAGTTTAAGCTTCGCCTTTTTTCTCTACGATTTATGCAAACGTACCTCGATATCACTGTCGTAAATCAAGGGTCCCGTCGGGTTCCTTCTATTCATAAACTAGACGTACCTATAAGGAAAAGAAAAATAAAAAGAAAATTAGAAAAGTAAAAATAAAATTTAATTGCAAAAATAAAATAAAATATGACTAATGTAATAAAAATTGAGCTTTCTTAATATTTCAGTTCCCCGGCAACGGCGCCAAAAACTTGATCATGTATCAGTGTCTTAAAATTTATAATATGAATGATCTAGCCCAAAAACTAACTGTGACAATGACTTGAGGCAAGCGCACCTATCAAATAGTAGTATAGTTTAGTGGCAAGACCGGATTATCGAACCCAAAGGAACCAAAAGTACTAATACTAACTTTCTTTTTATTATTTTACTTAAGAATTAAGGGAATTGTTATCTAATCTAGAATTAACTAACTACTAAGCTAAAGATGCTCAGACAAAGAGAAGGAATTGGGGAAATAGTTGTGGAAAAATCAACTGATTAAGACAATACCCAAGGAAGAATCCACCTAGACTTCACTTGTTATCTAACTCTGAACCAGACGATTTATTCACTTGACTTGATCTGTAGGATTCCCTAATTTATAGTAATACCTCTCTCGAGGCTACTAACGTATAAACCTAGGTTGATTCATTGAAATCTCTTTCTAATTAAAACCCCTAGAATTGCATTAACTCGATCTATGGACTCCCATATTAGGTTTGACCCTAATCCGGCAGATTTTCGTCTTCCTGTCTCTAGGGTTGTGATCAACTCCGCTTAACTATGCTAGATCTACTCTTAAACAGGGTCTATTCCTCCTCTGCCTAAAAGCATAAACGCTTGAATCAATATCCTAAAATATCAAAGCAAGAATTAAAAACACATAGTTAAGAACAAATCAAGTATTTATCATACAACCCAGAAAATAATAACAAGATCCGTCTTAGGTTTCATCCCCCTCAAGTATTTTAAGGGTTTAGTTCATAATCACAAAATAATACATCTCAGAAGAAAATATAAAATAAAACATAAAGAAACCCTAAAACCCCCTGAAGGATTTGAAGGAGAGATCCTCAGTCTTGAGTATGATTCTGGCTTCTTGAGATGAATCAACTGGCTTTCTTCGAGTGAATCCCACAATTTGGCCCCTCGGCTTGGCTCTTTGGCCTAGCTAAATGCCCCTTGAAGGTTGGCCTCTAGTGTGTTTATATAGGCTTTTGGATTGGCTTTCTTTGCCTCTACGTCCCCTATTTCAAATAGAGTTCAAATAGGTCACCTCAAGGACACGGCCATGGCACACGCCCGTGTAAGTCGAGGCCAGGCCATTTCTGGGTCTGTTAATGAGGCAAGATCGTATGGGATTGGGCCCAGGCCGTGCCAATTTCATAATTTGGCCCATTTACTCTATTTTTGGCCCTTTTCTCATTCATTTCATCATCCGGTGCTCTCTTGAGTATAAACATGAAAACAAAGGATTAAGAGCACCTATTTCCATAATTAAAGGGATAAATCATCCAAAAGTATGCTAAATGTGGGATTAAAATGTGTATATTATGGTTTATCAAGCAGCCACTTGGGTATAAGGTTTCAAATCTACTTGAGATATGACATATATAGGGATCTTATATTTGTTTAATTAAGTCATAGTTAAAGTATCCAAATGTGTTGGCGTAAAATAGTTTATGGTTCGGTTGTGTATAGCCATGGATGATGGATCATGTCGATTGTAATTGTGCTAGTAATAGTTCCCCCTCGTATAGGGGAAGATAGTTTGGTTTTCATGGTTTAAATGTGAAAATTCAAGTGTTATAATTGATGATTTGAGAATGATATGTGATGATGTGTGAATATGTGCAAGTGAGGGTGGCCAAATGGCTTGGAAAATAGCCTTGAATTGGTCCACGCGAGTAGACACACGGACATGTGTCAAGGCCATGTGTGACACACGGTCAGTCCCATGGGTGTGTGACTGGGCCGTGTGTAGTGTTGACCATGGGCTAGACACACGGGCGTGCGCCTAGGCCGTGTGCCGCTTCTAAGGTTGTTGACATCATAAACATAATACCCAGGTTTTCACACACGGGTTAGGACACAGACGTGTCGAGGCCGTGTGAGGGACATGGGCCAGGGACACGGACTTATGTCCAACTGTGTGAAAACCCTTGTAGGTTTTAATTAGAAAATAAATTCCACACTGGCTAGGGACATGGGCATGTGTGACCATACGGTATGCCCACATAGGCGTGTCCCATTTCACATGAGTGTGTGGCCTTGTTAAGGCAAAGTTTTTCTAAGTATTTAAAAGTTCTCGGTTTGATTCCGAGTCCTTCCGTTTGCATGTTTAAGGCCTCGTAGGCCCATAATGAGGATGTTTTGAATGTGAATGGGAAGTTTTATGTTGGAATGAAATTTTATAGCCCAAATTTGTATGTTAAGTCCGATAATTCCTCGTACCCGATTTTGATGTTGACTATAGGTAAGGGTGGTACAAGTCCCGATCTGAAATTCTAAGTCGAGTCGATTCACACTGTATCCTTTTTGCTTGCATCTTACTATCATTTTTTTAAGCTTCAAAGATTTGCTGCAAAAATGTTGGTCTAGCTTTTAGCTCAGCTATAATAGAACCATCATTAGATAATGACAATTAGGTATTCATTGCTTGCAAAGTATATAGGGATTTCCTACTCAAAGCATCTGCCACTACATTGGCCTTTCCCGGATGATAATCAATAACAAGATCATAATCTTTCAGTAACTTAAGCCATATACACTGACTCAAATTCAAATCTTTTTGTGACATCAAGTATTTCAAACTTTTTATGATCAGTGAATATGTGACATTTTTCACCAAACAAGTAATGCCGCTAGATTTTCAATGCGAACACTGCCAATTCAAGGTCTTGTGTTAGGTACTTCCTTTAATGTGGCTTTAGCTGTCTTGAAGCATAGGCTACTACTTTCCTTCTTGCATTAAAATAAAACCTAAACCATTCAATGACGCATCACTATAAACTATAAATTCCTTACCCGATTCTAGTTGAACTAACATAGGAGCTTTTGTCAATAAACCTTTTAATCTATCAAAACTCCACTGGCATTTCTTAGTCCACTGAAATTTCACATCTTTCTGTAACAAACAAGTCACCGAAGAAGCTATCATTGAAAAAACCTTTACAAACCTCCAATAATAACTAGCTAGTCCCAAAAAACTTTAGACTCGACACATTTTTTTGATGGCTTCCAATTAACAATGGCTGAAATTTTATTCATGTCTACTCTAACACCTTCAGCAGATACTATATGCCCAAGAAAACTAACTTCCCGTAGTCAAAATTCAAATTTACTGAATTAGGCATACAATTGTTTCTCTTGTAGAGTTTACAAAACTATTCTCAAATGCTCAGCATGTTCATTTTCATCTCGGGAGTAAACCAAAATATTAGCTATAAAAACCACCACAAACCTGTCTAAAAATGGGCTGAAAATTCTGTTCATCAGATCCATAAGCACTGTAGGTGCATTTGTCAAGCGAATGGCATCACAAGAAACTCATAATGTCCATACCTGGTTCTAAAAGTTGTCTTTTCCACATCTGAATCTTTTACCCATAGTTGATAGTATCCAGAATCAGAGATCAATCTTTGAAAACACATTGGCACTTTTTAACTGGTCAAACAAGTCATCAATTCGAGACAATGGGTACTTGTTCTTTATCGTAACCTTGTTGAGCTACCTATAATCAATACAAAGCCTCAACGACCCATTTTTCTTCCTTACAAACAGAACCAGCGCACCCCAAGGTGAAAAACTAGGTCGAGCAAAACCTCTGTCAATCAATTCTTGCAATTGTGCGTTCAACTCTTTCAATATGGTGGGACCGATCCTGTAAGGTGCTATAGATATAGGTGTTGTACCCGGAACAAGATCTATAGAGAATTCTACTTCTCTATCCAGTGATAAACCAGGTAATTCTTCTAGGAATACATCAGGGAATTCACATACAACCGGTACCAACTGAATCTTTGACTTAGACATTTTAGTATCCAACACACATGCGAGATAAGCGTCATAACCTTTTCTAACATATTTCTATGTTGATATTGCTAAAATCACATTAAGTAATCCATCCAGTTTATCAGATTCAACATGAAGTAATTCATCATTTTCACATTTCAATACAATATATTTCTGCTTACAATTCACCACTGCATCATATTGGGTTAACCAATCCATTCCCAAAATCACATTAAATTCATCGAATGGAAGTAGCATCAAGTCAGCCAAAAAGCAATAACCTTTTACCATTAATGGAAAGTTCTTAAAAACTTTATCCACCATAACACACTGGCCTAGGGGGTTTGAAACTTTAACCACAAATTCAATGAATTCAACAGGTAAATTCTTAACAGATAATAAGTTCGTGCATATGTATGAATGTGTGGAACCAGGATCAATCAAAGCAGTAATATCCGTATCAAGTAGAGAAAATGTACCAGTAATGACGTCTGGTGTAGAGGAATATTCTCTAGTACGAATAGCATATGTCCTTGCAGGTGCTCGTGCCTCAGATCTTACTACTGTATCCTTGGTAGTACCTCGACTACCACTAACATTGCTAGGATGATGGGGTGGTCTCCCTCTCGAGATAAGATTACTAGGCTTTGGAGCTGCTTCTATCTCTTTTTCAACTCTTTTTGGGCAGTCTCTAAGAAAATGGTCAAGTGGACAACATCCAAAACAAGCTCTACTTCTAGACCAACATTCCCAATGATGAAATTTATTACAATGTTTACATTTCAGTTTGGGATTACCAACACTACCCACATTGGTCACAGATGGAGATGAGGACTTTGAGTCAGAACGTTGAGAGCCTCATTCTATTTTAGAATATCCGTAGAGGTGGTCACATGATCATAATACTTCTTTAATTTCTTAGAAGCAAATGAATGTGACTCACTCATAGTTCTTTTTCTAGAAACCCGACCCTCTCTTTCAGCTTGTTTCTTTTCTTTACTCAATTCCTCAACTTTGTGTGCTCGACTGGCTAACACTGCAAATTCTCTTATTTTGAGAATTCTAATCAATAACTTGATATCTTCATTTAAACCCTCTTCAAAGCATTTACACATCTCAGCCTCGGTTAGAACCCATTCTCTGGCAATTTGCTCAACCTGACAAATTCTCGTTCATAGTCAAATACAGTCATGTGTCCCTGCTTGAGATCTAAAAATTCTTTCTTCTTTTGGTCCATGAACCTTTGACTCACATACTTCTTCCTGAATTCAGTTTGGAAGAATTCCCATGTAATGCACTCTCTCGGTACTACCGAAGTTATGGTATTCCACCAATGATAACCTGTATTTTTTAGTAGAGATACCACACATTTAGACATTCAGCAGGCGTACAAGATAACTCATCAAAAACCTAGATGGTATTTTTTAACCAAAATCCAGGCCTTTCTGGATTATCATCTGTGGTAGCTCTAAATTCTTCCTCCCCATGCTTGCGGATTTTATTTATTGGAGGCTTACCAATTCTAGCGAGTTTAGCACCCTATGGTACTTTAGGAATCGGTTGAGGAGCAAGTGGGGGCGGTCATTGTATAGCAGGGTTTGTTCTTAAGTACTAAGTAAACCATTCATTCATCATTTGAAAGGAGGCTTGTTTTGCCTCCTCACTTCGACCCTCAGACACGGGCCTTTGACTACCAAACATAGACACAACTCTTTGAACTGAAGCGGAAGCATTGCTCTCAGCTTCCTTGGATTAAGCTATAGCTCAGTTGGATGACATTACTATATGAAAAACACATTTAAAATGATCAGGATTCATCACACTATCACAATTTATATAATGGCATGTATAGCTAAACTCGTGGTTGCTACGTTGAATCCAAGAATTGACTAAACTGTAGCTTTGATACTTTTAAATGTAACACCCTTAACCCATATCTGTAGCTAGAACAGGGTTACAGAGCGTTACGAGAAATTTCAAATTTTCAACATATACATCCATGACCCATTTTCCATACTTTGATAACTTTTCAAATTGAAACCCCAAATAGATAGTTTAAACTATTACAATTTCAAAAATATCAAAATTACTAAAAACGTTACAAGAAAACTTAACCCAATTAGGCCTTGAAAGTTTTTCTCTCTCTCCTAGGGTTTTCATATATTTTTAAGGTTGAAGATGACAAAAATAAGATGGTATTTCTTTAATCATCTTTTTAATTAATTAAATTATTTCAATTTCCAATTTAGTCCTTACCTTTTTTTCTATAGTTTCATGGATGCGTCACCAAGAAAATCTACATATCTTTCTTAATGGTCTAATTACCATATAAGGACTTGTAGATTTGAAATCCATAGCTATTTAATTCTTATAGCTTCTAGAATTTAACTTTTGCATTTTATGCGATTTAGTCCTTCTCGTAATTAAGCACTTAATCGATAAAATTTTTGTATAAAAATTTTCACACGACATGTATATCATAATACAGACGATATAATGAAATAAAAATAAACGTTATGTTCAGATCGGATTTGTGGTCCCGAAACCACTATTTTGATTTCACTGAAAAATGGGCTGTTACACTTTTAGCTTGTAATTCATTATCACATTTCTGAGCCTTGTAAATTTTTTGTAAAAACATCGGTTTAACTTTTAACTCAGCTAGGATAGAACCATCATCAGACAAGGTCAATTGCATATTCATCACCCTCAGAGCAAATAAAGATTTTCTATTCAAAGTATCCACGACTACATTTGCTTTCACCTGGTGATAATCAATTACTAACTCATAGTCTTTCAACAATTCAAGCCATCTTCGTTGTCTCAAGTTTAAATATTTCTGTGACATCAAATACTTCAAGCTCTTATGATCGGTAAATATGTGGCATTTTTCACCGAACAAATGGTGTCACCAAATTTTCAATGCAAACACGATCGCAGCTAACTCCAAATCATGCATAGGATAATTCTTCTTGTGTGTCTTTAATTGCCGGGAAGCATACGCTATCACTTTGCCTTCTTGCATTAAAACACATCCTAAACCGTTCACTGACGCATCACTGAAAATCACAAATTCTTTACCCGACTCAGGCTAAACCAAAACTGGTGATTCAGTTAACAATGCTTTCAACTAATTAAAACTCTGTTGACATTTATCAGACCATTGAAACTTTACATCTTTCTGTAATAACCGAGTCATCGATGTAGCTATCATTGAGAACCCTTTAACGATTCTCCAATAATAGCCCACTAATCCTAGGAAACTTCTAACCTCGGATATGTTTCTTGGTGGTTTCCAGTCAACAATCCTGAAATCTTGCTCGGATCAGCTCTGATGCCTTCCGCCAAAACAATGTGTCCCAAAAATCTAACTTCTTAAAGCCAAAACTCACATTTGCTGAATTTAGCAATTATTTGTTTATCTCTCAACATTTGTAACACAATCCTCAAATGCTCGGCATGTTCAGACTCATCTCGGGAATAGATCAAAATATCATCAATGAATACAACAATGAATCTATCTAAATACGGTCTAAAAATTCTATTTATCAAATCCATAAAAACTACAGGAGCATTAGTTAACCCAAACGACATAACAAGAAATTCATAATGCTCGTACCTGATAATAACCAGACCGCAAATCAATATTTGAAAATATTGTTGGTCTTTTCAAATGATCAAATAAATAATCAATTCTCGATAAAGGATACTTATTCTTAATCGTAACCTTGTTAAGCTATCGATAATCGATACTTAGTCTCATTAATCCATCTTTCTTCTTTACAAATAAAACTGGTGCACCCTAGGGTGAGAAACTCATTCGTACAAAACCTCTATCTGTTAACTCTTGCAGCTGAGCTTTCAATTCTTTCAAGTCTGTCAGAGCCATTCTGTACGGAGCTATCAATATTTATGATGTTCTCGGTACAAACTCAATAGCGAACTCGACCTCTCTGATGGGTGGCAATTCGGGTAACTCTTCTAAAAACACATCTGAATATTCACAAACCATTAACACTTGTTCAATCTTCGATTCAGACACTTTTGTATCAAGTACATATGCGAGGTAAGCATTGCAACCCTTTCTCACATATTTCTGTGCTAGCATAATCGATATTACAATAGGTAAACCACTAAAATCATCGGATTCAATAGGAAGTGTCTCCCCATTATGACATTTCAACTCAATAATCTTTTGTCTATAGTTTACAATAGCATCATGCAGAGTCAACCAATCCACACCCAAAACTACATCAAACTCATCAAACAGTAAAAGCATCAAATCGGCCAAAAAATAGTAACCCTGTGTCATTAAAGGGCAATTCTTGCAGACTTTATTAATTAGAACATACTGACCCAAGGGGTTCGATACTTTAGCCACAAATTCAGTGGACTTAATAGGTAACCTCTTACTAGACACTAAGTTTTTACATACATATGAATGGGTTGATCCGGAATCAATCAAAGTAGTTACATCATAATTAAAAAGAGAAAAAGTATCGGTGATAACATCTGGAGCTGATGCATCTTTGCGAGCGCGAATAGCCTAAGCTCTAGCTGGCGCTCGAGCCTCAGATCTCACAGTAGAATCCTTTGTTGCGCCTCAGCTACCACTCATATTTCCAATATATTTTGGTAGTCTCCCTCTTGCAGTTGTATTGCTTAGTCGAGCAGTCAGAAGTTCGTCTTTCTCAAGTAACTTAGGATAATCACGGATAAAATACTCCTACGAGCCACATCTAAAATAGGCTCTATCATCCATCCAACATTATCCAAAAAGTTACCTACCACACCATTGACACTTAGGTTTGTTGGCCTTGATACTACCAACACTTGCTACTAAAATGGCTTGAGCTTTTGAACCTGCGTGTTGTTTACCATGATCTCTATTGGAATATGTAATGCCGCAAAAATATAGGGTCATTAATTTTTCATATTCTGACATAAGTTGCTTGTTTTCTTTACTGGCTAAGTGGTTTGGGTGTGTATGGGAGTGTGTGAGAAGCCTGGGTTCAAGTCTTTAATTTTGCAGAATTTTTAGTTTTTTCTCTTAAATGAACCTGGATATTGGCACTTAGGCCTTATTAGTAATAATGCTTGTTTTATGACACAAGAAGAGCTTATGGTCTAGTGGCAAGATGGCGTGTTGTGTAACTCAGAGGTCTGAGTTTCAAGTTCTAGGTTACGCAAAGGAGGGTTTATTTTGCTGCTTGAGCTATGTAGGTAGAAGAGTTGGACTAAAACACTATTGAGAGGAGTTTGAACTGGTCATGGAGGGATTTGTAAAGCAAGTCGAGGAGGAGATTGGGGAGAAAAATCAAGGAATTTCAAAATGGGAGGTTGGTAGGGTGTTGTGGCCTATTGGGACTCTAAGGCTCTATTGGAATTCAGCTAGGGGAAATAGGGAGCAATTTTGACTGTAGTCATTTCTTGGTTTCGACTTTTAGGGTGTTGATAGGAGAGCTGCCGAATTTCTTTCCTTGTCAATTTGGGGATTTTACTTTTTGCATTTCGGGTTCTCTCTAGTTTTCCTTGTGCTACGAAACTGACCACTCGTGTCATTCCCTTCTAACCATTTGATCATGTCAAATAGTCGAGTTTTAATATTTATAAAGAATGATCGATCCTATAGACTAACTATGATAACGATTGAGGCAAGTGCACCTATCAAACAATAGTATAGTTTAGGCAAGATTATTTTATCAAACCCAAAGGAACCTAAAAGTACTACTACTCACTTTCTTTCAATTATTTAGCCTAAAATATGGAGTGATTGGTTTATTAATCTAAAAAACTAATGAAAAACTAAACTAGATGCAAAGACAAAAGAATGAAACTTTGGGAGAAGACTATGGAAAAACTCAGTTGATTTTAGACGATACCCTCAGGAAGAATACACCTATGACTTCTCTTGTTATCTAACTTTTAATTCATATGACTTCTTTACTTAGCTTGATCTGTGAGACTCCCTAACCTATATTAAACCCTCTCTCGAGGCAAATAATGTATAACCTTAGGTTAATTAATGGAACTCTGGTTCTCTTATAATAACCCCTTGAGGAAGTAGTAAGTCGATCAATGGACTCCCATATTAGGTTTCACCCTAATCCGATAAAATCTCATCACCCTATCTCTAGACTTGCGATCAACTCCACTTAATTATGCTAGAATTACTCTTAGGTAGGGTCTATTCCTCCTCCACCTAAGCACATCAGATTAAATTAAGCAACATAATTAAGAACAAACTAAGTACTTATCATATAATTTAGAAATCAAATAACAAAATCCATCATAGGTTTCATCCCCTTCAGGTATCTGGAGGGTTTAGTTCATAACGAAATAAGAAAACACCTCAAAAGAAAAGATAAAACAAAACATAAGAAATCCCTAAAACCCCCTGAAGGAATTGAAGAGGAGATCCTCTGTCTTGAGTAGAACTCGGCTTCTTGAGATGGATCAACTGGCTATCTTCGAGTAATTCCCTGAATAAAAGCTCTGGCAGAAAACTCTGCCTAAAAACTTGATTATCTAGAACGGCTACCTTGGGTTGTTTATATAGGCTCTTTAGATGCCTTACTTGGCTCCTAAGTACCTCCTTCAAGTAGAATTACTATTAAGGTGTTTAAGTAGACTTAGAAGTATGTTTCTTTGGCTTCAAGCATCCAAATTCGAGTGAAATTGCTTATTGTCGTGGCAGGGGCATGCCTATGGCACACACCCGAGTAAGTTGTGGCCAGACCATGTTGGACTTTTATCGATGAGGCACGGCCATGTAAATCGGGTTGAGGCCGTGTTCTAATTAAATGGCAAGGCATGGTTGTGTGGCTTGATGTTCAGGTCGTGTTGATTCTTGGGTTGGCCAAATTTGGTCCGTTTTAAGCCTGTTTTACATTCTTTTTATCCTTAGGTGCTTTCTTGAGTATAAGACATGAAAAGAAAGGATTAAAGCACCTTTTTACATAAATCATGGATAAATCATTCAAAAGTAAACTAAATGTGGGATTAAATATGTTACTTTTACGGTTTATCACCGTTCATTTCATTTTTCTCTTCATCTTTGCTATCTTCCTTCTCTTCTTGGTTGAACCTAGCACCTACTCTCCCCTTCCCTTTTTCTTCATCCATCGGTTTCTCTCATAGTTGAACCTTCCTTTTCCCCTTAACTTCTGTCCATCTTTTATTCTAGTCTGGCCGAATATCACTTTTGTTAATCCCTCTCTGGGTCGATCTACTACAAAGGTTCTAACTATCAGTAAGTGTTCATACTCCTCACCTTTAGATTAAATCTATCCTCTGCTTTCCTTTTTAAAATCGAATACACCTATGCCCTTCTTTTCTTATTCCAAAATTGAATACCCCTTTACTAATCGATTGTTATTTCCTACTTCTTGTATTTTGCCCATTATGATTCTAGGGTCTTCCTCAAGGAGTGGTGGAGTGTGAACGGTCTTGGGGAGTCACACCTTCGTTCTCAACATTTAGTTAAGGTAAAAGCGTTGCCTTATGTTCATTGGGGTTAGGCTGAATGTGCCCTATCATTCCTAAATAGATTTTGATTATATTTTAGGAAATCAACAAGGGCGTGTAATCGTTTCTGAATAGCTATCGTACGAGGACCAAGGTCACCTTTATTCAAACAAGGTAAGAAGGGTGTTTCAGATTAAGCATCAATAAGAGGGTGCTTTACCCTAATGATGAAAAGGACTAACATTGGATCTCATTTGAATCTAGGTTGGGTGCTCGTGGAATTTGGAACAATTTCATAAATAGGTGTGTAATCACACTATCGCTTCTGTAAGTTGGCAAAAGCTGAAAAGTCAAAAAGCTGAACCTTAACATTTGAGGCCTCACGAGCGTGCAATCACTCATGTGGTCATCGAGCTACAAATCATGGGCGATAAATTGTAGAGGCCACCACGAGCGCTCTCGTGCTCTTGGGCCGTTATGCGCCTCGTTGGGTGAAATGGGCAGTATGCACCTAATAGGCTCGTGGGCCCCACACAGATAAAATCCATGAAAAGTGGAAGATATTGGATTGTGCCATGTAGTTCGCATAGCCATGACTGAATTTTGGCTGGATGGGCCACACGAACGCGTGGGCCCACTTGGGCTGAATATTGGGCTTTGGGACCATTTAAACTATTTTGACCATATATGTTACCTGTATCGCTCGAGGTGACTGCAGACCTACGAAAAGATCGTTAATTGCATCAAAACCCCAAAGAAGGTAATGAACAAAATACCCCTAAAGGGCAAATTTACTATTTTACCCCTAATGCATGGAAACAATCATTTTACCTCTAGAGGCAGGTTGACTGATGAATGTATATTATTTGTGTGACTGTACTGAGTAGGAAATTTTGCTTACATTAACCTTTATGACATGACATGCTGCATTGAGTTGGGATTCTGGTATGGAGGAAGTACTGTATTGGTGGCTTTGCCACATTCACTGTTACTGGTGGCTCTGCCACAATCACTGTTACTGGTGGCTTCGCCATATATACTGTTACTGGTAGCTCTGCTACATTATTATTACTGGCAGCTATGCTACAATATTGGTGTGTTGGTTGGATGGGTCGATTTTATCCCTACATGGTGTTTTGGTTGGTACGGGTGGTGTGTTGGTTGGATTGGGGTGGGTTGCATATTTGCACCATACTAAATTGTATTGGGCTTAGGATCACAGTGTTACTGTAATAGGCTAAGGCCCACACTGTACTGTTACTAAATAAGGCTTAGGCCCAGATTGTTACCGCATATATTACTGATTGAACGATGGGGGATTACACACTGAGTTTCATAAACTCACCCTTTCTTTTAACTGTACAGGTAATCCCTAGCCTTAGACAATTTGGAGTCACGAGGGATTCGGAGGTGGCCACACGTTCGTTAATATTTTGTTTTGGACTTAGTTATTTAAATTTTATATTGGGTTTACGATTATGTAATAAGGCCTTTGGTGGATTTAATTCCTTTTTGATTGGGTTTTTAATTTCTTATTTGAACTGCCAACTGATACAAACAAGCTTTCAAAAATAATAATTGTTTTAAAGACAAACACACATTTTTCAAACTTCAAGTTGGTTTAATTAGAGTAGCTTCCACGTTAAGGAACTAATGGTTGGTGAAATTGTTTTAATAAGTGATTTTTCAAACTTAATATGTTAACTTACCAAATGTTTTTTTTCCATGCAATAAAAGCTAAATGGGTTTTAACTGAAAAATGGTTCTCTATCAACAAGCCTTGATTTCGAAAGACATTTCAATGTGACATGTCAGATTCAGTCGTAAAGTTAAGGCCGGGTTTGGTATAACATCCTTAAAATGGGGCCCCTACATTTTTCATGTGTTGCATGTGTTGATCTGTCTGCTGTGCTAGTTTAGCATAATTTGGGGTCTAAGCATGACCTCAGGTTAGGCCTGAGTCATGGTCAAACATTTTTGTTTTTGTACTTAGTGAGAGGGAGCTAGGAGAGTTAGGGGTTAAAAGGAATTATTGGGAGTTTTAGACACAAGAAGTGCCTTGGTAAAGTGGCAAGGAGGCGCCACTCAAGTCACAAGGGAGGTGACGCCACAAGGGGGTAAGGAGGACCTTGGTTCGAGCAGTAGAAATCTCACTTTCTACTTAATATTTTGATGCCACAAGCAAGGAGGAGGAGTGCTCAGGAGGGACTCTCTTGAATGGATGAGGATGTGATCATCAGATTTGAATTGAATAGATGAAGGCGAGGAAAGTTAAATCTTATCAAACTCATTTTGGAAGAGTTGGCCGAATGGTGGACTGTGGGCAAGGGGGATATCGGTTTTGGGGAGCTTTTGGTGTAGCCGAATGTCCCTCTAAGCTCTTTAATTTGATTTCTTTTTTTTCCCTTCTCAAAGTGCTTGGTCGAATCTTCTTCTTCCCCATCTCTCTCTCATTTTTCTTCTTCTCATTCTTACACAAAGTCGAAACTCAATACCCTCCCTTCTTTTCTTTACCTTGTGGGTCATTCATTGTTAGCCTATATTACCGAATCCACCATCTCTATTCACCTTTTCTCCTTCCTATTTTGCTCTAGCCGAAATCAACTTTCTTATCTTCCATTCGGTATCTTCTTCACTCTTTCAAAACCTTTTGTGCTGGAACCCCTCTCAATCACCTATTGCCGGATCTTTTCTCCTCCATTGCACTTACCCTTCATCTTAAGCATCTTCAAAGCTGAATCTAATTCTTCCTTTTGGGGTTGTGGCCAAATCTCTTGGTAAGTAATATCTTTTTTCTTTTCTTGACTGATTTGTGTAGTGACCGAAACTCACTTCTCTTTCATCCTTTTTCCATTTTAGATTTAAGTATTAAAACTCTGTTCATGTTCATTTAGGGTGTGCCGATCCTTAGTGAATAGAGGCCGAATCAATTGTAAGGTAAGGATATGACAACTTCTTAGTTTCGAGATTTATGCCATGGCCGAATGGCCCTATGATTCATAATGATGTGTTAAAGCCGATTGTAGGGAGAAGTGAAGTCTAACGCAGTGGATCTTTGGGTTTCAATTTTTGATCCAGGTAAGGGTTCAACATTTAGATCTATTCCTTACTCGTTCAAAGGCCGAAGGCTAACCATTTGTGTGTTCTAGTGTCTGGCCGATTGCAAGGGGGATCATTACGTAGCTTCGGGATTTGGTTGGAAAACAAATCGACATTAAGGTATGTACTACCTTCTTGCGACACAATTTCGAGATTTTGTGAGTAAGCCGAATGGCTTCAGATCTAAGGGGTGATGTTGGCCAATTGTAGGTGCAGTGAGGGCATACGTTTTGGGATCTCGTAGTATCGTGTAGTTTTGGGATTTAGCATTAGATCCACATACAGTCAGGTATGTAACGCTTACACACTTTATTAGTATAATATGCCTATTATGTTATTGTTATAGCCAATGAAATTGGTGATTATGCCTTGTGGGCATGAGCTTGGATTCCGGATAAGTCTCCTGTTATGTGATTTTTGATATTCATCATCATGATATTGATATATGCTATGCTATGCATTATTGCATGATACATGATATTATGACACGTATGATATGGACATGATGATGGGATTGATGAGAGGAGGGGGAAGAAATATTTGGACTGTCACCAGTGGTTTTGACCACACGAGTTGGCCCTGATCTTGATATTATATTTTGTGACTAAGTCCAGTGGTTTTGACCACCGGTGGTTTTAACCACATATGAATATTGTGACTCGTCCGGTGGTTTGGTACCACATTGGGTTGGCCCACATGTTGATTACGGATTGTCATTAGCGGTTTTGACCACACGATGGGTTGGCCCCATCACTTGATTTGTAACTTCGGTCATCAGTGGTTTTGACCACACCGTTATATATATTTGTGACTACGGTCACCAGTGGTTTTGACCACCAGTGGGTTTGACCACATGGGGTAGTTGAAGGAGATTGGATGGGTAGGTTATGGTTGCATGATTTGCATGATTTGCTAATGATCTGTGTAAGTGCGTGCACTATCGGGTGGAGATTTACACACTGAGTCTTGGTGACTCATCCCTTCCCTTATATTTTGCAGATGAGGCGTAGATTGCGGATACAGAGCCGGGGAGGTCTCGAGGCGATCATGCATGTTCGATTGGGTTTTGATTCCTTTTAGTTCAACTTCAATTTTATTAATTCTCTTTAAATTCGGTTTTTGGATTTATAATAAGGCAGCTAAGTATTATTTTGGGTTTTTATTATTTGCTTTTATTTTGATTATATTATACCTATGTTGGATATATGGACTTATTAAATTAATCAGTAAAAAGTAATGTTTTCAAAACTATAACTCCTTCGGGTTTTTAAACGTTACCATCGGGTAACAAAATTCACAAGATGACAACAAAGGTAACTTGGATGTTTTCTAAAACTTGAATTTTTTTTACAACTTCAAGAACAAAAGATTTGAACTTGTCTACACTCAAGTCACTCGATTGTAATAGTTATCTATGGATTTTTATACTCTAAAACGATAAAGAGTTTTCAATCAAATTTAACCGTAACTCGTTTCTTTAAAAATGTTTTCACCCCGTAACAAACCAAATTTGGTCGTGGTGTGCTGACCAGGTTTGGGGTGTTACAATTTTGGTATCAGAGCCAAGTTCAAAAGCTCAGTTGTGGGCCCGAGGCCCAATATGTTTTAAGGTAGGGTTTTGAAAAGTTTTGTGGAAAAGGTACATAGGTTGAACAGCATGGCACCAAGTCTCCGGCACCAATCCATCCAGGTAAGTATTCCTAACTGTTGTGTGAATTATATGTGGGGGTGATGGGTATTTCGAGATCGTAGATTAGTAGAATGGGAGTTATTGGACCTTAGGAATAGCTTACTCCAACACAAATCACATAAGACTTAAAGATCCATTAAACAAACCTGTGAGTACGTCACTAAGTTAAGGGTATGGCAACCGTTCTGCGCATGTCTAGGAATGGATTCAGGGGGAGCTTGGCATTTAACCAATTCTAGTGACTCACCTCCTCTTCACTGGAATCCTATCTGGTGCGTAGTGACGGTTCACCCTAGCTAAGACGACTTATTCACAGGCCGAATTTAATAATTAAAACCCGAAAGGGACCAGCCATCCTGTTTTGTAACACTCTAAAAATTAAACCTTGATTTCAAAATTGCCACAGTAACCTTGATTTAAGAAATGACTAAAATACCCTTGATTTGAAAAATGACCAAATTACACCTGACTTGTAAAAAAATTACCAAAATACCCTCATTATGGAAAATTACCGAAATACCCCCGAATTGAAAATTTTCCAAAATACCCTTACTTTGTAAAATCACATGAAACCATACTTTCGAAAATTACGAAGATACCCTTGGTTTATGAAATTACCAAAATACCCCCAATTTTTAGAATTTCTAAAATACCTATGATTTGTAAAGGTTTTCCAAATTAACCCTAATTTATTACTAAAAATACCCCGATAGGTTAAATTACTAAAATACCCCCGGGTAGTGAAATGATGAGAATACCCCTACATGTGGGATATGGGTGGAGGACGTTGTTGATGAGTAAATGTGATTCACTGTATTAGGGTAGGTAATTGAACTGAAAAGTGTGTTATGATCGAAAGAACCACTACCAAATTTCTTTACATAAAACTTATTCGTGGGTAATCAGTGAAACGGAAGCTAATTCATAAAAATTTCTTCAGCAGATTAAATCGCAAATTAGATATGAGTACTAAGGGACGTGGTCATAATGTGCGAGGGCGCGGTAGAGGCGGAATGACCGTATCAGAACCCGTTAGGTCTGGTCAAGGGTCCGAGAATGAGATACCACCACCACCAGCTGCTGGCGTAGAGTGTCATGATCAAACGGGGGAAGATGCAGTGTCACAGGTGATGCTGCAAGTGCTGGAAAGAGTGGTTGGAGTAGGTGGAGGTACAGGAGCTCAAAAATCTATATCTGAGTGACTCCGAACCAATGGGGCAAAGGTATTCCGAGGAGTATATGGTGTGGCACCCAATACGGCTGAGTATTGGTTGGAGGCGACAGAACGAATCATGGACGATTTGGATCTAACGATTGAGGAGAAACTAAAGGAAGTAGTGTCGCTTCTCCGTGATGAGTCATATCAGTGGTGGCTCACGGTTCGGGATGGTGCTACAACGGATGATCTCACTTGGGATTACTTTAAGGCAGCATATCAGAATAAGTATGTCGGGACCAATTACATTGATGCGCAGAGGAAGGCATTTTTGAGACTAGTTCAAGGAAGTAAGTTCGTATCGGAGTACGAGATAGAATTCTTAAGATTGAGCCGATATGCTCGGGCATCATAGCTACGGAGCATGAGCGATGCGTCAGATTTGAGGACGGATTAAGAGACGATCTGAGGTTGCTGATTACTCTACAATAGGAGAGAGAATTTAGTGTTTTAGTGGAAAAGGCCAAAGTTGCGGAAGAAGTAAAGCAGTTGGTTAGACGGAATCAGGACAAGGGTTGGAATAAGAGGAATTTAGGATCATCTGGGTCTACCAGGAATCAGTAGAAACAGGGTAGATATAGTGGGCCGAATCAAGCTGCTAGGCCTACTGCTGCTGATACTCAGTGGCCGCCATGATGTGCTCGATGTGGAAAGTCTCACACGGGAGAATGTTGGACTAGAAATAGGGGATGCTTTGAGTGTGGATCAATGGGGCACCGAGTGAGGGATTGTCCACAGAGGTCAGCTAGGTTGCGCCTGGGATCGAGTCGTACTCGAGCAGGGAGGGATGGTCAGCAGCCACAGAGGGGCAGTGGTGCTGCTAGGGGAGGTAATGACTCTGGTAGAGGCCGTGGAGCACCGGGCAGAGGTACAAGTGGTACAGAGGTGAGACAACCTGGACTGGTCTATGCAGCGAGGCATCGAGAGGAGGGTGACGCACCGAATATCATAACTGGTACATTTCTAATCTTTGGATTACCATATACTGCTTTGATAGATGTGGGTTCGACGCATTCGCATGTTGCCAGTAGTATAGTAGAGATTATGAACCTAGACTTCGAGATTACTTCTAGGGAGATGACCGTAATTAGCCCTCTAGGTCACTCTGTAGCAGTAAATAAGTCAGATAGGGATGTACCCTAGAACTTCAAGGGGTCGTGTTTTTGGTGATTTGATAGAACTGCCATTTGGGGAGTTCGATCTAATTCTCGGGATGGACTGGCTGGTGACGTACCAAGCCAGTTTGGATTACGCGGCTAAGCGTATGGTGTTGAGGAAAATGGAAGGTGAGGAGGTGGTGATGATATGTAATAGGAGAGATTACTTATCCAATGTGGTCTCTACACTGAAGGCGGAGAAAATGGTAAGGAAGGGTTGTGAGGCATTCATGGTGCATGTTTGTGCTTTGGGAGCCAAGGATGCAGCTGTAGAGAGTGTCTGAACTGTGGGGGAATTTACTGATGTATTCCCAGAGGAACTTTCGGGTCTGCCTCCTGATCGGGAAGTAGAATTTGGTATAGACCTGTTACCCAAGACTGTGCCAGTGTCTATAGCCCCGTATCAAATGGCGCCAAAGGAATTGGTGGGGTTGAAGGCTCAAATCCAGGAGTTGTTGGATCGAGGTATCATTCGACCAAGTATATCCCTTTAGGGAGCACCTATGCTCTTTCTTAAGAAAAAAGATGGTACAATGCGGATGTGTATAGACTACCGCCAGCTGAACAAGTTGATGATCAAAACCAAGTATCCATTGCCATAGATTGACGACTTGTTTGATCAACTTAAGGGTGCATCGATTTTCTTGAAGATAGACCTCAGGTCGGGGTATCATCAACTCAAAGTGAAAGAAGTTGTTGTTCATAAGACGGCATTCCATACTCAGTATGGGCATTACGAGTGTTTGGTGATGCCGTTCGGGTTAACCAATGTACCGGCAGCATTCAGGGACTTGATGAATCAGGTGTTCCAGCAGTACTTGGACCAGTTTGTCGTAGTATTCATAGACGACATATTGGTGTACTCAAGGACTGAGGAGGATCATGATACGCACTTGCGGGTGGTTTTGCAAATTCTAAGGGAGAAGCAGCTATTTGCCAAGTTCAATAAGTGTAAATTCTGGCTTAGGGAAGTAACTTTCTTGGGTTACGTAGTGTCCGCAGAAGGGATTAGAATGGACCCTCGTAAGATTGAAGCGGTGTTGGATTGGAAATCGCCTAGGTCGGTTACAGAAATTTGCAGTTTTCTAGGTCTGGCAGGGTATTACCAGAGATTTGTGGAAGGATTTTCTCTGATCGCGGCGCCGTTGACCAAATTATTAAGGAAAAGAGTTCCATTTGTATGGTCAAAAAATAACAGGAAAGTTTTGACAAGTTGAGGAAGATTTTAATGAAGCTTGATTACGAGTATAGACTGAGGCGGAAAGGTATTCACGTTTCTTGTGATGCATCGATATCTTGGCTTGGGATGTGTCTTGATGCAGAAGAGAAAGTAGTGGCATATGCATCTCGGCAGCTTGAGACCGTATGAGGTTAACTACCGACACATGATTTGGAATTGGACTGTAGCGGTTTTATACGAAAATATGGAGACACTATTTATACGAAGAAAAGTCGATAGTCTACACGGACCACAAGAGTTTGAAGCATCTTTTGACGCAGAAGGATTTAAACTTGAGACAGCGAAGGTGGATTGAGTTGTTGAAGGACTACGACTGCTCGATTGAGTACCATCTGTGTAAGGCTAACGTAGTAGCTAATGTGCTGAGCCGTAAGGTGGTCACAGACCTGCGAGCGATGTTTGCTCACCTTAGTCTGTATGACGATAGGAGTTTGTTAGCAGAATTACAGGTAAAGCCGACTTGGGTAGAGCAGATTAAGGAGAAACAGTTAGTAGATGAGGGTTTGAATGCTCGAAGGTTGCAAGTTTAGAGTAATGGGTTGGAAGGATACAGCTTGTCTCACGATGGAGTGTTGTGTTTTCAAGGGAGAGCTTGTATGTCGAAGGACGTCGAGTTGAGGTAAAGGATTCTTCAGATACATAGCGATTATCGTTATGCATCCCGGAGTTAGCAAGATGTACCGGATTTGCAGCGATTACGGTGGCCAAGACTAAAGCGAAGTGACTGAGTTTGTGGGTAAGTGTCTGACGTGTCAGCAAGTTAAAGCTGAACATCAGTTGTCGTCAGGTTTACTTCAGCTGGAGAAGATTCCTCAACGAAAGTGGGAAAGGATTACCATAGACTTTGTCAGTGGGCTACCCCTTACGCCTACTAAGAAACACTCAATCTGGGTGATTGTGGATCGTTTGACCAAATCAGCTCATTTCATACCGGTAAGGGTTGATTATTTGCTTCAGAAGTTAGCTAAGTTGTATGTGGTCGAGATAGTAAGGTTGCATGGTATGCAGTGTCAATTATCTCGGATAGGGATCCGAGATTCACATCAAGGTTTTAGAGAGCTTTACATCAAGCTTTGGGAACGAGGTTGGATTTTAGCACAGCTTTTCATCCCAATCCGATGGACAGTCTGAAAGAGTAATTCAGATTTTAGAGGATATGCTAAGGGGCTGTATTCTGGATTTCAGTGGTAGTTGGGAGGAGTATCTACCATTGGTAGAATTCGCTTATAACAATAGTTATCAAGCGAGTATCCAGATGGCACCATATGAGGCACTGTATGGACGAAAATGTTGCACTCCTACGTGTTGGACAGAGTTGGGTGAACGGCAGATATTAGGTCCGAAATTGGTGGCAGAAACTGTGGATAAGGTTAGGGTGATTCGGGCTCATCTTAAGGAAACGTCAAACAGGCAGAAGTCTTACGCTGATCTAAAATGCAGAGATATAGAGTATTCAGTGGGTGATAAGGTTTTTCTGAAGGTATCGCCATGGAAGAAAGTGGTGAGATTTGGGTGAAAATGGAAGCTAAGCCCTAGGTTTATCGGGCCATACACGGTGTTGAAGCGAGTAGGATCGGTAGCTTATCAGCTCAAGCTACCGACAGAGTTAAGTCAGATTCACAACGTTTTTCATGTTTCGATGCTTAGGCGCTATCGGTCAGATCCGTCACACGTTGTGCCAGTTGCGGAGATTGAGGTGAGCTCGAACTTGTCTTTCGAGGAGGAACCGATCTGATTTTTGATCAGGATGTCAAGGTCTTGCGTGGGAAGTCAGTTCCCTTGATGAAATTTTTATGGCAGAACCATGGTACGAAGGAGGCCACGTGAGAACCAGAGGATGTAATGCGATAGCAATACCCTCAACTCTTCTGTTCAGGTAATTTGAGGTCGAAATTATTTTTAAGGGGGTAGAGGTGTAACATTAAAACGGGGCCTCTGTATTTTTCATGTGTTGCATGTGTTGATCTGTCTACTGTGCTAGTTTAGCATAATTTAGGGTCTAAGCATGACCTCGGGTTAGGCCTGAGTCATGGTCAAACATTTTTATTTTTGTACTTAGTGAGAGAGAGCTAGGAGAGTTAAGGGTTAAAAGGAATTATTGGGAGTTTTAGACACAAGAAGTGCCTTGGTAAAGTGGCAAGGAGGCGCCACTCAAGTCACAAGGGAGGTGACGCCACAAGGGGGTACGGAGGACCTTGGTTCGAGCAGCAGAAATCTCACTTTCTGCTAATATTTTGACGCCGCAAGCAAGGAGGAGGAGTGCTCAGGAGGGACTCTCTTGAATGGATGAGGATGTGATCATCAGATTTGAATTGGATAGATAAAGGTGAGGAAAGTTAGGAGCTTGAATCTTATCAAACTCATTTGGGAAGAGTTGGTCGAATGGTGGACTGTGGGCAAGGGGGGCAATCGGTTTTGGGGAGCTTTTGGTGTAGCCGAATGTCCCTCTAAGCTCTTTAATTTGATTTCTTTTTTTCCTTTCTCAAAGTGCTTGGCCGAATCTTCTTCTCCCCCATCTCTCTTTCTCTCTCTTTTTCTTCTTCTCATTCTTACACAAAGTTGAAACTCAATACCCTCCCTTCTTTTCTTTACCTTGTGGGTCATTCATTGTTAGCCTATATTGCCGAATCCACCATCTCTATTCACCTTTTCTCCTTCCTATTTTGCTCTAGCCAAAATCAATTTTCTTATTTTCCATTCGGTATCTTCTTCACTCTTTCAAAACCTTTTGTGTCGGAACCCATCTCAATCACCCTTTGCTGGATCTTTTCTCCTCCATTGCACTTACCCTTCATCTTAAGTACCTTCAAAGCCGAATCTAATTCTTCCTTTTGGGGTTGTGGCCGAATCTCTTGGTAAGTAATATCTTTTTCTTTTCTTGACCGATTTGTGTAGTGACCGAAACTCACTTCTCTTTCATCCTTTTTCCATTTTAGATTTCAGTATTAAAACTTTGTCCATGTTTATTTAGGGTATTGCGATCCTTGGTGAATAGAGGCCGAATTAGTTGTAAGGTAAGGATGCGACAACTTCTTGGTTTCGGGATTTATGCCATGGCCGAATGGCCCTATGATTCATAATGATGTGTTAAGGCCGATTGTAGGGAGACGTGCAGTCTAACACAGTGGATCTTTGGGTTTTTATTTCCGATCCAGGTAAGGGTTCAATGTTTAGATCTATTCTTTATTCGTTCAAAGGCCGAAGGCTAACCATTTGTGTGTTCTAGTGTCTGGCCGATTGCAAGGGGGATCATTACGTAGCTTCGGGATTTGGTTGGAAAACAAATCGGCATTAAGGTAAGTACTACCTTCTTGCGACACAATTTTAGGATTTTGTGAGTAAGCCGAATGGCTTCAGATCTAAAGGGTGATGTTGGCCGATTGTAAGTGCAGTGAGGGCATATGTTTCGGGATCTCGTAGTATCGTGCAGTTTCAGGATTTAGCATTACATCTACATATAGTCAGGTGTATAATGCTTACACGCTTTATTAGTATAATATGCCTATTATGTTAATGTTATAGCCAATGAAATCGGTGATTATGCCTTATGGGTATGAGCTTGGATTCCGGGTAAGTCCCCTGTTATGTGATTTTTGATATACATCATTATGATATTGATATATGCTACGCTATGCATTATTGCATGATACATGATATTATGACACGTATGATATGGACATGATGATGGGATTGATGAGAGGAGGAAGAAATATTTGGGTGTCACCGGTGGTTTTGACCACACGACGGGTTGGCCCGTCTTGATATTATATTTTGTCACTAAGTCGATGGTTTTGACCACGGTGATTTTGACCACATATGAATATTGTGACTCGTCCAGTGGTTTGGTACCACGATGGGTTGGCCCCACATGTTGATTACGAGATTGTCATCAGTGGTTTTGACCACACAATGGGTTGGCCCCATCACTTGATTTGTAACTTCGGTCATCAATGGTTTTGACCACACCGTTATATATATTTGTGACTACGATCACCAGTGGTTTTGACCACCAGTGGTTTTGACCACACGGGGTAGTTGAAGGATATTGGATGGGTAGGTTATGGGTTTCATGATTTGCTAATGATCTGTGTAAGTGCGTGCACTATCCGGTGGGGATTTGCACACTGAGCCTTGGTGACTCACCCCTTCCCTTATATTTTGCAGATGAGGCATAGGCAGACATCTGAGGAGGGGGGAGGTCTCGAGGCAGCCATGCATGGTCGATTGGGTTTTGATTCCTTTTAGTTCTACTTCAATTTTATTAATTCTCTTTAAATTCAGTTTTGGGAGTTGTAATAAGGCCGCTAAGTATTATTTTAGGTTTTTATTATTTGCTTTTATTTTGATTATATTATACCTATGTTGGATATATGGACTTGTTAAATTAATCGGTAAAAAGCAATGTTTTCAGAACTATAACTCCTTCGGGTTTTTAAACATTACCATCGGGTAACAAAATTCACAAGATGACAACAAAGGTAACTTGGATGTTTTCTTAAACTTGAATTTTTTTTACAACTTCAAGAACAAAAGATTTGAACTTGTCTACGCTCAACTCACTCGATTGTAATAGTTATCTACAATTTTATACTCTAAAAGCGATAAAGAGTTTTCAATCAAATTTAACCGAGAACTTCGTTTCTTTAAAAATGTTTTCACCCGTAACATACTAGATTCGGTCGTGGTGTACTGATCGGGTTTGGGGTGTTACATTTGGAGTGTTACATTTAGTGGTATCAGAGCCAGGATGTAAAACTAGGCTGTGGAATGGGTTTTTGAAAAGTTTTTTTGAAAGTGGATTCTAAGGATTTGAAACGTTTTGGGAAGATTTACAAGTGTGGCACACCGAGTATCTGGCACCAAATCTGTAAGTTCTCTAATACTTTTTATTGTTATAGACTGACACATTATATTGAAAAACTAATATGGATAATAGGACTATATTGTGAAACTCTAAATAAAGGAAACTAAGACCGTAGATGTAATAGCTCAATTTAGACCCTAGTCGGAATAGTGGTTTTGAGCCCACAAATCTGAGGTTAGAGAAATATTTTAATATTATTTTTTATGTTTATAATATATGGTTGAGCATGTGTGAAAGGTTTGTGTGAAAATTTTATCGACTGTGTGCGTAATTAGTAAAAAGGACTTAATCGTATAAAATGTAAAAGTTGTATGCTGATTGTTATTGTGCTTATTTGGAATGGCTTTTAAAATGGGAGGTCCTTATGTTGTAAATAGACCATAAATGTCTTGGATAGACTAGGAAAGTGGAATTTTAAATGAAATACATTAAGGGTAAAATGGTAAAATGCCAAATAAGTTAATATTAATTAAATAAACATGAAATTGGTGGCTATAGTGTTTATATTCCACTGAATTTGAGAAAGAAAATAAGGGTCTGAAGCTTCTTTAATTTTGGCACATTCATAGCTCAATCGGGTATGTGTTTTGTTTCGGTTTTTGATAATTTCTACATTTTTGTGATCGTTGCTTAGTGTACTATCAAACCCATGTTTAAATTTTAGAAATTGATGGTGAATTTGAGATATTTCATTGATGAATGCTTGAGCTTTGTGATAGTTGATGAGCAAATATGAAAGACATGTGAATGATAAACATATTTTGTCTAGGAATTTTTAGTGAAATTGAGTAATTTGGGTTTAATTATGAAAATGAGAAATGGAAGGACTAAAATGTGAAATAAATGAAATGTGTGGACTTGTATGAACATAGAGAGAATTTGGCTAGGCATGGGTGAAGTGATTTGTGATTTTGTGAATTAGGGACTAAAGTGCCGAAATGTGAAAATATGAGGGCTATTTTGTAAAATACCCTAAATATGTGTATTTGGACTAAATTGAATGAATTGGTGATTGAATGAGTTAAATTTGTCAATGTATAGACCAAGAAAGGAGAGATTAGGATCGAGGTCGAGCCAAAGACAACGTGCTCGATTATTCGATCGTCTTGTTACTGCTACGTCCGAGGTTAGTTTGGATATAATACTAGTTGTTAAATTATATCTGTGTGATGTGAATTGAATGAATATATACATAACTATGAGATTAGAAATGTTATCTGCGAAATTGAATTAGATGGCACTAAGTGTGAGAAATTAAAAATGAAACAGAATTGATTAGCACTGTGTGTGCGAAAAGATAGAAGCTTGGCTTATTGATTTGGCACTGTGTGTACGATATTGATATAGTTCGGTTTAACATATTGGCACTAAGTGTGCGATGACGATTATGTTTCGATTATGAAACTGACTTTAAGTGTGCAAAATAATCAAAAGAATAGTAAAAGTTGGACGAGGTGTAATATCGAGCAATTGAGTAGTATGAATGGTGAGTAACTATGTGTTGATCAAGGTACGTTTGAACCTATGTGGTTGATGATAGTTTTAAAAGTTGAATGAATAGATACTTGAGTGTATGATAGAGATTGATGATGTGCCTATTTAAGCAATTATCTATGTGATGGCTTAATTATGTATTGATATGGTATTATTGAGTAGTATGTATTATATTACAAACTTACTAAGCTTTAAAAGATCACTGTGTGATTTGTATCTCTATTTTACAATGTCAATAAAGTTAGCTCAGATCTGGGGATTGTCAGGATCTCTATCACACTATCGGCTATCTACTTTGGGTACTTTTGAAAGATGTATATGTAAGAGTATGCCCAAAGATCAATCATGAGATGGTTGTAATAACATACTTGATTTACCATGTTTATTTATATAATGCGTTGTCATTATTATTTCAGTTTTTTTTTCTGTGTGTACAAATAAACTATTTTATAATAATGTCCTGAGAATAATATGATTATTCTTAAAAGATCCTTAGTTAAGTAATATTTTTTTACTAGGACAACAATAATGAATTAAGACTAACATGTAGTTGATTGATGATAAGCAGTTTTCATTGATATGGAGTGTCAAAATCAATACGAATATGTGTGTTAGAGAACAACATATTGACCTGACCCGCTATGAGTATGTTTCTTGGATTTTATGTAATTGTCACAACATTACTCATAGTGATTAATATGTATATGATCCTCAAACTTGAGATCGTCATTATCCCAACATTTTGAGTTGTATATTTTGATACAGTCAAACATACACCGTAACTAGTTGTTCTATAAAGGCTGATGTTGGATATACCACAATCTATGTAGAGGGATATGGTTGATCAATATAGCATAACTCCTTCCTACATAATGGGAGTAATATCTTAGGCCACTTGATTTAGTGAGACTAGAAATGCATGGCCGTGCTCAAATAAGTTGATATGAGATGTCATACTTATTTGTATATCATAGTCTACTCAAGATAACAAGAAACATGGGATCGACTATGCAAGTGTGACTATTCCATGACTTGTGTCCATTTTAGAGATAAAGGACTTAAGGATTAATGCATGAAAGGTTAATCACAAAAGGTTATGTCTAATCATGACTTCCTGTAACTTAGGTAGAAATGATAAATTGCTAGATGCCACTCAGTGTTTGTAACATTAGAATCGTTCTAGTATTACTGCTAATGTTACAAGAAACTATAAGGTCACACCCTATGGTTGAAATGAAATGAATAAAACATAGTTGGTATTGGTTTGGTTGTCACATGAATTAAATTAATTATTAATTTAATTGGGCAATCAAATATTGAACATATTATATGTACAATGATGTACACATAATGAGAACATAGTTCTATTAATATAAGAATTTGGTTAGTATATAAATTTAAATAAATATAGTTTCTGAAATCCTTGTTATAATTAATGTAATTATAATTTTCGGTTGAAATTATATGAATTATGATTCATTATATATATACCAATTATAAAAGGTGAGAGTAAGAGAGTTTTTTTTTTAAAAAAAAAAAACCCTAAAAGCGAAACTTTGCTTGTGAGGTTTAGCAGTCGTCAAGAAAAGAAACCTCTAAAACAGTTTTAGAGATTTCATCCGTTCATTGTCAAACTGGGTGGATTACGTAGAGGTCAAAATCATAAAAGGTTGTGGCTTGATTCGATTGTAGATAGAATTCTCATTGCCGAGGCGTCGCTGTCTACTCAGATTAAAATTTTGATAATTTCGAAACCATTATTTCACCCCGATTCGTTCCTCGCACATGGATCCATGGTTTGGATTGCCGAAATTATTTTTTTTTGCTACGCCATGGGGGTACCAGCATTCCAACAGTATATAGTTAGTATATGGCATGTATAGGCTAGTCAATGTGGCCTGTTTTGAGTTGTATAGCCTTGCCATGTGATATGGATTGGAAATTGAATGTTGTTAGTTTATATTTGAAGCTATGAAAATGATGATTTTGGTTTGATATAGTGAGATTGGAATTGGTATATTTCATGCTTGAATTGGTTTATAAGAATGGTATATTAAGTGTGAATTTGTAATATGATTAGATGATGCATAGTGATAGGATTTGAGATGTGAAATTGGTTGTGTTTGGATGAGCTTATTTGAGTAGAAATGGTGTATGGTTAAAAATGGTATAATTAATGATGAATTAGTATCATTATTGGTGTATTTGGATGCATTTTAAGGTATGATTTGGTATTGATTTAAGGCTTGTAGGTGATTCAAGGTGTGGGAGGCACGTTTGGCCTTGAAAATGGCCTATAATTGCCCACACGGTTGAGCACATGTGCGTGTTCGTCAACTGTGTTGTTTAAGTTTGCCAAGCGAAACAAGTCAGGCTCGACCACGAGTTGGACACACAGGCGTGTGATTGGCCGTGTGGTGCAAGTTAGGCTCGACCACGGGTGAGGCACATGGGCGTGTCTCAGGCCATGTGGTCAAGTCAGTAGGTATGCCCTATTTTTCCATAGCTTGGACACATGGGCATGTTCGAGGCTTGTGAGGCACATGGCCTACCCACACGGGCGTGTGACCTCTGTCACTTAGAAAAATGTTTGAATTTCAAAAATTTTTATAAGTGTTCGATTTAGTCCCAGTCCTATTCTAAAGCATGTTTAAGGTCTCGATGACCTCACTAAGGGCTATATGATTATGTTTGAAAATGATTGAATGATAATTGACTTGGTGTTGCAAAATGGATATGAAATGTTCTAATTGTTAGGTAATTTCTCTTAACCTTATTTCGACGACGGTTTCGGGTTAAGGGTGTTACATTTTATTGGTATCAGAGCTACAGTTTAGTCGATTCTAGGACTAACATAACGCGTATAAGTCTAGCTATACATGCCATATATATTATTACGATAGTGTGATAAATTCTGACAGCTAAAAATGTGTTTTTATATAATAATGGATCCCGGTCGACCAGTTGCTGACGATGTAGAGAGTAACGCGCCTGCTCTAGCTCAAGGGACAGCGTTGGCCATATCTAGGCCAAATGATAGTAGTGAGTGAGGAGAGGCTAAGCAAGCCTTCTTCCAAATGATGAGTGAGTGGTTTTTGAAGTTCGTTCAAATGAATCCGGCTGCTCTACAACCTCCACCCCCACAAGTACCGATGTGCCACAAGTGACAGATCCGATCCGATTGAATAAACCTTCTGTGGATAAGATTCGAAAGTATGGGGCTAAAGAGTTTAGGGCCACAGTTGATGATGATGCCGAGCAAGTTGAGTTTTGGCTCGAGAATACTATTCGAGTGTTTGACGAGATGTCGTTAACTCCCGATGAATGTGTTAAATGTGTTGTTTCCTTGTTGAGAGATACTACATATAATTGGTGGAAGACATTGATTTTAGTGGTTCCGAGAGAGAGAGAGTTACTTGGGACTTCTTTCAAGTTGAATTCAGAAGGAAGTATATCAGTCAACGATTTATAGATGATCCTGTGTCTATCGAGTTTTGAAATTTATAATGTATGAGATCGAACCTAGAAACTAACTCTGACAACGATTAAAGCCAAGTGTACCTATCAAATAATAGTATAGCTTAGGCAAGACCGGATTGTCGAACCCAAAGGAACTAAAAGTTCTAATACAAACTTTCTTTTTATTATTTAGCCTAAAATAAGTAAAGTTGCTTTAATCTAAATTAACGACTACTAAACTAAAGACGCAAAGACAAAAAGAATGAATTGGGAAATAACTTGAAGAAAAACTCAGTTGATCACGAAGATACCCTCAGAAAGAATCCACCTAGACTTCACTTGTTATTTAACACTGAACTATATAATTTATTTACTTAGTTTGACCTTTAAGACTCCTTAACGTATATGAAACCCTCTCTTGAGGCGAATAATGTCTAAACCTAGGTTAATTAACGAAAATCTCTTTCTCGAATAATAACCCCCTAGAATAGTAGTAAATCGATCTATGGACTCCCATGTTAGGTTTCACCCTAATCCGAAAAAATCTCGTCACCTTATCTTTATGTGTGCGATCAACTCAGCTTAATTATGCTAGATCTACTCTTAACCAGGGCCTATTCCTCCTCCACCTAAGCACATCAAATTTGGATTAAGCACACATAATTAAGAACAAACTAAGTATTTATCATATAATTCAGAAAACAATAACAAGATTCATCTAGATTTCATCCCCTTCAGGTATGTGAAGGATTTAGTTCATAATGAATAAAGAAAACATCTCAAGAGAAAGGGTAAAACAAAACATAAGAAATCCCTAAAACCCCCTGAAGGAATTGAAGGATAAATCCACCGTCTTGAGTAGAATTCTGGTTCCTTGAGATGGATCAACTGGATATCTTCGATTAATTCCCACAAATCTAACCTTCTGGCTCGGCTCCTTGGCCTAGCTAACCACCTAACTGACCCCCTGGGTTCTGGCTTCTGCCGAACTCCGAACCTCTTCTAAAGGTTGGCCTCTAGGGTCTTTACATAGGCTTTGAGATGCCTTACTTGGCCTCTAAGTATCCTAATTCAAGTATATTTCCTACTCGGGTGTTTGAATAGGCTTTGGAATGTGTTTCTTTGCCTTCAAGTATCCAAATCCAAGTAAAATTCATTTTGGCCACGGTAGGGACACGCCAATGGAACACGCCCGTGTGAATCGACTTTAGGCCGTGTTTCAGGTCTGTTGATGGAGGCACGGCATTGTAAATCGTGGTTAGGCCATGTTTCGATTCTGTTGATTGAGGCACGGTAGTGTAAATCATGGTCAGACTATGTGAAGTAAATTAACGAGACACAGTTGTGTGGCTTGGAGTCCAGGCCGTGTCAATTTGCACTTTGGTCCAAATTGGCTCGTTTTAAGACCGTTTCTCATTCTTTTCATCCTCGGGTGCTTTCTTGAGTATAAAACATGAAAAGAAAGGTTTAAGAGCACCTTTTTACATAAATCAAGGGCTAAATCATCCAAAAGCATGCTAAATATGGGGTTAAAATATATTACTTTTACGGTTTATCAAATACCCCCACACTTAAGCTTTTGCTTGTCCTCTAGTAAAATTCTCAACTTACAATTAAAACGAACTTTCCACAATTCATAATTCTCATCAACAATGCCTCATTATAATTCATAGATAATTCATACATGGATAAAAGTAACTCAAAGACTCCTGAAGATTCAAACAATTCTAAGTCATATATTTGTAGCATGAAAACATAGGTGTCTCCCCTTATCTAAATGATTACCTTTAATTTAAAACCGTCAATGATTGACATACTCACTAAAGATTCACTCAAAGCACTCAAAGTGTTTAAAGTTCAAGAAAAAGCACTCATAAGTCAAACGTGAAAAGTTAATCCCATAGGCTTGCCTGAAAATCAAATCTCCACCACTGTAATATGAGATGATACACTAATCAAAAGGTCTTTAATAGGGTTGTAACGGGGCTTGGGTTAAATGTGTGGATAAAGGCTGAATTAGAAGGTTTAGAATCGAGATTGAATTGAAAAGTGACCTAACTTTTAGAAAAATAATTGAACTAATAATCTTAATAATTACATCACATGAAAGTACTAATAATACGAGCTTCTTCTTTAAGATGCTCAATTTAAACGTACAAGCTCTTAGAACATAGAACTAATAATGACTATACTTCGTTTTTTCTTTTTATACTATTAATAGTTAATATAATTCAATCGATTTGATTTTTTTAGAACAAACTCAAATAAATACATATTATAAGAAAGAACTATATCAACTGAAATAAAGTAGTTAGGCAATTGATTAAATCAATTCTCGATAGAAGGGTAGTCAAAGGAATGGTGATAACAAATATGAGCAGCATTTTGGGTTAATATTAATGGGTGAATCAAATAAAAGGGTTGTTATGATCAACGGGTTCACTAAGGGTTAATTGTGAAGGTAGGTTTTTTAGTGGAGTGAATGGGTTAAAACCTAGGTGCCTTTATCATCTCAGTATATCAAATAAAAAATGTGGTCTTGACATGTATGGTGGAGGCAAGTTCTAGAATAACAATTCACTGTTGACACACTCATAATCAATAAAGTGAGCATGAAAAGGAGTATATGCTCTATAAGGCTCAAAATCTCACAAAAATTATGGGTTTATGATATCAATCCTTGTAAATTTCAAACTTCAAGATAATATTCAAAATCAGTTCAACAACCTAGAAATTATTTTCTTCTGAAAAATAGACTTATCATGCTTGATTCTCTAGTTTCTTAAAGTTTAAATCATCAATGCACAATTATCTATAACTTAATCTAAGACATATCAATAAAAATCATAAATCATTAGAAATTTCATCCTAATTAGTAATATGAGGAAATTACTTAAGAACTAGATATAATTTAGGGATTTGAGAATAATACAAAAAGTTAGGCATTTTTACCCCCCAGACTTAAGATGTACATTGCCCTCAATGTACAAAGATAGATAAATATCAACAGAGTAGAAAATCAAAAGATAGGGAGAAGTGAAACGTCTTGAATTTTGGATGAAGTTAATGAAAAGAATCCGAATAGGGTTGGAGGTGAACATAGGGAAGCACCTCGAACCATTTGAGATTGAATCCTCAAAGTAGTTGGTCTGGTTTTATTGTATCCTAAGCTAAATCTAAATGGCATGAAGAATAAGAAGAAAATAATAAAGAAAATAAAAATAAAGATAAAAATAAAAATAAAAATAAAAGTAAAAGTAAATAATGGAAAATAAAAGAAGAAAGATAATTGGAAAAGAAAAAGTAAGAAGGATGTTTAAATAAAGATGCGACCCATGTTTTGGGGAAAATTTGTCCTGTTGCTACACGTCTACGGCCATGCCCTTTTACCTACTTTTGGTGCCCACAAGGCCACGGCCACAGCCACGGCCGTGTGCAAGGCCGTGTGATCTGGAAATCTAAACTTTTGGTTTATTTGAATGCTAAAAAGGAAAAATAAAAATAAAATAAAATAAAATAAAAATGATGTTAGTGCTCGGGTTGCCTCCCGAGAAGTGCTCGTTTAAAGTCTTGAGCTATACTTACCTATTATTTTTATGGTCTTGGTGGTTTGAGGAGGTGAAAATCCTTTCTTATGCGATCAACTCGGTTTTTGATATAAAGTTTAAGTCGAGTAGTGTTTACCTTAAATGTGTTGAATTTAGGATTGTTTACCTTGACTGTGCTGTATAGGAAGACATTAAGTACATCAAAAGTGATTTCTTCATTTGTCGTGAGGTCTAAATTGGTGATTCGAGGGTCTTCCTTATTCAACAATACTTGATCCTTTATTTTGATGTGATTTGTTGTTCCTATCAGCTCGTCTGGGGGTTCTTTTGGTTTCACTTCATGTATTCCTAGTTTCTCTTTAAAGTGTGTCTTCCACTATTCTAGTTTGTCGACCTTAAGGCTTCGTTCCTCATCTAATTCTTCTTTATTGGCACGAGGTCTATGATTCGGCTCAGGTTTGTGGCTTCGTGGTGTTTCTTGTGGTGAAGGTCGAACAAATTTGTTATCAACTGAATTTACTTTATCACCTTCATCAGTTGATGTTCTGGCCGAGTCAAGAGCTTGTAGACTGATTGATTCATCACCTATACAAAGAATTGGTTCTCCTATACCAACATCAATTTTAGTCCTGGCAGTCGCTAGAAAGGTTTTTCCTAAAATTAAAGGAATTGAATTGTCATCATCCATGTCTAAAATGACAAAGTCTACTAGGAATATGAATTTATCAATTTTGATTAGAACATTTTCTATTATACCCATAGGAATTCTAATAGTTTTATTAGTTAATTGAATGCTCATCCTAGTTTGTCTAGGTTTCCCTAGACCTAGTTGTTTAAACATTTTATAAGGCATAACATTAATGCTTGCCCCTCAATCAGCTAAAGCATTATCAATATATAAACTACCAATTAAACATGGAATTGTAAAACTCCCTGGATCTTTTAATTTTCGTGGCAGTTTATTTTGTAGAATTGCTGAGCACATTGCGTTTAGCTCCACATGCGATGCCTCGTCTAGCTTCCGTTTGTTTGTCAACAGCTCTTTTAAAAATTTTCTACAATCGAGTATCTGCGAAAGAGCTTTGAGAAACGATAAGTTAATATGTAATTTCTTTAAAAGTTTAAGAAACTTACCAAACTGTTCCTCTAAATTGTCTCTTTTCATCGCTTTGGGGTAAGGTATGTGAGGTTAGTACTCCTACTGGTTTTGGCTTTTCTTGTGTTACCTCTAACTTACCTTCGTCTACCTTGTTTCCTTGTATAGGATTGGGTTCATCTAACCCCTTACTGTCATGAGCTGAGATGCCTTGAATTTGCTCCTTTGGGTTAATTTTGGTGTTACTTGGTAGCCGTCATTGCGATCGTTATGACGTTAGCCTTGTGAGTTGTTCGACTGCATCAGTGACTTCCTTGACTGACTTAGTAATTTCCTCGACTCGGTTCTCATTGCTTTTAAGTGTTTTCTCAGTTTCTTGGAAACAATTTTCTGTGTTTTCCATGAATTTTGTCAGCATCTCTTCGAGGTTTGGCTTTTTCTCTTGCGGATATGGCTGATTTTAGAAATTTTGAGGAGGTTGTTCTCTTTGATTTCCTTGGTTTCCTTGGCCTCCCCATGAAAAATTTGGGTGGTTCCTCCAACCTGGATTGTAGTTATTACTATAAAGATTATGATTGGATCTGAAATTATTACCTATATAGTTCATCTGTTCGCTCTTTACGTCCGGTTGGTAAGGTGGGTACTCAGGATTCACCACAATTCCACTTGCGTTGCACTGCATGACTGGATGTACTTGCAAAGAACACAAACTATCAAGCTTTTTATTCATCATCTCTACCTGTGTTGATAGCATGGTCACTGCATCGAGGTTGTAAACTCCGGCTAATTTTGTCAGTTTTGTCCTTGTAACTTGCCACTGATAGTTATTCAGTGACATCACTTCAATGAACTCGTAGCCTTCTTCAGGAGTTTTGTTGTTCAGGGTTCCACCGGCAGCTAAATCGATTAGTTGCCTCGTTGAGGGGTTTACACCATTATAGAAAGTTTGGACTTGTAGCCACAATGGTAGACCATGGTGTGGACACCTTCTCAAGAGATCCTTGTATCTCTCCCATGCGTTGTATAATGTTTCTAAATCCATCTGCATAAAAGAAAATATATCATCCCGTAATTTGGCCGTCTTGGCCAGTAGGAAATATTTTAATAAAAATTTTTGGTCATCTGCTCCCATGTAGTGATTGACCCTCGTGGTAACTAGTTTAACCACTATTTGGCTTTATTCCTTAATGAAAAGGGAAATAATCGAAGATGTATGGCATCATCAGAAACACCATTTATTTTGAAAGTATCACAGAACTCTAAAAAATTAGCTATATGAGTGTTTGTGTCTTCGTCCTGCAAACCATCAAATTGAACAAATCGTTGAATCATTTGTATTGTGTTGGGCTTTAATTCAAAATTATTAGCAGCTATGGCAGGCCTAACAATACTAGATTCAGCTCTTGTTCAATGAGGTTTAGCATAATCATACATAGTACGCGGAGCATTATTTTCTGCCACATCTTGTGGTGGATTATTCTCATCCATCACTTCAGTAGGATTTGATCTGCCTTCTCGCTCTTGTTTTGTGTAATTTAGGGCTCGCCTAATTTCTCTGCGATTCCTATGAGTAGTAGCTTCAATATCACTATCGTATACTAGAGGTCCTGTCGGGTTCCTTCTAGTCATAAACTAGAGGTACCTACTAGGAAAAGAAGGAAATATAATTAATAAAAGTAATTTGCGAAAATAAAAATAATGGCTAAAGTAATAAAAATAGAGCTTTCCTAATATTTTAGTTCCCCAGCAACGGCGCCAAAAACTTGATCGTGTGTCTATTGAGTTTTAAAATATATAATGAATGAGATTGAACCTGGAATTTAACTTTGACAACAATTAAAGGTAAGTGTACCTATCAAACAGCAGTATAGCTTAGGCAAGACCGAATTGCAAACCCAAAGGAACTAAAAGTACTAATACTAACTTTCTTTTTATTATTTAGCCTAAAATAAGTGAAGTTGCTTTAATCTAAATTAACAACTACTAAACTAAAGACACAAAGCAAAAAGAATGAATTGAGAAATAACTTGAAGAAAAACTCAATTGATCACAACTATACCCTCAAAAGAATCCACCTAGACTTCACTTGTTATTTAACACTGAACCATACAATTTATTTACTTAGTTTGATTCGTAAGATTACCTAACGTATATTAAACCCTCTCTCGAGGTGAATAACATCTAACCCTAGGTTAATTAATGAAAATCTCTTTCTCGAATAATAACCCCCTAGAATAGTAGTAAATCGATCTATGGACTCCCATATTAGGTTTCACCCTAATCTGGCAAAATCTTGTCACCCTATCTCTAGGCGTGCGATCAACTCCGCTTAAATATGTTAGATCTACTCTTCAGCAGGGTCTATTCCTCCTCCCCCTAAGCACATCAAATTTGAATTAAGCACACATAATTAAGAACAAACTAAGTATTTATCATATAATTCAGAAAACAATAACAAGATTCATCTAGGTTTCATCCCCTTCAAGTATGTGAAGGGTTTAGTTTATAATGAATAAAGAAAACATCTCAAGAGAAAAGATAAAACAAAACACAAGGAATCCCTAAAACCACTTAAAGGAATTGAAGGATAAATCCACCGTATTGAGTAGAATTTTGACTCCTTGAGATGGATCAAGTGGCTATCTTTGAGTAATTCCAACAAATCTGACTTTTGGCTTGGCTCCCTGGCCTAGCTAATCGCCTAACTGACCCCCTGGGTTCCAGCTTCTGCCGAACTCCGAACCACTCCTAAATGTTGGCCTCTAGGGTCTTTATATAGGCTTTGAGATGCCTTACTTGGCCTCTAAGTATCCTAGTTCAAGTATAATTCCTACTTGGGTGTTTGAATAGGCTTTATAATGTGTTTCTTTGCCTTCAAGTATCCAAATCTGAGTGAAATTCCTCTTGGCCACGACAGGGACACGCCCGTGGCACACGCCCATGTGAATCGACTTCAAGTCGTGTTTCAGGTCTATTGATGGAGGCATGACCATGTAAATCATGGTTAGGCCATATTCTGATTCTGTTGATTGAGACACGGTAGTTTAAATTGTGGTCAGGCCATGTGAAGTAAATTGACGAGACACGGCCGTGTCAATTTGCACTTTGGTCCAAATTGGCCTGTTTTAAGCCTGTTTCTCGTTCTTTTCATCCTCGAGTGATTTCTTGAGTATAAAACATGAAAAGAAAGGTTTAAGAGAACCTTTTTACATAAATCAAGGGCTAAATCATCCAAAAGCATGCTAAATATGGGGTTAAAATATGTTACTTTTATAGTTTAACAATAGATCAGAAATGTAAAGAGTTTCTACAGCTGAAACAAGGCCGCATGTCTATTACTGAGTATGAACGGGAATTTGTGAGATTGAGTCAGTATGCACGGAATGTGTTTCGACCAAAGCTACTATGTGTAAACGCTTCATTGAAGGGCTGAATAAAGACATTAAATTTTTGGTTGGAATACTTGATATAAATGAATTTGTTGTGTTAGTTGAAAGAGCCTACAAAGCCAAGGAGCTCAGTAAAGAAAAGAAGAAAGTTGATTCTGAGGCTAGAGATAAAAGAAAAAGATCGATGAGTAAGTTTTCTCAACCTTCGACGAAGGGATTTAGAGATGCAAGAAATCAATCAAATTCTTCATTTGGACATCCGAGTGGAGATCATAGGAGACAAAGTGTTGGACCAAGAGCTCAAATTCGACTGAATCAAGTGTTGGTAGTGTTAAAAGCAATAAGCTTGAGTGTAGACAGTGTGGAAGATGACATGTGGGAGAATGCTAGGGCAAGTATAATAATAGAACTTGCTATAAATGTGGATCACGAGATCATTTCATTCGAGACCACCCAAAGTTAGCTGAGGAAGAAAATGTTCAGAGTGCGAGAACGAGTAATATGACGACTAGGGGTAGACCTCTTAGAAACATCAAAAAATGTGAATGGAAGTCAAAGATGGACTACCGATACAACTGTGAGATCAAAGGCGAGAGCACCTACTCGAGCCTATGCTATACGCGAACGAGAGGAAGCGTCATCTCTAGACGTCATCACTGGTACTTTTACTCTATTTGATACTAATGTAATTGCATTAATAGATCCAGGATCTAATCATTCCTATGTGTATGAATCTAGTATCAAGTAAGATTCTACCTGTTGAGTCTACTGAAATCGTGATTAGAGTATCAAACCCCTTAGGCAAGAGTGTTTTAGTAGATAAAGTGTGCAAGAACTGTCCATTAATGTTTCAAGATGCTTGTTTTCTGGCTAACTTGATGTTGCTACCATTCGATGAATTTGATATAATTCTGGGTATGAATTGGCTCACTTTGCATAATGTTATTTTAAATTACAAACGAAAGAGTATGGATTTGAGAAGTCAGAATGGTGGGATAGTTTGAATTGAATCTAGTGATTTGAATGGGTTACCGACTATTATATCTACGATGAAAGCTCTCAACTATGTGAGAAATTATTGTGAAGCTTATCTGGCATATGTGATTGATATAAAAGTGATAGAAAAGAAAGATGAATTTGTGTGGTTTGTGAATTCCCTAATGTGTTTCCTAAAGAACTGTCGGGGTTACCTCCAATCTGAGAAGTGAAATTTGGTATTGAATAAGTGCCGGAGACTACTCTTATCTCAATAGCTCCGTATAGAATGGCACCAATAGAATTGAAAGAGTTGAAATCTTAATTGCAAGAGTTGACTGATAGAAGATTTGTACGACTGAGTTTCTCACCTTAGGGTGCTCTTGTGTTGTTCGTGAAAAAGAAAGACGGCACTATGAGGATGTGTATTGATTATCGACAGTTGAACAAGGTGACGATAAAGAATAAATATCCGTTGCCTCGTATTGATGATTTGTTCGATCATCTGAAAGGATCTACAGTGTTTTCTAAGATAGATTTGAGATCAGGCAACTACCAATTGAGAGTAAAAGATTTCAACATTCCAAAAACTTTTTTCAAAACGAGGTACGAGCATTATAAGTTTTTAGTTATGCCTTTCGGACTAACGAATGTTCCTGCAGTGTTTATGGACATGATGAACCAGATATTTAGACCATATTTGGATCGTTTTGTTGTGATATTCATTGATGACATTTTGATTTAATCATGTGATGAGACGTAACATGCCTAGCATTTGAGAGTTGTGTTACAGACTCTATGCGTGAAACAATTGTATGCTAAGTTTAGCAAATGTGAGTTTTGGTTACGTGGGGTTGGATTTCTAGGACATATTGTATCAGCTGTGGGAATACGAGTTGATCCGAGTAAGATCTCAGCTATTTTAAAATGGAAGCCTCCTAGAATTGTGTTTGAAATCCATAGTTTTCTGGGACTAGCAGGATATTATAGACCATTTGTGAAAGGCTTCTCAATGATTGCGACTCCGTTGACGAAGTTGTTATAGAAAGATGTTAAATTCAAGTGGTCAGAAAAGTGCCATCAGAGTTTTGAACAGTTGAAAGCGTTGTTGATAGAGGCGCCAATGTTAATTCAACCGGAATTGGGTAAAGAATTCATAGTTTATAGTGATGCATCATTGAATGGTTTGGGCTGTGTGGTGATGCAAGAAGGAAAATTCATCGCTTATGCTTCAAGAAAGTTAAAGACACATGAAAAGAATTATCCGACTTATGATCTTGAATTAGCTATGGTTGTATTTGCATTGAAGATTTGGTGTCACTACCTATTTGGTGAGAAATGTCATATTTTTACTGATCACAAGAGTTTAAAATATTTGATGACTCAAAAAGAATTAAATTTGCGATAGAGAAGATGGTTAGAATTATTGAAAGATTACGAACTTGTGATTGATTATCATCCGGGAAAAGCTAATGTTGTCGCTGATGCCTTGGGTCGAAAGTCTTTATGTGCCTTGCGAGCTATGAGTACTCATATCGATCTATGTAATGATGATTTAGTTTTGGCTGAGTTGATAGTGAGGCCGATGTTCGTACGTCAAATTTGTGATGCTCAGAAAAGTGATGATGAGATAATGGAAAAATGAGCTCAATATAATTTGAATTCTAATTTAGAATTTCAAGTTGATAGTGATGATTGTTTGAGATTTAGAGATATGATTTGTGTTCTGAGGAATTCAGAGTTGATTCAGTTGATTTTGAGCGAAGCTCACAATAATCGTTTGACTGTGCATCCGGGGAGTACAAAGATGTATAATGATTTGAAATAGTTTTATTGGTGGCATGGTATGAAACGGGATATCTCTGTTTGTGTCGAAATGTTTAATATGCCAGCAAGTTAAAGTTGAACATTAGGTTTGTCTGGTTTGTTACAGCCAATTATGATTCCTGAGTAGAAATAGAAGAGAATCACGATGGACTTTGTGTCGGGGTTAACTTTATCTCCGGGAAAGAAAGATGCAATTTAGGTTATAGTTGATAGATTGATGAAATCAGCTCATTTTGTTCCGATGAGAACAGATTATTCACTTGATAAATTGGTTGAATTGTATATTGCCGAGATTGTGAAATTGCACTGGGTGCCATTATCTATTGTATTTGACAGAGATCCAAGATTTGCCTCACGATTTTGGAAGAAATTACAAGAGGCTTTAGGCACAAAATTGCATTTCAGCACTGCATTTCATCCGCAAACGGATGGACAATCCGAGCGGATCATTCAGGTTCTCGAAGATATGTTGAGGTGTTGTATTCTTAAGCTCGAAAGTACTTGGGAGAAGCATTTTCCATTGATTGAATTCGTATACAATAGTAGTTTTCAATCTAGCATTAAAATGGAACCGAATGAGGCTCTTTACGGTAAAAAATGACGACCTCCACTGATTGGACTGAACTAAGTGAGAATAAGATTCACGGGGTTGATTTAATAAAAGAGACAAAACAGAAAGTAAAAGTGATTCGTGACAGTTTAAAAGCGACCTCAGATCGTCAGAAGTCTTATGCAGACTTCTAATGAAAAGATATCGAATTTGAAGTTGGTGACAAAGTGTTTTTGAAAGTGTCTCAGTGGAAGAAAATACTTTTATTTGGCCAGAAAGGCAAGTTGAGTCCGAGATTCATCGGGCCGTATGAAATCATTGAAAGAATTGGGCTAGTTGATTTACGATGGATGTTGCCACCAGAGTTAGAAAATATTTATAATGTATTTCACGTATCGATGCTTCGACGATATAGATCTGATCCATCGCATGTGATTGCTCCTACTGAGGTTGAAATCCAATTAGATTTGTCATATAGTGAAGAATCGATTCGAATTTTGGCATGAGAGACCAAAGAGTTGAGAAATAAGAAAATTTCATTAGTGAAAGTGTTGTGGAACAAACATAGAGTAGAATAGGCTACGTAGGAGCCTGATGATGCTATAAGAGAGCAATATCCACACCTATTCATTGGTAAGATTTTCGGGGACAAAAATCCATAAGGGGGAGAGTAGTAACAGCCCGATTTAGTAATCGAACTAGTGGTTTTGATACCACAAATTCGAGGTCAAAAAAATATTTTAATATTATTTTTTATGTTTATAATATGTGATTAAGCATGTGTGAAAGTTCTGTATGAAGATGAAGATTTTATAGCAAAAGGACTTAATCGCATAAAATGTAAAAGTTGTGTGTTGATTGTTAAAGTGCTTATTTGGTATGGCTTTTTAAATGGGAGGTCCTTATGTTGTAAATGGACCATTAGTTGCTTGGATGGACAAAAATGGGTTAGGAAGTGGAATTTTAAATGAAATACATTAAAGGTAAAATGGTAAAATGCCAAATAAGTTAATATTAATTAAAAAACATGAAATTGGTGGTTATAGTGTTCATCTTCCACCGAATTTGAGAAAGAAAATAAGGGTTTGAAGCTTTTTTAATTTCAGCACATTCATAGCTCAATCGGGTCGATTTTTGATAATTTCTACTTTTTTGTGATCGTTGCTTAGGGTACTATCAAACCCATGTTTAAATTTTAGAAATTGATGGTGATTTTGAGATATGCCATTGATGAATGCTTGAGCTTTGTGATAGTTGATGAGGAAATATGAAAGACATGTGAATGATAAACATATCTTGCCTTGGAATTTTTAGTGAAATTGAGTAATTTGGGCTTAACTGTGAAAATGAGAAATGGAAGGACTAAAATGTGAAATAAATGAAATGTGTGGACTTGTATGAACATAGAGAGAATTCAGCTAGGCATGGGTGAAGTGAAATTTTGTGTATTTTGTGATTTTGTGATTTTGTGAATTAGGGACTAAAGTGTCAAAATGTGAAAATGTGAGGGCTATTTTGTAAAATGCCCTAAATATGTGTATTTGGACTAAATTGAATGAATTGGTGATTGAATTAGTTAAATTTGTAAATGTATAGAAGAAGAAAGGATAGATTCGGATCGAGATCGAGGCAAAGACAAGGTGCTTGATTAATCAACCGTCTTGTTATTGCGACGTCCGAGGTTAGTTCGGATATAATACTAGTTGTTAAATTATATCTATGTGATGTAAATTGGATGAATATATGTACAATTATGAGATTAGAAATTCTATTTGTGGAATTGAATTAGGTGGCACTAAGTGTGCGAAATTAGAAATGAGACAGAATTGATTAGCACTGTGTGTGTGAAAAGATAGAAGCTTTGGCTTATTGATTTGGCACTGTTTGTGTGATACCGATATAGTTTGGTTTAACATATTGGCACTAAGTGTGCGAAATAATCAAAAGAATAGTAAAAGTTGGACGAGGTGTAATATCGAGCAGTTGAGTAGCATGAATGGTGAGTAACAATGTGTTGACCAAGGTACGTTTGAACCTATGTAGTTGATGATAGTTTTAAAAGTTGAATGAATAGATACTTGAGTGTATGCTTGAGATTGATAATGTGCTATTTAAGCAATTATCTATGTGATGGCTTAATTATGTATTGATATGGTATTATTGAGTAGTATGTATTATATTACGAACTTACTAAGCTTTAAAAGCTTACTGTGTGATTTGTTTCACTATTTTATAGTGTCAGTAAAGTTAGCTCGGATCTGGGGATTGTCAGCATCTCTATCACACTATCGGCTATCTACTTTGGGTACTTTTGAAAGATGTATATAGTTAGTATATGTCATGTATAGGCTAGTCAATGTGGCATGTTTTGAGTTTTATAGCCTTGCCATGTGATATGGCTTGGAAATTGAAAGTTGTTAGTTTATATTTGAAGCTATGAAAATGATGATTTTGGTTTGATATAGTGAGATTGAAATTGGTAAATTTCATGCTTGAATTGGTTGAAGAGAATGATATATTAAGTGTGAATTTGTAATATGATTAGATGATGCATAGTGATAGGATTTGAGATGTGATATTGGTTGTGTTTGGATGAGCTTGTTTGAGTAGAAATGATGTATAGTTAGAGATGGTATAATTGATGATGAATTGGTATCATTATTGGTATATTTGGAGGCATTTTGAGATATGATTTGGTATTGATTTTAGGCTTGTAGGTGATTCAAGGTGAGGGAGGCAAGTTTGGCCTTGAAATTATCCTATAATTGCCCACACAGTTGAGCACACGGGCGTGTGGCTTGACCGTGTTGTTTAAGTTTGCCAAGCAAAACAAGTCAGGCTCGACCATGGGCTGGACACACGGGTGTATGATCGGCCATGTGGTGCAAGTCAGGCTCAACCACGGGTGAGGCACACAATCGTGGCTAAGGCCGTGTGGTCAAGTTAGAAGGTATGCCCTATTTTGCCACAGCTTGGACATATGGGTGTGTCTGAGGCCGTGTGAGGCACACGGCCTCTCACACGGGTGTGTGACCTCTGTAACTTAGAAAAATGTTTGAATTTTAAAAATTTTTGTAAGTGTTCGGTTTAGTCCCGACCTTATTCTAAAGCATGTTTAAGGTCTCGATGACCTCACCAAGGGACTATATGATTCTTTTTGAAAATGTTCTAATTGTTAGGTAATGCCTCTTAACCTTATTCCGGCGACGGTTTCAAGTTAGGGGTGTTAAAGTAGAAGACTGAAAACTATATTGAGATCTCGATCTACGAAAACAAACCTCTAATGACTATTTTTCATAACAAATTTTGTTAATATTTACTAAAATTTTAATATGATGAATAAGACTTTTAAAATAGATAAAGCGTATATCGAAATGATCACAATAGGTACTCGTGGAAGGTGTACATGGGGCCACAGTAGAGGCCGAGGAAATGCTCGGACTGGGTCTTCGGCATCGGGCCACATGGTGCTAGGGATGCACCAACTTCACCGATGACTAAGACGGGGTCTTACGATCGAGCGGCTAGGAATGATGCCTTGTCCCAAGCTATGCTCCGCATTTTAGAGAGGGTTGCTGGATCTAATACTGGTGTAGTGGGCCGAGGGTCAATCTCAGAACGACTCCGGTCGAATGGAGCGGAAATTTTTAGGGGTATTTCTCGAGTAGCCTCAAATGTGGTAGAATACTAGCTGGAGGCCACTAAAAGAATAATGGACAACCTCGACTGTACTGTGGAACAAAAGTTAAAAGGAGCAGTGTCCTTACTGCATGACGAGGCCTACCAGTGGTGGCTCACGATGATAGAGGGTACACAGGCCGATCGGTTGACATGGGATTTCTTTAAGGCGGCCTTTTAAGGGAAGTATGTAGGCACAAGTTATGTGGATGCCCGAAGAAGGGAATTTCTGAACCTGACCCGAGGGAATAAGACAATGGCAGAATATGAGGCAGAGTTCTTATGGTTGAATCGCTATGCTCGTGGAATAGTAGCAACTGAGTATGAACACTGTGTGCATTTTGAGAACGGCCTTTGAGATGAGTTAAGAGTATTAATAGCTCCACAAAGGGAGCGAGATTTGCTGCCCTTTTAAAAAAGGCAAAGATTGCTGAGAATGTGAAGCGCTCTGAGCGCCAGAACCATGAAAAAAATAGGGGCAAAAATAAGAGGAATTTTGGGCCCTGGTCCTTCTGGGAGGCCTATAAAGAAGGCCAGATTGAATGGGCCAATTCGGACTGGAATTCCTATTGCTATTGCTAGACCGCAACCTTTCACGGTGTGTGGGAAATCTCACAAGGTTAAGTGCTGGAAGAGGATTAGGGCATGCTTCAGATGCAGATCCATGGATCATCAGGTTAAGAATTGTCCCCAGAGGCCTGTTCAAATGCAAGCTATAGGACAAGGTCATGTTCAGCCAGTAAGAAGTGGTTAGCGGCCATCGAGAGGCCGTGGGCAGGCCAGAGGTGGAAATGATATGAGACAAGGTCGTGGAGCACCAGTCAGAGGTATCGATAACACTGAAGCGAGGTAGCCAGCTCTATTATATACTATTCATCATCGAGAGGATGGTGACACGCCAGACATTATAATCGGTATGTTCCTGATTCATAATGTACCTTACACTGGTCTGATTGATATAGAGTCTACGCATTCGTATATGTCATGCACTATGTCTGGCACCTTGGGTATCATATGTGAGAGTACTGTTAATGAAATGACGGTGTTAAGTCCTCTGGGACTGTCAGTAAGAGTGGATAAATTTTTCAGAAATGTGCCCCTAAAGGTTCAAGGGGTTGTCTTTCCGGCGGATCTAATAGAACTGCCATTTGGTGAATTTGACCTTATATTGGGTATAGATTGGCTGGTGAAACAAAGTGCAAGTTTGGATTGTGCTGCTAAGCACATGGTATTGAGGACTACTGAGTATGAGGAGGTGGCGGTAATTGGGGAGTGAAGGGAATTCCTGCCTAATGTGATTTCTGCATTAAGGGCTGAAAAACTGGTTTGCAAGGGTTGTGAGGCATTTCTAGCCTATATTGGTGTATCTAGTTCTGAGGATCCTTCTGTTGGAGATATCAGAATAGTTAAGGACTTTTCGATGTATTTTCAGATGAGCTCCCTGGGTTGCCCCTGAACCGTAAAGTTGGTTTGGTATTGAACTCCTGCCTGGAACAGCTCCAGTGTCCATCGCCCCTTATAGAATGGCATCGAAGGAGCTGGTGGAGTTAAAGGCTCAAATTCAAGAGCTACTGGACCAATGATTCATTTGACCGAGTGTGTCTCCATGGAGAGCATCAGTCTTATTTGTAAGAAAAAGGATGGATCCATAGGCATGTGCATCGATTATCAGCAGTTGAATAAACTGACTATCAAAAATAAGTATCCCTTGCCGAGAATTGACGATCTATTTCATCAGCTACAAGGAGCTTCGATTTTCTTCAAAATAGATCTTCGTTCTGGGTACCATCAATTGAGGGTTAAAGAGGCTAATGTGTATAAGATAGCGCTTAGGACTCGTTATGGTCATAACAAGTTCCTAGTGATGTCGTTTGGGTTGAAAAATACACCAACTGCTTTCATGGATAAGTGTTCCAGCCCTATCTGGATCGATTCGTAGTAGTGTTTATAGAAGATATCTTGGTGTATTCACGAACCGAGGATCAACACAAAGCCCATCTTCGAATTGTTCTATAGATTTTAAGGGAGAAACAACTATACGCTAAGTTCAGCAAATGTGAGTTTTGACTGTGAGCCGTGACATCCCTAGGTCACGTGGTATCTGCCGAGGGGATTAGGGTTGATCCTCGAAAAATTGAAGCCGTACTAGATTGGAAACCACCTAAGAAAGTATCCGAGATTCAAAGATCGGGTGAAAACATTTTGTTGAGGGTTTTCCCTAATGACTAAATTACTGCGTAAAGGGATACCGTTCAATTGGACTGATAAGCAGTAAAAGAGTTTTGAAAAACTAAAGCAAGTTCTGACTGAGGCCTCTATTTTAATACAGCCAGAGTCTAGGAAGGAATTTCTGGTCTATAGTGATGCATCACACGTCGGTTTGGGTTGTGTGCTGGTGCAGGAGTGTAAGGTGGTTGCTTATGCATCTCATCAACTTAAGCCTCACGAGACAAATTACCCTACACATGACTTGGAGTTAGCTACAGTGGTATTCACTGAAAATTTAGAAGCACTATTTATATGGTGACAAGTGTATTATCTACACATATCACAAGAGCCTCAAGTACCTCCTCACTTAGAAGGAGCTGAATCTTAGGCAGCGAAGATGGATGGAGCTGCTTAAAGATTACAACTGCTCGATTGAGTATCACCCTGGTAAGGCTAACATGGTAGCTGACGCACTGAGCCGTAAGGCTTTTTCTGATTTGAGAGCAATGTTGGGTCGTCTCAGTTTGAATGATGATGGTAGCTTGTTAGCTGAGCTTCAAGTGGGACCAACGTGGACTGAGTAAATTAAGGGGAAATAGTTGTTGGATGAGTCACAGGTTCCTTGTTTCTGACAAGTTAAGAATGGAGAGACTACGAATTTTGGGCTGAATGGTGAGGGAGTACTGTGTTTCTGTAGGAGAGTCTGTGTAGCAAGGGAATCTGATCTAAGGCAGTCTATACTGCAAGAGGCGAATAGTAGTCCATACGCTCTACATCCTAGTGGAAACAAGTTATACTGAGATCTTCGTGAGCTATACTGGTGGCCAAGACTGAAATGCAAAGTTACTGATTTTTTTGAGTAAGTACTTGACGTGTCGACAAGTTGTATTGAACATCACCGCCTTTAGGCTACTACTGCCGATTAAGATTCCACTTTGGAAGTGGGAGAGGGTAACTATGGATTTTGTGAGTGGGCTACCCTTAAAGCCTACTAAGAAGGATTCGGTATGGGTCATTTAGACAGGTTGACTAAATCTACTCATTTTATACCAGTCCGCATTGATTACTTGTTACAGAAGCTGGCAAAGTTGTATGTGGCTGAGATTGTGAGACTGCATGGGGTACCGATTTCCATCATATGCGACAGAGATCCTAGATTCACATCTTGATTCTTGAAGAAGTTACATAAGGCTTTAGGTACAAGGTTGGACTTCAGTACTGCATTTCATCATCAGACAGATGGCCAGTCAAAAAGGGTGATTTAGATTCTGGAGGACATGTTAAAAGGTTGTGTAATTAATTTTCGAGGTAGCTGGGAAGACTATCAACTGTTAGCAGAGTTCGTGTATAATAATAGCTATCAATCTAGTATTCAAATTGCACCGTACGAGGCATTGTATGGTCGTAGGTGTCGTACTCTTGCCTGTTGGACTAAGCTGGGCGAGGGCTGAGTTTTAGGGCCAGAGTTAGTTTCTGATATCGAAGAAAAGGTAAAACTAATTTGATACTGGTTGAATGAAGCGTCTGATAGGAAGAAGTCTTACGCAGATCTTAAATGCCGAGAGATTGAGTATTCCGTGGGAGACTTCGTATTTCTTCAGGTCTCTCTATGGAAAAATATACTGAGGTTTGGACGAAAGGGTAAGCTTAGCCTTAGGTTCATTGGGCCTTACCGTATACTGAAGCGTATGGGACCAGTCGCATATCAACTTGAGTTGCCTTTAGAATTAGACTGGATTCATGATGTGTTCCACGTCTCCATGCTGAGGCGTTATTGCTCTAATCCCACGCATATAGTGCCTATTGAAGAGATCGAAGTTAGGCTAGATTTGACATTCGAAGAAGAACCAATACAGATATTGGACCGTGAGGTTAAGGTACTAAGGAAGAAATCGGTCCCTACTGGTTAAAATGCTTTCACAAAATCACGGTATCGAGGAAGCCATATGGGAACCTAAGGAGGCGATGCGACAACAATACTCTCACCTATTCTAACCAGGTAAATTTCAAGGCTGAAATTTCCTTAGGGCTAGAGTTGTAACGCCCCAAAAATATAGTGTCTTTAATATTGCATGTTCTGCCATAAGTTTCTTGTTTGTTTTAATGGCTAAGTGATTTGGGTGTGTATGGGAGTGTGTGAGAAGCCTGGGTTCAAGTCTTGACTTTTGAAGAATTTTTAGTTTTTCTCTTAAATGAACCTGGACACTAGCACTTAGGTCTTATTAGTAATAATGCTTGTTTTATGACACAAGAAGAGCTTGTGGTCTAGTGGCAAGGTGGCATGTTGTGTATGTAACAACCTGGTTTGGACCTTAGTCGGAACAATGGTTTGAGACCATAAATTTGAGGACGTAAAAATATTTTAATGATATTTTTTGTGTGAATGATATGTGACATAGCCTGTGTGAAAATTCTGTGTGATGATTTGACTGTTTTAATGTCGAATTAAGAGAAGGGACTTAATCGCATAAAGAGTATAAGCTATGTGCTGATCTATAATTATCTAAGTGTTGATGTATTTTAAATATGGAGGCTTTATGATGCAATTAAACCATTTTGTACTTAGTGGATGACTAAATGACATATTAGCCTTAATGTATATTTGTTTTATATGGTTATTAAAAGGTTAATTTGGTAAAGTGATAATTATGTTTAATATGCCATAATAAAACATGAAAATAGTCATTTAGTTATCATCCTTGGTCGAATATTAGCAAGAGAAGAAAAGGGAAAAGAAAACAAGGGTTCAGCATGTTTTGATCTTGATTCAAGGTTAGTTTTTAATTGGATTTTGATAATTTCTACGTTTTGTGATCGTTAGTTTGTGCTCTAGCTAACCCATATTATAATTTTGTGAATTGATGATGTTTTTGTGATGAGCCATTGATGAACACTTGAGCTTTGTGATGTTAGTTGGTGAAAAATGAAAGCTTGGTGTTGGGTTAACATAGTTTGTATTTGAATTTTTGGTGAAATTGAGCATTTTGGGCTAAATTGAGAAAATGGAAAGTTGAGGGACTAAATACAAAATTTGATAAAATATTTGGACTTATATAATCCCTAGAGAGGTTCGGCCAAGCATGTGAATGTATGGAATTTGTGAATTTGATGATCTTGTGAGATAGGGACTAAAGTGTTAAAATGTGAAAATATGAGGGTTAATTTGTAAAATACCCTAAATATGTGTGTTTGGACTAAATGATTGAATTGATGATTGAATGGATTGAATTTGAATGTGTATAGACCAAGAGAGGAGAGGTTCGGATCGAGATTGAGGCAAAGATAAAGTGCTCGATTAATTGACCGTATCGATAGTTCGACGTTTGAGGTAAGTTCGGATATAATACTAGTTATAAATTTAATCTATGTGATATAAATTGAATGGATGTATATGTATCTATGAGATTTGAAATGCTATATGCTGAATTGAGATAAAGGGGCACAAAGTGTGCGAAAAGATAAAAGCTTCTGCTTATCGACTTGGTATTGTGTGTGCGATACTGATATAAGTTTGGTTTAATGTATTGGCACTAAATGTGAGGTGATGATTATGTTTTAGTTATGAAATTGGCACTAAGTGTGCAAATAAATCAAAGGAATAGCAAAGGTTGAGCGAGAGGTAATATCGAACAATTGAGTAGCATAAATGGTAAGTTAATATGTGTTGATCAAGGTACGTTTGAACCTATGTGGTTGATGATAGATTTAAGAGTTGAATGAATAGATAATTGGGTATGTGGTTGAGATTCATAATGTGCCTAATTGTGCCTTTATCTATGTGATGGTACATATATATATACATATTGATGTTGTAGTATTGAGTAATATGTATTATATTACAAAATTATTAAGCTTTGGAAAGCTTACTGTGTGATTTGTTTCTCTGCCTTGCAGTGACAGTAAAGCTAGCTCGGATCTGGGATCGTCAGCTTCTCAATCACACTATCGGTATTCCATTTTGGTACTTTTGAAAAGATGTATATAACAGGAATATGGCATGTATAGGCTAGTTAATTGAATCAAGTTTGAGATTTGTAATTAGCCATGAGATGTAGATAGATATGTGATAGGTTTGGCATGAATGAATGTGGTGTATATATGATGCATCTTTTGGCATGATTTGTAGATTGATAAATTTGTTGTTGAGTGGTAACTTTGTGTTGATAAATGCTAGTAGGGGTAGTGAGATTGGGAATGAATTATGCTTGTGATGGAATAAGTATTGGTATTGAATTGGGTATGATTAGAGTTGGTATTGATTGCATGTTTTGAATAGCTAAATTGGTATGCTTTTAGATGGCAATATGTGCATGAGATGTTTGGTTGATTGGCTTGTAGGTTAGACCCTAAGTGGGTGGCATGTTGGCCTTGCAAAAATGGCTTATAATGTCACAAGGTTGGGGCACACGGGCGTACCTCAGATCGTGGGTAAATTGGCAGAATGTGGCTTAAACTGGACACGGCCTAGACATGGGGGTGTCATCTAACCGTGGTGTACAAGTTAGTAGCTAGCCTTAATAGTACACGACCATGGCATAGGCGTGCCTACAGGTCGTGCAAGAAATGGCAGTATATGACCTCATAGGACACGGCCTTAGCACATGGGCGTGCTTGTTAGCCATGTTGATTTTGGCAGTATGTAACCATGGGGAGGACAAACGGGTGTGTCATGTAGTTGTGGGAGAGGCACGACCTACCCCCACGGGCATGTCTCCCCTGTATTCTAGAAAAGTTTCAAATTTTCATGAAATTTTATATGTGTTTCAAATTTAGTCCCAACTCGGTTTATAAGCATACTTAATGTCTTGATGACTTGTTTAAGGGACACTATGATTGTATATGAATGTGTTTGATGGTGATTGACTTTGTGTCAACATTTAGAGTTAAATGTTCTGATTGATCGGTAATACCTCTTAATCCTATTCCGACGATGATTTGAGTTAGGGGTGTTATAGTGTAATTGAGAGGTCTGAGGTTCAAGTTCTGGATTACGCAATGGAGTGTTTATTTTGCTGATTGAGCTGTGTAGGTAGAAGAGTTGGACTGAAACACTGTTGAGAGGAGTTTGAACTGGTCATGGAGGGATTTGTGGAGCAAGTCAAGGAAGAGATTGGGAAGAAAATCAAGGAATTTTGAAATGGGAGGTTGGTAGGGTGTTATGGCCAATTGGGACTCTAAGGCTCTATTGGAATTCGGCTAGGGGAAATAAGGAGCAATTTCGACTTTAGTCATTTCTTGGTTTTGGCTTTTGGGGTGTTGATAGGAGAGCTGCCAAATTTTCTTGCTGTCAATTTGGGGTTTTTACTTTTGCATTTCGGGTTCTCACTAGTTTTCCTTGTGCTATGAAATTGACCACTCGTGCCATTCTCTTTTAGCCGTTCATGTCATTTTTCTCTAAATCTTTGCTATCCTCTTTCTCTTCTTGGCCGAACCTAGCACCTACTCTCCCCTACCCTTTTTATTCATCAATCGGTTTCTCTCATAGCCGAACCTTCCCTTTTGCCCCCTTAACTTCTGTTCGTCTTCTATTCTAGTCTAGTCAAATATCACTATTGTTAATCACTCTTTGCGTCGATCTACTGTAAAGGTTCTGAATTTTGGTAAGTGTTCATACTCCTCACCTTTGGATTAAATCTATCCTCTACTTTCCTTTTTAAAATCGAATACCCTTTTACTAACCAATTGTTATTTCCTGCTTCTTGTACTATTCTCGTTGCAATTTTAGGGTCTTCCTCAAGGAGTGGTGGAGTGTGAACGGTCTTGGAGGAGTCACACCTTTGTTCTCAACGTTCAGTTAAGGTAAAAGCATTACCTTGTGTTCTTTGGGGTTAGGCCGAATGTGCCCTATCATTCACTAAACAGATTTTGGTTGTATTTTAGGAAATCAACAAGGGTGTGTAATCGTTTCTAAACAGCGATCGTAGAGGAAATAAGGTCACCCCTATTCAAACAAGGTAAGAAGGGTGTTTTGGATTAAGCATCAATAAGAGGGTGCTTTTCCCTAATGATGAAAAGGACTAACATTGGATCTCATTTGAATCTAGGTTGGGTGCTCGTGGAATTTGGAGCAATTTCATAAACAGTGTGAAATCACACTATCTCTTCTGTGAGTCGACCAAAAGCGAAAAGCCAAAACTTCATCATTTGAGGCCTCACAAATGTGCGATCGCTCGTGTGGTAAATCGAGCCACAAATCATGGGCATTAAACTGTAGAGGCCACCATGAGCGCTGTGCTCTTGGGCCATTATGGGCCTCGTTAGGCTGAAATGGGCCGTGTGCCTAATGGGCTCGTGGACCCTATATGAATAAAATCCATGAAAAGTGGCAGATACTGGATTGGGCCACGTAGTTCAAATAGTAGTGACTGAATTTGGGCTAGATAGGCCATACGAGTGTGGGCCCACTTGGGTCAAATATTGGGCTTTGGGCCATATATGTTACATGTGTCTCTCGAGGTGACTATAGACCTTCGAAAAGATCGTTCACTGCACTGAAACCCCAAAGTAGGTAATAACCAAAATACCCCTAAAGGTTAAATTTACTATTTTACCCCTAATGCATGGAAACGATCATTTTACCCCTAGATGTAGGTTGACTGATGAATGTATATTATTTGTGTGACTGTACTGAGTAGGACATTTTGCATACAGGAAACCTTTATGACATGACGTACTTCATGGGGTTGGGATTCTGATATGGATGAAGTGTTGTACTGGTGGCCCTGCTGCATTCACTGTTACTGGCAGCTCTACTATGTTATTATTACTGGTAGTTATGCTGCAATATTGGTGTGTTGGTTGGGTGGGTCGATTTTATCCTCTGATGTTGTGTTGGTTGTTACGAGTGATATGTTGGTAGGACTGGGGTGGGTTGCATATTTACGCCATACTGATACTATATTGGGCTTAGGCTCACATTGTTACTGTAATGTACTAAGGCCCACACTGTACTGTTACTGAATAGGGCTCAGGCCAAAACAAAACGATAGGGGATTACACATTGAGTTTCATAAACTCACCCTTTCTTTTAACTGTACAGGTAATCCCCAGCCTTACATGATTTGGAGCCACGAGGGATTCGGAGGTGGCTACACATCCGTTAATATTTGGTTTTGGACTTAGTTATTTAAATTTTATATTAGGATCGCGATTATGCAATAAGGCCTTTGGTGGATTTAATATCTTTTTTATTGGGTTTTTAATTTCTTATTTAAACTACCAATGGATACAAAGAAGTTTTCAAAAATAATATATGTTTTAAAGACAAACACGCATTTTCAAACTTCATGTTGGTTTAATTAGAGTAGCTTCTGCGAATTTCAATCAATTAAGGAACCAACAGTAACCAACATGGCAATCGTTTTAAGAAGTGATTTTTCAAACTTAATATGTTAACTTACCAAATGTTTTTTTTCTTCCAAGCAATAAAAGCTAAATGGGTTTTAACTTAAAATTGGTTCTCTATTAGCAAGCCTTGATTTCAAAAGACACTTTAATGTGACACGTCAAATTCAGCCGTAAAGTCTAGGCAGGGTTTAGAGTGTTATGGAATACCCCACTGAAGTGGTTGAACATTTATGAAAATCCTTCGATTTCTTTGACGATGAATGATATGATTTTCCGTCGACCTCTTTCTCAAATCTCTAGTGTCATAATAATCTCTTCTCTTTTCTTTGCTAAGCTCCTCGGCCTTGTGAGCTCTATCAACTAAAACCACGAATTCCTTCAGTTCAAAATTTCGACTAAGAGCTTAATGTCTTTATTCATCCCGCCTTCAAATCATTTACACATAACCACCTCGGTTGGAATGCACTCACAGGCATACTTACTAAGTATTACAAACTCTCTTTCATATTCAGATATGGTCATACGACCCTGTTTCAACTCTAGAAATTCCTTACGCTTTTGATCAAGAAACCGTTGACTTATATGTTTCTTTCTGAATTTCGTCTGAAAGAATTCCCATGTGACTCGGTCTCTCGACACTACAGATATTAATGAGCTCCACCAATGGTATATGGCATGTTTGAGAAGAGACACAACACTTTTCATACATTTCGTTGGCGTACAAGATAATTCATCAAAGGCCCAACTCATATTTTTAAGCCAAAACTCGGCTCCCTCAAGGTCATCATCAACTGTAGCTCTAAACTCTTCAGCCTCATATTTTTGAATTTTATCTATTAGCAGTTTGTTCATGCCTATCGGTTGTAAGACTTGAAGAGCTATGAGGACTAGTTGGGGAAAAGGTGGGGGTAGAGGTTGCTGAGCAGTTGGATTCATTCAAAAAAAATTTAGTGAACCACTCATTCATCATCTGGAAGAAGGCTTCCTTAGCCTCTCCTCCACTACCTTCAGACACGAGTCTAGACCTAAACGACGCTGCCCCACCAATGGAGGCTGGCGTGTTACTTTCAACATCATCGAAGTTTGCTCGATTATAATCCATTGCTATATGAAAAATATGATTTTAAACTGTCAAGAGTTGTCACACTATTACAGGTTAATAAATGGCATGTATATCTAGACTCACATACGCTGTATTAGTCTAAGAATCACTAAATCGTGGCTCTGATACCAATAAATTAACACCCCTAACACGTATCCGATGCGAAATAGAGTAATGGAGTATTACTGAACATATAACATAAACAATTATACATTTCATAATCAATTATCAATCAAACCAAAAACCATTCAAATACATTATACAGTCCCTAATACGAGCCCTTGAGGCCCCCAAATGGACGTTAAAAGTGGTTTGAGACTAAACCGAGTACTCAAGAAATTTTAGAAAAACATTAAAATTTTTCAAAGTGCAGGGGACACATGCTCGTATGGTCAGGCCGTATATCTCACACAACCAAGAGACATGTCCGTGTCTAAAGCCATGTGGGCATTTGAAATGGGGACACACGACCGTGTCCCAACCCATGTCCAACCCCGTGTAACTCACTGACTTGGGTTATACGACCAACCACACGTCTTTGTGCCAGGCCGTGTACCCTTCAAAATGGCCTCACATGCTCGTGTGTTAGGCTGTGTCAAAACTGAAGGGTATACTAACTTGTGCCACATGCCCTACACACTTGGCCGTGTCACCTGACCGTGTGTTATACATGGATGAGACACACGCCCGTGTGGACAAAAATAGGTCATTTACCAAGCCATATTCCTCACCTACATTGGTACCAACCTATACATATCAATTTGTATATAACCATAGCATAAATTAGCACTTAAAACCAACCAATACCAAGTTCATATCATGTACTATCCACACATTCTACATGATATCCATAAGCACATTCATATGACCACTTTTAAACATACTAAATATACTTTCAAAGTCTACCTAAATGGTCAATCACATAAATGAGACATTGTTCCTAAACCTTAGCATACATACATATCTAAATCACAATCTCACAAGCAAGGCATTCATGTAGTAACTATACACCACATGTCATAAAGCCATTTACACCCTTTTACATATCAACACATATACCATTTTCAAGCCAAATCAATTGGCTAAATACACAACAAAACATATAGGCCATATTAGCCTAAATACCTATACATGCCATTTAACCCAAAATATAAAGCCCAAAGTACCAAAATAAGAGTTTGATAATGTGACGCGATCTCTGACAACTTCCAAATCGAGCGAGCTTTTGAACAACTATAAAACACGAAAATTAAAATGGAGTAAGCAATTAAACTTAGTAAGTTCGTATGACTAATAATACAACTTACCAGATCATCCGCAATTTAGGTAAACAAAAATAAAATCATGGATGCAACTTAATTTGGCCCAAAGCCTATCACACAATCACAATCATGTTAGCCATGTATTTATTTATCAAATATAAATAACTTCTCGTATTTCACATAAATACCTGTACTAGTTCGAATTGAACTCATATAACCTCAAAACATCACTGTGCTAGTCGAAACATTTGGAATGCTATTGAGTACTCGGGTATCTCGCACACTAAGTACCAATATATGGTCGAAACCACCTCAATCTCATATCTCATATAGATGCTCACTCTCGAGCCATCACTGGGTCTGCTCACACAAGCTGTCAGTCAAGACGTAGCTACACGATGTTGCTCACACAAGCTGTAAAGTAATCGTAACATATGTCAGAAACTCAACCACCGGTAGGACGTACAAGACTAGCACCCAAAACACGGTAACCCCTATTGACATGTCATTTATATCCTATGTATTTCTAAGGTTCAACCGGGATCCAATCCATAAGTCGTTGAATCTTCTTTGAGGATTTTCATAGAGTCATACCATTACAATTATAAAAATAAAGCATTTAAAACATGTATAATTTAATGCTTATTAACATACGAACTTACCTTGAATTAATACGTAGAAAATCGACCGATCAATCCACTACTTTATCTTTCCCCTAATCTAATTTCAAGCGTGGATTTTCTTGATCTATATGATCAAATTTAACTAATTTAATATTTATTCTATTCAATTCAATCCAATTTCATTTTATGGAAAAATTACCATTTTGCCTCTAAACATTTAACTTCTTTACAATTTAGTCCCTAGTCTCGTAAAAATGAAATTCATGAAATTTCAATACACCCAAGCCTAGTCAAATATTCTATGTGAGCATAGCAGCCCATACACATCACAAATTCACACATTTAACACTCAATTTTGATATTTTTAATTTAACCCTTAAATGGTAATTTCACTAAAATTTAATTAACAAAAGTTGTTTAACTAACAACAAAATTCATTTCAAAACCCTAACATATTCATCAATGATAAAATCTCAAACCTTCAACCATTTTCAAATTAGTCCCCGACTAGCCAGGTTAACCTACAACAATCCCGAAAACATAAAAATCATTAAAAACGAGGCAAAAAGGCACCTACATGCAAGGATGAGCTTGGTCGAACCTTTGAAGGTCTTCAATGGTGTTTTCTTTACTGAAATTTTTAGCTTATGCAAGTGTGAAGATGATAACTAATTTGTTTTATTTTAGTTTTATTTTTAGTTGGCTAATTACCTAATTGTCTTTACCTAACTTTAAAATTTTCATAAATACCATGCCATGCACATCCACTAACTCATTTAATGGTCTAATTAACAAAGAAGGACCTACACTTAAATTTCTATAGCTATTTTACACCTTTAGCTAATAGAACACAACTTTTGCACTTTACGTGATTTAGTCCTTTTTCACAAATTGACCATACAAACGGTCAAATTTCTTAACAAAAATTTGCACAATAATACTATCATGCTTTAGACCATAAAATAATATTAAAATAAATTTTATGACCTCAATTTTATGGTCTTGAAACCATTGTTCCGATTTCCTTGAAATCGGGCCATTACAAAATTAGTCAATTGATGAGCATGATGGGTGACATCAAAAGACAAATTGGCAAGGTATTCCAAAAAACACAGAAGATAATCCATGGAGAGAAGGTAAGGAGCATGTAGGAGCAATTGCACTCCAATTGGGCAAAGTACTGAGTAGCTCAAAAACCACTTCTCTAGAAAACAATAAGGAAAATATTGATATCCTCAAAAGAATCCTTAGATGCTAAAGATGAGCCAAAGCTAGAGGAGGTAACCACACCAGCAATGGAGGTAGAGAAGGAATTAACTAAAGATTCTGCCAGTGCAAAAATCTCATTCTCTTCGAGACTGGAGGAAAATCAAAAGTGGGATGGGGATGAATTTGTAAGTTTCCTGAACTTGTTCAAAACATTAAATGTTAACATACCTTTAATTGAATTAATAGAGAAAGTTCATATGTACACCAAGTTTTTAAAGGAAATTATGTCTAGGCGTAGGAAAATTAAGGTAGATAAACAAGTTAGTATAAACACTTCTTATAGTGCTATTATCCCAAGATGGGTTCTCCAAAAATTAAAAGACCCGGGAAGTTTTACTATTTCCATAAAGATAGGGAGTATCTATTTTAATAGAGCTCTATGTGATTTAAGAGCTAGTATTAATTTGATGCCTTTATTTTTTTTAGAAAAACTCGAGTTAGGGGATCTTAAAAAAATGCATATAACTCTACAATTGGCCGACAAATCTTCATTTCATCCAAGAAGTGTACTAGAGGATGTGTTAGTCAAAGTGTGCATTTTTATTATTCCAGAAGATTTTATGGTGCTAGATTTTGAAGAAGATTGTGAAATATCGATATTGCTAGGTAAACCTTTCCTGACCATTTCTAGGTCCACCATTGATTTATAGAAAAATGAATTAACTATGAAAATCGGTGGTGAGACTGGAACTTTTAAATGTGGCCATCAACCAAGTGAGGAATGTAGGAGGAAGTTAAGAGAGCAATGCAAAGAAAATTATTTGTTTCTAACATTCTTGAGTCAAGGGAAACCTTTCCTTTTATGCATGCAGAAAGAATAAACAGGTTTAAGGAAAGAGACAAGCGGGCACAAGTGGAATGGCACGATGGAAGATGGACTAATACTGATAGAAAAAAATAATCATCCATCGATGAACTAATAATATTGTCATATGAATATGATAGTAAAACTTAAAAAATATTTGATTTGCTTAATGTTGTAAATTATTATATATTTAGCTAACCACAGATTTTAGTTGTTAACTTTTATTTTAATATATGGTCATTTAAGATGGAGACATCCTTAAATATGGAAATTTGGACTGACATAGAGTCGGTTCCGCAACATGACAACCAAGTGTCACAATACGTCGTGAAGAATGTAGGAACTAAAGAAACCACCCCAACGTTGCAACATGGCGGAATCGAGTCGCGAGATGGAGGGCAATCTCCCTAAAATTCCAAATTGAAGGATGTGTCCCGACATGGAACCCTTGTGTTGTGAAAATGGTAACTATTAGTGATGTCACAACACAGGGGCTGTAATTTTTTGTAGGATTTACTCGACTCATTCGCACAACCCGACAAACTAACCTGTAACAACCTGATTTTGGGGCTAGTCAAAATAGTGGTTTTGGGACCACAAATTTGACATAGTGAAGTTCATTTTATTACATTTATATGGTCTACAATTTCACGAATGATTTCGTGAAAATTTTGTTTGAAAATTTTGACGTTTGGGCACTAAATTTAGTCAAAAGGACTAAATTGTAAAAAGTGCAAAAGATGAATTCTACATGGTAGAGGAGTCTAATTGCTATGAAATTTTAAATTGAATATCTTTAGATGGTTATTATACCATTGGTTAAGTTAATGGACAAAAATAGACATGGAGTAAGAGAATTTTCATGTTTTAAGTTAGGGGGATTTTGGTTATTTGGCTAATTAAATGAATTAATAATCAAATTAAAAGCCAATTTCTTCTTATCTTCAACCCTTGGCCGAAATTTACAAGAGGGAGACATAGCTAGGGTTTGTCAAGCTTCCAAGCTCCATTGTAAGTCTGTTCTAGCGCCGTTTTTAATGATTTTCATGTTTTTGAGATCCCTGTAACTTGATATATCTATTTCTACCATTAATTTAAGGAATAATCAAGGTATCGGGTTTGACCCATGTTGGATATTTTTGTATTTTTATGTCTAATGGTAGATTATGTATGTTTGATGTGTGATAAACAACTTTTGCTAGGTGGTCTTTGATGAAAATGTTAAAAGGACCTATTTGTAAAAAGATTGTAAAATGTGTGTAAAAGTGTGATTAAATGAAAAATTTGGACTACTATAAGTATAAAAGAGGATTGGCTAGGATTGGGAATCAAAGAAAATTAATAGATTTCATTTTTTGAGCCTAGGGGCAAAAATGTAATTTTTGCATAATATGAATTTTGGACTGAATTGAATAATTTTAATAATAAATGAGTTAAATTTGCTATTATAGATCAAGAGAAACAAGGTTCGGACCTAGATGGGGGGAAAAATAAAGTATTTGACGATTAGGTCACATTCCTATTATTTTTGTACTAACATAAGTTCGTACGTAAATAATGTATTGTTTTATTTATGTTCTAAATGCTTTTAATAGTGTATGAATTATGATCGACTCATTGAATGTAATCGAAAAAGTTCAACAAGCGAGAAAATCCCAATTGAACCTTAGGAATAGTTAGGATACAAATGTCATGACATTAGGGTTATTGAGATTTTATGTAAGACCATATCTGGGATATGGCATCGATATGAGACTTCGCGTAAGACCATACCTGGGCTATTGGCATTGATATGAGATCCCATGTAAGACTATATCTGGGATATTTCATTGGTGTGGTACTATGAATGCGAGATGTCTCGAGTATCCTTTAGTATTCCAAGTGGTTCAACGGGTAGCTCGATAGAAATGATAAAGTTCTTAAAGACTTTGGCATGTTGCACTTGGGTATAGGTATGTACATAGGACTCATGCTTAATGAGCTGATATGTGATAAACCCTTGATAAGCTTGTGATTGAGTAAGTTTGACTATGAGATTTATAATGACATTTATGTTAATTTACATCATGTTAATTATGTGTTAACTTACTAAGCTTTAAAGCTTAATCCATTTTTTTCCCTTGTCTTATAGTGTCACCAAGTTAGCTCGGGGATCGGAGACTGACGGAGATTCACTCACACTATTAACATATCATTTTGGGTACTAATGAAATTAAAATTTTGAGTTATGGCATGTATAGGGACTTGGTCATTTTGTCATGTGTCATAATTGATTTGGCCAAATGTGTTGGCTAATGATGGTTGATAATTCATTTTTAAATGGCCATTGAAATTGGCTAATATTGTTTAAGTATATATTCATATGATAATGCTTGTCATGGATGTGGGAATTGACATGCTTGAGTTGATAAGTATGTGATGGTTGTATGTGATAGATGGTAGTATATGAATGAGTGTTGCTGCCTTGGTTGTGGCTAATTTGGTTGAATGTATATGCTTGGATTGGTGCTATGTTTGTTGTGTAGGCATATGCATGGAAGGGTGACAAAATGGCTTGGTAAATAGCCTTGTTTTTTTCCACATGGGTAGACACATGTGTGTGTGTGTGTCTAGTCTGTATGTGACACATGGCTTGCCCTATGGGCGTGTGTTCTGGCCGTATGTCCCTACACCTTAATTGTTGCAAAATAGAATGCTCAGTAATGAGCACATAGGCAGAGATAAGGGCGTATGTCTTAGCCGTATGGATGGCATGCCTCGAACAAGGGCGTGTGCCCTAGCCTTGTAAAGTCTACACCTATTTTATGAAAAATTATGAAAATTTAATTGATCACGCGGGCGTGTAACTTGGCCGTGTGACCTCAATTTGATGATAACATCATAAATAGATAGCTCCATAATTTGAACACGGCTTGAAGCACGGGTGTGTCTTAGGGTCACACGGGCGTGTCCAAAACCCACACGGGCATGTGACCCCTTTTACATAAATTTTTCTAAGTTTTCCAAAAGTTTCCAAAGTTCTCGATTTAGTCCCGAACCACATTCAATGCATGGTTTGGGCCTCGTAGGCTAGTGATAGGGACGATATGAATGTATGTGAAAGGTTTTAGACTTGGATGGAAATTTATGTCTCGATTTTATTTGTTTACTTGTGTTTATGTTCGGTAATGCCTCGTACCCTGTTCTGACGTTGAATATGGGTAAGGGGTGTTACATTTAGTGGTATCAGAGCTATGGTTTAGTCGATTTTTGGGCTAACATAGCGTGTGTAAGAGTCTAGCTATACATGCCATAAATGAACTGTGATAGTGTGATGACTCCTAACAATTTTAAATTGTGTTTTTGTATAGTAATGGATCCCGACCGAGCTGTGGCTGATAACGTTGAAAGTAATGCGTTGACTGCCACTCAAGAGGCAGTGTTGTCTAATATAGACCCACTACGATTGGTCAAGGAGAAGAGGCTAAGGAAGCCTTTCTCCACATGATGAATGAATGGTATACGAAATTTGTTCGAACAAATCTGAATGCCCAACCTCCTCCACCTTCACCTATTCCTCAATCGATTTTTGAAGCTCCACACGATATGGAGTTTGTAAGAGTGAATAAGCCCACGGTTGATAAAATCTGAAAGAACAGGGCTAAAGATTTCAAGAGCTAATGTGGATGATGATCCCGAGAGAGCCGAGTTTCGGCTCAAAAACTCCATCAGGGTATTTAATAAGCTATCTTGCACACCAGATGAGTGTTTAACGTGTGCCATCTCACTTCTGAGGGATTCTGCATATCACTGGTGGAATACACTGGTATCGGTGGTACCAAGAGAGAGGGTACATAGGAATTCTTTCAAGAGGAGTTCGGAAGAAATATATTAGTCAGCGGTTCATCAATCAGAAACGTAAGGAATTTTTTGAGCTGAAACAATGACGTATGTTAGTTTTTGAATATGAAGGAGAATTTGTCAGACTTAGTAAATATGCTCGGGAGTGTGTTTTCACTGAGACTATTATGTGCAAGAGATTCCAGGACGGTTTAAATGACAATATTTGTGTGTAAGTTGAGATCTTAGAGCTGAAAGAATTTGTTGTGTTGGTTGAACAGGCTTGTAAGGCCGAAGAGTTGAATAAAGAGAAGAGGAAATCTGATCTTAAAGCTAGAGATTCATGGAAAAAACCTATGAGTAAGTCATTTCGTTTCAATCAAAGAAATCTAAAGAAATGTATTCTCGTTCGAATGTTTCTGCGGGGTGTTCACACTGAAATCATGGGAAGCAACATTTAAGTTTTAAGTCTCAGGCTACTTCAATGGTAAACGTGGGTAATGTGAGGTCTAACAGACACAAATGTCAACATTGTGAAAGAAGACATCCCGGTGAGTGTAGGGTGAATGACCGGGCTTGTTTCAAGTGTGGTTCTTAAGAGCATTTTATACGAGATTGCCCTGAAATGGATGAGAAAGAAAATTTTCAGAGTGCAAAGTCGAGTAATACTACTAATAGGGGTAGGCAACCGAGAAACACTTGAAATGGAGCTAGTAGTAAAGGTGTGATGAACGATACAACTATGAGATCCGAAGCTCGAGCACCTGCTAGAGCTTATGCCATTCGTACTTGTGAAGAAGCGACATCTCCCGATGTTATCACTGGTACTTTTTCTTTCTATAATACTAATGTAGTTGCATTAATTGATCTTGTATCGGCTCATTCTTATGTCTGTGTGAAATTGGTGACTAGTAAGAACTTGCCTATTAAATTTATTAAGTTTGTGATTAGAGTGTCAAACCACTTAGGCAAACATGTACTAGTTGAAAGAGTTTGCAAGAATTGTCGATTGATGATTTGGGGTTATTATTTTTCGGTGGATTTAATGTTGTTGCCATTTGATGAATTTGATGTTATTTTGGGCATGGATTGGCTAACATTGCATGATGCCGTAGTGAACTATAAAAGAAATATTATTGAACTGAAATGTGAAAATGGTGAAATTTTCTTGCTTATGTGTTTAATATAAAAGAGTCTGAATTGAAAATTGAATCAGTGCTGATAGTTTGTGAATATCCGGATGTGTTCCTGGAAGAATTGCTTGGGTTACCTCCGGTTAGAGATGTTGAGTTTGGTATTGACTTAGTACCAAGGACCTCGTCGATATCTATTGCTCCTTATAGAATGGCTCTGACCGAATTGAAAGAGTTAAAGACTCAGTTGCAAGAGTTGACAAATAAGGGTTTTGCGAGACCAAGTTATTCTTCTTGGGCTGCTCTAATATTATTCTTAAAGAAGAAAGACGGGTCAATGAGACTTTGTATAGACTACCGATAGATCAATAAGGTAACCATTTGTAATATCCTAAATTATGGGTTATGTGTTTGGAGCATAACTCAAGTGTTAGTAGGCTTTAAGTGTGGTTGAGTATGTTTTAGGAGTTTTTAGAACCCAAGGATGAAGGGGAAAGCTTTGGGAAAATGTTGGATTTTAAGTCTAAAATGAGAAACTAGGCGAATGAGGCCTTAAAGAAAATCTTAGGAGTTTATGGACATGAAAGTGGGCCTGGTAAAGTGGCTACAAGGCGCCACTTAGGGCCTTGGTTCATGACGTCATAGGCTGGGAGGAAGGGAAGAGGTTCGAGTATCGTGGGAAGCATTAGAGACTTTTATTTTTGCGTCAAAAAGGGGAACTGGGCTAAGGAGGCTTTAAAGGAATTTTTAGGGAATTAATGCCACAAGAAATCATGTGGTAAAGTGGCAATGGACGCCATGTGTAGTGGGGATAAGGGCCTTGGTTTGAGTTGTGAAGGAAGCAGGAAGGAGCGTTTATTTTTGCGTCAAGAAGGTGCCTGGCGAAAGAGGTTTTAAAGAAATTGCGTGGGTCATGTCACAAAAATGCCTTGGCAAAGTGGCTTGGGCGTTACTCGTGGAGCAAGGAGCGTGTCTCATGTTCGAATCTTGTTGGCGCAGGAGGCGTGTTTTTATTTTGCTTTTGGCGTTAAGACAAGGGAGAGCTAGGAAGGAGGTCTTAAAAGGAAGTGTGGGAGTTTATGACACAAAAGGAGCCAAGAAGAAAGTGGCTTGGGACGTTACTGCAACTTGCGTCAAAGGGCCAGCAGGTCTCGTGTTCGAGTAACGTGGGAAGCACATGGGAGTGTTTTATTTTTGCTTTAGCGCCAAGGAAGAAGGGTGAGAAGAAATTGATGGCAATTGGACTTTCAATTGAAGGAGGATTGAGCTTAATTCTCCTATTAATTTCGCTAAGGTAGGATAATTGATGATTATTTTATTTTAAGTTGGTAGATAATAGAAAATTGTTGTTTTATTTATTCAAGTAGGATAATTGTTGATTTAATTATTTTGTGCAAGATGAAGAAGAGATAAATAAGGATTTATTTTATTTATTTTGGTTTAAATAGGTGATAAGAGATAATATAGGAGTTTGATAAGGGATTAATGTTGGATTAATTTATTTTATTTGTTAAGGAGATAATAGAGGAGATTATCAAAGAGTTTGATAATAGCAAGGATATAGTAGCGAATTCTTTATAAGGGGAGTAATCATCCTTGATATCTTTTAAATTTCTTTGTGTCGAATTTCTTCCCACTCACACCTCTCATTCTTTTCTTTCATTCAACCTCAAATCTCTCTATTTCTTTGAAAGTCGAATGCCTGTCAATAAGAGTGATAGCGAAACCCTCAAAAGAATCATACCCTTCCTCTTGTATTCCTTAAAATAGCATAATATCCTATTCCTATTAGGAGTAGGAGCAGAATCTCCTATTATCATCTAGCCAAATCCGTGGAATTCAAGCAAAGGTGTTGTCGACTTTAAGAAAAGATCTTTCGAGATTTTTAAGATTCAAGACACCTAAGGCAAGGGATACTTTTCGGATTTGAAAATCGTAAGGTAAGTGCATAAGTATTTTCGCCAAGGCCAATTTGATGTCTATTCCTTATTTGTTTAGAAAGTCAAACTAATCCTTTAGGTGATCTAATGTTGGCGAATACAAGGTAGAAGGATTTCAAAGTTTCGGACTTGATTTTTTTTAATACAACAATCCTACACCAAATTAAAGGTAAGAATTTGATTACAACAATCCTACTAGGATTTGGATTTAAGGTACCATGTAATGGTACTTTTAGTACATTTTCCTACTCCTACCATGAGTAATAAGTTTTGCTTGGCATATACATGACATTATAAGAATGTGAATAAGGAATATGATATAGTTAATGCATATTTGTATGACATGGGGCATATGGGTGATATGTAAAGGGAAGTGAATGTGGTGACCTAAGACCACGATATCTGAATGTGGTGACCTAAGACAACGATATCTGAATGTGGTGACCTAAGACCACGATATCTCGAATATGGTGTCTCATGACACAAAGTATGTATCTCGTGGCTATGCCACTAATTTTATAAGGGTGATGATCACGTCATCGCAATGATCGCTTCGATGGTGTGTAGCGGATGGAGGGTTGACTTAGTTGTCCCCACGGTGTGATGGTTGGTACGGTGACGTGTAGCGGATGGATAACTAGGCTTGGGTCCGGATTGCATCATTTTATTTAATGCTATATGATTATGTATGATATGATATGCCCGAATTTATTTGAGTTTGGTGTTGGTTGTACACATTGAGTCTGTTTGACTCACACCTTGTGGGACTATTTTTCGTGTGATGATCAAGAATGGACCGGTTGGTAGGAGCTCAAGGGTGGCCATGCAAAGCTCAAGGATTGATTTATTTTATTTATGTTTAAGATTTGAATTATTCGGTTTTCATTTGATGTAATAAGGCCATCAAGACTAAATTATTTATGCATGCTATTAAAGTTCTTAGTATGATATAATTTTTGTCATATTAAAGTTATAAGTAAAATTTTTCTTAAGTATAAACATCAAACTGTTTTTAACACCTTATCGACACGGGTTCTTAATTCGAGCCCAACCCAAATCAAAGTGTTTTAAAAAATACACCAGTTTTTAACAAAGTTTTAAACAAGATTTGAATGGATTTTCTTTAGAAGCATGCCAGATCCAGTCAGGGCTTGTGGGCCGGGTTTGGGGTGTTTCAGCTTGGTATCAGAGCCCGATTCAAAACTCGACTTTGATGGTTGTGGGACCCAAAAATGTTTTTCCAAAATGGGCTTTTCAAAAATATAAGATTTTATGAACTATTTCAGGTTGATTCTGGCATGGCACCTGTATCTCCGACCCGAAGTCCACCAAGTAAGTACCTCTGACTATTGAAGTGATTTATATGTGAATGTTATGGGCTTATTTGGGCTCTTAGATTAGAATATTAGGGCTATTGAACCCTAGGGCTAGTGTACTCAAGCACATGCATAAGACTTAAAGGCAATCAAACAAACTTGTCTCTAAGTCACCGAGTTAAGGTGTGGCAACCATCGTGCGCATGTCTAGGAGTGGATTCGGTAAGAGCTTGGTACTTAAGTAGTCCTAGCGACTCACCTCCTCTTTACTCGAATCCTATCTAGTGTGTAGTAACGGTTCACCCTAACCAAGAGGACTTATTCACAGGCTAAACTCGATAATTAAAACCCGAAAGGGATTAACCATGTTTTTATAAACACCTTAGTTTTTTTTTAAAAAAAATCCTTAAATTACCCCTTCGATTTGTAACAAAATCTATTTTGAAAATTTCTTGAAAAATTTTTTGGTTTGCCAAATTACTAAAATGCCCCTGTTGTAAATTACTAAAATACCCTTAGTTTTAGGATTTCCAAAATACCCTCGACTTTTGCTAAAATGTTTCTACTTTACAAAATACCGTGAACTTCGCATTTTACAAATATCAAGATTGATTTGGAGAATTTACTAAAATGCCCCGACTAACAAAATTACCAAATAACCCCGATTTTTAAAATTTTGCAACACCTCGATTTGGAAAACAAATTTTCAAGATAACCCCGAGGTTTTATAAATTCTAAAATGCCTTTGATTTGTAAAATATTTTGAATTGACCCGATTTATTACCAAAATGCCCTTATAGGAAAAATAACGAAATTACCCCGGATGGGGAATGATCAGAATGCCCAAAGTAGTGAAGTGAATGTTGTGAATAAATGTGTCTCTATCGAGATGGATGAATGTGAATGTGAATGTGAATCTCGAATTAGAATGGTGAACTTGAACTAAGACTTTGTTTGATCGAGAGAACCACTATTAAACTCCTTTTCATAAAACTGTCATGGATAAACAAATTGGAACAAAGAACTAATGCATAAACCTTTTAATCGATTAAATCGCAACGTTAGTAATGATTTCTAGTGGACGTGGTTGAGGTAGTATCTAAGAAATGTGTTAGTTTTGTTAAGATCGAGTCTGCAAAGAAAGGCATAGTGTGATGAGTTAGGATTGAACGATAGTAAGTAATTAAGAGGACGAAATTATTTTTAAAGATGGTAGAATTGTAATATCCTAAATTAGGGGTTATGGGTTTGGAGCATAACTCAAGTGTTTAGTAGGCTTTAAGTGTGGTTGAGTATGTTTTAGGAGTTTTTAGAACCCAAGGATGAAGGGGAAAGCTTTGGGAAAATGTTGGATTTTAAGTCTAAAATGAGAAACTAGGCGAATGAGGCCTTAAAGAAAATCTTAGGAGTTTATGGACATGAAAGTGGGCCTGATAAAGTGGATACAAGGCGCCACTTAGGGCCTTGGTGCATGATGTCATAGGCTGGGAGGAAAGAAAGAGGTTCGAGTATCGTGGGAAGTATTAGAACTTTTATTTTAAGGCCAAAAAGGGAACTGGCTAAGGAGGCTTTAAAGGAATTTTAGGGAATTAATGCCACAAGAAATCATGTGGTAAAGTGGCAATGGACGCCATGTGTAGTGGGGATAAGGGCCTTGGTTCGAGTTGTAAAGGAAGCGAAGGAAGCGCGTTTATTTTAAGGCCAAGAAGGCGCTGCGAAAGAGGTTTTAAAAGAAATTCGTGTGAGTCATGTCACAAAAAATGCCTTGGCAAAGTGGCTTGGGCGTTATCTGTGGAGCAAGGGAGGGTCTCATGTTCGAATCTTGTTGGCGTTGGGAGGCATGTTTTATTTTGCTTTTGGCATTAAGACAAGGGAGAAAGCTAGGATGTCAAAGAGTCTCGTGTTCGAGAAGGGAAGAAGGAGTGGGTGAAGAAGAAATTGATGGCAATTGGACTTTCAATTGAAGGAGGATTGAGCTTAATTCTCCTATTAATTTCGACTAAGGTAGGATAATTGATGATTATTTTATTTTAAGTTGGTAGATAATAGATAATTGTTGTTTTATTTATTCAAGTAGGATAATTGTTGATTTAATTATTTTGTGCAAGATGAAGAAGAGATAAATAAGGATTTATTTTATTTATTTTGGTTTAAATAGGTGATAAGAGATAATATAGGAGTTTGATAAGGGATTAATGTTGGATTAATTTATTTTATTTGTTAAGGAGATAATAGAGGAGATTATCAAAGAGTTTGATAATAGCAAGGATATAGTAGCCGAATTCTTTATAAGGGGGGAGTAATCATCTTTGATATCTTTTTAAATTTCTTTGTGCCGAATTTCTTCCCACTCACACCTCTCATTCTTTTCTTTCATTCAACCTCAAATCTCTCTCTATTTCTTTGAAAGCCGAATGCCCTATCAATAAGAGTGATAGCCGAAACCCCTCAAAAGAATCATACCCTTCCTCTTGTATTCCTTAAAATAACCGAATATCCTATTCCTATTAGAAGTAGGAGCCGAATCTCCCTATTATCATCTAGCCGAATCCCTGTGGAATTCAACCAAAGGTGTTGTCGACTTCAAAAAAAGATCTTTCGGGATTTTTAAGATTCAAGACACCTAAGGCAAGGGATACTTTTCGGGATTTGAAAATCGTAAGGTAAGTGCATAAGTACAATCGGCCAAGGCCATATTTGATGTCTATTCCTTATTTGTTTAGAAAGTCAAAACTAATCCTTTAGGTGATCTAATGTTGGCTGAATACAAGGTAGAAGGATTTCAAAGTTTCGGGATTTGTTTTTTAATCCAATCGACACCAAGGTAAGAATTTGATTACAGCAATCCTACTAGGATTTGGATTTATAGCCGAATGGCTTTTTACTAACATGATAGGGTTGGTCGAATATAGGAATTAAAGATCTAAAGCAATAGAACAAGTTTTCGGGATTTCAGTAAATTCGATAAACATATCAGGTGTGTACCCCACACTAAATCTCGATAGATTTATGGCTTTAATTTATTATATGTGCTAATATAAAAGTGTAAGATTATGGTTAAGGTACCATGCAATGGTACTAAGTACTCAGGTATGTTTTCCTACTCCTACTATGAGTATGATAAGTTTTGCTATTGCATATACATGAAATTATAAGAATGTGAATAAAGAATATGATATAGTTAATGCATATTTGTATGACATGGGGCATATGGGTGATATGTAAAAGGGAAGTGAATGTGGTGACCTAAGACCACGATATCTGAATGTGGTGACCTAAGACCACGATATCTGAATGTGGTGACCTAAGACTACGATATCTAAATATGGTGTCTTATGACACAAAGTGTGTATCTGGTGGCTATGCCACGAATTTTATAAAGGCGATGAGCACGCCGACCGCAATGACGCCTCGATGGTGTGTAGCGGATGGAGGGTTGACTTAGTAGTCCCCACGGTGTGATGGTTGGTACGGTGACGTGTAGTGGATGGATAACTAGGCTTGGGTCAGGATTGCATCATTTTATTTAATGCTATATGATTATGTATGATATGATATGCCCGAATTTATTTGAGTTTGGTGTTGGTTGTACACATTGAGTCTGTTTGACTCACCCTTGTGGGACTATTGTTCGGTGATGATCAAGAATGGACCGGCCGTAGGAGCTCAAGGGTGGCCATGCAAAGCTCAAGGATTGATTTATTTTTATTTATGTTTAAGATTTGAATTATTCGAGTTTTCATTTGATGTAATAAGGCCATCAGTACTAAATTGTTTATGCATGCTATTAAAGTTCTTAGTATGATATAATTTTTGTCATATTAAAGTTATAAGTAAAATTTTTCTTAAGTATAAACATCAAATTATTTTTAACACCTTATCGACACGGGTTCTTAATTCGAGCCCAACCCAAATCAAAGTGTTTTCAAAAATACACCAGTTTTTAACAAAGTTTCAAACAAGATTTGAATGAATTTTCTTTAGAAGCATGCCAGATCGGTCAGGGCTTGTAGGCCGGGTTTGGGGTGTTTCACCATTAAGAGAAAATATCATTTGCCGAGGATTGATGATTTATTTGACCAACTGAAAAGATAGATAGTGTTCTCGAAGATATATTTGAGATTTGGTTACTATCAGTTGAGATTCAAAGAGTCGGATATGGCGAAAACCGCTTTCAAAATAGGGTACGGACACTATGAATTCCTTGTTATGCCTTGGGTTAACAAATGCTCCTGCAGCTTTTATGGACCTAATTAATCAAATCTTTAGACCGTATTCCGATAAGTTTGTGGTTGTGTTTATTGATGATATTTTGATTTATTCTCATAATGAGTCCGAGCATGCCGAAGACTTAAGAACTATTTTGTAGACTTTGAGAGATAAGAAGTTGTATGCTAAGTTCAGTAAAAGTGAGTTTTGGCTCTGAGAAGCCGAATTTTTAGGACATATTGTCTTAGATGATGGTATTCGGTTTGATCCAAGTAAGATTTCGGCAATTGTTGATTGGAAACTACCAAGGAATGTATCTGAAGTTAGAAGCTTTTTGGGCTTAGTAGGTTATTACCGACGTTTTGTCAAAGGATTTTCATTGATTGCTATTCCAATGACCAAGTTGTTGCAAAAAGATGTTAAATTTGAATGGTCCAAAAAATGTCAGCAAAGTTTTGAGAAATTGAAGGCATTATTGACCGATGTTCCGATTTTAATACAGCTTGAATAGGGAAGGAATTCGTAATTTATAGTGACATGTCACTAAATGGATTAGGGTGTGTGTTGATGCAGGAGGGAAAAGTGATAGATTATGGCTTGGGACAGTTGAAACCGCACGAGAAGAACTCTCCGACGCTTGATTTGGAACTAGTTACTATTGTGTTTGCCTTGAAAATTTGGAGACATCATCTGTACGGTGAGAAATGTCATGTTTTTACTTATCATAAGAGCTTGAAGTACTTGATGACTCAAAAGGATTTGAACTTACGGCAACGAAGATGGCTTGAGTCACTAAAAGAATATGAGTTGGTGATTGACTATCACCTAGGTAAAGCGAATGTGGTCGCCGACGCCTTGAGTAGGAAATCGTTGCTCGCTTTAAGAGCGATGAATACACGATTGAATTTTTCCAGTAATGGTTCGATTCTAGCATAGTTGAGAGCTAGGCCATTGTTCCTTCAATGAATTTGTGAAGCTCAAAATGTGATAATGATTTGCAAGTTGAGAGAGCTCAGTGTGCATCGAGTAGTGATTCAGATTTTCATATTGGATCTGATGGTTGTTTGATGTTCCGAGGTAGAATATGTGTACCGAAAGATGATGAACTTATTTTGAAAATTCTCTGTAAGGCACATAATGGTTGCTTGTCTGTGCATCCGAGTAGTGCGAAAATGAATAATGATTTGAAGACATTGTACTGGTGGTTAGGTATGAAACCGGATATTTCAAAGTTTGTTTTGAGATGTTTGATTTGTCAACAAGTAAAAATCGAACACCAAGTACCTTTGAGTTTACTTCAACCAGTGATGGTACCCGAATAGAAATGAGACAGGATTACGATGGATTTTGTAAAGGGATTGCCTTTGACTCTAAAAAAGAAAGATGTCGAATGGGTTATAGTTGACAGATTGATGAAATCAACTCATATTATACCAGTACACACTGACTACTCACTGGATAAGTTAGCTGAATTGTACATTTCTGAGATTGTGAGATTGCACAAGGTACCTATTTCTATTATTTAAAATAGAGATCGAGGTTGATTTTGAGATTTAGGATAAAAGATGCAAGAGGCCTTGGGTACGTAGTTAAATTTTAGAACCGCATCTCATCTGCAAACCAATGGTCAGTCTAAAAAAATGATTCAGATTCTTGAAGATATGTTTCGATGTTATGTTCTGGAATTCGAAGGTAGTTGGGAGAAATATCTACCATTGATCGAATTTGCATATAACAATAGTTTTAGTCGAGTACAAAGATGGCACCTTATGAGGCATTGTATGGCTACAAGTACCAAACACCTTTGTATTAGACCGAGCGCAGTGAGAAACAGATTCATGGGGTTGACTTGGTTAGGGAAACTGAAGAAAAAGTAAAGGTAATCCGAGATTGCTTGAAAGCTGATTCAGATCGACAAAAGTCATATGTAGAATTGAAAAGAAAAGAGATTAAAGTTCAGGTCGGTGACAAAGTCTTTCTGAAAGTATCTCCGTGGAAGAAGATTCTAAGATTTGGTCGTAAAAGCAAGTTTCGTCCACGTTTCATTGGGCCGTATAAAGTTTTTGAAAGAATAAGGCCAATGGCATATCGGTTAGCTTTACCGATAGATTGGAAAGGACCATAATGTGTTTCATGTGTCTATGTTGTGACGTTATCTATCAAACTCCTCACATGTGTTTTTTCGACAGAGGTTGAGATTCAACTTGATATGACTTATAGTGAAGAATCAATCAATATTTTGACTCGGGAAGTTAAAAAGTTGAGAAATAAAAGTATAGCCCTAGTGAAAGTTTTATGGAAAAGACACGGTGTGGGAGAGGCTACGTGGGAACATGAGGAAGCTATGCAAAAACAATACCCAAACCTATTATCTAGTAAGATTTTCAGGGACGAATATCCCTAAGGGGAGAGCTGTAACATCCGATGTCAAAAAAGTGGTTTTGGGACCACAAATCCGACGCAGCAAAGTTTATTTTTATTACATTTCTATGGTCCACAGTTTCACGGAATGATTTCGTGAAAATTTTGTTCGAAAATTTTGACGCTTGGGCACTAAATTTAGTCAAAAGGACTAAATTGTAAAAAGTGTAAATGTTGAGTTCTACATGCTAGAGGTGTCTAATTGCTATGAAATTTTAAATTGAAGGTCCTTAGATGGTAATTAGACCATTGGTTAAGTTAGTGGACAAAATTGGACATGGAGTAAGAGAATTTGCATGTTTAAAATTAAGGGCATTTTAATTATTTGGCTAATTAAATGAATAAATAATCACATTAAAAGCCAATTTTGCTCATCTTCAACCCTTGGCCAAAATTTAAAAGAGGGAGACATAGCTAGGGTTTGTCAAGCTTCCAAGCTCGATTGTAACTTGATCTATCTATTTCTACCATTAATTTAAGGAATAATCAAGGTCTAGAGTTTGACCCATGTTGGATACTTGTAACAGCCTAATTTTGGGGCTAGTCGAAATAGTGGTTTCAGGACCAAAAATCTGACATAGAAAATTTATTTTTATTACATTTCTATGGTCTACAATTTTATGAAATGATTTCGCGAAAATTTCGTTTGAAAATTTTGACTTTTGGGCACTTAATTTAGTAAAAAGGACTAAATTATAAAAAGTGCAAAAGTTGAGTTCTACATGCGAGAGGTGTCTAATTGCTATGAAATTTTAAAGAAGGCCCTTAGTTAGTAATTAGACCTTTCTATAAATTAGTGGACAAAAATGGACATGGAGAGATCAAATTTCAAAGTTTTAAGTGAAGGGCATTTTGGTCATTTGGTAAATAAAATAATAAAAAGGGAAATTAAAGCCAAAATTTGCTCATCATTCTTCAACCTTGGCCGAAACTTGGGAGAGCACCATAGCTAGGGTTTTTCATCTTTCAAGCTTGATTGTAAGTACATCCTAGCCTCGTTTTTAATGCTCTTTATGTTTTTGAAGTCGTTATCACTCGATCTACTTATCTCTACCATTAATTTAAGAAAAGATCAAGGTCTAGGGTTTGAACCATGTTTGATATTTGTGTATTTTGATGTATAATGGTAGATTATGCATGCTTGATGTGTGATAAACGACTTTTGCTAGGTGGTTTTTGATGAAAATGTCAAAAGGACCTTTTTGTAAAAAGATTATAAAATGTGTATAAAAGTGTGATTAAATGAAAAATATGGACTGCTATAAGTATTAAAGTGGATCGGTTAGGCTTGGGAATTGAATAAATTGAATAGATTTCATTTTTCGAGCCTAAGGGCAAAAATATAAATATGTCAAAGTTTAGGAGAAAAAATGTAAGTTTTACATAATGTGATTTTTAGACTGAATTGAATAATGTGAATAATAAATGAGTTAAATTTGCTATTATAGATCAAGAGAAACCAGGTTCGGACCTAGATTAGGGGGAAAACAAAGTATTTGACGATTAGGTCCCATTCCTACTATTTTTGTACCGAGGTAAGTTCGTATGTAAATAATGCATTGTTATTCTTGCTTTAATTGCTATATTATTATATAAATTGTGATTTACTCTTGAATGAAATCAACAAAGTTTGACAACGAGATGTAACACCCCAAACCCGGCCTAGACGTTACGACTAGATCTGGCATGTCACATAGAATGGTTGCTTAGGAACTTTGATATTGTTTAAAGATTTCGGGTTTTAAAAAAAATGAAATAGTATTGATTTGAAGGTTTCCTTGCATGTTGCAATTAATAGTATTAGCAATCGAAAATGTTTTGTGTTACAAAAGACCATAATTAGTGGAATCCAAAAACGTGGCATTTTGAAAATAGTTTTTGTAGTTTTAAGAAAATCCTGAATTTAAATATAAATTTGCTTGTTATCCGCTTGTTAATATTTTGGAAAATGATTGTTTATATTTTTAGAAAAACTTCGTACTTAACATGTCATAATATGTATAATACCCGCATTAAAATCTCAAAAACCAAATTAAAATCCCGGAGGTCTTATTACACAAAATATTCCCAAATTAAAAATAAGTTTAAGTAAAGAAAACGGAGTTTATGAAAGAAAACGCATGGCCACCACAGAGTCCACCCCGTCTCCAAATCCACAAAGCTAAGGATTACTTGCAAAATCAAGCAGAGAGGTGAGTTACAAGAACTCAGTGTGTATTTCCCCTTATGAACGAAATCTAGGCCTAAGCCTATCGATGCAAATTGGCCGAAGCCCATACGTATCGAATTGGGTCGTAGCCTTAACAACATGGCATATCAGATAGTGAATGCAATGCAACCCAACCCAATCTAGTATTCCATCCGCTACACACCGCTCCATATGTCCAACCTCAACACACCTGTGGGGATTTCTACAATCAACCCTCCATCCACTACACTCCTCATTGGCAGTCATGCTGACAGTCATGCTTCTCAAAGCCGATATGATGTGACGGAGTCACTGATGTACGTGGCCTAGCCACTGCAATAATGTGACAGATTCACTGATATATGTGCACCGAGCCATCAAAATAGTGTGATAGAGTCACCGATATACATTGCCCCTTTTCATCAATATTATATCCCAATCCCATGCAAACATATAATCATAATATAATGAAGGCAACATATGTCAATGTAAATTGAATAATCGGAGCATACATATTTTCATGATAAGGTATTTACATATCACAATCAAAAGGTAACTAACCTAGTGTATCCTTTTCACCCCCAAGGGTAACTTAACAGTTGTTACCGATGTTTCGGTTTTGAAACAATTCACGTACTTATTATTAATCAAAAAAATGATGGTGTGAGAAGTACACACCTGATTATGCGAAGAACTAGACACTCCTGATCGTTGCTATTCTCACTAGCGAGAATAACCACTATTTGCCTATCCCAAACGGATGTCAGCTCTCTACCACAACCCGGTAGAAAGTCTCGAACTACCAACACAACACGTCGTTTGAACTTGGGAGCAGAGACTATGAGTCCACTCCCCTCCTTAGATTGGCTAGCACTCGCATCCATGAAGAGAATCTTGATCAGTACTCAGAGAGAAATGTTGATTGTCTAACAAGGGAATTTGGTTAAGGTAGACTAAAACGAAAAGGAAATAATAGCCAAGAAACTGAAAAGATAACTCCTTGCCTTAATAATCAACGCATATTGGTTCTATATCCAGCCACTGCTGACAAGAGCTCTGGCTTCCTACAAAAGAACGAACACACGTCAAGGTGGAGAGGGTACTTATATTTGGCCTAAAAAGAAGGGAGTAGTCAGATGACTGCTTCGATCATTACAATAGAAGAAAGAAATCATACGAAAAGAGAACCCATTACCTTATAACAAGTAAAGTCGATTGGAAAGGGACCTTCGACAACAAAAAGAATCCTAGCACCCTGCTTCTTGAGGTTCGACTAAATAGCACAGAATGAAAGAATCGGATTTAGTTGGCACCAGAAGAGATTCAACTAGCAAAAGAGAATGAAAATAGAAAGAATGAAAAGTAACAAAGAAGAACAAAATTCAGCTATGGAGGAAAAACTAGACAAGAATCGAAAGGAGTAGGGGTTTCGGTTTAATGGAGAAAGTAGAGAAGTTAAGGGGAGGGATGGAGGTTCGGCTATGGTGAATGGTATAGAAAAAGATACAAAAAGAGAGAGGGATGAGAAGTAGGCTTCGGCTAGAGAAGAAAAGAAATCATAAAGAAGAAAAGAAGAATAAGGTTTGAACAACATGGTAAATGAAATGTCGGCCCGAAAAGTGCCAAGTAGAAAAGCACACAATTGCACAAACGAAGAGACAAAGAAATGAAAAGAAAACAATAAGAGCTCGAGGAAAGTTTCGGCACCAAAATAAAGAAATTTGCACACCCTCCAAAGGTTCGATTTTGCTATCACACATCATAAATGCCAAAACTCCCTAGCCACAACATCAAATAGCCAAAATTCTCCTCCCACCTCTCCAACATTTGGCCAACTCTCACTCACCTCCCCACTTCCTTGATTTGCTCCTTGTTTTACTCCATTAAGCCCTCTCTATCACTCTTTCAAACTACTTTGACTAATTCAACTCCTCTAGCTCCTCTCCTCCATCCATTTCAAATCATTTGACTCTTTCAACACCCACCTTGATAGAGTCCTAGCCGAAAGTCACCTCTTCTCCATCCTGGCACAAAATAAATACTCTAAAAAGCCACATGTGGGATTCGAACCAACTTCCCCTTCCATGCTCCCATTGTGACGCCAACCACTAAGCCACATGCTCCACTTATGACATCAAATTACAACAAAACATGCTTAAGGCCTGCATCCACTAGCTCATCCCCTTAAAGTACCCAAAAAGCAAAATTTTTGAAATCCCTGGCTCTAACTTGAGCCTCCCTAAGACTCTCAAACACACCAAAATAACAAGCTAAATGAGTCAAACACATAGAATAGCACAAAATGCAGAACCCCTAATTCTAGGATGTTACACGAGAAATCTAGGTTGAACCTGAAGAATAGGTAGGATACAAATGTCATGATATTAGGGTTAATTAAGATTACATGTAAGACCATATTTGTGGTATGGAATTGATGTGAGATTTCATGTAAGACCATAGCTGGGCTATTGGCTTTGATATGAGATCCCATGTAAGACCATAACTGGGATATGGCATTGGTATGGTACTATGTGTGTGAAATTTCCCGAGTGTCCTTTAGTATTCTAAGTGGTACAATGGGAAACGTAAAGGAAATGTTAACTTTACGAAAGGCCATGGTGTATTTCCAATTGGTATAGGTATGTACATAGAACTTATGCCTAATGAGCTCGATATGTGAAGAATCTCTTGGTAAGGTTATGATTGTACAAGATATGGGTCTTGAATAATATCCTTGCCAAGTTGGACAATGAGGTTTTTAATGACATTTATGTTAATTCATTTCATGTTAGTTGCATGATAAATGTGTGGTTATGATGCTTATTATTTGCATAGGAACTTACTAAGCTTTAAAACTTACTCCTTTTTCTTTTTCTTTGTCATATAGTGTCACCAAGCCAGCTTAGGGATTAGAGACTGTCGGAGATCCATTTACACTATCAAATTATCATTTTGGGTACTTATGATTACAATATTTTGAGTTATGGCATGTATAGGGACTTGGTCCTTTTGTTATGGGTCAAAATTGATTTGGCCATATGTGTTGGCTTCAATAGTTGATAATTCATTTTGTAAATGGCCATTTGATATTGGCTAATCTTGGTTAAGTATATATACATATGATGATGTTTTCATGAATGTGGAAAATTATATGGTTTGAGATGCTAAGTATATGATGTTTGTATGTGATAAATGATAGCATGTAAATGATATGTCGATGCCTTGTGTATGGCAGATTGGGTCGAAAGTATATGCTTGGATTGATGCTATGTTTTGTTATGTAGGTTGGTGCATAGAAGGGTGGCAAAAAGGCTTGGTAAATAGCCTTATATTTGTCCACACGGGTAGACACACGGGTGTGTGTCTAGGTAGCATCACACCTGCCCGCCTTAATCGGCATGTATTTCGACCGTGTATTCCCTGATCCTTAATAGTTTCCTCTCGATCCTCCTCGATGTTAGCTAGGATCATGGCTATCCCCATTTCCTTGTAATAGTCTTCAACGCTTCTATTGCCTTGGGTAAGGCTTTGGAGTCGTTCATAAAGATCCCGGTGGTAGTAAGAAGGGATGAACCATTTGAGCATGATAAATTTCATTTTAACCCAAGTAGAGATGGGCCTTTCACCATTTCGTCTTTGGCTCATCACGATCTGGTCCCACCACACAATGGAATAATCTGAGAACTCGATCGCTACGAGCTTTACCTTTTTGCTCTCCTAATAATTGTGGCATTCGAAGACTAGCTCGATCTTCTTTTCCGCTCCAAGTAAGCTTTGGGGTCATTCTTTCCTTAGAACAGAGGGATTGTCATCTTAATATTCTTGAGGTTGTCATCGGGACTATCTCGATCTCTAGGGCCCCAATTTTGTTGGCCTCGTTGATGTACACTTCGAGCAGATGAATGATCACTTTCTTGATCACTCGCTTCATAAGGGGTCTTGGACTGGACGACCACGCCCTTGTCTTGCAACTTCCAAAATTGCCTTGCGTTGTTCTTATGTTTCAACTCAAAATAAGTGATCTTTGATTGGTTCGAGCTTTCGATCAAATAATTGCTCCATTTCTCGCATGAGCGCTTGAAGGGTGAGATCTGGCACACCTCCTCCAACGTTTCTTACAGGATGGAGTCTGCCTCCATCGTTTGAATTTTTTGGACTTCGTGACATTTTAGATACTCACAACAAACCTCACAAAAAAAATCACACTCACTTGGCTTTTTCTACACTCAAATGTGCTCACAACCCTCGTGTCTTTTTCCACTCAATCCGCCTCTCTAAGTTCTCAAAGGGACTATTTAGACTTGGAAGCAGTTGATGTGGGTCGATTTGCAAATAGTTGTTAGTTTAGGATACGAATGATGTTAGGATTAATAGGTAGGATAAAAAATAAAAATAACCAAATGGCATGATTAAGGTGTGGCCGAATGGTAGAGGGAAACAATGGGACTAACTCGGGCAGCAAACAAAACTTTTAAAGCTCAACAACAAAAGAAACTGAACACTTTTTTTTAATTTCAAATTTTTTGAATTATAATACCGTCGTACCGAGAATGTCGATTCTTACTCCAATTCAACTAGATTTTATACCAAATAACACGAGCTCGATTGTAGATGACACGAGTCATAGTTTTTGCCCAATCGTGAATTTGAGTAAGGATGGGTTTGGGATTATTGAAATGTTTGTTTGATTTTGATTGAAAAGGTGTTATTCATAGAATACATTACTTTCGAGTTAAGTTAGATATTGGCAAAAATAGGCTGGCAAGAAAAGGTTTATGGATTCAAACTAAAGGGTGTAAGATAATTAAAGAAATGGATAGATAATTCAGCTAAGGCCAAAGAAAGAACCAACAATAAAGAGGATTGTTGACCCGAATCTTAATAAGGCACTTAGGTGGTTTTGGTTTAGGAAAAAAAATGAGAACGTTGACCCGCTATCAAAAGTGATAGGAACCAAATGTATATGAACGCCACACAAAAGGTGATAAGTTTGGTTTAACAAAGGAAAGAATGACACCACAAGATAACTTGATAAGTTAATTCAGTCCCGAAGAGAACAAGGAGAATTGTAAATCTCACAAGTTTCAATTTTAACATAAATTTGGCAAAAGTCCCTAAAACATTTTGATTACAAAGTATTTATAGACCTAAGCATGCCCTAGCCGAATATTCACATGAATTCAGCTTAAATGAGCTATTCATGAGCTGAAATAAACTTAGTCGCTAAGCACAAGCTATTGAAATATTCTAGGCCTAGGTGACGCCAACCATTAGCATGATTTAATGTTCCAATTGAGCTAATTTAATGAGCTGATTGCTTAGCCTAAAAGGATTCATTTTTGAATAGCCAAAGAGTTTAAAGTCATCTTTAAAATCTCCCTTGGGCAGCCGAATAAACACTAGCAACATTGATGACCTTTTTGGGCATACAAACAGACCATGGTGTGAACATTGGGATGCAATCAGCCACTAGGTGTGAAAGGGTGATTTTGAACAGCCCCTAGGTGTGAAAGGAATGTAGGAGTTGAATAAACTAGTGTGAACACCTCCTTGTCCCTTGCAATACACGAACAACCTCTTTGGGGAAGAAAAATGAGCTGCTAAAATTAATTCCAGCTTAAAACTCCCTTTAATGCTGTCCATGTACCTAGCTAATTCCAACTGAATGGTCACCTACAAACAAACATTAAAATTCGGTCAAGACACCTGCAATGAGCCTAATTAAGTTGTCTTAGCTTAGGACATTTTAAATAGTTGTAGGACTAAGACAAATTAAATGAGCTAAAGACAACTTAAATTGCTGTAGTAATTTAGACAAATTAAATAGCTTAAAAACACATTTAACACTTAGCTAAATTAATTAAATAGCTTAAACTAAATTAACTATAATTTATTCCAGCAACTAAAAGAGCTAAAATGAGATAAGTGAGGTAGAGTTCAGCTCGCAATTAGCCGCAAGGGGCACCTATTGAGCTGGTCCAAGCATGATCAATGGATTCGTCTACTTGCTCTCTCGAACCTCAATCGACATAGCTTGATAACGCATCTTGGAACCTCTTAACATGAGACCGAGTTATAGGTCCTTGTGGCAGGTCAATGGGTTCAGTGGTAGCTTCGAGCTAGGGTCGCATCACAAAGCTAGATTGGATGATTCAGTGAATGTAAGAGTCGATACTATTTTTTCAAGAATTTTTTAGGAAAAATGACATTTGGGTCCCCAATTATACACCTGACATGTTTGGGCCAACAAATCTAGAACAAGAAGAAGAGGTACATGAAAGCAAAGAGGAAGGATAGGATGAAGAGGATGATAGAAGCAAGGAGATGGATGAAGAAGAAGCTTAAACAACTTTTAATTTTAAAGACTTGTATTAATTTTTGGATGATTTTGATTTTAACTTTATAGGAGTAGGACTAATGATAGATTTTAGTTATATTGCATTTTGTTTAAGTTTTCTATGTAGGAACCCAACATGAAAGAGACATAAACAATTTGATCTTTACACGATCAATGGAAGAAGCACCCTCCATTAGCAATTGGAGCGACCATGATCAATTGGGTAACTTCTTTCCTTATGTGTTTATGGGCTACACATTGATGACAATGTGTCAACTAAAGTGTGTGGGGTAGCATAGAAAAATTGTTGATTTGTTTTCAATTTCTACATTTTTCTTGGATTTTTCTTGTATTTGGTGTGCTTGAGCTTGTAGAAATACAAGTGATTGGTTAGAAGCATTTCATAGGTTGTTTGTATTTACAAAAAAATTTGGCATGATGGTAGATGATTTTAAATTTTTTATTATTAGACTACTAAGTTCTATATTTTACACTGTAAATAGGTATTAAGCAATCAATTGTACCAAATGATATAGTAAATACAATGATACGAGCATGCTAGTATGAATGATAAATGGTTGAATTTGAGTTCGTTTGGTTGATTAAATTTGTGCATACTAAGATATTTAGGGATGACCTAATGCATTGTTTAGAACACACCTAGAGCCAAAAAGATGACTTATTTATGTTCAAATTTATTACCGATTTTTGAGCCCGTTGAAACTTCTTGATGAACCTCATTACAAAACCCGAGCCTAAAAATGTTAATTTGTATTTACCCTTTTTCTTTGGTCCTGCACTACACGACTATAGACGTCTAGCCATTCGTATTGAGGATTAAGTAGATACATCACGGTGGATATGGAAATATTAGTGTGACATGGGAACTATAGGTTAGTCTGAAAGTGCAAAACAAAAGAAAATGCAAAAAATAAGAAGTAATATGAGTAGAAAAAGTTATGAAAAATAAAAAATCATTCTTGAGTGAGATGAACTGAAAAAGAAAGTGGCAAAGTCACAAAAGAAAGAGAAACTCGTTCATTAGTGCATAGAAACTCGTAGGCTAGCCATAGTTATTATGTCATAATATGAATTCCTATATATGGAGAGACAAGAAAGGTGAGAAAAGGAGAAATAAGGCGGTGAGCGAGTAAGAGCCACCAAAGGGGACGAATAGGGACTAACATGATGTGCCAAACTATTTTCATGTTTGTAACCCACTTGATGTATACTATCTTTGAATTCGATAGCTGTCTTAAGCCTCAGAATGTTACAAGCCAAAAATTCCTATGTGACCTAAATATCCTTATACACGAATGAACATCATACTAAACATACGCATAAATGACTATTTGTATTCTGCTCGGATAATCAAAGTATTTGTATGATTTATTGATGGATCCCTACAGGTGAGACCCTTAATATCTGTACACTTTGTAACATCCTTAACTTAGATGTTTGAAGTCAACGGTGGTAAATCAGTTATTCATCACGTTAAAGTCATTAGGGAATGTGAAATACCTAATTCATGTCCTCCGAAGTCAATATTTGTATCATATTTGCTTAAGGGTTGTCATTTTTATTTCTTGTTTTTGTTCATGTTGCTTGAGGACAAGTAATGACTTATGTGTGGGGGAGTTTGATCTGCCATAATTTGATGTAGCAAATTAAACTAATTATCACACTTTATGAGCTTGAAAACAAACATTTTCAGTAGGTTTGAATTATGTTTTCTTAAGTTTTTAATAAGTTAATAAAATGTGCAAATTGAGTCTTTTATTGACCTTAATAATCGAATGAGGCCTAAGGGTGAGCTAATGCACTTTGTGAGTGTGCAGGAGACTTTTAGAAGGCATACTTGTAACACCCCTTACCCGTGTCCGACGCCAGGACCGGATACGAGACATTACCATGCTTAACCTTACTTGAACATGTAATATCGGGCTATAAAATTTTTGTTCCAACTTAAAACTTTTATTTCTTATTAAATACATGATTATGTCTATCGAGTCTTAAATATTTATAAAAGAATGATCAAACATGGAAACTAACTAAGACAACGACGAAGGGAAGCGCACCTATCGAACAGTAGTATAGCTAGTGGCAAGACCAGATTGTCGAACCCAAAGGTAATAATAATAACTCTCTTTCTATTATTTAGCCTACGAATTAAGGGAAATTTTATCTAATCTAAAATTAACTAATCAACTAAACTAAAGATGCGAAGACAAAGAAAAGAATTTAAGGAAAGACTTGAGAGGAAATCCAATTGAGTTAGCCAATACCCGAGAAAAAATCCACCTAGACTTCACTTGTTATCTAACTCTGAACCAGACGATTTATTCACTTGACTTGATCCGTAAGATTCCCTATGTTATATTAATACCTCTCTCGAGGCTACTAACGTCCAAACTTATGTTGATTAATGGAAATCTCTTTCTAATTAAAACCCCTAGAATTGCATTAACTAGACCTATGGACTCCCATATTAGGTTTGACCCTAATCCGGCAGATTTTCGTCACCCTATCTCTAGGCGCACGATCAACTCTGCTGAACTATGCTAGATCTACTCTTAGACAGGGTCTCTTCCTCCTCTACCTAAGCACATCACACTTGAATCAATATCCCGAAAATACCATAACAAGAATTAAGAACACATAGTTAAGAATAAAATCAAGTATTTACCATACAAGCTCAGATAACAATAACATGATCCATCTTAGGTTTCATCCCTCAAGTATCTGAGGGTTTAGTTCATATAAAATAAAACATCTCAGAAGAAAATATAAAACAAAACATAAGAAAACCCTAAAACCCATTAAAGGAATTGAAGGAGAGATCCTCAATCTTGATTATGATTTCAGCTTCTTGAGATGAATCAATTGCTTTCTTTGAGTAAATCCTTGAATTTAACTGCTCTGGCTCAACTCTTTAGCCTAGCTGAACACCTCCCTAAAGGTTGGCCTCTAGGGTCTTTATATAGGCTTTTGGAATATGTTTCTTTGCCTCTAAGTACCCTAATCCGAATAGAATTCTTTTTATCTGCGGAAAAGACACGCCTATGGCACACGCCCGTGTAAAATCATGGACAGGCCGTGGTCGAACCTGTTGATGAGGCATGGCCGTGTATTTCGGGGTCTAGGCCGTGGTTGACTGTTCTTACGGGCACGACTGTGTTGTCTTCGTCCCAGGCCGTGTGGATTTTGTACTTTGGTCCATTTTCTTCATTTTCTGGCCGATTCTCGTTCTTTTCATCCTCCGGTAGTCTAGTGAGTATAAAACATGCTAAATGTGGGATTAAAATATATTAATATTATGGTTTATCAAATACCCCCACACTTAAGCTTTTGTTTGTCCTCAAGCAAAATTGTCAACTCACAATTAAAACAAACTTGTTCTACTTATAATATTCATTAATAATGTTTCATCATAATTCATAGATAATTTATACGTGGATAATTCAACTTAAAGAGTCCTAAAGATTAAAACAATCAAAGCCATGAGTTTTTAGCATGAAAACATAGGTGTTTTCCCTTATCCGAATAATTACTCTTAATTTAAAATCGACAAAAGTTAACATCCTCACTAAAGATTCACTCAAATCACTCAACGTGTTTAAGGTTCGAAAATAAAGCACTCATAAGTCAAACATGAAAAGTTAATCCCATAGGCTTGCATGAAAATCAAATCTCCACCACTGTAAAATGAGATGATACATAAATCAAAAGGTCTTTAAAAAGGGTTGTAATGGGGCTTAGGTTAATGGTGTGGATAAAAGGCTGAATTAAAATGGTTAGAATCGAGATTGAATTGACAAATTACCTAACTAGAAAAATGAACTAATAATATGCATAATTAAATTAATTGAAAACTTGTAATACTAATAATACGAGCTTCTTCTTGAAGATGTTGAAATTAAACGTATAGGCTCGCTTAATCACATAACTAATAATGAATATACTTTGATAATAATGAATATACTTTGACTTTTTTTTAAGAATAAATCAGAACAATGTAAGATAAAACTTTAACACCGAAATAATATAATTGGCAATTGATCAAAACAAGTCTCGATAGAAGGGTAGTCAAAAGGAATGGTGATAACAAATATAAAATGGGCTTCGGGTTAATATTAGTGGGTTGAGACAATAAAAAGGGTTGTTAGGATCAAAGGGATTCACTAGGGGTCAATTATGAGGGTAGGATTTTAGTGGAGTAAGTGGGTTAAATCTTAAATGCCTTAATCATCTCTGTATATCAAATCAATAGTGTGGTCTCGACATGTATAATTGAAGCAAGTTCTATAATAACAAATCAATGTTGACACACTCATAATCAATAAAGTGAGCATGAAAATAATGTATGCTCTAAAAGCTTCAAAATCTCACAAAAATTATGGGCATTTTGATGTCAACCTCATAAATTTTAAATTTCAAGATAACAATTTAGATTTAGGTAGACACCCTAACCGAATTTTTTTGAAAATAGACTCATCATGCTTGGTTCTCTAGTATCTTAAAGTTTAAATCATCATTGCACAATTATCAATGACTTAATCTAAAACATATTAATAAAAATCATGAATCAACAAGAATTTCATTCTAATTAGTGATATGAGAAAATTACTTTAAGACGGAATATCATTTAGGGATTTGAGAATAATACAAAAAGTTAGGCACTTTTTCTAAATAATTTTCAACCCCAACACTTAAGATGTACATTGCCCTCAATGTACAAAGATAGATAACAATCATATAACAAGAAAATCAAAAAGTGAGGGAGAGGTGAAACTTCCTGAATTTTTGGATGGATTCCTTGAGTTGGAATGTGGAAACTTGATTTGTAGATGAAAGATAAGTTGGAGGGGGTGTCTCTACTTCCTGTGCTAGATGAAGAAATTGGGAACCTCGTGAAGAGTTAGCTAGGAAATAATAATAATAATTTAAATTATACTAAATGTATAATTAAAGTAAATAAAGGTAACAAAAAAAAAGAATTAAAATAAGATCAAAAGAAAAGATGAATGGACTGAAAAGTCCTTATTGGTAGATGGTTTGGGAGGTGGGTGTGGTTTCTAAGGCCGTGGTGTTGTGATTCCCTAGCAGACTTTAGAACCTAAAACCTAGAAACTAAAACAAAATAAACTAAATTTAATATATGAAAAATAAAGAAAAGGAAAATAAAGGAGAAGAGAAAAGTAAAATAAAAGTTAAATGGTCTCAAAGACCCTTGGCTTGCCCAGTTAATGAAGCGACCGACATGAACTTATGTTGATTGGTCTCGCACAGGGAGAGAGGACTCGGATCTTTCTGTTTCTTCGACATTGTTGGAGCGTGGATTGAGACTTTCATGGAATGAAGAAGGAATAGAGTGAAGATGTGTAGCACCCCAAACCCGGCCCAAAACACTACGGTGAATTCAGAATGCTACAAAAAAACCTTAGGTTGAAAAACGGCTAAGTGATGGTAAAACTTGCATGTAGCGGTGTTAAAGTCGACATGAAAACCAGTGCTTAACTAAATCCCTAATGATTTGGTTTTACAATAGGATTCAATTTCCTAGAAAGACCTTTCACTTGGAAAACACTTTGCAATTCAAGGTTAATTGGAAACTGGTCCTTTTGAAACCTTTAAGAAAATTCGAGTAAGTACAATAAGCTCAGTTAGAAAACCTTAAATAATTTTTTAAGTAATAAAAACGTCACTATTTGAAATTTGTTTGCAACTACTAATCCATGTCTAGTCTAGCATAAACCATAATGAAAACCCCAAAATAGTTAAATGGCCTTATTACATCAAAACATCCCAAATAAACTAAAATTAAAAGTAATATCTCTAAATATGGAGACTGCGTCTGCATGGCCATCTCGAATCCCATCCAATCCGGTCCAACATCATGAATCACCTGCATGGTTTGGTAAAAATTGGGTGAGTCAACAGACTCAGTGTATAATTAGTCCACAGATTTCCACATATGGGCTTGGCCCACAACCACACCAATCCACATAACATATAGTAATGCAATATGCACCCAACCCAGCCTACGGTCCATCCTCTACACACCCCCGTATCCAACCACCACACACCAGGGGATTACTAAATCGACCCTCCAACCTCTACACACCAATTCGGCAAGTCATGCCAACCACCAAGTGGTTGAGCCACTAGTCCACGTGATCAAGTCACAATATAATCCACAGCATGACCGTAGTCAACGTCAATCCACGATGAGGCGCATAGCCATCACCAACCACGATATGGCACAAAGCCGATACCAACCATGATGAGGAGGCACTGAGTCGATCATCAATCCATGTGAGGCTCGTAGCCATCACTATACCACGTACATCAATGTACACCCTGTCCTTCTTTCAAATATCCAAATCCCGCCCCATGATTATGCAACATATGATAGTGATATGATGAAATAATGCATGAACATGCTAACCAAGCATACAGCACATATATACAGCAATAACCACAGTTTAATCGTCATTTAACACTGACATGTTTATCGACATACCCATTAAAGGTATCCATCTCATTATTGCCACTGCACTAATCATCACACTTATAACACATACAATATTTTATACATACTCGGAAAATAAATAATTACACACCTGATAACCTGAAGTATTACGCTCTCAATACCGACGCTGTCACTAACCAAAACCCGAATGCTCTCACTTGCTTTTGAGAGTGTCAAAATCCCTCTAAAGATTAATTTCCCGAAATCACCCTACATAGATTCGACCATATCAGAGAAATGGAGTTAGATCTTAACTTCCGGCAATCAAGAGAGATAGGATAAAAATGATTAAAATCTCTTACCCACTATTGAGAATCGATTGGGCGATTCCACCTATGGTACTTTCGACTTTAAAGAAAATTAAAGAAAAGAAGAGTTGGGGTTGAAGAAGTTTCGACAATGGGGAGAATGGAGAGATGCTTGACTAATCAAAAGAAAAAGAAAGAAGTTGGAGCAGAGAGATGGATTCGCCAAGAAAGCAAATAGAGAAGAAGAAGAAAGAACGCTAGTGACCTTAATGGTCTTTGAAGTTTGGTCACTAGATCAAAAGAATATGAAAGTCAAACTAGGTGACTTTGCACGTAAGAATGAATGACACTAGGGAAAAAGGAGAGAACTAAATCCGGCACACACCCCCTACCACACTTCAAAACCGATTATGCACCCCCTTAGAGTCCCATATTCGACCACTTGTTGCTCTCTCTCCCTTATCCCTTGTTTCCCTCCTACTTAGCCGAATCTTCAAGCTGTCAGACCCAATCTACACCTCATCCAACCAGAGTCCAAATGCCGTCCAACACCTTCCCCCTCTCTTGGTGCAAAAACCAAAATAAAACATCACTCCCTTATCGTCTGCATGACTCGAACCTCCTCCCCTGGCACCCCTTGTTGATGCAACCTCCCCTGCACCTTAGGTAACGTCCCATGCCACTCCATCACCTCACTTCTTGTGTCATAAATCCCGCACTAATGTCCTTAAGGCTTAGCTCCCCTAGCTCCCTCTAACTCAGGTTAGAACAAAAATTTTCCTATGACCTCTACCAAAGCCCAAAGTTTCCTGAAACCCCAAAACACTTCCAATCAACATGTAGAGCATATTAACACATAGATACAAATTAAAATATGCACAACCCCCGAACCTCGGATATTGTAGTTCTACCCCCTTTAAAAATAATTTCGGCCTCAAAATTCCCTGATCAAAATAAGTGAGGGTATTGTTGCCACATTACTTCCTCTGGCTCCCACGAAGCTTCCTCCGATCCATGGTTACGCCATAACACCTTGACTAAAGGAACTGATTTCCTATGCAAGACTTTCACATCCCATTCCAAAATCTGAATTGGTTCTTCCTCGCAAGACAAGTCTGATCTCAACTCCACTTCTTCAACTGGAACCACGTGAGATGGATCCGATCGGTAACGACATAGCATCGAGACATAGAATACATCGTGCAACTGCTTTAACTCAAGGCAACTCCAATTGATATGCCATGGTCCAACCTGCTTCAAAACCCGATAAGGCCTTATAAACTGGGACTCACTTTCTCTTGCGACCAAATCTCATTACCTTCTTCCACGGTGAAACCTTTAAAACACATAGTCACCCCATCGCAAACTATATCTCTTTCTCTTAAGATCTACGATAACTTTTGCCAATCGATGCCTCCTTCAACTGTGCTCTAATTACCTTAACCTTTTCTTCGGATTTCGCTACAATCTCCGGACCCAACACCGATGCTCCCCAATTTCGTCCAACATGAAGGTGTGTGACACTTCGTCCATACTGTAGCTTCATACGGTGCCATCCGAATACTCGCTGATAGCTATTATTATATGCAAATTCTATAAAGGCAAAACTCCTCTCGACTTCCTCTAAAATCTATCACACATCCCTCAACATATCCTCTAATACTTGATTACTCGCTCAGACCGGCCGTCGACCGTGGATGAAATGTCGATCAAGTCTAACCTAGTGCTTAATGCCCGATGTAGTGCCTTCCAAAACTGGGACGTAAACCTTGGGTCCCTATCCGAGATGATCGACACCGGCACTCCATGCAGTCTCACAATTTCTGCCACATACAGCTTCGTCAACTTCTGCAAAGAATAATCAACCCGCACTGGGATAAAATATGCAGACTTTGTCAACTGATCTACTACCACCTACACCGAGTCTTTCTTAGTAGGCGTAAGGGGAAGCCCACTAACGAAGTCCATGGTGATTCTCTCCCACTTCCACTGCGGAATCTTTATCGGTAAAGTAACCCCAAAGGTACCAGTGTTCAACCTTGACTTGCTAACACGTTAAGCACTTCCCTAAAAACTCAGAAACTCCCGCTTAAGACCAAAGCCACCAAAATCGATCCGTAGATCTCAGATAACTTGCTTCCTCCAGATGCATAGCATAAGGGCTACCATGCGATTCTAAAGAATCCTCCGCCTATGCTCTTCATCTTTGGCATCATGACCTTACCCTTGAAACACAACACCAAATCCTTTATTCACCCCATAACTTTCCAATTCCCCATCCCGCACTTGTCGTAGCTTAGCACTTAGATCATCGTCACCAACCTGCCTTTCTTTCACCGACTCAACCATGTCGGCTTTACTTGTAACTCGCTAGCAAACTTCCGTCATACAAAGCTAAGATGTGCAAACATCGCCCGACGACACTACTTTCGACTTAGGGCATCTACCACCACATTTGCCTTGCCCGGGTGATACTCTATAGAACAATCATAATCTTTCAACAACTCCACCCACCTTCGCTATCTCAGATTCAGCTCCTTCTGGGTCAACAGATACTTAAGACTCTTATGGCCCATATAGATCACCAACTTCTCTCCATATAAGTAGTGCCTCCACACCTTTAGCAAAAAAACCATAGCAGCCAACTCCAGGTCATGCGTCGGGTAATTAACCTCATGAGGCCTTAACTGTCGAGACGCATAGGAAACAACCTTCCCTTCTTGCATCAGAATGCATCCCAATCCCGTGTGAGAAGCATCACAATACACCACAAAGTCCTTTCCTGCCTCAGGCTGAATTAAAACTGGAGCTTCAGTCAAAACCTTCCTCAATCTCTCAAAACTTCCCTGCTGCTTGTCCGTCCACACGAAAGGTACCTCCTTTCTCGACAATTTTGTCAAAGGTGTTGCTATAGACGAGAACCCTTCTACAAATCTCCTATAGTAGCCTGCTAATCCCAAAAATCGCGAACCTCGCACATCGACCTAGGTGGTTTCCAATCTAACACCACCTCAATCTTCCCGGATCTACCCTTATCCCTTCCGCAGACACCACATGACCCAGAAAAGCAACCTCCCTCAGCCAGAATTCACACTTGCTGAATTTGGCATACAGCTTCTTTTCCCTTAACACTATCAACACCACCCAGAGATGCTCATCAGGTTCCTCCTCAGACTTGGAATACACTAGGATGTCGTCTATGAACACAACAACGAATGGATCTAGGTAGGGTTGGAAAACTCGATTCATCATATCCATGAATGCAGCTGGGGCATTCGTCAACCCGAACGGCATTACTAGGAATTCATAATGCCGTGACGAGTCTAAAAGCTATTTTATGGATATCCGCTTCCTTCACCTTGAGTTGTTGGTATCCCGACCTTAGATTTATTTTCAAAATACCATAGCCCCTTAAGTCGATCAAACAAGTCATCTATCCTCTAATGGTACTTGTTTTTATCGTCACTTATTCATTGCCGATAGTCTATGCACATCCACATAGACCCATCCTTCTTCTTTACAAATAAGACGGTGTTTCCATGGAGACACACTGGGTCAGATAAACCCACGATCAAGCAACTCCTAGATCTGAGCCTTGAGCTCAACCAACTCCTTTGGTGCCATTACAGACGGAGCAATAGATATTAGCGGCTGTACCTAGCAACAAATTAATCCCAAATTCCACTTCACGATCCGAGGCAACCCTAGTTCCTCCGGAAAAACATCCCCAAACTCTTTCACTGTCCTGACCTCACCTACCGCTGCTCCCTTAGCCTTCAAGACACTAACAAGCATCAGAAAAGCCATACATTATTTCCTCACCATCTTCTCTGCCTTAAGAGCAGGCACTACATTCGACAAGTAATTTCTCCGTTCCCCTATCACTACAATCTCTATGTCATCGAAAGTTTTCAAAGACATGCACTTAGCAGTACAGTCCAGATCTGCATGATACCTCACCAGCCAGTCCATGCCTAACATTAGGTCAAACTCCCCGAATGGTAGTTCCATTAAGTCAGTCAAAAACTTCACTCCCTAAACCTCTAAAGGCACTTCCTTAAAGAGTTTGTCTACTATTACTGATTGCCCTAAAGGACTAAGTACAATCATCTTCCTAGGTACAATCTCAAAGTTTACATTCAGAGTTCCAGATGCTTCACTAGCAATATAAGAATGAGTTGACCCGATGTCTATTAAAGCAATAAAGGGTAATCCAAAGAATAAGGAACGCATCGTGATTACATCCGGCGATCCCTTCCTCGCGATGCCTGGCTGCATAAACCAACCCTGGTTGTCTCGCACCTGAACCCCCAGCACCTCTGCCTGGTGCTCCACGACCTCGGCCAGAACCATTCCCTCCATGGTTCAAACCATGACCCTTCGTCACCACGACCACCTCTCGCCGACTACACATATCCCTAGCCATCGTCCGAGCTCTTTCCATCTCCCGAGGATAATTCCTAACCAAATGAACCTTGGACCCACATCAAAACATTCCTTACTCGTCCCCAAGACTCTCCCGCATGAGCTCTCAGATTTAGCACATGAACGACTCTAATTCTCAAGAACTTGTACCAAAGGCACTAATGTAATTCTCAACCCTTGGTCTTCTCTGAAACCCCTGATGATGCCGACGTGCCCAAAACTTCTCTTATTTGGTTTCTATCTCTATCCCCTGCTCGTCTCTCAGTCCTCTTGACCTCCTCAACTATCCGAGCTTTCTCTACTAGAACAAGAAAGTCCTCTCTCTCATGAGCAATCAACATTCATGACTCATCTCTCAGTCCATCTTGAATCGGACACACCTCTCATAATCAGTAGCCACGATGCCCCGAGTATACCAGCTCAATCGTAGAAATTCTGCCTCTTACTTAGCTACCGACTTGCCACCTTGCACTAAATTGAGGAATGCCTTCCTCTGCGCGTCCACATAACTAGCTCCTACGTACTTTCCCTCAAACATGATCTTAAACTAACCCAGTCCACTCGGTCCGCAGGGGTACCTTCCCTGACTGTGAGCCACCAATGGTAAGCCTCCTCCTGGAACAACGAAACAACACCCTTTAGCTTTTCCTCAGCAGTGAAATCCAAATCGTCCATGATCCTTTCAACTGCCTCTAACTAGTACTCCGCCACATTCGGAGCTACTCCCGATACTCCTCTAAAAACCTCAGCTCCATTCGCTCTAAGTCTCTCAGATACCGACTTTTGAGCCCTATTTCCTATACTCGCTCCAGCCACTCGCTCTAAAACTTGTAGCATAGCCTGCGATACTACGTCATCTCCTCCATGCGCTCTTGAAACTCGCCTCTACACGGTAGGTGGCGGTGCTTCATTTTCAAGAACCCGACTGCATCTAACCTGGTTCGACATACCATTCTGCTTCTACCACGCCTCGACATTATGACCACGTCCCCTAGAACTCATGTCTACGTTCGTGATTTAATCTGCTTTAAAAAGTTTTATGCATTAGTTTTTGTTCCACTAATTACCCACGAACAAGTTTTATGTAAAGAAGTTTAGTGGTAGTTCTTTCAATCATTTCAAGGTTTTCATTTCAAGTTTTCTACCCTAATTCAGAGAATCTCATCCATTCAATAGTACCTACTACACCCATTCACCACTCAAACATTCTCATCCGTTCCACCCCAGGGGTATTTTCGTAATTTGTCCTATTGGGGTATTTTGGTAATTTTCCAAATCAGGGTATCTTGATATTTAGCAAAATAGGGGTTTTTGGTATTTTTGCAAAATGGAATATTTTGATAAAAGTTGAGGGTAATATGACAGTTTTGTAAACTGAGGGTATTTTAGTAATTTTACAAACCGGGGGTATTTCGGTAATTCTATAAACTGGGAATATTTCAAAAAAAATTTCAAAACCTAAAATTGCTTTTACAAATCAAAGGGATAGTTCGGTGATTTTTAAAACTAAGGTTTTACAAAACAGTGAAGTTAATCCCTTTCGGGTTTTAGTTATCGAGTTTAGCCTGTGAATAAGTCCTCTTGGTTAGGGTGAACCGTCACTACGCACCAGGTAGGATTCGAGTGATGAGGAGGTGAGTCACTAGAACTGCTTAATACCAAGCTCCCCTTTGAATCCAATCCTAGACATGCGCACAATGGTTGCCACACCCTTAACTCGGTGACTTACTCACAGGTATGTTTGATTAGGCTTTAAATTTTATGTACCTCTGTGTTGGGGTAAGCTAATCCTAGGGTTCTTTAACTCCTAATCTACAAATCTATGATCCCGTAATACCTACACACAATCATACAATAATTAGGGGTACTTACCTGGTGGACTTCGGGCCGGACGATTCGAGTGACATGCTTCACAAAACCCTTTTTCCTAAAATTTTTTTCTTTGACCCACTAAAACACAAAATGAAAACGTTTATGGGCTTCAAAAATCCATAGGCCGAGTGTAGAAACTAGGCTCTGATACCAATTTGTAACACCCCAAACCTAGCCCAAAACACTACGGCCGAATTCGGAATGCTACAGAAAACCTTAGGTTGAAAAACGGCTAAGTGATGATAAAACTTGCATGTAGCGGTGTTAAAGTCGACATGAAAACTAGTGCTTAACTAAATCCCTAAAGATTTGGTTTTAAAACAGGATTCAATTTCTTAGAAAGACCTTTCACTTGGAAAACACTTTGCAGTTCGAGGTTAACTGGAAACGGGTCCTTTTGAAACCTTTAAGAAAATCTAAGAACAAGTACCTCAGTTAGATAACCTTAAATAAGTTTTTAAGTAATAAAAATGTCACTATTTGAAATTTGTTTGCAACTACTAATCCATGTCTAGTCTAGCATAAACCATAATGAAAACCCCAAAATATTTAAATGGCCTTATTACATCAAAACATCCCAAATAAACTGAAATTAAAAGTAATATCTCTAAATATGGAGACTGCGTCTGCATGGCCATCTCGAATCCCATGCAACTCGGTCCAACATCACGAATCACCTGCATGGTTTGGTAAAAATTGGGTGAGTCAACAGACTCAGTGTATAATTAGTCCACAGATTTCCACGTATGGGCTTAGCCCACAACCACACCAATCCACATAACAGAGAGTAATGCAATATGCACCCAACCCAGCCTAGGGTCCATCCTATACACACCCCCGTATCCAACCACCACACACTGGGGATTACTAAATCGACCCTCCAACCTCTACACACCAATTCGGCAAGTCATGCCAACCACCAAGTGGTTGAGCCACTGGTCAACGTGATCAAGTCACAATATAATCCACAGCATGACCGTAGTCAACGTCAATCCACGATGAGGCACATAGCCATCACCAACCATGATATGGCACAAAGCTGATACCAACCATGATGAGGCACTGAGCCGATCATCAATCCATGTGTACGTACATCAATGAACACACTGTCCTTCTTTCAACTATCCAAATCCTGCCCCATGATTATGCAACATACGATAGTGATATGATGAAATAATGCATAAACATGCTAACCAAGCATACAACACATATATACAGCAATAACCACAGTTTAATCATCATTTAACACTGACCTGTTTATCGGCATACCCAGTAAGGGTATCCATCTCATTATTGCTACTGCACTAATAATCACACTTATAACACATACAATATTTTATACATACTCAAAAAATTGCGAAATAATTACACACCTGATAACCTGAAGTATTACGCTCTCAATACCGATGCTATCACTAACCAAAACCCGAATGCTCTCACTTGCTTTTGAGAGTGTCGAAATCCCTCTAAAGATCAATTTCCCGAAATCACAACATAGATTCGACCATATCAGAGAAATAGAGTTAGATCTTAAGTTTCGCAATCAAGAGAGATAGGATAAAAATGATTAAAATCTCTTACCCATAATTGAGAATCGATTGGAGCAGATTCCAGCTTATGGTACTTTCGGCTTTAAAGAAAATAAGAGAAGAAAAGAAGAGTTGGGGTTGAAGAACTTTCAACAATAGGGAGAATGGGAGAGATGCTTTGACTAATCAAAAAAAAGAAAGAAGTTAGAACAGAGAGATGGATTCGGCCAAGAAAGCAAATAGAGAAGAAGAAGAAAGAACACCAGTGACCTTAATAGTCTTTGACGTTTCGATCACTAGATCAAAAGAATATGAAAGCTGAAACTAGGTGACTTTCGCACATAAGAATGAACGGCACTAGAGAAAAAAGAGAGAACTAAATTCGGCACACACCCCCTACCACACTTCAAAATCGATTATGCACCCCCCTTAGAGTCCTATATCGGCCACTTGTTACTCTCTCTCCCTTATCCCTTGTTTCACTCCTACTTAGCTGAATCTTCAAGTTGTCAGACCCAATCTACACCTCATCCAACCAGAGTCCAAATGTCGTCCAACACCTTCCCCCTCTCTTGACGTAAAAACCAAAATAAAACATCACTCCCTTGTTGTCTACGTGACTCGAACCTCCTCCCCTGACACCTCTTGTTGACGCAACCTCTCCTGCACCTTAGGTAGCATCCCATGCCACTCCACCACCTCACTTCTTGTGTCATAAACCCCACACTAATGTCCTTAAGGCTTAGCTCCCCTAGCTCCCCCTAACTCATGTTAGAATAAAAATTTTCCTATGACCTTTACCAAAGCCCAAAGTTTCCCGAAACCCCAAAACACTTCCAATCAACATGCAGATCATATTAACACACAGATACAAATTAAAATATGCACAACCCCTGAACCTCAGATATTACAAGATGGAGGGGAGTGGAGAGTGGATAGGGAATGGGTGAGAAGGGAGAAGGATGTTTTAAATAGAGATTCTCAGCTCTGGTACATCCCCACGCCCGTATATTATGGGCATGTTGTGTCACACAGCCATATCGCATGACCGTGTGGTGGTTCAATTGCTTCTCCCATGCCTGGTTTTTAGGTTGCCACGCCCGTGTTGGTTCAACAGTGTCGGCCACGGCCATGTCGTACAGCCATGGTGTTAGGTGAGTCCGTGATTCAAAGATATTTTTCTTGTCCTGTCTCGTACTATCTCTGCCATGTCAGTACTAAAATTCATAACATCCACACGGCCACGGCCACGGCCATGTGTAAGGCCATGTGATGTGAAAATTTGTGCTTCACTAACTTGGTTAGTCTATAGTTAGGTGCTAAAAGAAAAAGAAATGTAAATAAATAGGATTAGTGCTCAAGTTGCCTCCCGAGAAGCGCTCGTTTAAAGTATTAAGCTAGACTTACATCTCATTCGTACCTTCACGGTGGTTTAAGGAGTGAAAAGTCCTTTTTCATGCTATCATCATATAATTTGAGTCGAGTGGAGTTTACTTTAAAAGTATCGAAAGTAGAATTTCTTACCTCGACTGTTCCGTAAGGGAAAACATTAAGTACCGTAAAGGGGATCTCTTCATTTGTCTTTAGGTTTGATGTGGTGATTCAGGGTCTTTTCTATCTAATAGTACCTGATCTCCTATTTTGAAGTGATTTGATGTCCCTTTAAGTTCTTCTGGGGGTTCCTTCAGTTTCACTTTATGTGGGTTTGATTCCTCTTCGAAATGTATCTCTCACACATCTAGCTTATCGGTCTGAAGCCGTCGTTCCTCATGAGATATTTCCTTGTTGGCACGGGCTGTAGGATATGGCTCTGTAGTGTAGTTCTTGGTGTTTCCTAAAAGGAAAGTTTAAACGAATGCTTATTAAGGGAATTTACATCCTCACCTTTCTCCCTCGATGTCTTGGCTGAGTCGAGAGCTTGAAGACTGATTGATTCGTCACCTACACGAAGTATGAGTTCACCTGTGCTAACATCAATTTTAGATCTCGCAGTTGCTAGAAAAGGTCTTCCTAAAATTAATGGGGTACTATTGGCTTCATCCATATCTAAAACAACGAAGTCTACGGGGAATATGAATTTGTCAACTTTAACTAGTGCATCTTCAATTATACCCTTAGGAATGCGAATAGTCTTGTTAGCTAGTTGAATACTCATCCTAGTTTGCTTGGGTTTCCCTAAACCTAGCTGTTTAAACATTTTAGATGGCATAACATTGATGCTTGCCCCTACATTGACTAAAGCATTTTCAATGGATAAACTACCAATTAAACATGGAATTGTAAAACTCCCTGGATCTTTTAATTTTCATGGTAATCTGTTCTGTAACATTGCTAAGCACACTGCGTTTAGTTCCACATGTGACTCCTTATCTAACTTTCGCTTGTTCGTTAAGAGGTCTTTTAATAATTTCCTTGAATCTGGCATCGACGAAAGAGCTTCAGGAAATGGTAAGTTAATATGTAATTTCTTTAAGAGCTTAAGGAACTTACCGAACTGCTCTTCTGTGTCGTCTTCCTTCATCGCATTGGGGTAAGGTATGCGAGGTTTGTATTCTTTAATTGTCGATTTTGGCTTTTCTTGGTTTACCTCAAGCTTACCTTCACTTACCACAGGTTCTTGTCTTGGCTCAGATTCAGAATCTACTAATCCTTTACTGTCATGAGCTGTTATGGCTTGAATTTGCTCCTTTGGATTAGTCTTAGTGTTACTTGGCAAGCTACCTAGTGGTCGTTCAAAGATCGGATTTGCGAGTTGCCCTAACTGGTTCTCGATTCCTTTAATCGATGCTTGTTGATTTTTAAGTGTTGTCTCGGTGTTTTGAAATCAAGTTTCAGACACCGCTATAAATTTTGTCAACATTTCTTCAAGGTTCGACTTCTTTTCCTGTGGGTAGGGCTATTGTTGGAAGTTTAAAGGGGGTGGTTGTTGTCTCTGATTTCCTTGGCCACCCCACGAGAAATTGGGGTGGTTCCTCCAACCTGGATTATAAGTATTACTATAAGGGTTATTTTGATATCGAAAATTGTTACCCATATAGTTCATATGTTCCCTTTCTGTGCTTAGATTGTAGGGTGGGTACTCAAGATTTGCCACACCTCCTAGATTTAAGTCACATTGTATAGCTGGATGTACCTGCAAAGAACCACACAAACCATCAATCTTTTTATTCATCATCTCTACCTAATTTGGTAGCATGGTGACTGCGTCGAGATTGAAATCTCCGACTATTTTGGTTGGCTTTGTCCTTGTAACTTGGCATTGATAGTTGTTCAATGACATCTCCTCTATGAATTCATAAGCCACTTCAGGAGTTTTTTTATTCAGGGTTTCACTGGCGGCTGAATCAATCAACTATCGAGTTGACAGGTTCACACCGTTGTAAAAAGTTTGGACCTGTAAACACAAGGGTAAACCATGGTGTGGGCACCTTCTCAAAAATCTTTGTATCTCCCCATGTGTCGTATAATGTTTTTAAATCCATTTGCACAAAAGAAGAGATATCATTCCTTAATTTGGCCGTTTTGGCTGGTGGAAAATATTTCAGTAAAAATTTTTCGATCATTTGGTCCCATGTAGTGATTGATCCTCGTGGAAGAGAATGTAACCACTATTTGGCTTTATTTCTCAAAGAAAAGGGAAATAACCGAAGACGAATGGCATCATCAAAAACACCATTTACTTTGAATGTATCACAGAATTCTAGAAAATTAGCTAAATGATTATTTGGATCTTCGTCCTGCAAACCATCAAATTGAACAAACTGTTGAATCATTTGTATAGTGTTAGGTTTTAATTCAAAATTATTAGCGGGGATAGCAGGCCTAACAATACTCGATTCAGCTCTTGTTAAATTAGGTTTAGCATAATCATACATAGTTCGAAGAGCACGATGATCAGACACCTCCTGAGGTAGTGGATTATTCTCAGCCATCCTTTCGGTGGTATTAGTTTCATCCTCTTGCTCTTCTTGTATGTAATGTAAGCCTTGCCTTACTTCTCTACGATTTCTGTGTATGGTTCCTTTAATATCACTATCGTAAAATAGTGGTCCTATCGGGTTCCTTCTAGTCATAAACTAGATGTACCTACTAGAAAAAGAGAAAAACAAAAACAAAAATTTTTAAAAAAGTAAAAATAAAATTTAATTGCAGAAAAATAAAATATAAAATGGCTAAAGTAATAAAAATTGAGCATTCTTAATATTTTAGTTCCCCGACAACGACGCTAAAAACTTGATCGTGTCTGTCGAGTCTTAAGGATTTATAAAAAGAATGATTGAACCTAGAAACTAACTAAGATAACGATGGAGGCAAGCGCACCTACCAAACAGCAGTATAGATAGCGGCAAGACTGGATTGTCGAACCCAAAGGAACCAAAAGTACTAATATTAACACTCTTTCTATTATTTAGCCTACGAAATAAGTGAATTTTTATCTAATCTAAAATTAACTAATCAACTAAACTAAAGATATGAAGATAAACAAAAGAATTTAAGGAAAGACTTGAGAGGAAAATCGATTGATTTAGACAATACCCAAGGAAGAATCCACCTGGACTTCACTTGTTATCTAACTCTAAACGAGACGATTTATTCACTTGACTTGATCCATAGGATTCCCTAAGTTATATTAATACCTCTCTCGAGGCTACTAATGTCTAACCCTAGGTTGATTAATGGAAATCTCTTTCTAATTAAAACCCCTAGAATTGCATTAACTCGATCTATGGACTCTCATATTAGGTTTGACCCTAATCCGGTAGATTTTTGACATCGTATCTCTAAGCGCACAAGCAACTACGCTAGATCTACTCTTAGATAGGGTCACTTCCTTCTCTGCCCAAGCACATCACACTTGAATCAATATTCTGGAAATACCAAAACAAGAATTAAGAACACATAGTTAAGAACAAATCAAGTATTTATCATACAGCTCAGATAACAATAACAAGATTTGTCTTAGGTTTCATCCCCCTCAAGTATCTGAGGGTTTAGTTCATAATTGTAAAAGAAAATATCTCAGAAGAAAATATAAAACAAAACATAAGAAAACCGTAAAACCCCCTGAAAGAATTGAAGGAGAGATCCTCAGTCTTGGGTATGATTTCGGCTTCTTAAGATGAATCAACTGGCTTTCTTCTAGTAAATCCCTAAATTTAACTGCTCTGGCTTGGCTCTTTGGCCTAGCTGAATGCCTCCCTAAAGGTTGGCCTCTAGGGTCTTTATATAGGCTTTTGGAATATGTTTCTTTGCCTCTAAATACCCTAATCCGAATAGAATTCTTCTTATCTACGGCAGAGGCACACCCATGTCCATAGCCCGTGTAAATCGTGGCCGGGCCGTGGTCAAACATGTTGATGAGGCACGATCATGTACTTCGGGGTCTAGGCCGTGGCCAACTATTCTTACGGGGCACAGCCATGTGGTCTTGGTCCCAGGCCGTATGGATTTCGTACTTTGGCCCATTTTCTCTATTTTTGGCTCGTTTCTCATTCTTTTCATCCTTCATACTCTATTAAGTATAAAACATGAAAACAAAGGTTTAGAAGCACCTATTTCCATAATTAAAGGGATAGATCATCCAAAAACATGCTAAATATGGGATTAAAATATGTTAATATTATGGTTTATCAATACATACATATTATGAGCCCACGAGGCCTTAAACATACATCCAGAAGGTTTCAGAGTTCAACAGGAAAATTTTACACTCTTTGAAAATTTTTGCCTAAACAGGGGTCACACGCCCGTGTGACATGGGACACACCCGTGTGGGCAGGTCGTGTGGTCTCACACGCCCATGTCCCTAGCCCGTGTAGAATTTATTTTTATTTCGAACCTATAAGGGTTTTTCACAGCCGGACAGATGCCCGTGTCAAAAGCCCGTGTGGTCTCACAAGCCCATGTCCCTAGCCCGTGTAGAATTTATTTTTATTTCAAACCTATAGTGGTTTTCCAGACACCAAACATAGGCCCATGTCAATAGCCCGTGTCCTTCACGAGGCCTAGACATGCTCGTGTCCTCACCTGTGTGTGAAAACTAGGGTATTCTATTTATGATGTTAGCAACCCCTTCAGAAGCACACGAACTAGGCACACGCCCATTTGCTGGCCCGTGTGATGATTCGAATTCTCGTAATTAAAATGTAGGGGACACACGGCCTATTAACACACCCATGGGGCTGACCGTGTGTCACACACGGCCTAGAGACACCTCTGTGTGTCCACCCATCTGGACACTTAGAGGCTATTTTCCAAGCCTTTTTCCCACCCTGAAACACAAACTCATTCATTTCATCACAAGTAGCACATATCATAACAATATTTAACTAGTAAGAGTCCTTAAATTATCATTCATTCCACCTATATTTTAGTCAAGTACTTACATAAACATTCATTTCATTAAACTCATCAACTTTATAACATAAACTTAACAATGTTGGCCAATTCACCATGGCCATTTACAAAATAAGTGCAAAACATTAATATCCAACCCTTTGGCCTTCAAATATGACATGACACAAAATGATCAAGTTTCTATGCATGCCATACTCAAAATGAATTAACTTTACCATACCAAAAGAACGGTTGATAGTGTGATTCGAGCTCCGACGTTCAACAATCCCCGAGCTAACTTGGCCAAACTACAAGGAAAAGGGAAAAGAGAGGGGTAAGAATATAGCTTAATAAGTTTGCATGAAATTCTAAAACAACATAAGTGCTTTTATTAAATTCATCCATCTATTGGAACAATAGCAACATAAGTCTCAAATGCATAAACATACTCATCCATATTTACTCATATTTATTCTTACCCATCTCATGTTACATTATGGGTTTATAACTTGTATTTTCTCATGGTACTTGTATCACTTATCACATAACATATCACATATACTAACTTGAGCATAAACTCAAATCTTCATCATTCTTAATCATAAAAGAAGCTCAAAGTCATCCATAAATAGTTTTGGTTCTATGCCATTTTACATACTTAGGTCTTTTGCCCATGAACTAATCAGGTTATCGTAGGGTATTCAAACTCATCATGCAAAAATTTTGATGACAACACAATATCCCATATATGGTCTTACATGGGATCACCCCTTAATTCCGATGCCATATCCCAGATATGGTCTTACACAGGATCTTATAGCTCGATGTCAATGCCATGTCCTAGACATGGTCTTATATGAGATCATACATAGATGTCGATGCCATGTCCCAGACATGGTCTTATATGAAATCATCCTCTGGTGCCCAGGCCATATCCCTGACATGGTTTTACACGGGACCTTCTTTATTCAATGTTATGACATGAGTATCCTTATTATTTCGAATCTTTATCCGATGTTTCAATTAACTTATTTTCACCATTTCTTCATCGAGTCTATGTTACTCGGTTTTCATAGCTATATCATATATTTTCATAATATTAAGTAGTCTCAAATATGGAAACATTATGAAACTTTAAATTCATACAAGCTTACTTCGATTCTCAAAATGTGTATCGATGCTCGATTTAGTCCTCGATTTTGTTCTTGTCTCAGTTTTGTTCTGGGCTTCGTGTTTCTTAATCTATAATAATAATTTCACTTGTTAAATACACGCATTGACTAAATCGACTCATAATTCATATTTTAGAAAAATTACAATTTTGCCTCTAAACATTTACATAATTACACTTTTGGCCCTAGGCTCGTAAAATAATTTTTATTCAACTTTCTTACATTTCAAGCCTAGCCAAATCATATTCTCAACTATAACAACATCAATTTTCACTATTTTCTTCATGTATGACCATTTCTACAACTTTTACAATTTAGTCCTTTTATGCATTTTTCATGAAAATCACTTAGAAAAAGATGTTTATCATACATCAAACTTTCATATTCTTCCATAAAACATCAAAATACATGCATGTCATACATGGGTAAATTTTTGAACATAAACCCTAGCTCAAAATATAGCTAGAAATAGCTAAACCGAGCTACGAGGGTCTCAAAAATACAAAAAAATTAAAAATGGGGCTAGGATACAGTTACTATCAAGCTTGAAAGTTGAAGAAACCCTAGCTATGGAGTCCTTGAAATTTTCGGCTATGGAGGATGAAGATGGACATGATTTTTGTTTCTTTTTCCCCTTTTACTTCTTTTATTAACCAAATGACTAAAATGCCTTTAATGATCCTTTCTTGAGATTTTTTCTTCCCATGTCTATTTTTTTCCATCATCAAATATATTGGTCTAATTGCAAAATAAGGACCTCTAGTAATTTTTATAATTCTATTTCATACTTGAATCTTCTAGAATCTCATATTTTCTACTCTTTTCAATTTAGTCCTAATGGACAATTTAATCACTAATTAATAAAATTTGTTCATGAAATTTTTGCACAATCATGCAAACACCTCATCAGCCTCATAAAAATCATAAAACACATATTTCTACTTCGAATTTGTGGTCTCGTAACCACTATTCTAACTAGGCCCTAAATCGAGCTGTTACAATTCTCTCCCATTAGGGATTTTCGTCCCCAAAAATCTTACCAGTGAAAAGGTTTGGGTACTGATTCCTCATAGTCTCTTCAAGTTCCAATGTAGCCTCTTCTACCCTATGTCTTTTCCATAATACTTTCACAAGGGATATATTTTTATTCCTTAGTTGCTTGACTTCTCGATTTAGAATCTTAACCGGTTCTTCACGATAAGTCATATCAGGTTGAATCTCAACCTCTGCCAATTTAATCACATGCAAAGGGTCTGATTGGTAGCGTCGCAACATAGGCACGTGAAACACATCATGAATCTTCTCTAACTCAGATGGCAAAGCCAAACGATAGGCTACCGGTCCTATCCTCTCAATGATCTCATATGGTTTGAGAAAACGCAGACTCAATTTGCCTTTTCAGCCAAATCTAAGCACTTTCTTCCACAGTGACACTTTCAAGAATACTCTATCACCGACTTTATGCTCGATCTCTTTCCTTTTCAAATTCGAGTAGGATTTTTGTCTATCAGAAGCACTTTTTAAGCAATCTCAAATCACCTTTACTTTCTCTTCGGTTTCTCTAACCAAGTCAACCCCGTGGATTTGGTTTTCATTAAGTTCAGTCCAATATAAAGCGCGTTTGGCACTTATGCCCATACAAAGCCTCATAAGGCGTCATTTTCAAGCTTGATTGAAAACTGTTATTGTAGGAAAATTCTACCAATGGTAGGTACTTTTCCCAACTGCCTTGAAACTCAAGAACACAACACTGGAGCATATCCTCGAGTACTTGTATCAACCTCTCCGATTGTCCGTCAGTTTGGGGGTGAAAGGTCGTACTAAAATTCAACTTTGTGACCAAGGCCTCTTGCAACTTTTTCCAAAATCTAGATGTGAATCTTGGATCTCTATCCGATATAATCGATAAGGGCACTCTGTGTAGCCTCACAATATCATAAATATACAAGTTTGCCAACTTATCCAGTGAATAGTAAACACACACCGGTATGAAATGGGCTGACTTCATAAGTCTATCGACTACGACCCATACAGCATCTTTCTTGCTCGGGGTCAACGGTGAACCTGTTATAAAGTCCATAGTAATTTGACCCCACTTCCACTTGGGCAGTTAGTAGGTTGAAGCAAACTCGAGGGTACTTGGTGTTCGGCCTTTACTTGCTGACAAACCAAGCATCTTGACACAAACTCATATATATCTTTCTTCATGCTCGGCCACCACTACCATTTCTTCAAATCATTATACATCTTGGTACTACCCGGGTGTACAGATAATCATTCATTATGTGCCTCATGCAAAACTTTACGAATGAGATCATCATTTCTTGGTACACAAACTCTGCCTCTAAGCATCAAACATCTGACTGAGTTGATCTAAAAGTCGGACTCAACACTTGACTCGCATTGAACAATTTTGGCTTGTAATTCACTGTCATTTTTCTAAGCCTCATAAATCTCTTGCAAAAACATTGGTCTAGCACTCAACTCAGCTAGAATAGAACCATCGTCAGACAAACTCACCCGTGTATTCATAGCCCTCAAAGTAAATAGGGATTTTCTACTCAAAGCGTTGGTGACTAAATTCGCCTTTCCTGGGTGGTAGTCAATGACTAACTCATAATCTTTTATCAACTCTAACCATCTTTGTTGCCTTAAATTCAATTCCTTTTGAGTCATCAAATACTTTAAACTTTTATGATTGGTGAAAATCGACATCTCTCACCATACAAACGGTGTCTCCAGAACTTCAATGCAAAAACAATGGTAGTTAACTCTAAATCATGCGTCGGATAGTTCTTCTTGTTTGGCTTTAACTATCTAGAACCATACGCTATCACCTTGCCTTCTTGCATAAGTACACACCCTAGTCCATTTAAGGATGCATCGCTGTAGATCACAAATTCTTTTCCCGAATCAGGTTGTACTAGAACTGAGCTTCTGTCAACAATGCCTTTAATTTCTCAAAATTCTGTTAGTACTTTTTCGTCCATTCAAACTTACATTTTTTTGTAACAATTTCATCATTGGAGTCACTATCATAGAAAACCCCTTAACGAACCGCCTATAATAGCTAGCTAAGCCTAGGAAACTTCTAACCTTAGATACATTTTTGGCGGTTTCCAATCAACAATGGCTGAAATTTTACTTGGGTTGACTCTGACTACATCTCCCTAGACAATGTGTCCTAGAAATCCAATTTCCTTGAGCCAAAATTCACTTTTGCTGAATTTGGCATAAAACTGATTATCTCATAAAGTCTGTAAAATGGTCCTCAAGTGCTCAGCATGCTCATGCTTATCACGAGAATATATCAGTATGTCATCAAAAAAGACAACAACAAACTTATCCAAGTATGGCCGAAAAATACGGTTCATTAAATCCATAAACACAGCAGGGGTATTTTTCAAACCGAAAGGCATGACTAAAAATTCATAGTGCCCATACCTCATTCAAAAAGCAGTCTTTGGCACATCTAAGTCTTTTACTGTCAATTGGTAGTATCCTAACCTCAAGTCTATCTTAGAGAACACAGTGGCTCTTTTCAATCGATCAAACAAATCGTCAATCCTTGGCAATGGGTACTTGTTCTTCACTGTTACCTTATTAATTTGTCGGTTATTTATGCACAATCTCATAGAGCCATCTTTCTTTTAAACAAATAGCACTGGAGCACCCCATGGAGAGCAACTCGGTCTTGCAAAACCTTTGTTTATTAGCTCTTGTAACTGTGCCTTCAATTCCTTCAACTCCGTTGGAGCCATTTTGTAGGGAGCAATCGATATCGGTACAGTACCAGGAGCTAACTCAATACCAAATTCAACCTCTCAAACTAGAGGCAATCTTGGCAATTCCTCGGGAAAAATGTAACACCCCTTACCCGAAACCTTTGCTGGAGTCGAGTATGGGGCATTACTAGTCTTGACTACTAGTTTGGGGCATGAAAATTTAAAGCTGTCCAACTGCATCAGGCTGACTAAATTTACCATAACTCGAGTTACAAAACTCAAAATTTAGATCCATAAATTTTATTGAAACTAGACTCATATAACTTTTTACCATAATTTTTCCAGAATTTTCATGTGGCCAATTAGTACAGTTTATTCATCAAAGTTACCCTTATTTCACTGTTTGATAATTCTGACCTATCTTTACAAAAACTCAGTTATCTCACTGCACAAAATTTCAATAATGTCCTTGTATATTCCAATAAAAATAGACTCATTAAGGATTCTAAACATATAAACTATACTCCATAATTATTTTTGTACAATTTTAACAATTTTTCTAAGACAGAACAGGGACTCACGAATTCATTCAGGACAAGTCTCACTAAAACTTAAATATCTCATTATATATAATTCCTTTGCCTAACTTGTTTCTTTCATATCAAAATAGACATAATAAAATTTAATTCTATGTCTTATTCACTTTCTAATTCAATTTCTCCTATTTTGGTGATATTTCAAAATCACATCACTGCTGTAACTAAAACTGTTTCACAACAAAATAGTCATGAAACATATTCTTTACATATCATTTAGCAACCAAGCTTATATAGCCAATACTCAATCAAATACATATCCATCATTTTACCTCATTATCATGCCAAATTATACCATTTCTCCTTCTTAAAATACATACACAAAATCAATCACTTAACTACATATTCGGTCTTCCAAGATAATCTCAATACATAACATATACTATACCATATACTCAATAATAAGAATCTAATACTTTGCTTAGAATCATGAATCCAACATTATCAATGTATATACCATATATTAAGCTCATCAACATGAACCAATTAATAAGTCTTTCCTATCATAATCGACATGCACAAATAATAATACCACTCTCACACATGATTAAACCATAATCAAGCATAAATAATAGTTCATGGCATGATCAAACAATATCATCAAAACACGAAACAAGTTATCTCAAAATAGTTAGCCATTTTCGCATGGCTAGCATATTTACACTATTACAAAACATTAGTTATATGGTTCAATCTAGCCTATACATGCCCTTTTTAAACAACAAACCAAGTTTTCAATACCCAAAAGAAAGTAGATAGTGTGGTTGACTTCACGGATGATCCTTCGAGCCTGTAGTTCGATTCAAGATCTATAAAACAAAGGTAGACAAAAACACACACACAATAAGCTTACTAGCTTAGTAAGTCCCAAGCTCAAAATGATACTACATTCAATTACTTAATCATTTAAATCATTTATCTCAACCATTTTAACATATTAAAATTTCTTACACCTTTAGCACTACTATTAGGAAACCAAATATTCATTATAGCACATTCAAGCTCAAACTCAGTCACATAATACTTGTGCACATCAATCGTAATCTCAATATACATATCACTGTACTCATGGCATTAAATAAACTCTAGCAACATTAAAACATATCAAACCTTACTTACTTATCTGAGCCTTTACTAAGCACATTAGTTACGATTTACCTTGAACCACAATTTGGTTTCTCCTTGGTAAAACACATCACCAGCATAAAGCACGCTTCGGCATTAAAGCCCAAATCAAACACCGACACAAGGCACGCTAGGCACGAAGCCCGAATATGTCACATGGCACTAAGCACGCTAGGCACGGCTTCGAATATGTCACAGGCACTAAGCACGCTGAGCACGAAGCCCGAATATGTCATGACCAACTTATACACCTTACAAGTAATGCTGCCCAAAATAGCATAAAACACACATTATTCAAGTCACTTTAACATGCCAACTCGTTTAGAGATATAACAACATTTCATTTCAAATTCACTATCACTTATATAAAATTTCAACCAATCCCATACCAATACTTTCACATTCGCTAACATAAGAGTTTATAGAAAACTTTATTTAATAACATCATTTAGTACATTCATAATAATTCGATAATCTATACTTGCTTAAGGACTTACCTCGGTTGTCGATAGTCCGATGCGAATCGCCTATTCGAGAACCTTGACTTTCCCCAGGTCTAATTACATTTTTCTTTGCTCTTGATCTAAAACACATTAAAGTTTAGCTCATTCAACCACAATTCATCTCAATTTAGTCCCTAAGCACATAAATGGGCAAATTACTATTTTACCCTAGAATTTCACAACTTTGCAATTTAGTCCTATTTGCATAACACACAAAATACACCAAATTAGCCAAAACTATGCAAGGGCCGAATGTTCCTAAGGGCCTTACAAGTCCTCACATTTCATTTATTTTGCAAATAGGCCCTCTAAAATTTATTTTTACAATTTAGCCCTAAAACTCAATTTCATCAAAACTTCCAACACAAAACATATTAATCCTTTACATATCTTTCATCTAAAATCATCAAATATCAAAAACCACATGAATACAACAATGGTCAAACATCAAACATGCTTAGATTCAAAAATTACAACATGGGTCGGTTACGGTTTGAAGCAACAATCTCAAAAACGTAAAATTTATCAAAAACTAACTAAAACTCACCTTAGATTTTTGGCTTCAAAGTGCCGAAATTTTAAAGGGTTGAAAGCTTATTTCTTTCCTTCACAATCGGCCATGGATGAAAAAAGATGATGGCTTCCTTTTTCTTGATTATTTTAACATATAATAAATTTTTTTTACCAAATTACTAAACCAACCTTTTAATTAAAATAATCAAACACTTTAACTTATGGACAAACTTGTCCATGGCGCCACTAACCCTTAAAATGGGGTATTTGCCATTTCAATACTCCCTATTTAAAAGCCACACTCAATTTAACACTTTATACTTTAATTTGTAACTTTTACTTTTTACGCGATTAGGTCCTTTTATCAAATTCGATACTCAAACAATAAAATTTTTCTACGAAATTTTCACACATATAAATTCATATAAAATAAACACTAAATATGATATTTAAATATTTATCGGGCTCGAATTTGTGGTCCCGAAACCACCGTTCCGATTAGGGTCAATTTCGGTCTGTTACAACTCTCCCCCCTTAAGGATTTTCGTCCCCGAAAATCTTACCGTTAAACAAGGTCGGATATTGTTGCCTCATTGAATCCTCAGGCTCCCACGTAGCCTCTTCAACTCCGTGACGATTCCATAGAACCTTCACTAACGAAATTCTTTTATTTCTCAACTCTTTTATTTCCCGAGCTAGAATACGGATCGCTTTTCCTCATCGTCATATCGATCAGTATCTCAATCTCCGACGAAGCAATCACATGTGACGGATCGCTCAGATCTACGGAGCATAGAAACATGAAATACATCGTGTATCTTTTCTAATTCGAGGGTAGCTTCAATCTATAAGCAACAGCCCAATACGTTTCAATGATCTCATACGGTCCAATGAACCTCGGGCTCAACTTGCCTTTCCGGCCAAAACGAGCACTTTCTTCCATGGTGAAACCTTTAAAAGACTCGATCTCCGATCCGAATTCAATATCTTTACGTTTCAAATCAAGATAGGACTTTTGTCGATCGATGCGACTTTCAAATTATCTTTGATTATGGCCACTTTCTGCTCGATCTCTTTAATCAAATCAACCCGTGTATCTTATTTTCACTGAGATCAGTCCAGTATAATGGTGTTCGATATTTTCGCCCTTATAAGGCTTCATAAGGTGCCATTTTGATACTTGATTGAAAGCTATTATTATAAGCAAATTCAATCAAAGGTAGGTATTGTTCCCACGTACCTTCAAACTCGAGAACGCAACATCTCAACATGTCCTCAAGTGTTTGAATAGTTTGCTCAAACTGACCGTCTGTCTGCGGATGAAAGGCTGTACTAAAATGTAGTTTAGTACCTAAAGCATCTTGCAACTTCTTCCAAAATCACGATGTAAATCTCGGGTCTCTGTCTGACACAATGGAGCTCGGTACACCATGCAATCTTACAATTTGCGATACATACAATTCAACAAGTTTATCGAGTGAAAAATCACATCTGAACCAAGCACAAAATGAGTGATTTAGTCGGTCTATCAACTATCACCCATACGGCATCTTTCTTACTTGGTGTCATTGGAAGACCGGATACAAAATCCATTGTAATTTTATCCCATTTCCACTCAGGTATCATGATCGGCTGAAGCAACCCAGAAGGCACTTGATGCTCGGCTTTTACTTGCTGACAAATTAGGCACTTTAAAACAAATTGAGATATATCTCGTTTCATACCGGGCCACCAATAGAACTGTTTCAAGTTGTTATACATTTTCGTGCTACCGGATGTATCGATAGTCGGCCACTATGAGCCTCACTCAAAATCATCTCAGATCAAATCGAGTTCTTTGGAACACATATTCGCTTTTAAAATTCAAATAGTCATTTGCATCAATCTGAAAATCGACTCTACACCTTTTCACATCAATTAGTTTAGCAATCATATTCTTGTCAACTTTCATGCATCACAAATTTGCTGAATAAACATCGGTCTTGCTCGTAACTCAGCTATGATCGAACCATCACTAGACATAGCCATCTGTGCATTCAATGCACGAAGAGCAAATAATGATTTTCGACTTAATGCATCCGCAACAACATTAGCTTTTCCCGGGTGATAGTCAATCACCAATTCATAGTCTTTCAACAATTCTAGCCACCTGCGTTGTCTCAAATTCAGGTCTTTCTGAGTCATTAGATACTTCAGACTTTTATGATCTGAGTAAACATGACATTTCTCGCCAAATAAGTAATGACGTCATATCTTCAAATATGAACACAATGGTACGCAAGCTCTAAATCATCGTAGGGTAATTTCTTTCATGCGGCTTCAAATCTCTTGAGCGTAGGCTACAACTTTGCCTTCCCGCATCAAAACGCAGCCCAAACCATTTAAAGAAGCATCGAGTACACAACCAATTCTTTACCCGATTCAGTGAACTAATCTGGAGCTTCATCAAAGGGCTTTCAACTGATCAAAACTTTTCTGACATTTTTCTGACCATTCAAACCGGACATCTTTCTGCAGTAACTTTGTTAACGGGGTTGCTATCATAGAAAAATCTTTCACAAATCGTCGATAGTAACCTGCAAGTCCCAGAAAACTTCGAATCTCAAAAACATTTTTCGGTGGCTTCCAATCAAGTATAGCCGAGATTTTGTTCGGATCAACTCGAATGCCTGATGCTGAAACCACATGTCCCAAAAAGCTGACCTCTTTCATCCAGAACTCACACTTACTAAACTTCATGACTGGTGATGATCTCGCAAAGTTTGTAGCACTAACCTCAAATGTTCGCGTGTTCAACTTCATCTTTGGAGTAGATCAATATGTCATCAATAAATACCACCACAAATCGATCCAAAAGCGTCTAAAAACCCGATTCATCAAATCCATAAAATAGCAAGTGCATTAGTAAGCCCGAAAGGCATTACCAAAAACTCAAAATGTCCGTACCTCGTCAGGAATGCGTCTTTAGCACATCTCGTATCTCGGACTCAGAATCGATAATAACCCGATCTCAAATCTATCTTGAAAATCTGAAGCCCCTTTCAACCGATCAAACAAATCATCGGTCGAGGTAACGGTACTTATTCTTTATAGTCACCTTATTTAGTTGCGGTAATCAATACACATTCGCATCGTTCTATCTTTCTTTCTCACAAAAGAACCGGTGCACCCAAGGAGAGAAACTTGGTCGTGCAAAGCCCTATCTGTTAACTCTTGCAAGCGTGCTTTCACTCTTTTAGCTCAAGGTGCCATCCGATATGGAGCTATTGAGATCGGAGTCATTCCGGAGCTAATTCAATGCCAAACTCAATCTCGTATAGGGGTAAACCGGTAGTTCTTCAGAAACACATCCGAGTATTCACATACAATCAGATGCAGATTCAATGCATTTCTCGAGACACTTTATTATCCACACATAAGCCAAATAAGCTTCACACCTTTTCTCACATACTTTTGAGCTAACATCGATGATATAAGCTGAGGAAACCCACCGAATCATCGGATTCGATTCTAATGATCTCACCATTCGGTGTCTCAAATCGATAAGCTTTCTTTTGCAATTCACCATTGCATCATGTGAAGTTAACCGGTCCATTCCCGAATTATATCAAACTCATCGAAAGGCAACATGAGATTAAATCAAGCGGGAAACAAAAATCCCGAATCATCAATGGGCAACTTTTACACACTTTATTAACAAACACACATCTACCCAAAGGGTTGGATACCGAATCACAAACTCGGAGACTCAACGGTAGAGTCTTCATGAATACCGAGTTTCACATACATATGAATGGGTCGAACCGGGATCAATCAATGCAATTACTGGTAGTATCATAAAGGGTGAAAGTACCAGAATGACATCCGGAGAAGCAAGATCCTCTCTAGCTCGAGTAACATAAGCTCTTGCTGGAGCTCTAGCCTCGATCGATCTGTTGTGTTCTTTGTCCCTCTCGACTACCACCTACATTGCGAATGTCCGGGTGGTCCGCCTGCGTCTTGATGCACTACTTGGTCTAGAGTTCGTCTTTGTATTCGACTCGATTAACATCGGGCACTCTCGAATAAAATGGTCCGAGGATCCACATTTAAAACAAGACCGGTCACGAACTCTACAACTCCCAGGATGCCATTTTCTACAATGTTTGCATTCAACTCGATTCTGTGGGACGTTACCAACACTAGCCATCGAGGTAGCTCGGGAACCCACTGGAGGTCGATCACGTCTAAATGAATCTGAAGTAGCTTTGTGTCGATGAAGTCATCTCTAAACTTTTAGATGTGGAATGAAAATTCTTACCGATGATCTTTTACGGGTGTCTCTAGCTTCATCTCAAACCTTTCTTTTCTCTTTCCAGCTCTTGACTTTGCAAGCTCGCTCAACTAGTGTCACAAATTCTTTGATCTCAAGAATGCCAACTAGTAATTTCAAATCTTCATTCAAACCGTCTTCAAACCTTTTGCACATAATGGCTTCAGAGATACACACTCCAGAGCATATCGGCTCAATCGACAAATTTTCGCTCATATTCATCAACGACATTTGCCCTGTTTTAGTTCAAGAAATTCTTTACGTTTCGGTCGATGAACCTCTGGTCGATATATTTCTTACGAATTCATTCGGAAGAAATCACGTCACTTTTTCTTTTGGAACCAATGATACTAGTGTATTCCACCGGTGATAAGCGGTGTCCGAAGCAAAGATATAGCACATTTCAAACATTAAATGCTGGAGTGCAAGAGAGCTCATCAAGTACCCAAATAGTGTTATCAAGCCACATTTCATTTCGCTCTGCATCATCATCATCATTAGCCTTGAATTCTTACCCCAAATTTCCTAATTTTATCAACAGGAGGCCTACTAGATCTCATTGGATCTATCATCGAAGTCTTGAAGGTACGGAGTTGGATTATTCGGGGTGGAGGTTGTTATACTGTTGGATTATTACGAACAAACTGGGTAAACCATTCATTCATCATTTGGTAGAAGGCTTGTTTAGCCTCTCCTCGTGGTTACCCGTGGCTGGTTGAGAGTCTAGTGGCACCGATCCATGTGTGAGACCAGGCGACACTCTCCACATCATCGACTCTGACTCTATCAGATCGAATCCATTTACTATATAAGATACAATCGAAATTGTCAAGTCACCACACTATCATATATACAATTTAAAGGCATGTATAGCTAGACTCTTACATACTACGGTAGTCCTAGAATTGACTAAACCGTAGCTCTGATACTAATAAATGTAACACCCTTACCCAAACCTTTGCTTGAGAGTCGGTATGGGGCATTACTAGTCTTGACTACTAGTTTGGGGCATGAAAATTTAAAGCTGTCCAACTGCATCAGGCTGACTAAATTTACCATAACTCGAGTTACAAAACTCAAAATTTAGATCCGTAAATTTTATTGAAACTAGACTCATATAAATTTTACCTTAATTTTTTCAGAATTTTCATTTGGCCAATTAGTACAGTTTATTCATCAAAGTTACCCTTATTTCACTGTTTGATAATTCTGACCTATCTTTACAAAAACTCAGTTATCTCACTGCACAAAATTTCAATAATGTCCTTGTATATTCCAATAAAAATAGACTCATTAAGGATTCTAAACATATAAACTATACTCCATAATTATTTTTGTACAATTTTAACAATTTTCTAAGACAGAACAGGGACTCATTACTTCATTCAGGACAAGTCTCACTAAAACTTAAATATCTCATTATATATAATTCCTTTGCCTAACTTGTTTCTTTCATATCAAAATAGACATAATAAAATTTAATTCTATGTCTTATTCACTTTCTAATTCAATTTCTCCTATTTTTGGTGATTTTCAAAATCACATCACTGCTGTAACTAAAAACTGTTTCACAACAAAATAGTCATGAAACATATTCTTTACATATCATTTAGCAACCAAGCTTATATAGCCAATACTCAATCAAATACATATCCATCATTTTACCTCATTATCATGCCAAATTATACCATTTCTCCTTCTTAAAATACATACACAAAATCAATCACTTAACTACATATTCGGTCTTCCAAGATAATCTCAATACATAACATATACTATACCATATACTCAATAATAAGAATCTAATACTTTGCGAATCATGAATCCAACATTATCAATGTATATACCATATATTAAGCTCATCAACATGAACCAATTAATAAGTATTTCCTATCATAATCTGACATGCACAAATAATAATACCACTCTCACACATGATTAAACCATAATCAAGCATAAATAATAGTTCATGGCATGATCAAACAATATCATCAAAACACGAAACAAGTTATCTCAAAATAGTTAGCCATTTTCGCATGGCTAGCATATTTACACTATTACAAAACATTAGTTATATGGTTCAATCTAGCCTATACATGCCCTTTTAAACAACAAACCAAGTTTTCAATACCCAAAAGAAAGTAGATAGTGTGGTTGACTTCACGGATGAACCTTGAGCACGTAGTTAGATTCAAGATCTATAAAACAAAGGTAGACAAAAACACACACAAGAAGCTTACTAGCTTAGTAAGTCCCAAGCTCAAAATGATACTACATTCAATTACTTAATCATTTAAATCATTTATCTCAACCATTTTAACATATTAAAATTTCTTACACCTTTAGCACTACTATTAGAAACCAAATATTCATTATAGCACATTCAAGCTCAAACTCGGTCACATAATACTTGTGCACATCAATCGTAATCTCAATATACATATCAATTGTACTCATGGCATTAAATAAACTCTAGCAACATTAAAACATGTCAAACCTTACTTACTTATCCGAGCCTTTACTAAGCACATTAGTTACGATTTACCTTGAACCACAATTTGGTTTCTCCTTGGTAAAACACATCACCCAAGCATAAAGCACGCTTTCGGCATTAAAGCCCGAAATCAAACACCGACACAAGGCACGCTAGGCACGAAGCCCGAATATGTCACCGGGACTAAGCACGCTAGGCACGGCTTCGAATATGTCACCCAGGCACTAAGCACCGCTAGGCACGGCTCGAATATGTCATCAAGCACTAAGCACGCTAGGCACGGCTTAGAATATGTCATGACCAACTTATACACCTTACAGTAATGCTGCCCAAAATAGCATAAAACACACATTATTCAAGTCACTTTAACATGCCAACTCGTTTAGAGATATAACAACATTTCATTTCAAATTCACTATCACTTATATAAAATTTCAACCAATCCCATACCAATACTTTCACATTCGGCTAACATAAGAGTTTATAGAAAACTTTATTTAATAACATCATTTAGTACATTCATAATAATTCGATAATCAATACTTGCTTAGGACTTACCTCGGTTGTCGATAGTCCGTATGAATCGCTATTCGAGAACCTTCGACTTTCCCGGTCTAATTTCGTTTTCTTTGCTCTTGATCTAAAACACATTAAAGTTTAGCTCATTCAACCACAATTCATCTCAATTTAGTCCCTAGGCACATAAATGGGTAAATTACTATTTTACCCTAGAATTTCACAACTTTGCAATTTAGTCCTATTTGCATAACACACAAAATACACCAAATTAGCCAAAACTATGCAAGGGCCGAATGTTCCTAGGGGCCTTACAAGTCCTCACATTTCATTTATTTTGTAAATAGGCCCTCTAAAATTTATTTTACAATTTAGCCCTAAAACTCAATTTCATCAAAACTTCCAACACAAAACATATTAATCCTTTAGATATCTTTCATCTAAAATCATCAAATATCAAAACCACATGAATACAACAATGGCCAAACATCAAACATGCTTAGATTCAAAATTACAACATGGGTGGGTTACGGTTTGAAGCAACAATCTCAAAACGTAAAATTTATCAAAAACTAACTAAAACTCACCTTAGATTTTTGGCTTCAAAGTGCGAAATTTTAAAGGGTTGAAAGCTTATTTCTTTCCTTCACAATCGGCCATGGATGAAAAAAGATGATGGCTTCCTTTTCTTGATTATTTTAACATATAATAAATTTTTTACCAAATTACTAAACCAACCTTTTAATTAAAATAATCAAACACTTTAACTTATGGACAAACTTGTCCATGGTCACCACTAACCCTTAAAATGGGGTATTTACCATTTCAATACTCCCTATTTAAAAGCCACACTCAATTTAACACTTTATACTTTAATTTGTAACTTTTACTTTTTACGCGATTAGGTCCTTTTATCAAATTCGATACTCAAATGATAAAATTTTTCTCTGAAATTTTCACACATATAAATTCATATAAAATAAACACTAAATATGATATTTAAATATTTATCGGGCTCGAATTGTGGTCCCGAAACCACCGTTCGATTAGGGTCAATTTGATTCATTACAAAAACATCTGGGTACTCACATACTATCAGTACAGATTTGATCTTTAACTCGGTTTCTTTGGCATTCATCACAAAAGCAAGATATGGCTCATACCCTTTTCTTACATACCTCTGGGCTGACATATGAGAGATCACTACCAACAATCTGTCTTGTTCATCTGATTCAACACAAAGGTGTCCCCATTTTCACATCTCAACTCAATATTTTTCTTTCCACAATTTACTGTCACATCATGAGTGGTTAACCAATCCATACCAAGAATAATATTGAATTCATCAAATGGAAATAACATAAGATTTACCTTAAAACAATGACCTCTAATCATCAATGGGCAGTCATTGCATACTTTATCAACTAACTCACTTTTGCCTAGTGGATTAGACACTTTTATCACAAACTACACTCTATGGGCATACTCATACTAGATACTAATTTCATGCAAATGTATGAATGGGTAGATCCCGAATATATTAAAGCAATTACTTTAGTATCGTGGAGAGAAAATGTACCTATAATTACATCAAGGGACGACGCCTCTTTCGAGCGTGAATGGCATAGGTCCTCGCAGGCCCTCTACCCTCAGATCTTATAGCCTACTCTCTCGGTACATTCTTACTACTTGCTTCGCTTCCTAGGTTGCACTGTGGTCTTCCTATAGCAGTGTCTCCCGGTCTTGCATCTTGAGGCTTCTCTTTCTCATCCACCCAGAAATTTCTAATAAAATGGTCTAGAGACCCACACCTAAAACAAGCCTTTTCATTTCCTTGACATTCACCGGAATGATGTTTGCCATAATGTGGGCACTTCGGTCTACTCGGTCAGGCGTTGCCAACACTGGCAACTGATGTGTTCTGGGCTTTAGACCTTGAGTAATGCTTGCTCTTACTTCTGTTTGAAAACCCTGCTGAAGTAGCTGATTGGGTAGAAAAATCTCTCGACTTCTTGGACGAGGACTGAAATGACTTACTCAATTGTCTCTTTCTTGAGTCACGAGACTCCATCTCAACTTTTCTTTTCTCTTTCACTAATTCCTCGACCTTACAAGCCCGATCCACTAACACAACAAATTCCTTCAACTCGAAGACGCCAACAAATAATTTGATATCTTCATTTAGTCCGTCCTCAAACCTCTAACACATGATGGCTTTAGAGGACACACACTCCCAAGCGTACTTGCTGAGTGTAACACCCCTAACATTCAAAACATTTCATATCCATTTCGTGACACCAAGTCCATTATCATTCAATCATTTTCAAACATAATCATATAGTCCCTTAGTGAGGTCATCAAGATCTTAAACATGCTTTAGAATAGGGTCGGGACTAAACCTAACACTTACAAAATTTTTTGAAATTCAAACATTTTTCTAAGTTACAGAGGTCATACGCCTATGTGGGTAGGCCATGTGCCTCACACGGCCTCAGGCACGCCCATGTGTCCAAAGCCGTGGAAAAATAGGGCATACCTACTGCCTTGACCACACGGCCTGAGACACGCCTATATGCCTCAATCGTGGTCGAGCCTGACTTGCACCACATGGCCAGTCACACACCCGTGTGTCCAACCCGTGGTCGAGCCTGACTTATTTCACTTGGAAAACTTAAACAACATGGTCGAGACACATGTCTATGTGCTCAACCGTGTGGGCAATTATAGGCCATTTTCAAGGCTAAACTTGCCTCCCTCACCTTGTATCACCTACAAGCCTCAAATCAATACTGAATCATACCTAAAAATGCATCCAAATATACCAATAATGACACCAATACATCATAAATTATACCATCTCTAACCATACATCATTTTTACTCAAATAACATCATTTTTACTCAAATAAGCACATCCAAACACAACCAATTTCATATCTCAAATCCTACCACTATCCAATAAAATGGTCTAAAGACCCACACCTAAAACAAGCCTTTTCATAAGCTCGACATTCGCCGGAATGATGTTTGCCACACTGTGGGCACTCCGATCTATTCGGTTGGGCATTTCAAACACTAGCAACTAATGTGGTTTGGGCTTTGGACCCTGAGTCATGCTTGCTCTTACTTTTGTTTGAAAACCCTACTAAAGTAGCTGATCGGGTAGAAAAATCTCTTGACTTCTTGGACGAGGACTGAAATGACTTACTCAATTGTATCTTTCTTGAGTCACAAGACTCCATCTCAACTTTTCTTTTCTCTTTCACTAATTCCTCGACCTTACAAGCTCGATCCACTAACACAACAAATTCCTTCAACTCGAGGACGCCAACAAACAATTTGATATCTTTATTTAGTTCATCCTTAAACCTCTTACACATGATGGCTTCAGAGGACACATACTCTCGAGTGTACTTGTTGAGCCTCACAAACTTTGCTCGTATTCAGTCATTGTCATCTTACCTTGTTTCAATTCAAGGAATTCCTTTCTCTTGATCATTGAATCTTTGGCTTATATATTTCTTCCAGAATTCTTCTTGGAAAAACTCCCATGTAATTCTTTCCCTTGGTACAACCAACACAAGGGTATTCCACCACCGATAAGCGGAATCTCTCATAAGAGAAACCACACACTTCATGCACTCTTTAGGTTTGTAGGATAATTCATAAAATACCCTAACGGTATTTTTAAGCCAAAGTTTAGCCCATTCTGGATCATCATCTTTACTACCTTGGAATTCCTCGACTCCTTATTTTTGGATTCTATCAACTGGAGGCTTTTCTCTTCTTACTACTTCTACCACTTGGGGAGCTACATGGATAGGTTGAGGAATGGGCAGGGGTGGAAGAGGTTGAGCATTAGGATTTGCTCGAATGTACTCGGCGCACCAATTACTCATCATACGGAGAAAGGCTTCTCGAGCCTCTTCTCCCGACCCAAAGTCTAGGGTTTACTCTTTATTGGTGCGGTCCCTTACGCGGGAGCCGACGCATTGCATGCAACATCATCGGCTGCAGCTCGGTCCGGATCAGGATCCATTGACTATATAAAAACAAAATTCAAATTGTCAGGAGTCATCACACTATCATTACACAAGTACTCTTACGTGTGGCATGTATAGCTAGTCTCATATTTACGCTATGTTAGTCTGAGAATCGGCTAAATTGTAGCTCTGATACCACTAAATGTAACACCCCTAACCCGTGTATGACGTCGGGACGGATACGAGGCATTACCATGCTTAACCATGCTTGAACATGTAATATCGGGCTATAAAATTTCGTTCCAACTTCAAACTTTTCTTTCTTATTCAATACATACATATCATAGGCCTACGAGGCCTTAAATGTACATTCGGAAGGTTTCAGAGTTCAGCAGGAAAATTTTACACTCTTTGAAAATTTTTACCTAAACAGGGGTCACAAGCCCGTGTGACATGGGACACGCCTGTGTGGGCAGGCCGTGTGGTATCACACGCCCATGTCCCTAGCCTATGTAGAATTTATTTTTATTTTGAACCTATAGGGGTTTTCCACATAGCCGGACACACGCCCGTGTCAATAGCCCATGTCCTTCACATGGCCTAGACACGCTCATTTCCAAACTCGTGTGTGAAAACTAGGGGTATTCTGTTTATGACGTCAGAAACCCCTTAAGAAGCACATGGTCTAGGCACACGCCCATGTGCTGGCCCGTGTGACGATTCGAGTTCTCACAATTAAAATGCAGGGGACACACGGCCTATTAACACACCCATAAGGATGACCGTGTGTCATACATGACGTAGACAAGCCCCGTGTGTCTTCCCGTGTGGACACTTAGAGGCTATTTTCCAAGCCTTTTTGCCACCTGAAACACAAACTCATTCATTTCATCACAAGTAGCACATATCATAACAATATTTAACTACTAAGAATCCTTAAATTATCATTCATTCCACCAATATTTTACTCAATTACTTGCATAAACATTCATTTCATTAAACTCATCAACTTTGTAACATAAACTTAACAATATTGGTCAATTCACCATGGTCATTTACAAAATGAGTGTAAAACATTAATAGCCAACCCTTTGGCCTTCGAATATGACATGACACAAAATGATCAAGTTCCTATACATGCCATACTCAAAATGAATTAACTTTACTATACCAAAAGAATGGTTGATAGTGTGATCCGAGCTCTGACGTTCGACAATCCCCGAGCTAACTTGGCCAAACTACAAGGAAAAGGGAAAAGAGAGGGGGTAAGCATATAGCTTAGTAAGTTTGCATGCAATTCTAAAACAACATAAGTGCTTTCATTAAATTCATCCATCTATTGTAACAATAGCAACATAAGTCTCAAATTCTTAAATATATTCATCCATACTTACTCATATTTATTCTTACCCATCTCATGTTACATTATGGGTTTATAACTTGTATTTTCTCATGGTACCTATATCACTTACCACATAACTTAGCACATATAGAGCATAAACTCAAATATTGATCATTCTTAATCATAAAAAAAGCTCAAAGTCATCCATAAATAGTTTTGGTTCTATGCCACTTTACATACTTAGCTCTTTTATCCATGAACTAATCAGATTATCGTAGGATATTCAAATTCATCATGCATAAATTTTGATTCCAACGCCATATCCCAGATATGATCTTACATGGGATCACCCCTTAATGCCGTACCATATCCCAGATATGGTCTTACACAGGATCTTATGGCTCGATGTTGATGCCATGTACTGGACATGGTCTTATACGAGATCATACATAGATATCGATGCCATGTCCTAGACATGGTCTTATACAAAATCATCCTTTGGTGCCGAGGCCATATCCCGACATGATCCTACACGGGACCTTCTTTATTCAATACTATGACATGAGTATCCTTATTATTTCGAATCGTTATCCGAGATTTCACTTAATTTATTTTCACCATTTCTTCATCGAGGCTATGTCACTCGATTTTCATAGCTATATCATATATTGTCATAATGTTAACTAGTTTCAAATATCGAAACATTATGAAACTCTAAATTCATACAAACTTACTTTGACTCTCAAAATGTGTATCGATGCTCGATTTAGTCCTCGATTTTTTTCTTGCCTCGGTTTTGGTCTGGGCTTCGTGTTTCTTGATCTATAATCATAATTTCACTTGTTAAATACACACACTGACTAAATCGACTCATAATTCATATTTTGGCAAAATTACAATGTATCTCCTAAACTTTTACATAATTACAGTTTTGGCCCTATGCTCGTAAAATAATTTTTATTCAACTTTCTTACATTTCAAGCCTAGCCGAATCATATTCTCAACTATAACAACATCCAATTTTCACTATTTCCCTCATGTATGACCATTTCTATAACTTTTACAATTTAGTCCCTTTTGCATTTTCCATGAAAATTCTTATAAAAAGATGTTTGTCATACATCAAACTTTCATATTCTTCCATAAAACATCAAAATACATGCATGTCATACATGGGTAAATTTTTGAACATAAACCCTAGCTCAAAATATAGCTAAAAATAGCTAAATCGAGATACAAGGGTCTCAAAAATACAAAAAACATTAAAAACAGGGCTAGAAGGCACTTACTATCAAGCTTGAAAGTTGAAGAAACCCTAGCTATGGGGTCCTTGAAATTTTCGACTATGGAGGATGAAGATGGACATGATTTTTGCTTCTTTTTCCCCTTTTAATTCTTTTATTAACCAAATGACTAAAATGCTCTTAATGATCCTTTCTTGAGATTTTTCCTTCCTATGTCTATTTTTGTCCATTATCAAATATATTGGTCTAATTGCTAAATAAGAACCTTTAGTAATTTTTATAAATTATTTCATACTTGAATCTTCTAGAATCTCATATTTTCTACTCTTTGCAATTTAGTCCTAATGGACAATTTAATCACTAATTAATAAAATTTCTTCATGAAATTTTTCACACAATCATGTAAACACCTCATCAACATCATAAAAATCATAAAACTCATATTTCTTCTTCGATTGTGTGGTGTCACAACCACTATTCAGACTAGGCCCTAAATGGGGCTATTACAATTCTCCCCCGAGGATTTTCGTCCCTAAAAATCTTACCAGTGAAAAGGTTTGGGTACTGATTCCTTATAGTCTCTTCAAGTTCCCATGTAGCCTCCTCTACCCCATGTCTTTGCCATAACACTTTCACAAGGAATATACATTTATTCCTTAGTTGCTTAACTTCCTGAGCTAGAATCTTAACCGGTTCTTCACGATAAGTCATATCAGGTTGAATCTCAACCTCTGTCGGTGTAATCACATTGAATGGTATGATCGGTAGCCTCGTAACATTGACACGTGAAACACATCATGAATCTTCTCTAACTCAAATGGCAAAGCCAAGCAATAGGCTACTAGTCCTATCCTCTTGGTGATATCATATGGTCTAATAAAACGCGGACTCAATTTGCCTTTCCGGCCAAATCTAAGCACTTTCTTCCACGGCGACACTTTCAAGAATACTCTATCACCGACTTGATACTCGATCTCTTTCCTCTTCAAATCCGAGTAGGATTTTTGTCTATCAGAAGTAGCTTTTAAACAATATCGAATCACCTTTACTTTCTCTTTGGTTTCTCTAACCAAATCAACTCCGTGGATCTGGTTTTCCTTAAGTTCAGTACAATATAAAGGTGTTCAGCACTTACGCCCATACAAAGCCTCATAAGGCGCCATTTTCAAGCTTGACTGAAAACTATTATTATAGGCAAATTCTACCAATGGTAGGTACTTTTCCCAACTGCCTTGAAACTCAAGAACACAACACCAGAGCATATCCTTGAGTACTTGTATCAATCTCTCCAACTGTCCGTCAGTTTGGGGGTGAAAGGCCGTACTAAAATTGAACTTTGTCTCCAAGGCCTCTTGCAACTTTTTCCAAAATTTGGATGTGAATCTCAGATCTCTATCCTATATAACCGCTAAGGGCACTCCGTGTATCCTCATAATCTCAGAAATATACAAGTTTGCCAACTTATCCTGTGAATAGTCAACACACACCGGTATGTAATGGGCTGACTTCATTAGTCTATCGACTATGACCCATATAGCATCTTTCTTGCTCGAGGTCAATGGCAAACCTGTTACAAAGTCCATAGTAATTCGGTCCCACTTCCACTCAGGCACTATAATAGGTTGAAGAAAACTCGAGGGTACTTTGTGTTCGACTTTTACTTACAGACAAACCAAGCATCTTGACACAAACTCAGATATATCTTTCTTCATGCTCGGCCACCAATACCATTTTTTCAAATTATTATACATCTTGGTACTACTCGGGTGTATAGATATGCATCCAGTATGTGCCTCATGCAAAACTTTATGAATGAGCTCATCATTTTTTGGTGCACAAACTCTGTCTCTAAACATCAAACATCCGTTTGAGTTGATCCGAAAGTTGGACTCAACGCTTAACTCGCATTGAACTCTTTGGGCTTGTAATTCGCTATCATTTTTCTGAGCCTCATAGATATCTTGGAGAAACATCGGTCTAGCGTTCAACTCAGCTAGAATAGAACCATTGATAGACAAACTCACCCGTGTATCTACACACACACCCATGTCCACCAACCATGCATGAATACTCAAGCATTCTGCCAATGCCCCACGGTTAGAGCACACGCCAGTGCCTACTACCCATGGTGAACACTAACTATTTCAAACGACCTTAAGTCTAGGCACACGCCCATGTGGCTAGCCCGTGGCCTACACTACTCAATTCTACCAAAGTGACACGGCCAAGGCACACGCCTGTGGACTGGCCATATGTCACACATGGCCTAGACATATGCCCGTGTGTTTATCCACATAACAAGAACTAAACTATTTGCTAAGTTATTTTCACTCCTCATTCATACACAACATGCACTCATCCAATACATCTATAATCAACTCATATTGAAGTACAATCTCACATGGATAACTGCATCTCTTCATATAATAAAATAGCCAACAACTATGGCATTACACAAAATAGATTATCCATCTAAAGGCCAACACATCTTAGCCATTTACAACAAAATTTACTAACTTGTCTAGCCTTTATACATGCCATATACAAAAGATTGAGTCTCATGTGCCAGAGCGTGATGATAGTGTGGGTGATCCTTCAATTGATTCACGTATCTTAATTCAACCCTTTTGCTCTATAAAACAAGGGAAAAGAAAAGAAGTAAGCTTTGCGCTTAGTAAATTTACACATAAACAATTTAAGCATCCTAGCATAAGCTAAACAACAATTAGCATTATACTACCAAATAAATTGACATCCACAACTATGCTGACTCTTTCTATTCCTTAACACATTTCCAACGCATCATGAGTCACATACTCATAATCATCGACATGCACCCCTGCACTCAATACCACATTTACTCAAAAGTACAACACATCATTTTATCACACTAATACATCCACACAGCTAAATTACTCGGTGGTTTAGCATTCAACCCACCACAATAAAATAATAAGGTAGTATCACACATAGCCTACCAAGAGGAAATCATAGTGGTTTCGCACATAGCCCACTAAATAATATACTTAACTATGGTATCGCTCACATCCCATCGTTGTTAAGTATTAAGGTGGTATTGCACTTAGCCCACCATCAAATATTATCACTACACACTCACAAATCTACTTACTCATTCATTCATTCATGATATCTACCACATTCATTCCACTTGAACCACATAGGTTCTCATTCTCAGTCATTCTCAATCGTTCTCATTCATTCTCATTCATTCTCATTCATGCTACACACTAGTTAGTATTAAGAATGTATAAGTATAATCGCATTGATTACGCATAAACTTACCTCGGCACTTAAAAGTATAGAGACGTGCAATTTAGTCCACCATATTGCTCTTGCCTCAATTTCAATCTGGGCTTCGTCTTTATTGATCTATAATGATAAAGCAACACATTCAATACACACATTGACTAAATTGACCCTTATCTCATACTTTAGCAAAATTATTATTTTGCCCCTAATCTTTCTCACATTTACACTTTTGCCCCAAAGCTCGTAAAGTGATTTTCATTCAACTTTCTAGACTTTCATGCATAGCCGAACCATTTACTCAACTATAGCAATCATCAATTCTCACTAAATCACACACGTATGACCAATCTCAAGACTTTCACAAACTAGTCCCTACATGCATTTTTTTTCTTGAATTCACTTAGGAAAAGATGATTCTACTACATCAAGCTTTCATATTCTTCCATAAAACATCAAAATACATGCATGTCATACATGGGTATATTTTTGAACATCCATCTTAGCTCAACATATAGCTAAAAATAGCTTACTCATGCTACTAGGACTTCAAGAATACGAAGAACATAAAAAATAGAGCTAGAATACACTTACTAGCTAGGTTGTAAAGTTGAAGAGCCCTAACAATGGTTTCTCTCAATTTTTGACAACTTGGAGAAGAAGATGAATGAAATTCCATCATCTTTTCCCATTTCAATCATTTAATTGCCAAATGACCAAAATGCCCTTTTGTCAAGCTTTTAAATTTTAACCTATTCATTCTCCATTTTGTCCAAATATTAGAATTTGGGAAATTACTATTTAAGGACCTCTAATTGATATTCTAAAGCTATTTCATACAAATAACTTATAGAATCTCACTTTTGCAACTTTTGCAATTTAGTCCTTTTGGACAATTCAACCGCACTTTTACACTAACATGCAAACATGGTATAAACCTCAAAAACTCATACATATACCTCAGATCTGTGGTCTCATACCACTATTCTGACTAGGCCCTAAATCGGGATGTTATAACTCTCCCCTTTAGAGATTTTTGCCCTCGAAAAGCTTACCAGTAAAAGGTTTGGATGTTGCTCTCTCATAGCTTCTTTCGTCTCCCATGTAGCCTCTTCCACACCGTGTTTTTGCCACAACTCTTTCACTAGGGCTATGTTCTTCTTCCTCAACTGTTTCACTTGTCGAGCCAAGATCTTAATTGGCTCTTCTTCATAAGACATGTCCTGTATTATCTCAATTTCTGTCTAAGGAATCACATGTGAAGACCGGAATGATATTGTCGCAACATTGACACATGGAACACATTGTGTATCTTCTCCAACTCTACCGGCAAAGCCAACCAGTAAGCTACTAGCCCAACTCTGTCTGTAATCTTGTACGGTCCTATGAATCTTGAACTCAATTTCCCCTTTTTGTCCACATCTCATGGTTTTCTTCCACAAGGACACTTTCAAAAAACCTTTGTCACCCACCTTAAACTCAATTTCTTTTCTTTTCAAATCTGCATACGACTTTTGTCGGTCTGAAGTAGCTTTCAAACCATCATGGATCACTTTCACTTTCTCTTCAGTTTCTTTCACTAGATCGACCCCATGGATTCGCTTCTCACCAAGCTTGGTCCAATACACAGGAGTTCAACACTTACGACCATACAAGGCCTCATAAGGAGCCATCTGTATACTCAACTGATAACTGTTGTTGTAGGCAAACTCAACCAAAGGTAGATATATCTCCCAACTACCTTCGAATTCTAATACACAGCATCGAAGCATATTTTCAAGAACTTGAATCACTCTTTTAGACTGGCCATCAGTTTACGGATGGAACGCAGTACTGAAATCTAATCTCGTAGCCATGGCTTCTTGCAACTTCTTTTAAAACCTCAAAGTAAACATCAGATCTCTATCCGATATTATAGACGTAGGAATACCATGTAATCTCATTATCTCTGCCACAATCAATTTGACTATCTTGTCCAGTGAGTAATCAACACGTACTGGAATAAAATGAGACGACTTCATCAATCTGTCCACAATAACCCACACAGCATCTTTCTTTTTCGGAGTCAAAGGTAACCCCATCACAAAATCCATGGTAACCCGATCCATTTCCATTTGGGTACCATCACTGGCTGAAGCAATCCCGAAGGTACTTGATGCCCTACTTTTACCTGATGAAAAATCAAATATTTTGCCACAGACTTTGAAATGTCTCTTTCATACTCGGCCACCAATAAAACTTTCTCAAGTCATTGTACATTTTCGTACTGCCTGGTGTACAAACAAATAACCACTATGTGCCTCAAGCAAAACCTTTTGAACTAACTCTTCATCTCTTGGTACACAAATTCTGTCATGGTACAACAAATAATCATTCGAGCCCACTCGAAAAATCAGAACCACTTCCTGATCCGTACTTAACTGTCTTAGCTTGCATCTCACTATCATTTCCCTGAGCCTCACATAATTGTTGAACAAATAGTGGCTTACCTCTCAACTTTGCCAAAATAGCACCATCATCAGATAATGTTAAAATTGTGCTCATAACTCTTAGAGCACACAAGGATTTCCTACTCAGGGCCTCCACAACCACATTTGTTAAGCCTAACAAACTCGCGCTCATATTCTGCTACTGACATTCTTCCTTGCTTCAAATCAAGGAATTCCTTCCTTTTCTGATTAGTAAATCGCTGGCTTATATACTTCTTCCGAAACACTTCCAAAAAGAAGTCCCATGTCACCCGCTCTTTCGGCACCACTGACGTCAATGTCTTCCACCAATGGTATGCCGAATCCCTTAGCAAATATACGATACACTTTAGGTTCTCTTTGTGTGTACATGATAGTTCATTGAATACTCTCATTGAGTTCTCCAACCAAAACTCTACTCTCTCAAGGTCATTATCTACCTTATCTCTAAACTTCTTAGCCCCATTTTTCCTAATCTTATCCATGGGGGTTTCGATATCCTACTATATCTATACCTTGAAGAGCCAGAGGAATTGGCTGAGGTATAGGAGGAGGTAGAGGAGGTTGTGCGTTAGGGTACGCTCGAACATAGTCGAGTACCAATTACTCATCATCGGAGAAAAGGCTTCTCGAACCCCTTCTCCTTGACCCCTAGTCTCGGGTCCACTTTGCACAGGCGCGGTCCCTTGCGTAGGAGCGACTCATTACTAGTTGTTTCACCAGCAGTCGATGGATCAGAATCCATATACTATATCAAACAAAATTTAAAATCATCAGAAGCCACCACACTATCCTTGTACACTTATAGAATGTATAGATAGACTCTTACACCCGCTACGATAGTCCTAGAACAGACTAAACTATAGCTCTGATACCACTAAATATAACACCCTCTACTCATAATTCCCGCCGAAATCGGGCCTGAGGCATTACTGGATAAAAATTACATATTCGCCACTTAGGCTCATCGTGACTACTCTCTCTTAAGTCACCTCATCAACCTCATTCTCGACTTACGAGGCCCCACTCATACACACAAGGCTCTCGAGACTATATCAGAACTTTTTTGAATCTTAAAATTTTCTCCATCTAAACAGGGACTACAAGACCTGTGTTAGATGGCAGACACCGTGTGTAGACATACACGCCCATGTCCACCAACCATGCATGAAAACTTAAGCATTCTACCAATGCCCCACGGCTAGAGCACACTCCCATTCCCACTACCCGTGGAGAACATTGACTACTTCACACAGCCTTGAGTTTAGGCACACGCCCGTGTGGCTAGCCCGTTACCTACACTACTCAATTCTTCCAAAGTGACATGGCCAAGACACATGCCCATAGACTGGTTGTGTGTCACATATAGCCTAGACACATGCTCGTGTGTTTATCTACATGAACAAGAACTAAGATACTAGCCAAGTTCTTTTCACTCCTTATTCATACACAACATGCACTCATCCAATCCATCTATAATCAAATCATATTGAAGTACAATCTCACATGGATAACTGCATCTTTTCATATAATAAAATAGCCAACAACTATGGCATTATACGAAATAGATTATCCATCTAAAGGCCAACACATCTTAGCCGTTTACAACAAAAATAACTAACTTGTCTAGCCTCTATACATGCCATATACAAAACATTGAGTCTCATGTACCAAAGTGTGATGATAGTGTGGGCAATCTTTCAATTGATTCACATATCTCAATTCAACTCTTTTGCTCTATAAAACAAAGGAAAAGAAAATGAGTAAGCTTTGAGCTTAGTAAGCTTACACATAAATAATTAAGCATCCTAGCATAAGCTAAACAACAATTAGCATTATACTACCAAATAAATTGGCATCCACAATTATGCTTACCCTTTCTATTCCTTCTCACATTTCCAACGCATCATGAGTCACATACTCATAATCATCAACATGCACCCCTACAATCAATACCACATTTACTCAAAAGTACAACACATCATTTTATCACACTAATACATCCACACAGCTAAATTACTTGGTGGTTTAGCATTCAGCCCACCACAATCAAATAATAAGGTAGTATCGCACATAGCCTACCAAGAGGAAATTATAGTGGTTTTGCACATAGCCCACTAAATAATATACTTAACTATGATATCACTCACAGCCCATCGTTGTTAAGTATTAAGGTGGTATCGCACTTAGGCCACCATCAAATATTATCACTACACACTCACAAATCTACTTACTCATTCATTCATTCATGATATGTACCATATTCATACCACTTGAACCACATAGGTTCTCAGTCATTCTCAATCATTCTCATTCATGCTACACACTAGTTAGCAGTAAGAATGTATACGTATAATCGCATTGATTACGCATAAACTTACCTCGACACTCAAAAGTATAGAGACGTGCAATTTAGTCCACCACCTTGCTCTTGCCTCGATTTCAATCTAGGCTTCGTCTTTCTTGATCTATAATGATAAATCAACTCATTCAATATACACATTGACTAATTGACCCTTGTCTTATCCTTTAGCAAATTACTATTTTGCCCTAATCTTTCTCATATTTACACTTTTACCCCAAAGCTCGTAAAGTGATTTTCATTCAACTTTCTAGATTTTCATGCATAGCCGAACCATTTACTCAACTAAAGCAATCACCAATTCTCACTAAATCACACATGTATGACCAATCTCAAGATTTCACAAACTAGTCCCTACATGCATTTTTTTTATGGAATTCACTTAGCAAAAGATGTTTCTACTGCATCAAGCTTACATACTCTTCCATAAAACATCAAAATACATGCATGTCATACATGGGTATATTTTTGAACATCCATCTTAGCTCAACATATAACTAAAAATAGTTTACTCATACTACTAGGACTTTAAAAATACGAAGAATATAAAAAAAGGGCTAGAATACACATACTAGCTAACTTGATAAGTTGAAGAGCCGTAACAATGGCTTCTCTCAATTTTTGACAGCTTGGAGAAGAAGATGAATGAAATTCCATCATCTTTTCCCATTTTAATCATTTAATTGCCAAATGACCAAAATGCCCTTTTTGTCAAACTTTCAAATTTTAACCCATTCATGCCCAATTTTGTCCAAAAATTAGAACTTGGGAAAATTAATATTTAAGGACCTCTAATTGATATTCTAAATCTATTTCATACAAATAACTTCTATAATCTCACGTTTTGCAACTTTGTCAATTTAGTCCTTTTGGACAATGCAACCGTAATTTCATAAAATTGCTTCATAAAACTTTCACACTGACATGCAAACATGGCATAAACCTCAAAAACTCATACATATACCTCATATTTATGGTCTCATACCACTATTCTGACTAGGCCCTAAATCGAGATGTTACACCATCTCCGAGATAATATAACAGGTCGATTTTGGGCCTAATTAAAAAAATGGTTTTGGGACCACATATTCGATAAGGAAAAATCATATTCTTATTATATTTTTATGGTCTACTATTTCACGGAACAATTTCTTGAAAATTTCGTTCAAAAATTTTGACGTTTGGGTACTCAACTTAATCAAAAGGATTAAATTATAAAAAGTACAAAAGTTGAGTTTCACATGTTAGAGGTGTCCAATTTATATTAAATTTTAAATTGGAGGTCCTTAAATTTAAATTAGATCATTGGTTAAATTTTTTTGGAAAAATGGACATTAGATAAGTGAAATAGGATATTTTTAAGTTAGGGGCATTTTGGTAATTTGGTAATTAAATGGACTAAAAGAAAAAATAAAAGCCAAAACCTTTGTCCATCTTCTTCCTTGGCCAAATTTAGCATGGGGGAAGCCATGTCTAGGGTTTTTAAGCTTTCAAGATCAATAGTAAGTGCATCCAAGCCCCATTTTTAATGTTCTTTACATTTTTGAGATCCCCATAACTCAGTTTAGCTATTTCTACCATTATTTTGAGCTAGGTTTTGTGTTTAAAAATTTATCCATAGATGACATGAATGTTCTTTGATGTCTAATGGTAGAATATAAATGTTCGGTGTGTAGTAAATGACTTTTACTAAGTGATTTTCGATGAAATCGTAAAGAGGACTAATTTGTAAAAAGTTGAAATATGTATGAAAATGTGTGAATGAATGCAAATTGTGGACTTCTATAGTTAAGAAAATGGTTTGTCTAGGCCTAAAATACAAGGAAATCGATAAAAATCATTTTACGAGCCTAGGGAAAAAGTGAAAATATGATAAAGTTTAGGGGCAAAAATGTAATTTTACCATAGTATGATTTTTTGGGTCATAATGAATAGCGTGACTAATAAGTAAGTTAAATGTGATGTTATAGATCAAAGAAAACAAGGCTAAGACTTAGAGCGGGGAAAATAAGTAACTTACGGTTAGGTCTCTTCTTACCATTTTTGGTATCGAGGTAAGGTTGTGTGAAATTAAAGTTACATAATGTTCTTATATTCTAAATTACCTGATATTATGACAAATGAATTTCATTTCTATGAAAATCAACTAATGATGCCTCGATGAAAATAAGATGAAAATATGTTAAGTTGAAGTCCCGGTTGAACATTCAGAATAACAAGGATACCTCTGTCACAACATTAGATAAGGAAGGTCCCGTATAAGACCTTGTCTAGGACATGGCATCGACACCAAATGATGGAGGTCCCGTATAAGACCATGTTTGGGACATGGCCTCAGCACCAAAGAAAGATCTCGTGTAAGACTAGGTCTAGGACATGGCATCAACATCTATATACGATCTCGTATAAGACCATGTTTGGGACATGGCATCGACATCGAGATATGAGATCTCGTGTAAGACCATATCTGGGATATGGCGTCGGCATCGAGATGTGATCCCATGTAAGACCATGTCTAGGATATGGCATTGGTATTGTTATACATGTATGATGAGATTGAGTATCCTTTGATATTCTGAGTAGTTCGACAGGCACAGAGCTAAGTTTATGCATCAATGAAAAGAGCTAAGTCCATTCTTATGATGTAAGAATATATGGGAAGTGTGGATTGTGATCATGCGTGAGGCTTTTAAGCTAAATTAAATTGAGAAATGAAATGTTCAAGTTTTTGTTGTTGATGTGTAAGTTAAATTGGCCTGTAACAGCCCGGTTTAGACCCTAGTCAAAACAGTGGTTTCGAGACCATAAATTCGAGGTCAAAATAATAATTTAATATTATTTTCTGTGTGAATAGTATGCGACATGGTCTATGTGGAAATTTTATGTGATGATTTAATTGTTTGTGTGTCAAATTAAGAGAAAGAACTTAATTGCATAGTAAGTGAAAGCTATGTGCTGATTTATGAGTACTTAATTAATGTTGGCTTTTTAAAGTGGAGGCATTATATTGTTATTTAACCATTATTTAGTTAATGGATGGCTAAATGACAAATTACCCTTAATTTATATTTGTTTTATATGTTTTATAAAAGGGCAAAATTGGTATTTGTTTAAAATGTTATTATAACAAAAACAAAAAGGAATTTGATATCCATTATCATTTTTTCTTCCACCGAAAGTTGAGAGAAAATAAAGGGTTTGAAGCTTTGAAAATTTCAGCTACTTCAAGCTCCAATTGGTATGTGTTTTTAGCTCGATTTTTGATAATTTTTATGTTTTTATAGTTGTTGCTTTGTGCTTTACAAAACCCATGCTCAAATTCTTTGTATTGATGATGTTTTTGTGATGAGCCATTGATGAATGTTTGAGCTTTGTGTTAGTTGATATTGAAATATGAGAGCTTAGTGTTGTGCTAGCATAGTTTGTATTTGGATTTTTGGTGAAATTGAGTATATTGGGCTAAATTGAGAAAAATGGAAATTTAAGGGACTAAAAAGCAAATTTGATGAAATATTTAGACTTATATAATCCCTAGAAAGGTTCGGCCAAGCATGTGAATGTGTGGAATTTGTGAATTTGATGATTTTGTGAGATAGGGACTAAAGTGTCAAAATGTGAAAATGTGAGGGCTATATTGTAAAATGCCCTAAATATGTGTGCTTGGATTAAAATGAATGATTTGGTGATTAAATGGATTGAATTTAAATGTGTATAGACCAAGAACAGAGAGGTTCAGATCGAGATCGAGGCAAAGACAAAGTGCTTGATTAATCGACCGTTTCGGTATTTTGACATCCTAGGTAAGTTCGGATATAATACTAGTTGTAAACTTTATCTATGTGATATAAATTGAATGGATGTGTATGTATCTATGAGATTTGAAATGCTATGTGTTGAATTGAGATAAAGGGGCACCAAGTGTGTGAAATTTGAAACGAGAAAGTGATGATTGGCACTGTGTGTGCGAAAAGATAGAAGCTTCGACTTATCGACTTGGCACTGTGTGTACGATACCGATATAAGTTTGGTTTAATGTATTGGCACTTAGTGTGCGGTGATGATTATGTTTCAGTTATGAAATTGGCATTAAATGTGCGAATCAACCAATGGAATAGCAAGGGTTGAATGAGAGGTAATATCAAACAATTGAGTAGCATAAATGGTAAGTAACTATGTCTTGATCAAGGTACATTTGAACCTATGTGGTTGATGATAGATTTAAGAGTTAAATGAATAGATAATTGGGTATGTGGTTGAGATTGATAATGTGCCTACTTGTGCCTTTATCTATGTGATGGTACATATATATACATATTGATGTTGTATTATTGAGTAATATGCATTATATTACGAACTTACTAAGCTTTGGAAAGCTTACTGTGTGATTTGTTTCTCTGCCTTGCAGTGTTAGTAAAGCTAGCTCGGATATGGGATCGTCAGAATCTCAATCACACTATCAGCATTCTATTTTGGTACTTTTGAAAAGATGTATATAGCTGGAATATGGCATGTATAGGATAGTTAATTGAATCAAGTTTGAGATTTGTAAGTAGTTATGAGATGTGGCTAGATATGTGATAGGTTTGGCATGAATTAATGTGGTATATTGTAACATCCTGAAAATGGGCCTATGCATTTTTGATTTAATTATACGAAATGGCATGTCTTATGTGTTATGAATGTATGGTGAACATTTTTGGAAACTTGGAAATGTAAGGAAATGTTTTAGAAATGTTAAAAGATGAAAGTGAACATTTTGGAAACTTGGAAATGTAAGAAATGTTTTAAAATGTTATGTTTAAAGAGGAAAGTGAACATTTTTGGAAACTTGGAAATGTAAGGAAATGTTTTAGAAATGTTATGTTTAAAAGAGGAAAGTGAACATTTTTGGAAACTTGGAAATGTAAGGAAATGTTTTAGGAAATGTTAAGTTTAAAAGAGGAAACTAAGGCAAGGTGGCCTTAAGAAAATTAATAGAGGAAATTTGACACAAGAACGGGCTTGGAGAAGTGGCTAGGAGGCACCACTTAAAGCCCAGTAAGTGACACCACAATCAAGGGAGAAGGAGCCTAGGTTCGAGTCACGTGGGAAGCAAATAAAAGAGTTTTATTTTGCTGCAAGGAGCAAGGGAGTTGGACGGCACAAATGCACTTGGGGAAGAGTTTAAGTCTCTTTAAAATTCGGCTAAATAGGTGGATTAATGATGGACTATTATTATTTTTTTATTAAGAAATAAGAGATAAATATTGGATTAAGTTTTATTAGATTGAATGGGTGATAATTAAAGTGATAAAGTTATCAAAATAGGAGTGATGGCCAAGTAAAGGATTTTAAGTTAGTAATTTCAGCTACTAGAGGAAAAGAGAGCCATTCATCATATCTTCTTTCAACTCTTCTCTCTGCCAAATTTCCTAGAGCATCTCTTCTTCTTCTTTTTGTTAGCCAAAGCCGAAAACTAAAGTAAGCCTAGCCAAATTCTTCATAGCTTTTGTGATCTCCATTAAAATCGAATCCATAAACTCCTCAAGATACCATCATTAGCCAATTTCTTTATACCAATCAAAAGCTGAAATCAAGATCCTTCTAGCCTATATAGCCGAATATTGCTAAAGGTTCAAGCAAGGATTGCCGATCTCTAAAGTAAAGGTAAGATCTCATTCAGTTTCATCCTTTTTCTTTTAAGATTTGCCAAAATCTAGGACTAACCCCATTAATATCTTATTGCTAAAACTTTGAAGAGATCTTTCGGGATTTACTAAGTGTCGACTACAAGGAAGGAGAAATTCTTTTTCAGAAGGTACACCATAGGCCGCGTGTTCCCTAGTTATTCGGTGAGTTTCGGGATTTAAAATCCACAAGGTAAGTATCTATAGCATTTGGCCAAGGCCATGTTGATTAAATAGATGTGTTTCATTAATATTTAAAAGTCAAAACTAATCAATTCAAGTAATCTAGTGATTACCGATTTCAAGAAAGAAGGATACAAAGTTTTAGGCATTTGATTAGACATCAATCGTGACAAGGTAAGGATTTAAGTGTACTAATCCTACTAGGATTTGGATTTATGGCCGAATGGCTCTTTACTAAGTATTAAATGATTGATTAAATGTAGAGATTTAAGATCTAAGGCATTAGATCAAGCTTTTCGGGATTTGGATTGGAAACCTTAAGCGAATCAGGTGTGTACCCCACACTATTTCTTAATAAGTTTTATGGCAATGTTTAATATAAGTATGTGTATAAGAAGGTGAATATGGCTAAAGTACCATGCTATGGTACAAAGTACTCAGGTACGTTACCTACTCCTACTAGGATTATGTTAAATATCTGTTACAACACACATATGACATTATAAGAATGTGAAATAAGAATTTGGCATGTTAATGCATGATATGTATGATATGGGGCATATGGGTTATATGAAAAGAGGGAGTGAATGTGGTGACCTAAGACCACGATAAATGAATGTGGTGACCTAAGACCACGATATCTGAATGTGTGACCTAAGACCACGATATCTGAATGTGATGACCTAAGACCACGAATTTTATAAGGCGTTGAGTACGTTGACTGCGATGATCGCCTTCGATGGTGTGTAGCGGATGGAGGGTTGACTTAGTAGTCCCCATTATGCAGGTTGTTGGTACGGGTGATATGTAGTGGATGGTATATAAGATTGGGTTGGGTTGCATCATTTTTTTTCTATCTCATTATATGAACATGTATGTGATATGATAATGTATGCTGAATTAATTAAATGTTAGTGTTGGTTAGACATTGAGTCTGTTTGACTCACCCGTTTAGAACTTTTTCTTCGGTGATGATCGGTGATGGGCGTGGTCGGCGGGGAGCTTAAAGGTGGCCATGCAAGAAGGAATTTATTTAATTTGGATTTTTATTTCATTAAGTACTTTGAATTTATTTTTTTTTTTTTGGGAATTATTTGATGTAATAAGGCCATAGTAGAACTACTTTACTTTGCTTTTATTTATTAAGCTTACAAACTCTTATTTATTAAAGGATTAAGTAAATTTATTTTAAAACAAAGCCTAAATGTTTTGTCACCTAAAGTAAAGGTTTTTAATAATGAAATAAACTTGTTTTCAACTCAAGCCCAACCCAAAACAATCTTTCTCTCAAAACACGCAAGTTTTTCCTAAGTAACAAAAGAATTTGAAACGGTTTACACTGGGGAACATACCAGATCCGGTCAAGGCTCATGGGTCGGGTTTGGAGTGTTTCAATTTGGTATCAGAGCCTAGTTTCAAACACTCCACCTGTGGTTTAAGGCCCAAAACATTTTCAAAATCTAGCCAAAAAGGAATTTTCTGAAAAATTTTCAGGTTTTCTGGCATGGCACCTAAGTCTCCAACCCGCAGTCCACCAGGTAAGTACTTCTGACTTCTGAAGTGATTTGAATATGTGAAATGTATGGGCTTTTATGGCAACGTAGATTAGTGAACTAGGATCTCTTGAAACCTAGGACTAGTCTACTCAAAAACACAAGTACATAAGACTTAAGGACCATTAGACAAACCTGTGATTAAGTCGCCGAGCTAGGGTGTGGTAATTGTTGTGCGCATGTCTAGGAGTGGATTCAGAAGAGCTTGGTATTTAAGCGGTCCTAGAGACTCACCTCCTCTTTACTCGAATCCTACAGTGCGTAATGTAGTTCACCCTAACCAAGAGGACTTAGTCATCGGCTAAACCAATGATTAAAACCGAAAGGGACTAGCCATATTTTTATAAAAAACCTTAGTTTTAAAATCCTTAAATTAACCCTTCGATTTGCAACAAAATCTATTTTGAAAATTTCTCCAAAAAAAATTTTTGATTTGCCAAAATTACTAAAATACCCTCGACGTAAAATTACAAAAAATGCCATTGGTTTCTAAAATTACCATATTACCTTTGATTTTAGTAAAATTTCTCTATTTTTCAAAAGTGTCCAAAAACTCTATTTTACAAAAAATTCAAGGCACTTTGATTTGGGAAAATTACTAAAATGCCCATGTGTTGCAAATTAATAAAATACCCTTAGTTTTTAAGATTTTCAAAAATACCCTCGACTTTTGCTAAAATGTTTCTACTTTACAAAAATACCAAAAACTTTTGTTTTACAAATATCAAGATACGCTGATTTGGAGAATTTACGGAAATGCCCCTAACTTCCAAAATTACCGAAATAATCCCAATTTCTAAAATTTCTGCAACACCGCTGATTTGGAAAACAAATTTTTAAGATAACCTCAAGTTTTTGAAAATTTTGAAATACTTTTGATTTATAAAGATTATTTTTGAAGTGACCCCAATTTATTACCAAAATACCTTATAGGAAAAATGACGAAATTACCCTTAGGGGGTGATCAGGAATGCCCAAAGTAGTGAAGTGAATGTCACGAATGAATGTGTCTCTTTCGAGATGGATGAATGTGAATGTGAATGTGAATCTCTGAATTAGAACTTGAACTGAGACTTTGTTTGATCGAAAGAACCACTATTAAACTCCTTTTCATAAAACTGTTCGCGGTTAAACAGTGGAACAAAGTACTAATGCATAAAACTCTTTAATCGATTAAATTGCGACGTTAGAAATGAGTTCTCGGAACGTGAACTTAAAAAAAAATTGTGCCTAGGAAGTATGATGGATCTATTAAGATCAAAGTGCACAGCATAAGAGTGGCGCGGTGAGTTAAGATGTTCGATTATTCGATAGTAAGTAATTTCGATGACGAAATTATTTTTAAGGAGGGTAGAAGCGTAACATCCGAAAATGGGCCTATGCATTTTGATTTAATTATATGAAATGGCATGTCTTATGTGTTATGAATGTATGGTGAACATTTTGGAAACTTGGAAATGTAAGGAAATGTTTTAGAAATGTTAAAGAGGAAAGTGAACATTTTGGAAACTTGGAAATGTAAGGAAATGTTTAGAAATGTTAAGTTTTAAAGAGGAAAGTGAACATTTTGGAAACTTGGAAATGTAAGGAAATGTTTTAGAAATGTTATGTTTAAAGAGGAAAGTGAACATTTTGGAAACTTGGAAATGTAAGGAAATGGAAATGTTAAGTTTAGAAGAGGAAACTAAGGCAAGGTGGCCTTAAGAAAATTAATAGAGGAAATTTGACACAAGAACGGGCTTGGAAAAGTGGCTAGGAGGCACCACTTAAAGCCCGATGAAGTGACGCCACAATCAAGGGGAAGGAGCCTAGGTTCGAGTCACGTGGGAAGCAAATAAAAGAGTTTTATTTTGCTGCAAGGAGCAAGGGAGTTGGACGGCACCAAGGCACTTGGGGAAGAGTTTAATTCTCTTTAAATTCAGCTAAATAGGTGGATTAATGATGGACTATTATTATTTTTTTTTTATTAAGAGATAAGAGATAAATATTGGATTAAGTTTTATTAGATTGAATGGGTGATAATTAAAGTGATAAAGTTATCAAAATAGGAGTGATGGCCAAGTAAAGGATTTTAAGTTAGTAATTTGGCTACTAGAGGAAAAGAGAGCCATTCATCATATCTTCTTTCAAATCTTCTCTCTCTAGAATTTCCTAGAGCATCTCTTCTTCTTCTTTTGTTAGCCAAAGCGAAAACTAAAGTAAGCCTAGCCAAATTCTTCATAGCTTTTGTGATCTCCATTAAAACCGAATCCATAAACTCCTCAAGATACCATCATTAGCCGATTTCTTTATACCAATCAAAAGCCGAAATCAAGATCCTTCTAGCCTACATAGCCGAATATTGCTAAAGGTTCAAGCAATGATTGCCGATCTCTAAAGTAAGGCTAAGATCTCATTCAGTTTCATCCTTTTTCTTTTAAGATTTGCTGAAATCTAGGACTAACCCTATTAATATCTTGTTGCCGAAACTTTGAATAGATCTTTCGGGATTTACTAAGTGTCGACTACAAGGAAGGAGAAATTCTTTTCCCGAAGGTACAACATAGGCCGCATGTTCCCTAGTTATTCAGTGAGTTTCGGGATTTAAAATCCACAAGGTAAGTATCTATAGCATTCGGCCAAGGCCATGTTGAGTAAATAGATGTGTTTCATTAATATTTAAAAGCCGAAACTAATCTATTCAAGTAATCTAGTGATTGCCGATTTCAAGAAAAAAGGATACAAAGTTTTCGGCATTTGATTAGACATCAATCGGCAGCAAGGTAAGGATTTAATGTACTAATCCTACTAGGATTTGGATTTATGGACGAATGGCTCTTTACTAAGTATTAAATGATTGATTAAATGTAGAGATTTAAGATCTAAGGCATTAGATCAAGCTTTTCAGGATTTGGATTGGAAACCTTAAGCGAATCAAGTGTGTACCCCACACTATTTCTTAATAAGTTTTATGGCAATGTTTAATATAAGTATGTGTATAAGAAGGTCAATATGGCTAAAGTACCATGCTATGGTACAAAGTACTCAGGTACGTTACCTACTCCTACTAGGATTGTGTTAAATATCTATTACGACATACATATGACATTATAAGAATGTGAAATAAGAATTTGGCATGTTAATGCATGATATGTATGATATGGGGCATATGGGTTATATGAAAAGGGGAAGTGAATGTGGTGACCTAAGACCACGATAACTGATTGTGTTGACCTAAGACCACGATATCTGAATGTGGTGACCTAAGACCACGATATCTGAATGTGGTAACCTAAGACCACGAATTTTATAAGGGCGATGAGTACATTGGCTGCAGCGACTGCCATCGATGGTGTGTAGCGGATGGAGGATTGACTTAGTAGTCCCCACGGTGTACAGGTTGGTATGGGTGATGTGTAGCGGATGGTATATAGGTTTGGGTTTGGGTTGCATCATTTTTTTTTCTATCTGTTATATGAACATGTATGTGATATGATAATGTATGCCTGAATTTATTAAATGTTAGTGTTGGTTACACATTGAGTCTATTTGACTCACCCGTTGGGAACTTTTTCTTCTAGGTGATGATCAGTGATGGACCGGGTCGGCAGGAGCTTAAAGGTGGCCATGCATAGCAAGGAATTTATTTAATTTGGATTTTTTTTCATTAAGTACTTTGAATTTATTTTTTTTTTTTTGGGAATTATTTGATGTAATAAGGCCATAGTAGAACTACTTTACTTTGCTTTTATTTATTAAGCTTACAAACTCTTATTTATTAAAGGATTAAGTAAATTTATTTTAAAACAAATCCTAAACATTTTGTCACCTAAAGTAAAGGATTTTAATAATGAAATAAACTTGTTTTCAACTCAAGCCCAACCCAAAACAACCTTTCTTTCAAAACACACAGGTTTTTCCTAAGTAACAAAATAATTTGAAACAGTTTACACCGGGGAACATACCAGATCGGTCAAGGCTCGTGGGCGGGTTTGGGGTGTTTCATATATATCTAATGCATCTTTTGGCATGCTTTGTAGATTGATAAATTTGCTATTGAGTGGTAACTTTGTGTTGATAAATGTTAGTAGGGGTAGTGAGAATGGGAATGAATTATGTTTGTGATAGAATAAGTGTTGGTATTGAATTGGGTATGATTAGAGTTGATATTGATTGCATGTTTTAAATTGCTAAATTGTATGCTTTTAGATGGCAATATGTACATGAGATGTTTGGTTGAATGGCTTGTAGGTTTGACCCTAAGTGGGTGGCATGTTGGCCTTGGAAAAATGGCCTATAATGTCACACGGTTGGGGCACACGGGTGTGCCTCAAACCGTGGGTAAATTGGCAGAATGTGGCTTAAACTGCACACGGCCATGGCACGGGCGTGCCTACAGGTCGGCGAGAAATGGAGTATATGACCTTACAGGACACGGCCTTAGCACACGGGCATGCTTGTTAACCGTGTTGATTTTGGTAGTATGTTACCACAGGGAGGTCACACGGGTGTGTCATGTAGCCGTGGGAGAGGCACGGCCTACCTCCTACGGGTGTGTCTCCCTGTATTCTAGAAAAGTTTTAATTTTTCATGAAATTTTATATGTGTTTTGGTTTAGTCCTGACTCGGTTTATAAGCATGCTTAGGGTCTTGATGACTCGTTTAAGGGACACTATGATTGTATATGGATGTGTTTGATGATGTTTGACTTTGTGTCGACATTTAAAGGTTAAATGTTCTGATTGATCGGTAATACCCTTTAATCCTATTCCGGTGACGATTTCAGGTTATAGGTGTTACAATTTTATTGGTATCAGAGCTACGATTTAGTCGATTCTTAGACTAACGTAGCGTGTGTGAGTCTAGCTATACATGCCATATTGTGAAATTGCTATAGTGTGATGAAATTTGATAGTTAAAATATGTTTTAATATAGAAATGGATCCCGATCGAACAGTTGCTGACGATGTAGAGAGTAATACGCCTGCTCCCGCTCAAGGGATAGCATCGGCCACATCAAGGCCAAATGATAGTGGTGAGGAAGGTGAGGCTAAGCAAGCCTTCTAGCGTATGATGAGTGAATGGTTTTCGAAATTTGTTAGAAGAAATCTGACTGCTCCACAACCTCCACCCCCGCAAGTACCTGTTGTGCCACAAGTTGTAGATCTGATCAGATTGAATAAACCACCTGTAGATAAGATTCGCAAGTATGGGGCCAAAGAGTTTAGGGCCACGGTGATGATGATCTTTGGCGAAATGAGTTTTGGCTCGAGAATACCTTCAGTATTTGATGAGATGTCACTAAACCCTGATGAGTGCATTAAGTGTGCAATTTCCTTGTTGAGAGACACGGGTTACAATTGGTGGAAAACATTGATATCTGTGGTTCTGAGAGAGAGAATCACCTGGGATTTCTTTCAAGTCGAGTTTAGAAAGAAGTATATCAGCCACCGCTTCATTGATCAGAAACGTAAAGAGTTTTTAGAGCTGAAACAAGGCCTTTTGTCTGTTGTTGAGTATGAACAAGAATTCGTGCGATTGAGTCAAATGCTAGAGAGTGTGTTTCTACTGAGGCTACTATGTGTAAACATTTTGTAGAGGGATTGAATGAAGACATAAAGTTGTTGGTTGGGATACTAGATATAAATGAATTTGTTGTACTTATGGAGAGAGCATGTAAAGCTAAGGAACTCAGTAAAGAAAAGAGGAAAGCCAATTTTGAGGCTTGAGATGAAAGAAAGAGATCGATGAATAAATTTTCTTAGTCTTCTTCAAAGAGATATAGAGACGCCAGCAATCATTCAAGTGCTTCGTTTGGTCATCCTAATACAGATCATTCGAGATAGAGTATTGGTTTACGAATTCAAGCTCTGAATGAGTCAAGTGTGGGCAGTGTTAAGAACAACAAGCCCAAATGTAAACAATGTGGGAGACGACATGTGGGAGAATGCTGGGGCAGGTATAACAATAGAACATGCTATAAATGTGGATCCGAGATTATTTTATTCGAGATTGCCCAAAGATAGTTGAAGAAGAAAATGTTCAGAACAAAAGACCAAGTAATGTGACGGCCAGAAGTAGACCACCTAGGGCATCAGAAATGTGAATGAAAGCCAGAGTGGAACTATTGATACAGTTGTAAGGTCAGAAGCAAGAGCACCTACCCGAGCCTATGCTGTACATGCACGAGAGGAAGCATCGTCTCCAGACGTCATCACCGGTACTTTTACTTTATTTGATACTGATGTCATTGCATTGATAGATCCAGGATCGACTCATTCTTATGTGTGTATGAATTTAGTATCGAATAAGACTTTACCTATTGAGTCTACTAAATTTGTGATTAGAGTATCGAACCCCTTAGGCAAGTGTGTTTTGGTGGATAAGGTGTGCAAGAATTGCCCGTTGATGTTTCATGATTTATGTTTCCCGGTCAATTTGATGTTGCTACCATTTGATGAATTTGACATAATTCTGGGAATAGACGGGCTTACTTTGCATAATGCCATTGTGAATTGTAAGAGAAAGAATGTTGAATTGAAGAGTCAGAATAGTGAGATAGTTCGAATTGAGTCTAGTGATATGAAAGGATTACCAGCTGTTGTATTTATGATGAAAGCTATAAACTATGTGAGAAAGGGCTGTGAAGCTTATTTTGCGTAAGTGATTAATACAAAAGTGTCGAAAAGGAAAGTTGAATCTGTGCCTGTGATATATGAGTTTCTAGATGTGTTTCTAGAAGAGTTACCGGGGTTACCTCCGATTAGAAGTTGAATTTGGTATTGAGTTAGTGTCGGAAGCGCTTCTATTTCGATAGCTCCATCTGAATGGCACCAATAGAATTGAAAGAGTTGAAATCTCGGTTGCAAGAATTGACCGAGCGGAGGATTTGCACAACCTAGTTTTTCACCACGGGAGCTCTGTATTATTTGTGAAAAAGAAAGATGGAACAATGAGAATGTGTATTGATTATCGATAATTGAACAAAGTGACGATAAAGAACAAATATTCGTTACCTCAGATCGATGATTTGTTTGATCAACTAAGAAGAGCTACAATATTTTCTAAGATAGATTTGAGATCGAGCTACTATCAGTTGAGAGTTAAAGAATCTGATATGCCAAAAACTACATTCAGAACGAGGTATGGACATTATGAATTCTTAGTGATGCCTTTTGGACTAACAAATGCCCCTGCAGTGTTTATGGATTTGATGAATCGAATATTCAGACCGTATTTAGATCGCTTCATGGTGGTGTTCATTGATGATATTTTGATTTATTCGCGGATGAGACACAGCATGCCGAGCATTTGAGAATCGTACTACAAACTCTGCAGGAGAAACAGTTGTATACAAAGTTTAGCAAGTGTGAATTTTGGTTGAATGAGGTCAGTTTCCTAGGGCATATTGTATCCGCTGCTGGGATACGAATCGATCCGCATAAAATTTCTACTATTTTGGAATGGAAGCCTCCGAGAAATGTGTCTGAAGTCCATAGTTTTCTAGGACTAGCGGGATATTATAGACGATTTGTGAAAGGCTTCTCGATGATTGCGACTCCTTTGACAAAGTTGTTATAGAAGGATGTTAGATTCGAGTGGTCAGAAAAGTGTCAATAGAGTTTTGAACAGTTGAAAATGTTGTTAACAGAAGCACCAGTGTTGATTCAACGCGAATCAGGCAAAGAATTCATAGTTTACAGTGATGCATCGTTGAATGGTTTAGGCTGTGTGCTAATGCAAGAAGGAAAAGTCATCGCTTATGCTTCGAGACTATTAACATCGCATCAAAAGAATTATCCAACGCATGGTCTTGAATTGGCTGCGACTGTATTCACATTAAAGATTTGGTATCACTATTTATTCGGTGAAAAATGTCATTGTTATACTGATCATGAGAATTTAAAGTATTTGATGACTCCGAAAGATTTGAACTTGCAATAGAGAAGATGGTTAGAATTATTGAAAGACTATGAGCTTGTGATAGATTACCACCTGGGTAAAGCTAATGTTGTGGCTAATGTTTTGAGTTAAAAATTGTTATATACCTTGCGAGCTATGAGTAATCAGATGGATCTATGTGATGATGATGCGGTTGTAGCTAAATTGAAAGTAAAACCATTGTTTTTACAGTAGATTTGTGATGCTTAAAAAATTGATAATGAGTTGTTAGCAAAAAGAATTCAATGCAGTTCGAATGCTGAATCAGAATTTTGAGTTGATAGTGATAATTATTTGAGATTTAGAGACCGGATCTGTGTTCCTAGAAATTCAGAGCTGATTCAAATGATTTTTATCGAAGCTCATAATAGTCATTTGACTGTACATTTGAAGAGTACGAAAATGTATAATGATTTGAATCAATTCTACTGGTGGCATGGTATGAAGAGAGATATTTCTGACTTTGTGTCAAAATGTTTAGTTTGTCAGCACGTTAAGGCTGAACATCAATTTTTGTCCGGTTTATTGCAACCAATTAAGATTCTTGAGTGGAAATGGAGAGAATTACCATGGACTTTGTGTCGATTTTGCCCTTATCTCCGAGCAAGAAAGACGCCCTCTGGGTGATAGTTGATAGATTGACGAAATCAGCTCATTTCATTTTGATGAGAATCTATTATTCTTTAGATAAGTTGGTTGAATTGTATATCGACGAGATTGTGAGATTGCACGGAGTACCATTATCTATAGTGTCTAACAGAGATCCGATATTTACCTCACGATTTTGGAAGAAATTACAAGATGCTTTAGGCACAAGATTGTATTTCAGTACTACTTTTCATCTGCAAATGGATGGTCAATTCGAGCGAATCATTCAGATTCTCGAAAACATGCTGAGATGTTGTATACTTGAATTTAAAAGTACGTGGGAAAAGCATTTATCATTGATTGAGTTTGCGTATAACAACAATTTTCAATCTAGAATTAAAATGGAACCATATGAGGCTCTTTACGGTTGAAAGTGTCAAACTCCATTGTATTGGACTGAGCTGAGTGAGAACAAGATTCACGGGGTTGATCTTATAAAAAAGACTGAGCAGAATGTGAAAGTAATTCGTGACAGTTTGAAAGTAGCCTCAGATCGTCAGAAGTCTTATGCAGATTTGAAATGAAAGGATATTGAATTTGAGGTTGGTGATAAAGTGTTTCTGAAAGTATCTTCGTTGAAGAAAATACTTTGATTTGGCAGAAAGGGCAAGTTGCATCCGAGGTTTATTGGACCGTATGAGATCGTTGAACGAGTTGGACCGGTTGCTTATAGATTGAGACTACCATCTGAGTTAGAAAAGATCCATAATGTGTTTCATGTGTCAATGCTCAAATGATGCAGGCGTGATCCGTCTCATGTGATTGCTCCTACTGAGGTTGAGATTCAGTCAGATTTGTCATAAAGGGAAAAATCGATCTGAATTTTGGCACGAAAGACCAAATAGTTGAGAAACAAAAGAATTTCCTTAGTGAAGGTATTGTGGCACAAACACAGAATTGAAGAGGCTACGTGGGAGCCTGAGAACGTTATGAGAGAGCAACATCCACAATTATTCACTGGTAAGATTTTCGGGGACGAAAATCCCTAAGGGGGGAGAGTTGTAACAGCCCGGTTTAGACCATAGTCAAAATAGTGGTTTTGAGACCACAAATTTGAGGTCAAAATAATATTTTAATATTATTTTCTGTGTGAATAGTATACGACATGGTCTGTGTGGAAATTATGTGCGATGATTTAATCGTTTGTGTCGAATTAAGAGAAAGGACTTAATTGCATAGTAAGTGAAAGCTATGTGCTGATTTATGAGTACTTAATTAATGTTGGCTTTTAAGGTGGAGGCCTTATATTGTTATTTGACCACTATTTAGTTAATGGATGGCTAAATGAAAAATTAGCCTTAATTTATATTTGTTTTATATGTTTTATAAAAGGGCAAAATTGGTATTTGTTTAAAATGTTATTATAACAAAAAAAAGGAATTTGATAGCCATTATCATTTTTCTTCCACCGAAAGTTGAGAGAAAATAAAGGGTTTGAAGCTTTTAAACTTTCGGCTACTTCAAGCTCCAATTGGTATGTGTTTTTAGCTCGATTTTTGATAATTTTTACGTTTTTGTAATTGTTTCTTTGTGCTTTGCAAAACCCATGCTCAAATTCTATGTATTGATGATGTTTTTGTGATGAGCCATTGATGAGTGTTTGAGCTATGTGTTAGTTGATATTGAAATATGAGAGCTTAGTGTTGGGTTAGCATAGTTTGTATTTGGATTTTTGGTGAAATTGAGTATATTGGGCTAAATTGAGAAAAATGGAAAGTTGAGGGACTAAATAGAAAATTTGATGAAATATTTGGACTTGTATAATCCCTAGAGAGGTTCGGCCAAGCATGTGAATGTGTGGAATTTGTGAATTTGATGATTTTTTGAGATAGGGACTAAAGTGTCAAAATGTGAAAATGTGAGGGCTATTTTGTAAAATGCCCTAAATATGTGTGTTTGGATTAAAATGAATGATTTGGTGATTAAATGGATTGAATTTAAATATGTATAGACCAAGAACGGAGAGGTTCGGATCAAGATCGAGGCAAAGATAAAGTTCTTGATTAATCAACTGTTTCTATATTTTGACATCCGAGGTAAGTTCGGATATAATAGTAGTTGTAAACTTTATCTATATGATATAAATTGAATGGATGTATATATATCTATGAGATTTGAAATGCTATGTGCTGAATTGAGATAAAGGGGCACTAAGTGTGCGAAATTTGAAGCGAGAAAGAGATGATTGGCATTGTGTGAGATACCGATATAAGTTTGGTTTAATGTATTGGCACTAAGTATGCGGTGATGATTATGTTTCAGTTATGAAATTGGCACTAAATGTCCGAATAAACCAATGGAATAGAAAGGGTTGAACGAGAGGTAATATTGAACAATTGAGTAGCATAAATGGTAAGTAACTATGTGTTGATCAAGGTACGTTTGAACCTATGCGGTTGATGATAGATTTAAGAGTTGAATGAATAGATAATTGGGTATGTGGTCGAGATTGATAATGTACCTAGTTGTGCCTTTATCTATGTGATGGTACATATATATATATATACATATTGATGTTGTAGTATTGAGTAATATGTATTATATTACGAACATACTAAGATTTGGAAAGCTTACTGTGTGATTTATTTCTCTGCCTTGCAGTGTCAGTAATGCTAGCTTGTATCTAGGATCGTCAGCTTCTCAATCACACTATCGGCATTCTATTATGGTACTTTTGAAAAGATGTATATAGCTGGAATATGGCATGTATAGGTTAGTTAATTGAATCAAGTTTGAGATTTGTAAGTAGCCATGAGATGTGGCTAGATATGTGATAGGTTTGGCATGAATGAATGTGGTATATATCTAATGCATCTTTTGGAATGATTTGTAGATTAATAAATTTTCTATTGAGTGGTAAATTTGTGTTGATAAATGTTAGTAGCGGTAGTGAGATTGGGAATGAATTATGTTTGTGATAGAATAAGTATTGGTATTAAATTGGGTATGATTAGAGTTGGTATTGATTGCATGTTTTAAATTGCTAAATTGGCATGCTTTTAAATGGCAATATGTGTATGAGATGTTTGGTTGAATGGCTTATCGGTTTAACCCTAAGTGGGTGGCATGTTGGCCTTGCAAAAATGGCCTATAATGTCACACGGTTGGGGCACACAGGCGTGCCTCAGACCGTGGGTAAATTGGCAGAATGTAGCTTAAACTGCACACGGCCATGGCACGGGCATGCCTACTGGTCGTGCGAGAAATAGCAGTATATGACCTTATAGGACACGGCCTTATCACACGGGCATGCTTGTTAGCCGTGTTGATTTTGGCAGTATGTTACCACGGGAGGTCACACGGTGTGTCATGCGATCGTGGGAGAGGCCTGACCTACCCCAGGCGTGTCTCCCCGTATTCTAGAAAAGTTTCAATTTTCATGAAATTTTATATGTTTTCGGTTTAGTCCCGACTCAATTTGTAAGCATGCTTAGGGTCTTGATGACTCATTTAAGCGACACTATGATTGTATATGAATGTGTTTGATGATGTTTGACTTTGTGTCGACATTTAGAGGTTAAATGTTCTGATTGATCGGTAATACCCCTTAATCCTATTCCAGCGATGGTTTCAGGTTAGAGGTGTTACATGGCCAATGAATGGCTTGTAAATAATTGATGATGACTAGTTATTGACATGGCTAACTACGGATATGCTTTAGTATTATAAGTGTGTAAATGAGAATTAATACAAAGAAAAACATGATAGAGAAAATTAGCAATAAAATAGTTTGGACAACAGCAGTTGAATCACTTTGAAAATTCACAAAAAATGGTGGAAATTAAATTAGAAGTTAAATAAGATATGAAATTAAATCTTATTGAGCCTATTTTCACATAAAAGAGACGTTGTAAGCAGAAGAATTTCAAATTGTGAAATATTTTAATTTTTATAAGATAGGGGCAGAATGATTTGGAATCATCTGTTCTGACTTTGGAAATTCATTAAAAATTATACAAAAATAATGAAGGGATAAAATTTATATGATTGAATTTATTAATGATTCTATTTTCAAGATAAACAAACTAGAACATCTTTAGAGTTCTTTCCAATGAGAAAATAATTTTTTAGTGAAGAGGGATCAGGATTGTCGACAGCGAAAAAGGGAAAGTTTAAAGAATAAACTGTATTGATTGGCTAACCCAAAAATTCTGGAAATTTTATAGTAATAAGATATGTGAGTCTAGATTAAATGAAAATTAGCAGATCTTAATTTGGAGTCCCGTAGCTCCAGATAAAAATTTAGTGACTGTAACTCGAGTAGACAGATCAAGATGAACATAAGTGAATTGAGAAATTTTATGCAATAATGGTGGCATTATCTTCAGAACTCAAAATAAGGATTGTTTTAATCATGGTAATAAATTGTTTATTATGTACATACATACTTATTAAGCTCTATATCATAGTCCCTTTCCTTTCCCATATCATGTAGGGTTTTATACTAGGTCGGGTTGGAGATCACCAGAGATGCTATCATACTATCAAGCTATCATGTTGGGTATAAGTTAATGCAAAACCTTTTGAGTCTATTGCATGTATAGGGACTTAGTAAATTGTGTATATGTCATTTGATTTGGCCAAGTGTGTTGGTTCATATTGGTTAATGAGTTGTAATGCCTATTTATATGTGTGTGCTTATACTAAAGGTTTTATGTGACATGGTTATGTGTGATTGGGATGGATGGATTGAAGATATGTTTATGTATGTGCAGATGAGGGTGCCAAATGGTTTGGAAAATAGCCATTTTCTTGGCCACATGGGTAGAGACATGACTGTGTGTCTCATCCATGTGGAGAACATGACCCCGAGACATGGGCGTGTGCCCAGGGCGTGTGAAGTCTGCATTTACTTTTCAAAATTTAATTCTCCACATGGCCTAAGCACATGGGCATGTGACTTGGCCGTGTGACCCAATTTTGTTGATGACTTCATAAACAGAGAGTCACACGGGCTAAGGACATGGGCGTGTGTGACCACACGGCCTACCCACATGGGCGTGTCCCAAACCACACGGACGTGTGACACCTATTTTGATGAAAAATTTTCTAAGTCTTCTTAAAGTTTCCTAAGTTCCCGGTTTAGTCTCGAATAGTTCTCAATGTATGTTTTGGGCCTTGTGGTCCCATACAAGGGGCAATTTGCATGTGAATGAGGAATGTTAAATTGAATGAAATTTTATAGCCGATTTTGTATAAAGGTTTTTTGTTTAATTTCGGTAATGCCTTGTATCTTGCCCCAACATCGGACACGGGTAAGGGGTGTTATATTTAGTGGTATCAGAGCTGTGGTTTAGTCGATTCTTGGACTAACGTAGCGTATGTGAGTTTAGATATACATGTTATATTACTACTCGTGATAGTGTGATATCTCTCGGCTCTAACAAAATTATTTTGTTATGACGGAGATGACATCCAACCGAGCTATTTTTGATAATGTTGAAAAATAATATTGGGGTGATTGAAATGTGTTTGTGTTGAGATGAAACTTAGAAAAGTATGAATAGAAGTTCATGATATGTATGTGTTAATGTACGAAAAAAGATAACCATTAGTTGAGAAATGTGGAAACATGGAATAAAATGAAAGTTTATGTGGCGATAAGCCCATTCATGTTAGGTTGGAATGCATATGATGATATATACCCAACCTATTTGAATAAGTGAAAATGATAAGTAAACTTACCCAATAGACGGAATATGTGTGTATGTACACTTGTTTGAATAATGTATAATCAGTATGTCCACATAGTTGAATCTCATGTTTAATTGTTAAATTAGAGAATATATAATGTTTTGTTTTATGACTCTGTTATGAAACCACAAATAATATAATAGTATGGGGGTTGAATTAGAGGATCAAATTAAGTAGAACGTAGGAGATGAGTGTGATCGTTCAATGATGAATTGACGGATAAGACCATGGTTGGACCATGGCAAAGTATGGAATGTAAGACCATAGCTGGGCTATGGCATTTCAGTGAAAATACCATAATTAGGTTATGGCATTGTGGACGTAAGACCATGGTTGGACCATGGCAGTACATGTGTGTATGTGTAAGACCATAGTTGGACTATGACATAAGTAAACGACGTACTCGAATCCATAAGGCGTTCTCTAATTTGACAAATGTTAGTAAGTAAAATCATTGTTTGACATTGTGAATGGCAGAAAACATTCATAAAATGAATAAGTATATTAAATTGTTTGAAGTGAATTATGTGATTATGATGATATTACGTTAATGATGAATGCTAAGTCATATGTGTGTATTAATGAGAGTCAAGTTAGAGAATTTACGACCTCACCCATTACTAGTGATACTTTATGACGAAATTTTACAAGAATCATGTTGAATAAGTTCGTAAGTGTGAAACTAAAGAGTTTAGTGATGAAACTATTAGTAATGTATACAGAGATGAGAATAGTTGGAAAGTGAAAATAGCTTTAGAAGAAATATCAGAATGTTTTAAAGATTACATAGATTATGCAATGTCACAGATAAAGAAGAAGCTAGTCTCGGCTATTCGATTCAATTAAGTTATGTGTATTTAAAGTATCCTCAAGTATAGTAATTAATTTTGTACATTCACGAGTATATAGACCGATAGTCTGAATGAAGAAAATTATATTTTGGAAAGTATGATACAGAGATATGCCTATTGGATTATTCTAATCGAATGATGTTATTATGAGTTAAAGATGTACCGATTGATGAAGTCATCACATTTATGAAAATTAGAATGATCTATGCATATTAGAAAAGTTCTAAATAGTTGAAAGTACTATTAACCAAAGCTCTAGTTCTGAGTTTAGTTCAAATTGAGTAAGGAATTTTCGATTTTTCAATGATGTACTATTGAACATATCGAAATATATTTTAATACAAGAATGTAAAGAAGCAGTTTGCACTTTCAGACGGTTAAAGTCACATGAAAAAGAACTGTTCAACTAATGATTTAGAGACATCCACTTTTATATTTGTGTTGTGAACTGGATGATTTCGTATGTTCGGCGAAAAGTGTCATATACTTCCTAATCCTAATGGGTTAAAGTATCTAATTTTGTAGAAAGATCTAAAACTAAGACAACATGAATGCTTTGACACGTTAAAAGACTGTGAGTAATTATCGACTTACCTTTTGGAAAGCAAGTATGGTTACAGATGCTTGAATGGAATATTTTTGTTTATTTTTGTGCGTAGCGGTTATTTGATTGATCTTATTTGATGATGGACTAGTTCTAGCTAAGGTAAAAGCTTAAGCGATTCTTTCTTTTTGAATTGAGAAGATCAGAGATGTGATAGAGAGTGGTGAATTGAACGAGTACAGTGTGAAACGACTTTCAATTCTAAATTTTAGGTTGGACCTAATTCCTGTTATTATTATTGTTCTGAGATAGAATTCACGTATTCGGTAACCTAGAGTTTGTACAGAAGTTTTGTACGAGACTCAGTAGTAGCTCATCGATTCATCCAAGAATAATAAAATGTGCAGTTATAGGAGTAGATGTTCTGGTGATTGAGTATGTATCATGATATTTTTGACTTTATGTTCAGATGTCTATTTGCTAGCAAGTAAGCCGAAATCAAGTATATGCAGGACTAATATAGTCAGTGATGGTAAAGGAGTGATGATGAGATAGAGTTACCATAGATTTTATATCGGGATTGTCATTATCCCCAAAAAGTAAGATGTTAATTGGTTTATGGTTGATCAGTTGACAAAGAAAGATTCGTATGATCATTTCATTATGTACAGATTTCTTGTTTGACAGATTAGTTGAATAATATGTTTCTGAGGTTATTCGATTATGTAGAGTGCCAGTTCCATTATGTCGGATAGAGATCCGAAAGTTACATCACAATTATGGGATGAGCCATAGGGAACTCTGAGTATGCAGTTGCATTTTGGCACAGTAATTTGTTTTTATATCAATGATAAGTTTAAGAGGGTAGTTCAGATTTTGACAGTGTACTCCGGCACTAGGTGCTAAAGTTTAAAGGATATTGGAAAGAGATATATGAGATTAAACCAATTTGTAATTCTGAGAAGATTATTGAAAGTGTTTTAGGAGGGTTGAAAGCAACTTTTTCTGGTAAGATTTTTGGGCACGAAAATCCCTAAAGAGGGGGGAATTGTAACAACTCGATTTTAAGCCTAGTTGTAATAGTGGTTTTGGGACCACAAATCCGATGAGGAAAAATCTTGTTCTTATTATATTTTTATGGTCTACAATTTCATAGAAAAAATTTGTAAAAATTTCGTTCGAAAATTTCGACGTTTGGGCATTCAATTTAGTCAAAAGGACTAAATTGTAAAAAGTGCAAAAGTTGAGTTCCACATGTTAGAGGTGTCCAATTTCTATGAGATTTTAAATTGGAGGTCCTTAAATGGCAATTAGACCATTGGTTAAATTGTTGGAAAAAATTAGACATTAGATAAGTGAAATAGGATATTTTTAAGTTAGGGGTATTTTGGTAATTTGGTAATTAAATGGACTAAAAGACAAAATAAAAGCCAAAAACCTTCGTCCATCTTCTTCGTTGGCCAAATTTAGCATGGGGGAAGCCATGGCTAGGGTTTTCAAGCTTTCAAGCTCAATAGTAAGTGCATCTAGGCCCCGTTTTTAATGTTCTTTACATTTTTGAGATCCCTGTAACTTGGTTTAGCTACTTCTACCATTATTTTGAGCTAGGTTTTATGTTTAAAAATTTTACCCATGGATTACATGCATGTGCTTTTATGTCTAATGGTAGAATATGAATGCTCGGTGTGTAGTAAACGACTTTTACTAAGTGATTTTCGATGAAATTGCATAAAAGGACTAATTTGTAAAAAGTTGAAAAATGTATGAAAAATGTGTGAATAAATGCAAATTTTGGACTGCTATAGTTATGAAAATGGTTCGGCTAGGCCTAAAATACAAGGAAATAGAATAAAAATCATTTTACGAGCCTAGGGGAAAAATTGTAAATATGACAAAGCTTTGGGGCAAAAATGTAATTTTTTCATAGTATGATTTTTGGGTCACAATGAATAATGTGACTAATAATTAAGTTAAATGTGATGTTATAGATCAAAGAAAATGAGTTCGAACTTAGAACGGGGGGAAAATGAGTAATTGACGGTTAGGTCTCTTCTTGCCATTTTGGTATCAATGTAAGTTTGTGTGAAATTAAAGTTACATAATGTTCTTATATTCTAAATTACTTGATATTATGATAAATGAATATCATTTCTATGAAAATCGACTAATGATGCCTCGATGAAAATAAGATGAAAATATGTTAAGTTGAAGTCCCAATTCAACATTCGGAATAACAAGGATACCTATGTCATGACTTGAGATAAGGAAGGTCTCGTATAAGACCATGTCTGGGACATGGCATCGGCACCGAATGTGGGTCTCGTATAAGACCATGTCTTGGACATGGCATCGACATCTATATACGAACTATAAGACCATGTCTGGGACATGGCATTGACATCGAGATATGAGATCTCGTGTAAGACCATCTCTGGGATAAGGCGTCGGCATCGAGATGTGATCCCATGTAAGACAATGTCTGGGATATGGCATTGGCATCGTGATGCATGTATGATGAGATTGAGTATCCTTTGATATTCTGGGTAGTTCGACCGGTAAAGAGCTAAGTTTATGCATCAATGACAAAGAGCTAAGTCCATGCTTATGATGTAAGAATATGTGGGAAGTGTAGATTGTGGTCATGCGTGAGGCTTTTAAGCCAAATTAAATTGAGAAATGAAATGCTCAAGTTTTTGTTGTTGATGTGTATGTTAAATTGGCTTATGAATGGATTGTAAATATTTGATGATGACTAGCTATTGACATGGCTAACTATGGATATGCTTTAGTATTATAAGTGTGTAAATGAGAATTAATACAAAGAAAAACATGATAGTGTAAAATTAACAATAAAACAGTTTGGACAGCAGCAGTTGAATCACTTTGAAAATTCACCAAAAATGGTGGAAATTGAATTAGAAGTTAAATAAGATATGAAATTAAATATTATTGAGTAAATTTTCATATAAAAGAGATGGTGTAAGAAAAATAATTTCAAATTATGAGATATTTGAATTTTTCTAAGACAGAAGTCGAGAATGATTTGAATCCTCTTTTGACTTTGAAAATTCATTAAAATTGTATAAAAATAATAAAGGGATAAAATTTATATGGTTTAATTTATTTATGAGTTTATTTTCAATATAAACAAACGAAAACATCTTTCAAGTTCTTTACAATGAGAAAATAAATTTTTAGTGAAGAGGAGTCAGAACTATCAGACAGCGAAACAAGGGAAACTGTAAAGAATAAACTGTACTGATTGGTTAAACCAAAAATTCTGAAAATTTTATGGTATGAAGATATGTGAGTCTAGATTCAAGGAAAATTAGCAGATCTTAATTTGGAGTCCCGTATCTCTGGATAAAAATAATTTAGTGACTGTAACTCGAGTAGACAACTCAAGATGAACATAAGTGAATTGAGAAATTTTATGCAATAATGATGGCATTATCTTCAGAACTCAAAATAAGGATTGTTTAAATCATGGTAATAAATTGTTTATTATTTACATACATACTTATTAAGCTTTACATCTTACTCCCTTTCTTTCCCATATCATGTATGGTTTTATACTAGCTCGGGTTGGAGATCACGGAAATACTATCACACTATCAAGCTATCATGTTGGGTATAAGTGAATGCAAAACCTTTTGAGTCTATGGCATGTATAGAGACTTATTCAATTGTGTATGTGTCATTTGATTTTTAATGAGTTGTAATGTCTATTTATACGTGTGTGCTTATACTAAAGGTTTTATGTGATGTGTTTGTGTGTGTTTGGGATGGATGGATTGAATATGTGTTTAAGTATGTGCAAATGAGGGTGCCAAAGGGTCTAGAAAATAGCCATTTTCTTGGCCACACAGGCAGAGACACGATCGTGTGTCTCAGCCATGTGGAGAACACGACCCCAGGACATGGGTGTGTGCCCAGGGCGTGTGAAGTCTGCATTTACTTTTCGAGATTTAATTCGCCACACGGCCTAAGCACACGGGCGTGTGACTTGGCATGTGACCCAACTTTGTTGATGACGTCATAAACAGAGAGTCACACAGGCAAAGGACATGGGCGTGTGTGACCACACGGCCTATCCACATGGGCGTGTCCTAAGCCACGCGGCTATTTGACCCCTGTTTTGATGAAAAATTTTCTATGTCTTCTTAAAGTTTTCTAATTTATCGGTTTGTCCCGAACAGTTCTCAATGTATGTTTTAGGCTTTGGGGGCCCATATAAGGGGCGATTTTCATGTGAATTAGGAATGTTAAATTGAATGAAATTTTATAGCCGGTTTTGTAGAGGGGATTTTTGTTTAAGTTCAGTAATGCCTCGTATCTTGTCTCGACGTCGGACACGGGTAAGGGGTGTTACAGACAATGTGTCCCAGAAATCCAACTTCCTTGAGCCAAAATTCACTTTTACTGAATTTGGCATACAGCTGATTATCTCGTAAAATATGTAAAACAGTCCTCAAGTGCTCAACATGCTCATGCTCATCACGAGAATATATCAGTATGTCATCAATAAAGACAACCATAAACTTATCCAAGTATGGCCAAAAAATGCGGTTCATTAAATCCATAAACACAAAAGGGCATTTGTCAAACCGAAAAGCATGACTAAAAATTAGTGCCCATACCTCGTTCGAAAAATAGTCTTTGGTACATCTGAGTCTTTTACTCTCAATTGGTAGTATCCCGACCTCAAGTCTATATTGGAGAACATAGTGGCTCCTTTCAATTGATCAAACAAATCATCATTCCTTGGCAATGGGTACTTGTTCTTCACTATTACCTTATTAAGTTGCTGGTAATCTATGCACAATCTCATAGAGCCATCTTTCTTTTTCACAAATACCACTGGAGCACCCCATGGAGAGCAACTCGGTCTTGCAAAACCTTTTTCCGTTAGCTCTTGCAACTGCCTTCAATTCCTTCAACTCCGTTGGAGCCATTATGTAGGGAGCAATCGATATCGGTACAGTACCAGAGCTAACTCAATACCAAATTCAACCTCTCTAACTGGAGGCAATCATGGCAATTCCTCGGGAAAAACATCTGGGTACTCACATACTATCAGTACAGATTCGATCTTTAACTCATTTTTTTTTTGCATTCATCACAAAAGCAAGATACGCCTCATACCCTTTTCTTACATACCTCTGGGCTGACATATGATAGATAACCACCAAGAATCTGTCTTGTTCATCTGATTCAACATAAAAGGTATCCCCATTTTCACATCTCAACTCAATCTTTTTCTTTCCACAATTTACTGTCACATCATAAGTGGTTAACCAGTCCATACCAAGAATAATATCGAATTCTTCAAATGGCAATAACATAAGATTTGCCTTAGAACAATGACCTCTAATCATTAATGGGCAGCCTTTGCATACTTTATCAACTAACACACTTTTGCCTAGTGGATTAGACACTTTTATCACAAACTCAGTAGACTCTATGGGCATGCTCATACTAGATACTAATTTCATGCAAATGTATGAATGGGTAGATCCGGATCTATTAAAGCAATAACGTTAGTATCATGGAGAGAAAATGTACCCGTAATTACATTAGAGGACTATGCCTCTTCGCGAGCGCGAATGGCATAGGTCCTCGCAAGCGCTCTACCCTCGGATCTTGCAGCCTGCCTTCTCGATACATTCTTACTACTTGCTCCGCTTCCAGGGTTTCTCTGTGGTTTTCCTCTAGCAGTGCCTCTCGGTCTTGCATCTTGAGGCTTCTCTTTCTCATCCACTGGGGCAATTTCTAATAAAATGGTCTAGAGACCCACACCTAAAACAAACCTTTTCATTTGCTCGACATTCACTGGAATGATGTTTGCCACACTATGGGCACTCCAGTCTACTCGGTCGGGCGTTCTCAACACTAGCAACTGATGTGGTCTGGGCTTTGGACCTTGAGTAATGCTTGCTCTTACTTTTGTTTGAAAACCCCGCTGAAGTAGCTAATCGTGTAACGCGCCAAATTTGGGCCTAGAATGTAACACCCCTTAGCCGGGTTCTATGTCGAAACTAAGCCCCAGGCTTTACCATACTAACCACTTGATCGTCACTTAGGCTTATCGTGACTACTCTCTTAAGTCACCTCAACAACCCCATTCTCGACTTACGAGGCCTCACCCATCCACACGAGGACTCTCGAGACTATATAAGAACTATTTCGAATCTTAAAAATTTTCTCTTTTATACAAGGCTCACACGCCCGTGTGTAGTCACACATGCCCATGCCTTCAACCCGTGGTGAACACTGACTTCACCCACACAGTCTCAAAGCTTAGTCACACGCCCGTGTGACTAGCACGTGTCCCAAACTACTCTATTCTGCGAATTTAGACACGGGCACAACACACGCCCATGGGCTGGCCGTGTGACTCACATGGCCTAGACGCATAGTTGTGTTTCTAACCACATGGTCAAGAACAAAGCTATTTGCTAAGCTCTTTACCCCCTCAAGTTCATACAACATATACTCATTCAACACATCCATAATCAACTCATTAATAAACATAAAATCGCATGGATATTTACATCTTCTTGTATTATAAAATAGCCAACAACTATAGTATTATACAAATAGATTATCCACCTAAAGGCCAATACATCTTAGCAATTATAACGGAAGTCACTAACTTGTCTAGCCCTTATACATGCCATATACAAAACACTGAGTTTAATGTACCAAAAGTGTGCTGATAGTGTGGGCGGTCCTCCAATTGATTCACGTATCTTGATTCAACGCTTTCTCTATAAGACAAGGGAAAAGAAAAGGAGTAAGCTTTGGGCTTAATAAGTTTACACATAAACAATTAAACATCATAGTATAAGCTAAACAACAATTAGCATTATAGTAACATATATTATACAACTATGCTTATTCTTTCTATCCTTTACCACATTTCCAACACATCATGAGTCACATACTCATAATCATTGAAATGCACCCCTGCATTCAAAATCACATTTACACGATATACAACATATCATTACTCCTCGATAATACATCCACACAGCTAATTTATTCTATAATACTACCACACAGCTAATCCACAAAGTTAATCCCCACAGCTATTCCACACAGTTAATCCACACAGTTAATTTCTCGATGGTTTTGCACTTAGTACACCACGATCAATTAATAAGGTAGTATCGCACATAGCCTACCGCAAAGGTAATCATAGTGGTCTTGCATTTAGCCCACTAGACGATATACCTAACGATAGCGTCGGACATAGCTAGCTCGTCGTTAATATGCATTAGGATGTCATCGTACTTAGCCCACCATCTAGCATTATGAATACACATTCACATCTTTACTTACTCTATCATTCATTCACAAATTCTAACACATTCATCCCACATAGGATCTCAATCATTCTCAATCATGCTACACACTAGCTAGCATTAATAAATTTGTAAGTATAAATGCATTGTTTATGCATAGACTTACCTCGATACTCAAACGTATAAAAAAATGTGAAATTTAGTCCACCACCTTGCTCTTGCCTCGGTTTCAATCCAGGCTTCGTCCTTCTTGATCTATAATGATAAATCAACTCATTCAATACACACATTGACTAAATTAACCATTATCTCATACTTTAGCAAAATTACCATTTTGCCCCTTATCTTTCTTATATTTACACTTTTTCCCCAAGGCTCGTAAAGTGATTTTTATTCAACTTTCTAGCCTTTCATGCTTAGCTAAGTCACTTACTTAACTAAATTATTCATCAATTCTCACTAAATCATACACGTATGACCAAACTTAAGATTTTCACAATCAAGTCCCTACATGCATTTTCATGGAAAATCACTTAGCAAAAGATGTTTCTACTACATGAAGCTTTCATATTCTTCCATAAAACATCAAGATACATGCATTTCATACATGACCACATTTTTTAACATCCATTTTAGCTCACCAAATAGCTAAAAATAGCTTACTCATCCTACTAGAACTTCAAAAATACGAAGAATATCAAAAATTGGGGTTAGAAGCACTTACTAGTAAGCTTGAAAAATTGACAAACCCTAGCTATGGGTTCTTTGAAATTTTCGGCAACTTGGGGAAGAAGATGAGTGAATTTTTATCATCTTTTCACCTATTTAATCATTTAATAACTAAATGACCAAAATGTCATTTTTTGATAAACTTCCTAATTTAACTCTTTCATGCCCAATTTTGTCCAAAAATTAAAAATTGGGAAAATTATTTATTACGGACCTCTAATTGATATTCTAAAGCAATTTCACACAAATAGCTTCTAGAACATCACATTTTGTAACTTTTTAATTTAGTCCTTTTAGACAATTCAACCGTAATTTCACAAAATTTCTTCATGAAACTTTCACATCAACATGCAAACATAGCAATAACCTTAAAAACTCATACATAAACCTCGGATTTGTGGTCTCATACCACTATTCCGACTAGGCCCTAAACTGGGATGTTATAACTCTCCCCCATTTAGAGATTTTTGCCCCGAAAATCTTACCAGTAAAAAGGTTTGGATGTTGCTTTCTCATAGTCTCTTCTGTTTCCCACGTAGCCTCTTCCACACCGTGTTGTTGCCATAACACTTTCACTAGTTCTATGCTCTTATTTCTCAGCTGTTTCACCTCTTGAGCCAAGATCTTAATCGAGTCCTCTTCATAGGACATATCCAACCTTATCTCGATTTCCGTTGAAGGAATCACATGTGAAGGATCAGAACGATATCATCGCAACATCGACATATGGAACACATTATGGATCTCTTCCAATTCTACTGGCAAAGTTAACTGGTAAGCTACTTGCCCAACTCTGTCTGTAATCTCATACGACCCTATGAACCTTGTACTCAAATTCGTTACATCCAAATCTCATAATCTTCTTCCATGGGGACACTTTCAAAAACACTTTGTCACCCACCTCAACTCAATTTCTTTTCTTTTTCAATCTGCATACGACTTCTGTTGGTCCGAAGTAGTTTTCAGACAAACCATCAATTTGCGGATGGAACACAGGTACTGAAATTTAACCTCGTATCCATGACTTTTTGCAACTTCTTCCTGAACCTCGAAGTAAACCTCGGATCTCTATCCGATATTAAAAACACAAGCACACCATGTATTTCTCTATTTCTTCAACATTCAACTCAGCAAATTTTATCCAGTGAATAATCAACACGTACTGGAATAAAGTGAGTCGACTTTGTTAACCTATCCACAACAACCCACACAGCATCTCTCTTTTTCAGAGTCATCGGAAAACCTAAAAAAATCCATGGTAACCCGATCCTACTTTCATTAGGGTACCATCACTAGATGAAGCAATCCCGAAGGCACTTGAAGCTCAGCTTTCACCTGTTGACAAATCAGACACTTTGCCACAACTCCGAAATGTCTCTTTTCATACCCGGCCACCAATAAAACTTTCTCAAGTCATTGTACATTTTGTACTGCCCGGATGTAGTAACAAACATCCATTGTGGGACTCATGCAAAACCTTTTAGATTAACTTCTCATATCTTGGTACACAAACTCTATCAAGGTACAACAATTAACTATTCGAGCTTACTCGAAAATCAGAATCACTTTCTGATCCGCACTTAGCTCTCCTAGTTTGCATCCCGCTATCATTTCTTTGAGTCTCACATGACTGTTGAACAAATAGTGGCTTAGCTCTCAGCTCTTCCAAAATAGCACCATCATTAGACAATGCTAAACTCGTGCTCATAACTCTTAGAGCACACAAGGAGTTCCTTCCTTGAATCTTTTTGACTGGGCTTGATCCGATTGCCCATCAGCCTCTTTCTAGCATCTTGGGCTCCACTCACAGCCCTTCTTTTTCCTTACTCAACTCCTCTGCCTTGCTTTCCCTTTCTACCAACACAACAAACTCTTTCAACTCCAAAATAGCCACTAGGAGTTTGATGTCCTCATTCAATCCATCTTCGAACCTCTTACACAAGATGGTCTCTGTCAATTCACGCTCTTGAGCATATTAGCTAAGCCTAACAAACTAACTTTCATATTCTGCTACTCACATTCTTCCTTTCTTCAGCTCAATGAATTCCTTCCCTTTTCAATCAGTAAAGCGTTGGCTTATATACTTCTTCCGGAACTCTTCCAGGAAGAAGTCTCACGTCACCCGCTCTTTCGAGACCACTAACGTTAGAGTCTTCCACTAATGGTATGCCAAATTCCTCAACAAGGACACAACACATTTCAAGCTCTCTTCAGGTGTTCATAAGAGTTCATCAAACACTCTCATTGAGTTCTATAACCAAAACTCTGCCTTTTCAGGGTCATCATCTACCCTTGCTCTAAACTCCTCAGCCCCGTGTTTCTTAATCTTATCCATTGGGGTTCGATATCCTCACAACATCAATACCTTGATGAGCCACTAGATTTGGCTAAGGTATAGGAGAAGGTGGAGGAGGTTGAGTATTAGGGTTCACTCGAACATAGTCCGAGTACCAATTACTCATCATTTGGAGAAAGGCTTCCCGTGCTTCTACTCCTCGACCCCTAGCCCCGGGTCCACTTTATACAGGCACGGTCCCTTGCGTAGGAGCTAACTCAATACTAACTGCTTCATTCGATGGATCAAAATCTATATACCATATCAAACGAAATTTTAAAAAACTCATCAGAAACCACCACACTATCATTATACATTTATGGCATGTATAGCTATACTCTTACACCTTCTATGGTAGTCCTAGAACTGACTAAATCATAGCTCTGATACCACTAAATGTAACACTCCTTACTCGGGTTCTATGTCGAAACCAAGCCCGAGGAGTTACCGTACTAACCACTTAATCACTACTTAGGCTTATCGTGACTACTCTCTTAAGTCACCTTAACAACCCCATTCTCGAATTACGAGGCATCACTCATACACACGAGGACTCTCGAGACTATATCGAAACTTTTTTGAATCTTAAAAATTTTCTCTTTTATACAGGGCTCACATGCCCGTGTAAGATGAGACACACCCTTGTGTAGTCACACACGCCCATGCCTTCAACCCATGGTTAACACTGACTTCACCCACACGGTCCCAAAGCTTAGTCACACGCTTGCGTGACTAGCCCGTGCCCCAAACTACTCTATTCTACCAATTTAGACACAACCACAACACACACCCGTGGGCTGGCCGTGTAACTCACATGGCCTAGATGCACACCCGTGTGTCTAACCACATGGTCAAGAACAAAGTTATTTGCTAAGCTCTTTACCCCCTCAAGCTCATACAACATATACTTATTCAACACATCCATAATCAACTCATTAATAAACATAAACTCTCTTGGATATTTACATCTTCTCGTATAATAAAGTAGCCAACAACTATAGTATTATACAAATAGATTATCCACCTAAAAGCCAATACATCTTAGCAATTACAACAGAAGTCACTAACTTGTCTAGCCCATATACATGCCATATACAAAACACTGAGTTTAATGTACCAAAGCGTACTGATAGTGTGGGCGGTCCTCCAATTGATTCACGTATCTCGATTCAACGCTTTCTCTATAAGACAAGGGAAAAGAAAATGAGTAAGCTTTGGGCTTAGTAAGTTTACACATAAACAATTAAATATCATAGTATAAGCTAAACAACAATTAGCATTATACTAACATATATTATACAACTATGCTTATTCTTTCTATCCCTTACCACATTTCCAACACATCATGAGTCACATACTCATAATCATTGAAATGCACCCCTGCATTCAACATCACATTTACACGGTATACAACACATCATTATTCCTCGATAATACATCCACATAGCTAATTTATTCTATAATACTACCACACAGCTAATCCACACAGTTAATCCACATAGTTAATTTCTTGGTGGTTTCACACTTAGTCCATCACGATCAATTAATAAGGTAGTATCGCACTTAGCCTACCGCAAAGGTAATCATAGTGGTCTCGAACTTAGCCCACTAGACGATACACCTAACGATAGTGTCGCACATTGCCAGCTCATCGTTAATATGCATTAGGATGGCATCACACTTAGCCCACCATCTAGCATTATCAATACACATTCACATGTTTACTTACTCTATCATTCATTCACAAATTCTAACACATTCATCCCACATAGGTTCTCAATCATTCTCAATCATTCTCAAGCATTCTCAATCATTCTCAATCATGCTACACACTAGCTATCATTAATAAATTTATAAGTATAAATGCATTGTTTATGCATAGACTTACCTCGATACTCAAACGTATAAAAAAACGTGAAATTTAGTCTACCACCTTACTCTTGCCTCAATTTTGATTCGGGCTTTGTCCTTCTTGATCTATAATGATAAATCAACTCATTCAATACACACATTGACTAAATTAACCATTATCTCATACTTTAGCAAAATTACCATTTTTCCCCTATCTTTTTCATATTTACACTTTTTTCTCAAGGCTCGTAAAGTGATTTTTATTCAACTTTCTAGCCTTTCATGCTTAGCTAAGTCACTTACTTAACTAAAGCATTCATCAAGTCTCACTAAATCATACACGTATGACCAAACTTAAGATTTTCACAATGAAGTCCCTACATGCATTTTCATGGAAAGTCACTTAGCAAAAGATGTTTCTACTACATCAAGCTTTCATATTCTTCCATGAAACATCAAAATACATGCATGTCATACATGACCACATTTTTTAACATCCATTTTAGCTCACCAAATAGCTAAAAATAGCTTACTCATGCTACTAGAACTTCAAAAATGCGAAGAATATCAAAAACTGGGCTTAGAAGCACTTACTAGTAAGCTTGAAAAATTGACAAACCCTAGCTATGGGTTCTTTGAAAATTTTGACAACTTGGGGAAGAAGATGAGTGAATTTTTATCATCTTTTCACCTATTTAATCATTTAATAACTAAATGACCAAAATGCCCCTTTTTGATAAACTTCCTAATTTGACTCTTTCATGCCAAATTTTGTCCAAAAATTAAAAATTGGGAAAATTATTCATTAAGGACTTCTAATTGATATTCTAAAGCAATTTCACACAAATACCTTCTAGAACATCACATTTTGTAACTTTTGTAATTTAGTCCTTTTGGACAATTCAATCGTAATTTCACAAAACTGCTTCATGAAACTTTCACATCAACATGCAAACATAGCAATAACCTCAAAAACTCATACATAGACCATGGATTTGTGGTCTCACACCACTATTCTGACTAGGCCCTAAACCAGGATGTTACATAAAAGAATTGGGCCTATTGGGCTTTGGGCCTTGGGCTTTGGGTCTTAGAAAAATTTTAAGTGAGTATGAAAATGGAAATTGGCAAGTGGGCTTTGAGGGTTAATGAATTTGGAGTGTCTAGGGGTGTTGGAGATGTTCTAGGATCAAGTAAGGGTATAGGAAAAAAAAATTAGCCCCAAGGGAACTGTGACTTTTGTTAGTATGCCTTTTAAATAAATGAGGAAGAGAAGTGACACAAACTCCTTTGTGGTGTAGTAGCAAAGTGGCACCACTTAGGGAGCAAGGAGGTGGCGTCATTAGTAGGCAAGGGAGTCCAAGGTTCAACTAGTGGCATGGTATTTTATTAGTGTATTTATTTTACTATCAGGATGGCTAGAGTTGGTGTTACAGTGAAAGTCTAATGGATGTGAGGTTGGAAATGGTCATGGAGAGATTGTAGGAACTTATCTTGGAGGAAATTTAGGATGAGATTGGGCAGATATTAGGGAGAAAACTTAGGAGCTGAGAAGTGTGAATAGTGGTGAATTCAGAGGTTTTATTTTTGCACATGGAAGGAAGGTAGTGGTGCTGGATTGGACTCTAGAAGGGAGTGTTCAGGAGAGAAATTTAAGGTAAAGATAAGAGAGAAAAAATAGAGGATTGAGGTGTGGATGTATTGGTGTCGAATGGACTCTAGGGGGAAGGTAATCTCGACTTTTGGCTATAAAAGGGGGTGCCAAATTCTATTGAAAGGTTTCTAGGGTAATACCGAAATGTTGTTTTCCCTCTAGCCGAATTTCTCTCTTTTGAGTTGCATAAACACCCTTTTCTCTCTAAGTGCTCGGAAGCCGAATCCTCCTTACCTTCTCTTCTCAAATTCCTTTTCTTGCTCACCTTTGGTTCTAGCTGATCACTTCTTCTTTTCTTCTCCATATTGGGGCAGAATAGTCTCTTTCACCATACTAGTCTCAAAAGTCGAATACTTCTTGGGCCAATTGCTCCTTGGGTAAGTACTTAGTCAATTTTCCTTTAATATGTTCAGTAAAAGCCGGAGGGCTATCTAAATTTTCCTATCATTAACCCTGTAATAAGAAGGATAGGGTTCAAAGATCACGAGCGTGGTAAGGATCATAAGCAAGTGGTAAGTGTACTCGTCTCAGTTGTGGTTTGAGTAAATGGCTGAATACAAGTATGATCTATAGGGGTAACTTGTGTGGAATACGAGTCACTCGATTTTTTATAGTATATATGTGGGTGTAGATATAGGGGATATTCGTGAATATTAGCTAAGTAAGGGCTACTAGAACTGGTGGCACACGGTAAGGTTATGGTAAGGCTTTAGTTTTTTGGGTAAATATTATGGTTAAGGGTGTGATTGATTGGAGATTGGTATTGGTTGTAGGTTCAAGGCTGGGGATAGTGTAGCACATCGCATTAACCAGGTGTGTACATACACTACACACACGACAAGTCGGACTAAATGGGCCTGTCGAGTTCATGGGCCCAAGTCGATAAGAGTTGATATGTGAATGATGGATTGATATGGATGTTGTATGATTTGGTCATGAAATGGGCTTAATAGGCTATATGATCATGAAATGGGCTTAATGGGCTTTGTGAACATGGAATAGGCTTAATAGGCTATATGTATGGACATGAAATGGGTTTAATAGGCCTTATAGGATTTTAGAAATGCATGCTAGGGTTTTAATGGACTCTAGGCCTAGTTTTGATAAATTCTTAAATAGCATAAAACTTAATTTAATAATTAAACATGTCTGTGGATAAGTCGCTAGGTTAGAGTGTGGCAATGGACATATGCATGTCTTGGATTGGATGTAGGGAGAGTTTGGTACTTAAGTGGTCCTAGTGACCCATCTCCTCTTCTCTAGGATCCTACCTGGTGCATAGTGTCTGTTCACTTTAGCCACGAGGACTTGTCGATAGGCCAAAGTTCTTAATTAAAACTCGAGATGAAAGAATTACGAGAATACCCCTATAGGGTAAAATTACGAGAATACCCTTGTAGGGTAAAATTATGAGAATACCTCGTAGGGTAGAACTACAAAAATACCCCTAGATAGTGAAATGACTAAAATACCCCTAAGTGCTTAATGTGTGAAAATGTGTATGTTGCATTCATGAGATATATGCTGCACTTGGGTGGGTTTGATGATACGGAGGAAGATATGCGAGGATCGCATAGTCGCTTAACGACCGTGGATCCACTGGTGGCTTTAAGCCCATTATATGTTTAGCAGACTTGCTACAACATTGAGTAGTGCCGCTATTGGTGATACCTTTAGAGTGTAAAGATGGGTGGGTTTATATTTATATCCTCGCTGGAGTGTAGGGTTGTAAGGGAAATGGAGTGTAGGGTTGGATTTGAGATGGGTGCATTACATTCATGCGATAATAAAGTGATATGAGGTCATTGTGGGCTAAGGCCCAAGACCATCGATTTTGATAAGGCTTGGGCCAACTTGATAAACGCATGTTGGTTGGATTACCAAGGGTCGTACACACTGAGTTTCGAAACTCACACCCTTTTATTTAATGTTTCAGGTAACCCTCAATAAATGGCTCAACGTTGAAGAGGACTCGGAGGTGGCCACACTACAAGCTACTTAGAAGTTTTTAATTAGTTTCGAATGACTTTATTCTAATTACTTTATTTTCGTTGGGATGTAATAAGGCCTTTTATCTCCAATTTGACTTTACATTTGGGTTTTATTATTATTTCAATTGCTTAATTATTAAACTTAAATAAATTTCTAAAGTTTAACATGATTTTCAAAATAACTATAACATGTGGACGTTTTCTTAAAACATGGGCTTTCATCATAACTGAACAAGTTGCAAGGATTTTGGGTTTCTAAATCTTAAACTTAAATATTTTAACTATGCAAATTTCACACTGAGCATAAATTTAACTAAACAAAGTCGTTTTGGAATTATCCCTTTGATGTGACATCACCAGATTTAGGCATAACGTCTGAGTTGGGTTTAGGGTGTTACATTCAGTGGTATCAGAGCCAGGTTGCAAATCTCAGACTATGAAATGGGTCTTAGATTTTGGGTTTTTAAAACAAGTAGATTAAAAAGTTTTTACAGGATTCTTGAAGTGTGGTTCACCGAACCCTCAACATCGAGCCAAGTAAGTTTTTCTGTTATTGCACTTGTTTAGATTACTGAAATGTATCGAGATATTGGGCTACTTTAAATAATAGGTTCTTAGAGACTAAAGGTCATAGGAACTTGAAACTGTAGAGTGTTCAATTAGAATTAAAGTGTGTTAGTGTTATTAAAATCAAAGTGCACAGGGAAAGCATAGTGGTGTGACTTGAGCGGTGCGATTAATAATTAGTTGGAAATTTTGAGGGTGAAATTTCTTTAAGGGGGTAGAATTGTAACTCCCAAAATTTGGGCCTAGAAGATTTGGGCCTATTGGGCTTTGGGCTTTGGGTCTTAGAAAAATTTTTAGTGAGCGAGAAAATGACAATTGGCATGTGGGCTTTGAAGGTTAATGAATTTGGAGTGTCTAGGGGTGTTAGAGATGTTCTGGGATGAAATAAAGGTATAGGAAAAATTTTGGTTTTAGTCCCAAGGGAATTAGGACTTCAATTAGTAGGCCTTTTAAATAAATGATGAAGAGAAGTGACACAAAGGAGCTTGTGGTGTAGTGGAAAAGTGGAGCCACTTAGGGAGCAGGGAGGTGGCGTCATTACCAGGCAATGTAGTCCAAGGTTCGAGTAGTGGCATGGTATTTTATTGTGGTATTTCTTTTGCTATCAGGACAACTAGAGTTGGTGTTGCAGTGAAAGTCTGATGGATGAGAGTTTAGAAATGGTCATGGAGAGATTGTAGGAGCTTATCTTGGAGGAAATTTAGGATGAGATTGGGGAGTTATCAGGGAGAAAAGTTAGGAGCTGAAAAGTGTGAAAAGTGGTGAATTTAGAGGTTTTATTTTTTGCACATGGAAGGAAGGTAGTGGTGCTGGATTAGACTCTAGAAGGGAGTGTTTAGGAGAGAAATTTAAGGTAAAGATAAGAGAGAAAAAATAGGGGATTGAGGTGTGGATGTGTTGGTACCAAATAGACTCTAGGGGGAAGGTAATCTCGGCTTTTGGCTATAAAAGAGGGTACCAAATTCTATTGAAAGGTTCATAGGGTAATGTCGAAATGTTGTTTTCCCTCTAGCCGAATTTCTCACTTTTGAGTTACATAAACACCCTTTTCTCTCTAAATGCATGGAAGCGAATCCTTCTTACATTCTCTTCTTAAATTCCTTTTCTTGCTCATCTTTGGTTCTAGCCGATCACTTTTTCTTTTCTTCTCCCTATTGGTGCAGAATAGTCTCTTTCACCATACTAGTCTCAAAAGCTGAATACTTCTTGGGCGATTGCTCATTGGGTAAGTACTTAGTCAATTTTCCTTTAGTATGTTCGGTAAAAGTTGGAGGGCTATCTAAATTTTCCTGTCATTAACCCTGTAATAAGAAGGATAGGGTTCAAAGATCGCGAGCATGGTAAGGATCACAAGCAAGTGGTAAGTGTACTCATCTCAATTATGGTTTAAGTAAGTGGCCGAATACAAGTATGATCTATAGGGGTGACTTGTATAGAATACAAGTCACTCGGTTTTGATAGTATATGTGTGGGTGCAAATATAGGGGATATTCGTGAATATTAGCTAAGGAAGGGCTATTAGAACTAGTGGCACACGGTAAGGTTATGGTAAGGCTTCGATTTTTGGGTAAATATTGTGTTAAGGGTGTGATTAATTTGAGATTGGTATTGGTTGTAGGTTCAAGGTTGGGGATAGTGTAGCACGTCGCATTAACCAGGTGTGTACATACACTACACACACACGACAAGTCAGCACTAAATGGGCCTGCCGAGTTCGTGGGCCCAAGTCGATAAGAGTTGATATGTGAATGATGGATTGATATGGATGTTGTATGATTTGGTCTTGAAATTGTTGGAATGCTAGCACCCCCATGGCGCAGTGAAATAAAATTAATCCTGGCGATCGAAACCATGAATCCATGTGTGAGGAACGAGTTGGGGTGAAATAAAGGTTTCAAAATTATCGAAATTTCAATCTGAGTAGACAGTGAAGCCTCGGCAACAAGAGTTCTGATATACTGTCGAACCAAGCCACAACCTTTACGATGTCGGCCTCTACGTAATCCACCGGTTTGACTATGAACAGTAGAAATCTCCAAAAATTGTTTTCAGAGAGTTTTTATTTGCTTAACGGCTACTAGACTTTTCTAAGCAAAATCTTAGGGTTTCTCTTCCCTTATTACCTTTTATAATCGGTATTTCATTTATGAATTATAAAAGTAAATAAATATAATAATGTTTTAACCAAAATTATAATTACATTAATTATACCCAAAAGTTATAATTACATTAATTATAACATGGATTTCGATAAACTATATTTATTTAAATTTATATACTGAACCAAATTCATATATTAATTCTTATTATGTGTACAACATCCTTGTACATATAATATATCCAATATTTGATTGCCCAATTAAATTAATTCTTTAATTAATTTAATTCATGTGACAATCAAACACAATACCAACTATGTTTCATTCCGTTCATTTCAACCATAGGTGTGACCACAGAGGTTCTTGTAACGTTAGTAGTAATACTAGAATGATTCTAATGTCACAAACAATGAGTGGCATCTAGCAATGCATCATTGCTACCTAAGTTACAAGAAGTCACGATTTGACATAACTTTTGTGATTAACTTTTCATGCATTAAACCTTAAGTCCTTTATCCCTAGAATAGATACAAGTCATGGAATAGTCACACTTGTATAGTTCATCCCATGTTTCTTGATATCTTGAGTAGACTATGATATACAAATTAGTATGACATCTCATGTCAACTTATTTGAGCATGGCCATGCATTTCTAGTCTCACTCAATCAAGTGGCCTAAGATATTACTCCCATTATATGGGAGGACTTATCCTATATTGATCAACAATATCCTCTACATAGATTGTGGTATATCCAATATCGCCTTTATAGAACAACTAGATTACGATTGTACGTTTGATCGTATCAAAATATACGACTCACGATGTTGGGATAATGATTATCTCAAGTCTATGGATCATATACATATTAATCACTATGAGTAATGTTGTGACAATTACATAATAATCCAAGAAACATACTCATAGCGGGTCACCCAATATGTTGTTCTCTAACACACATATTCATGCATTGATTTTGACACTCCATATCAATGACAACTCTTTATCATCAATCAACTACATGTTAGTCTTAATGCATTATTGTTGTCCTAGTCAACAATAATACTTGACTAAGGATATTTTAAGAATAATCATATTATTCTCAGGACATTATTATAAAACAGTTTATTTGTACACACAGAAGGAAAAACTAAAATAATAATGACAACACTTTATATTAATAAACATGGTAAATCAAGTATGTTCTTACAACCATCTCATGATTGATCTTTGGGCATACTCTAAAGAAATGGGCTTAATAGGCTATATGTTCATGAAATGGGCTTAGTGGGCTTTGTAAACATGGAATGGGCTTAATAGGCTATATGTATGGACATGAAATGGGCTTAATGGGCCTTATGGGATTTTAGAAATGTATGCTAGGGTTTTAATGGCCTCTAGGCCTAGTTTTGATGAATTCTTAAATAGCATAAAACTTAATTTAATAATCAAACATATCTGTGGACAAGTCGCTAGGTTAGAGTGTGGCAATGGACATATGCACATCTAGGATTGGATTTCAGGAGAGTTTGGTACTTAAGCGGTCCTAGTGACCGAACTCCTCTTCTCTAGTATCCTACCTAGTGCATAGTGTCTGTTCACTTTAGCTACGAGGACTTGTCGATGGACCAAAGTTCTTAACTAAAACCCAAGTGAACAAATTATGAGAATACCCCTGTAGGGTAAAATTATGAGAATGCCCCTGTAAGGTAGAATTACAAAAATACCCCTGGGTAGTAAAATGACTAAAATTCCCCTAAGTGCTTAATGTGTGAAAATGTGTATGTTGCATTCATGAGATATATGCTGGACTAAGTGGGTTTGATGATACGGAGGAAGATATGTGAGGATCGCATAGTCGCTTGACGACCGTGGATCCACTAGTGGCTTTAAGCCCATTATATGTTTAGTAGCCTTGCTGCAACATTGAGTAGTGCCACTGTTGGTGCTACCTTTGGAATGTAGGGATGGGGGTTGATATTTATATCCCCACAGGAATGTAGGGTTGGAAGGGAAATGGAGTACAGGGTTGGATTTGGGATGGGTGCATTACATTCATATGATAATAAAGTGATATGAGGTCATTTTGGGCTAAGGCCCAAGACCACCGATTTTGATAGTGCATAGGCCAATGTGATAATCACATGTTGGTTGGATTACCAAGGGTCGTACACACTAAGTTTCAAAACTCACACCCTTTTATTTAATGCTTCAGGTAACTTTCAGTAAACAGCTCGATGTGGAAGAAGACTCAGAGGTGGCCACACTACAAGCTACTTAGAAGTTTTTAATTAGTTTCGAATGACTTTATTCTAATTACTTTATTTTTATTGGGATGTAATAAGGCCTTGTATCTCCAATTTGACTTTACATTTGGGTTTTATTATTGTTTCAACTGCTTAATTATTAAACTTAAATAAATTTATAATGTTTAACATGGTTTTCGAAATAACTATAACATATGGACGTTTTCTTAAAACATGGGCTTTTATCATAACTCAACAAGTTGCAAGGATTTTGGGTTTTTAAATCTTAAACTTAAGTTTTTAACTATGCAAATTTCCCACTGAGCATAAATTTAATTAAACAAACTCATTTTGGAATTATCCCTTTGATGTGACATCACCGATTCGACCATAATGTCTGGGCCAAGTTTGAGGGTGTTACAGATCGGGTAGAAAAATCTCTCGACTTCTTGGATGAGGACTAGAATGACTTACTCAATTGTCTCTTTCTTGAGTCAAGAGACTCCATCTCAACTTTTATTTTCTCTTTCACTAATTCCTTTGCCTTACATGCTCGATCCACTAACACAACAAATTCCTTAAACTTGAGGATGCCAACAAACAATTTGATATCTTCCTTTAGTCTGTCCTCAAACCTCTTACACATGATGGCTTCAGAGGACACAGACTCCCAAGCATACTTGCTGAGTGTAACACCCCTAACAATCAGAACATTTCATATCCATTTCACGACACCAAGTCAATTATCATTCAATCATTTTCAAACATAATCATATAGTCCCTTAGTAAGGTCATAGAGACCTTAAACATGCTTTAGAATATGGTCGGGACTAAACTGAACACTTACAAAAATTTCTAAAATTCAAACATTTTTCTAAGTTACAGAGGTCACACGCCCGTGTGGGTAGGCTGCGTGCCTCACATGGCCTCGAACAAGCACATCATCAATCTCAACCATATGCTCAAGTATCTATTCACTCAACTTTTAAAACTATCATCAACCACATAGGTTCAAATGTACCTTGATCAACACATAGTTACTCACCATTCATGCTACTCAATTGCTCTATATTACACCTCGTCCAACTTTTACTATTCTTTTGATTATTTCGCACACTTAGTGGTAGTTTCATAATTGAAACATAATCATCATTGCACACTTAGTGCCAATATGTTAAACCAAACTATATCCGTGTCACACACACAATGCCAAATCAATAAGTCAAGCTTCTATCTTTTCGCACACACAATGCTAATCATCTCTGTCTCATTTCTAATTTCGCACACTTAGTGCCATCTAATTCAATTCTGTACATAGCATTTCTAATATCATAATTATATATATTCATTCAATTCACATCACATAGATATAATTTAACAACCAGTATTATATCCGAACTTACCTCGAACGTCGCAGTAACAAGACGGTTGATTAATCAAACACTTTGTCTTTGCCTCGATCTCGATCTGAATCTCTCCTTTCTTGGCCTATACATTTACAAATTTAACTCATTCAATCACCAATTCATTAAATTTAGTTCAAATACACATATTTAGGGCATTTTACAAAATAGCCCTCATAATTTCACATTTTGACACTTTAGTCCCTAATTCACAAAATCACAAAATACACAAAATTTCACTTCACCCATGCCTAGCCAAATTCTCTTTATGATCATACAAGTCCACACATTTCATTTATTTCCATTTTAGTCCTTCCATTTCTCATTTTCACAATTAAGCCCAAATTACTCAATTTCACTAAAAATTCCAAGATAAAATATGTTTATCATTCACATGTCTTTCATATTTCCTCATCAACTATCACAAAGCCCAAGCATTCATCAATGACATATCCCAAAATCACCATCAATTTCTAAAATTTAAACATGAGCTTGATAGTACACTAAGCAACGATCACAAAAACGTAGAAATTATCAAAATCGAAACAAAACACATAACCGATTGAGCTATGAATGTGCCAAAATTAAAGAAGCTTCAAACCCTTATTTTATTTTTCAAATTCGGGGGAAGATGAACACTATAATCACCAATTTCATGTTTGTTTAATTAATATTAACTTATTTGGCATTTTACCATTTTACCCTTAATGTATTTCATTTAAAACTCCACTTTCCTAACCCATTTTTCTCCATCCAAGCCATTAATGGTCCATTTACAACATAAGGACCTCCCATTTAAAAATTCATACCAAATTAGCACTTTAACAATCAGCACACATCTTTTACATTTTATGCAATTAAGTCCTTTTTGCTAATTAAGCACACAATAGATAAAATTTTCAAACAAAAATTTCACACATGCTCAATCACATTGTATAAACATAAAAAATAATATTAAAATATTTTTTGACCTCAAATTTTGTGGTCTCGAAACCACTGTTCTGACTAGGGTTTAAATTGGGCTATTACACTGAGCCTCACAAACTCGCGCTCGTATTCAGTCATTGTCATCTTACCTTGTTTCAATTCAAGGAATTCCTTTCTCTTCTGATCAATGAATCTTTGGCTTATGTATATCTTCCAAAATTCTTCTTAGAAAAACTCCCATGTAATTCTTTCCCTTGGTACAACCGACACAAGGGTATTCTACCATTGATAAGTGGAATCTCTCAGAAGAGAAACCACACACTTCATGCACTCTTCAGGTGTGCAGGATTATTCATCAAATACCCTAATGGTATTTTCAAGCAGAAATTTGGCCCTTTCCAGATCATCATCTTTACTAGCCCGAAATTCCTCAGCTCCTTATTTTCGAATTCTATTAACCGGAGGCTTTTCTATTCTTACTACTTCTACCACTTGGGGAGCTACATGGGTAGGTTGAGGAATGGCCAGGGGTGGAGGAGGTTGAGCATTAGGATTTGCTCGAATGTACTCATGTACCAATTGCTCATCATGCGGAGAAAGGCTTCTCGGGCCTCTTCTCTCTGATCCAAAGTCTCGAGTCTACTCTCTACTGGCGCGATCCCTTGCACGAAAGCTGATGCATTACTTGCAGCATTATCGACTGTAGCTCGATAAGGATCAGGATCCATTAACTATATAAAAACACAATTCAAATTATCAGGAGTCGTCACATTATCATTACACAAGTACTCTTACGCATGGCATGTATAGCTAGACTCATATTTACGCTACATTAGTCTAAGAATCGACTAAACATAGCTCTGATACCACTAAATGTAACACCCCTTACTTGTGACGGACGTCGGGACTGGATACGAGGCATTACCATGCTTAACCTTGCTTGAACATGTAATATCGGGCTATAAATTTTGTTCCAACTTAAAACTTTTCTTTCTTATTGAATACATACATATCATGCGCCTACAAGGGCTTAAAAATGCATTCAGAAGGTTTCGAAGTTCAACAAAAAAAATTTACACTCTTTGAAAATTTTTGCCTTGACATGTGACACAAGTGTGACATTCAACATATGGTCTCACGCCCATGTCCCTAGCCCAAAATTTATTTTACTGAGGGTTTTCCACATGGGACTCACGCAGTGTCAATAGCCCATGAAAGACTAGAAACACCCTTGTCCTCACTCGTGTGTGAAAACTAGGGGTATTCTTTTTATAACGTTAGTAACCCCTTAAGAAGCACACGGCCTAGGCACACACCCATGTGCTAGCCCGTGTGACAATTCAAATTCTAGCAATTAAAATGTAGGTGACACACGACCTATTAACATACCCATGGGGCTGACCGTGTGTCACACACGACCTAGATACACGCTTGTGTCTCTACCCGTGTGGACACTTAGAGGCTATTTTTCAAGCCTTTTTGCCACCCTAAAACACAAACTCATTCATTTCATCACAAGTAGCACATATCATAACAAAATTTAACTACTAAGAATCATTAAATTATCATTCATTCCACCTGTATTTTACTCAATTAGTTGCATAAACATTCATTTCATTAAACTCATCAACTTTGTAACATAAACTTAACAATATTGGCCAATTCACCATGGCCATTTATAAAATGAAAGTAAAACATTAATAGCCAACCCTTTGGCCTTCAAATATGGCATGATGCAAAATGATCAAGTTCCTATACATGCCATACTCAAAATGAATTAACTTTACTATACCAAAAGAACAGCTGATAGTGTGATCTGAGCTCCGACGTTCAACAATCCCAGAGCTAACATGGCGAAACTACAAGGAAAATGGAAAAGAGAGGGGTAAATATAATGCTTAGTAAGTTTGCATGAAATTCTAAAAAAACATAAGTGCTTTCATTAAATTCATCCATCTATTGGAACAATAGCAACATAAGTCTCAAATGCTTAAACATACTCATCCATACTTACTCATATTTATTCTTGCCCATCTCATGTTACATTATGGGTTTATAACTTGTATTTTCTCATGGTACTTGTATCACTTATCACATAACTTAGCACATATACTAACATGAGCATAAACTCAAATCTTCATCATTCTTAATCATAAAAGAAGCTCAAAGTCATCCATAAATAGTTTTGGTTCTATGCCATTTTACATACTTAGCTCTTTTGCCCATGAACTAATCAGATTATCGTAGGATATTCAAACTCATCATGCATAAATTTTGATGCCAACACCATATCCCAGATATAGTCTTACATGGGATCACCCCTTAATGCTGATGCCATATCCCAGATATGGTCTTACACAGGATCTTTTAGCTCGATGTCGATGCCATGTCCTAGACATGGTCTTATACGAGATCATACATAGATGTCGATGCCATGTCCCAGACATGGTCTTATATGAAATCATCCTTTGGTGCCGAGGCCATATCCCTGACATGGTCTTGCACGGGACCTTCTTTATTCAATGCTATGACATGAGTATCCTTATCATTTCGAATCTTTATCTGGGATTTCACTTAGCTTATTTCACCACTTTTTCATCGAGGCTATGTCACTCGATTTATTGTCTTAATATTAAGTAGTTTCAAATATCAAAACATTATGAAACTTTAAATTCATACAAACTTACATCAATTCTCAAAATGTGTATCGATTCTCGATTTAGTCCTCGATTTTTTTCTTGTCTTAGTTTTGATCTGGGCTTTGTGTTTCTTGATCTATAATCATAATTTCACTTGTTAAATACATGCATTGACTAAATCGACTCATAATTCATATTTTGGCCAAATTACAATTTTGCCCCTAAACTTTTACATAATTACACTTTTGCCTCTATGCTCGTAAAATAATTTTTATTCAACTTTCTTACATTTCAAGCCTAGTAAAATCATATTCTCAACTATAACAACATCCAATTTTCACTATTTTCCTCCTGTATAACCATTTCTACAACTTTTACAATTTAGTCCTTTTATGCATTTTTCATGAAAATCACTTATAAAAAGATGTTTATCATACATCAAACTTTTATATTCTTCCATAAAACATCAAAATACATGCATATCATACATGGGTAAATTTTTGAGCATAAACCCTAGCTCAAAATATAGCTAGAAATAACTAAGCCGAGCTACGAGGGTCTCAAAAATACGAAGAACATTAAAAATGAGGCTAAGATGCACTTACTATCAAGCTTGAAAGTTGAATAAACCCTAGCTATGGAGTCCTTGAAATTTTTGACTATGGAGGATGAAGATGGACATGATTTTTGCTTTTTTTCCCCTTTTAATTCTTTTATTAACCAAATTACTAAAATGCCCTTAATGATCCTTTCTTGATATTTTTCCTTTCCATGTCCATTTTTGTCCATCATCAAATATATTGGTCTAATTTCTAAATAAGGACCTCTAGTAAATTTTATAATTCTATTTCATACTTGAATCTTCTAAAATATCATATTTTCTACTCTTTGCAATTTAGTTCTAATGGACAATTTAATCACTAATTAATAAAATTTCTTCATGAAAATTTTCACACAATCATTCAAACACCTCATCAGCCTCATAATAATCATAAAACTCATATTTCTACTTTGAATTTGTGGTCTCGTAACCGCTATTTTGACTAGGCTATAAATCGACCTGTTACAATACTAAACTGATATAGGTCTCTATATTGGAACATGGGTTGATCGATGTCACAACATAGGGAGTAGAATAGAGAAATCTCAAGACTGCCTTCAATTCGCAACACATCCTGAAGGTGTTGTGACATACCCCTAAAGATACCATAAGAGGTGTAACAGCCCAGTTTAGACCCTAGTCAAAATAGTGGTTTTGAGACCACAAATTTGAGGTTAAAATATTATTTTAATGTTATATTTGGTGTTGATTCTGTGTGACATAGTCCGTGTGAAAATTCTATGTGATAATTTGATCAATTGTGTGTCGAATTAAGAGAAAGGACTTAATTGCATAAAATGTAAAAGCTGTGTGCTAATTGTTAAGTGTTTAATTATTGTTGTCTTTATAATGGAGGCCTTATGAAGTAATTATTCCATTATTTAGATAATGGATAGTTGATGGACAATCATGCCCAAATTTTAATTGTTTATCAATAAGGTTTTATTAAGGGCAAAATAGGAAATGAATTATTAATATGCTAATAATAAAACAAGTGAAAAAGCTAGTGGATGTGTTCATCTATTCTAGCTGAAAATACCAAAGAAAAAGAAGAAACAAATTAAGTTAGGGTATTCGGTCATTGTGAGCTTAATTAAGGTATGCTTTGACTTTGGTTTTTGATGATTTTTATGTTTTTGAGATTGTTGATTAGTTTACTATCAAGCCCATATTGTAATTTGAAGAATTGATGATGTTTATGAGATGTACCATTGATGAAATGGTGTGTTTTGTGTTGAGTATAAATGTTAAATGGAAGATATGTGTTCAATGAACATGTTTTATTCTTGGATTTTTGGTAAATTTTGCTAATTAAGGCTAAATTGTGAAAATGATAAATTAAAGGACTAAAATGTGAAATGGTAATGAAATGTTCTGAATGTTTGGTAATGCCTCTTAACCCTATTCCGGCGATGGTCTTGGGTTAGGGGTGTTACATTTTATTGGTATCAAAGCTACGGTTTAGTTAATTCTCGGACTAATATAGTGCGTGTGAGTATAGCTATACATGCCATATATGAAATTGCGATATCATGATGAATTCTGACAGTTGAAAATATGTTTTCATATAGTAATGGATTCCGATCGAGCAGTTACTGATGACATAGAGAGTAATGCACCTGCTCCCGCTCAAGGGATAGCGCCGGCAACATCTCGGCCGAATGAAAGTAGTGAGGAAGGAAAGGCTAAGCAAGCCTTCTTTCGAATGATGAGCGAGTGGTTTACAGAGTTTGTTCGAATGAATTCGACTGCTCCACAACCTCCACCCCCACAAGTACCTATTGTGCAACAAGTTATAGATCCGATCAGATTGAATAAGCCTCCTGTGAACAAGATTCGAAAGTACGGGGCTGAAGAGTTTAGGGCCACATCCGACGATGATACTAAGCGAGCCAAGTTTTGGCTTGAGAATACAATCAGAATATTTGATGAGATGTCATTAACACCGATGAATGTATAAAATGTGTTATTTCGTTGTTGAGGGATACTGCGTATAACTGGTGGAAAACATTGATATCTGTGGTTCCGAGAGAGAGAATCACTTGGGATTTCTTTCAAGCCGAATTCAAAAATAAATATATCAGTCAATGCATCATTGATCAGAAACATAAAGAGTTTTTAGAGCTAAAATAGGGTCATTTGTCTGTTACTGAATACGAATAGGAATTTGTAAGATTGAGTCAATAAACAAGAGAATGTGTTTCGACCGAAGCTACTAGGTGCAAATGCTTCATAGAAGATTTGAATGAGGACATTAAGTTGTTGGTTGGGATACTTGAAAGGAATTTGTTGTACTAGTTGAAAAAGCATGCAAAGCCGATGAGCTCAGTAAAGAAAAGAAGAAAGCTGATTCTGAAGCTAGTGATGAAAGAAAAAGAACTATGAATAAGTTTTCTCAACCTTCTGCAAAAAGATTTAGAGATGCAAGCAATCGTTCAAATGCTTCGTTTGGATATTCATGTAGAGATCGTTCAAGAAAAAGTGCTAGTCCATGAACTCAAGCTCTGATTGAATCAAGTGTTGGCAGTATTAAAAGTAGCAAGCCTGAGTGTAGACAATGAAGGAGACGACATATGGGAGAATGTTGGGACAAGTACAATAATCAAACTTGTTATAAGTGTCGATCATGAGATCACTTCATTAGAGATTGTCCAAAGTTACCTGAGGAAGAAAATTTTCCAAATGAAAGATCGAGTAACGTGACGGCTAGGGGTAGACCACCCAGAAACACCAGAAATGTTAGTGAAAGTCAGAGTGGGACAAATGACATAGCTGTGAGGTCAGAGGGGAGAGCACCTCCCCGAGCCTATGTTATACGTGCATGAGAGGAAGCATCATCTCCAAATGTCATCACTTGTACTTTCACTTTGTTTGATACTGATCTGATTACATTGGTAGATCTAAGATCAACTCATTCCTATGTATATGTGAATTTAGTGTTGAATAAGACTCTACCTGTTGAGTCTACTGAATTTGTGGTTAGAGTGTCGAACCCCTTAGGCAAGTGTGTCTTGGTGGATAAGGTATACAAGAATTTCCCATTAATGTTTCGTGATATATGTTTTCGGCAAATTTGATGTTACTACGATTCGATGAGTTTGACATAATTTTGGGTATGGATTGGCTTACTCTACATAATGCCATCGTGACTTGTAAAAGAAAGAGTATTGAGTTGAAAAGTCAGGATGGTGAGATAGTTTAAATTGAATATAATGGTATGAAAGGATTATCAGCTGTCGTATCTGCAATGAAAGATATGAACTATGTGAGAAAAGGTTGTGAAGCCTATTTGGCGTACGTTATTGATACAAAAGTGTCGAAAAAGAAAGTTGAATCTGTGCCTGTGTTATGTGAGTTTCCAGATGTGTTTCCTGAAGAGTTACCGGGATTACCTCCGATTCGGGAAGTCGAATTTGGTATTGAATTAGTGCGGGGACCACTCCCATTTTGATAGCTCCGTATAGAATGGAACCAACCGAATTGAAAGAGTTGAAATCTCAGTTGCAAGAGTTGACTGACAGAGGATTTGCACGACCAAGTTTCTCACCCTGGGGTGCTCCTGTGTTGTTTGTGAAAAAGAAAGATGGCACTATGAGGATGTGTATTGGTTATCAACAATTGAATAAAGTGAGGATAAAGAACAAATATCTATTGCCTCGTATTGATGATTTGCTTGATCAGCTGAGAGGAGCTACAGTATTTTCTAAGATAGACTTGAGATCAGGCTACTATGAGTTAAGAGTTAAAGAATCCGATGTGCCAAAAATTGCTTTCAGAACGAGGTATGGACATTATGAATTCTTAGTGATGCCTTTTGACTAACAAATGCTCCTGCAATGTTTATGGATTTGATGAATCGAATATTTAGACCGTAATTGGATCACTTTGTAGTGGTGTTCATTGATGATATTTTAATCTATTCGTGTGATGAGACGCAACATGCCGAGCATTAGAGAACTGTACTGCAAACCTTGTAACAGTCGATTTAGACCCTAGTAAAAAAATGGTTTGAGACCACAAATTTGAGGTCAAAATGTTAATTTAATATTATTTTCTATGTGAATAGTATGTGACATAGCCTACGTGAAAATTTTGTGTGATGATTTGATCATTTTAGGGTCGAATTAAGAGAAAAGACCTAATCGCGTAAAGAGTAAAAGTTATGTGCTGATTTATAAGTACTTAAGTATTGATGTCTTCATTATAGGATGGCCTTAAGAAGCAATTAAGCCATTATTAAAGATGGTGGATGACTAAATGAAAAATTAGCCTTGATTTATAATTATTTTATATGTTTAATAGAAGGGTAAAATGGTAAACTATGTGTTGATGTTATTATAATAAAACATAAAGGAATTAAATGGCCATTTTATCATCTTCTTTGGCTGAAAGTTGAAGAAAAAGAAAGAAAGAAAGCTTTGTGAAATTCAACTAGGGATTAGCTTGGTTGAGGAATATTTTTGACTCGGTTTTTGATAATTTCTATGTTTTTGTGATCGTTGCTTCGTGCTTTAACTAACCCATGTAGCAATTTTATGAATTGGCAATGTTTTTGAAATGTGCCATTGATAAACATGTGAGTTATTGAATGTTTGATGGTAGAAAATGAAAGTTTAGTGTGGGATTAACATAGTTCGTATTTGAGATTTTAATGAAATTGAGTATTTAGGGCTAAATTATGAAAAGTGTAAATTAAGGACTAAAATGTGAAATAAATGAAATGTGTGGGATTGTATGAGTATAGGGACATTTCGTCTAAGCTTGTACTAGGTGAAATTGTGTAAATTGATGATTTTGTGAATTAAGGACTAAACTATCGAAATGTGATAATATGAGGGTTATACTGTAGAAATGCCCAAAATATGTGTGTTTGGATTAAAATGAATGAATTGAAGATTGAATGGATTGAATTTGAATGTGTATAGACCAAGAGAGGAGAGGTTCGAATCAAGATCGAGGCAAAGATAAAGTGCTCGATTAATCGACCGTATCGATAGTTCGACGTCCGAGGTAAGTTCGGACATAATATGTATATTTTGTTGTGTTTAACATTATGAAATGAATGGTATGATATTGTTAAATGTGGATGCTATGTGATAGATTGAGTTAAACGGCACTAAGTGTGCGAATTCAGAAATGTGATCAAGATAAATAGCACTGTATGTGTGCGAGTAATATAAGCTTCGGCTATGTGGTTGGCACTATGTGTGTGATACTGATTCAAGATTGATTTGATATGATGCACTAATTGTGCGATGTTAATTAAGCTTCGATTAACTATTTAGGCACTAAGTGTGCGAATAAACTGAAGAAGGGACGAATGTTGATTTATGTAATTCATGAATATTAAGTAGCTTAAATATTTGACAACTAAGTGTTGGCTAAGGTATGTTCGAAACCTATGTGGTTGATGAAATTTCGGATGATTTTTTGTGAAAGGTTTATTGAATTTACTAGTTTTGGATGATATGAGATATTAGATTGTGAATTAATCTACGTGATGACATGTGTTGATTTAATGTACTTTGTTACGAACTTACTAAGCTTTGAGAAGCTTACTATGTGAATTGTTTCTCTACCTTATAGTGTCAGTAAAGCTAGCACGGATCAGGGATCGTCAGCTTCTAAATCACACTATCGGTATTCTATTTTGGTACTTTTGAAAGGATGTATATAGTTCAAATATGGCATATATAGGCTAGTTATGTGTATATTTTTATGAAATGAACTTAGCCAAATGTTTTGGCAAGTTTTGAGATGATGAATGCTTGGATGAATAAGTTATGTGATTACATATTTTTGTATGGTATGATGCATATGAAATGGTTAAGTTTTGGATAAGCAAATGAATGGTTAATGCTTGTGATGATGTGAGTTTGAGTCTTTGAAATTATCATGGTGGGAATTGGTATTGAATGCATGGGTTGAATGACTATTTTTTGTATGTTTTTGGTGGTGATATGTGCATAAGATGTTTTGGTTAATATCGCTTGTAGGTTTGACCCTTATGGGTGGCATTTTGGCCTTGTAAATGGCATATAATGTCACACGGTTGTGGCATACGGGTGTGCCTATAGACCGTGGGTGAATTGGTATAATGTAGCTTGGTAGCACACGGCCTCAACACGGGCGTGCTTCGTGGCAGAGTGAGAAATGGCAGTATATGATCTAGTAGTACATAGCCTTAGCACACGGGCGTGCTTGGTGGCCGTGTTAATTTTGGTAGTATATGACCACGGGGAGGACACACGGTGTGTCAAGTAGCTGTGGGTGAGGCACGGCCTACCTCACGAGTGTGTATTCCACTGTATTTTGGTTAAGTTGTTATGTTTCCAAGAACTTCTGTATGTGTTTTGAATTAGTCCCGACCCCTCTTTAGCATGTGATAAAGGTCTCCTAGACCTTGATAAGGGACAACATGTTTGTATATGAGAGTGATTGAAGATGATTGACTATGTGTTGTAAACTTAGATGTAAATGTTCTGAATCATCGGTAATACCTCCTACCTTTTTCTGGCGATAATTTTGGGTTAGGGGTGTTACATTTTATTGGTATCAGAGCTACGATTTAGTCGATTCTCAGACTAAAATAGCGTGTGTGAGTCTAGCTATACATGCCATATTATGAAATTGTGATAGTGTGATGAATTCTGACAATTGAAATGTGGGAGGAGAGGCTAAGCAAGCCTTCTTCCGTATGATGAGTGAATGGTTTTCAGAATTTGTTAGAATGAATCCGACTGCTCCACAACCTCCACCCCCACAAGTACCTATTGTGCCGTAAGTTGTAGATCCGAACAGAATGAATAAACCACCAGTAAACAAGATTCGTAAGTACGGGGCTGAATAGTTTAGGGCCACATCTGATGACGATGCTGAGAGAGCTGAGTTTTGGCTTGAGAATACAATCAGAATATTCGATGAGATGTCGTTAACTTTGGATGAGTGTATTAAGTATGCTATTTCGTTGTTGAGGGATTTGACTTATAATTGGTGGAAGACGTTGACATCTATAGTTCCGAGAGAGAGAATCACCTGGGATTTCTTTCAAGCTGAGTTCAGAAAGAAGTATATCAGTCAATGCTTCATTGATCAGAAACGTAAAGAGTTTCTAGAACTAAAACAGGGTCGTTTGTCTGTTACTGAATACAAGTGGGAATTCATACGATTGAGTCAATATGCTAGAGAATGTGTTTCTATTGAAGCTACTATGTGCAAACGATTCATAGAGGGATTGAATGAAGACATTAAGTTGTTGGTTGGGATATTGGATATAAATGAATTTGTTGTGTTAGTTGAAAGAGCATGCAAAGTTGAGGAGCTCAATAAAGAAAATAAGAAAGCCGATTCTGAGGCTCGTGATGAAAGAAAGAGATCGATAAATAAATTCTCTCAACCTTCAACAAAGAGATACAAAGATGGAAGCAATCGTTCAAATGCTTTATTTGGACATTCAAATAGAGATCGTTCGAGACAAAGTACCGGTTTACGAATTCAAGCTCTGAATGAATCAAGTGTTGGCAGTGTTAAGAGTAACAAGCCCAAGTGTAGACAATATGGAAGACGACATGGGGGAGAGTGTTGGGGCAAGTACAACAATAGCGTTTGTTATAAATGTGGATCCCGAGATCATTTTATTCGAGATTGCCCAAAGATGGTTGAAGAAGAAAATGTTCAGAATGAAAGACCGAGTAATATGACAGCTAAGGGTAGACCACCCCAAAACATCAAAAATATGAGCGAAAGTCAGCAAGGGACAATTGATACAGCTCCGAGATTAGAAGAAAGAGCACTTGTCTGAGCCTATGCTATACACGCACGAGAGGAAGCATCATCTCCAAACGTCATCACCGGTATTTTCACTTTATTTGATACTGATGTTATTGCGTTGATAGGTCTAAGATCAGCTCATTCCTATGTGTGTGTGAATCTAGTATCGAGTAAAACTCTACCTATTGAGACTACTAAAATTGTGGTTAGAGTGTCAAACCCCTTAGGCAAGTGTGTTTTGGTGGATAAAGTGTGCAAGAATTGCCCATTGATGTTTCGTGATTTATGTTTTTGGTTAATTTGATGTTGTTACCATTCGATAAGTTTGACATAATTTTGGGTATGGATTGGCTTACTTTGCATAATGCCATCGTGAATTGTAAGAAAAAGAGTATTGAATTGAAGAGTCAGAATGGTGAGATAGTCCAAATTGAGTCTAGTGATATGAAAGGATTACCAGCTGTTGTATCTGCAATGAAAGCTGTGAACTATGTGAGAAAGGGTTGCAAAGCTTATTTGACGTATGTAATTGATACAAAAGTGTCGAAAAAGAATGTTGAATCTATGCCTATGGTATGTGAGTTTCCAGATGTGTTTCTAGAAGAGTTACCAAGATTACCTCCAATTAGGGAAGTTGAATTTGGTATTGAGTTAGTGCCGGGAGCTACTCCTATTTTGATAGCTCCGTACAGAATGGTACCAACAGAACTGAAAGAGTTGAAATCTCAGTTGCAAGAATTGACTGACAGAGGGCTTTCACGACCTAGTTTTTCACCCTAGGAAGCTCTTATATTGTTTGTGAAAAAGAAAGATGGAACTATGAGAATGTGTATTGATTATTGACAATTGAACAAAGTGACGATAAAGAACAAATATCCGTTACCTTGGATCGATGATTTGTTTGATCAGCTGAGAGGAGCTACAGTATTTTCTAAGATAGATTTGAGATTGGCTACTATCAGTTGAGAGTTAAAGAATCGATGTACCAAAAACTACCTTTAGAACGAGGTACGGACACTACGAATTCTTAGTGATGCCTTTTGGACTAACCAATGCTCCTGCAGTGTTTATGGACATGATGAATCAAATTTTAGACCGTATTTGGATCGCTTCGTGGTAGTGTTCATTGATGATATTTTGATCTATTCGTGTGATGAGATGCAGCATGCCGAGCATTTGAAAATCATGCTACAAACTCTGCGTGAGAAACAGTTGTATGCAATGTTCAGTAAGTGTGAATTTTGGTTGATGAGGTCAAATTTCTGGGGCATATCGTATCAGCTGCTTAAAATTTCTTCTATTTTGGAGTGGAAACCTCTGAGAAATGTGTCTGAAGTCCGTAGTATTCTAGGACTTGTGGGATATTATAGAGTATTTGTGAAAGGCTTCTCGATGATTGCAACTCCATTGACAAAGTTGTTATAGAAGGATGTTAGATTCAAGTGGTCAGAAAAGTGTCAACAGAGTTTTGAACAGTTGAAAGAGTTGTTAACGGATGCACCAGTATTGATTCAACCCGAATCAGGCAAAGAATTCATAATTTACAGTGATGCATCATTGAATGGTTTGGGCTGTGTTCTGATGCATGAAGGGAAAGTTATTGCCTATGCTTAGAGACAATTAAAATCGCATGAAAAGAACTACCCAACACATGATCTTGAATTGGTTGCGATTGTGTTTGCATTGAAGATTTGGCGTCACTATCTGTTTGGAGAGAGGTGTCACATTTTTACTGATCATAAAAGTTTAAAGTATTTAATGACTCAGAGAGATTTGAATTTGCGACAGAGAAGATGGTTAGAATTATTGAAAGATTACGAACTTGTGATAGATTACCACCTGGGTAAAGCTAATGTTGTAATGGATGCCTTGAGTCGTAAATCATTATATGCTTTACGATCTTTGAGTAATCAAATAGATCTATGTGATGATAATGTAGTTGTAGCTAAACTGAAAGTAAAACTGTTGTTTTTACAGTGGATATGTGAGGATCAGAAGATTGATAATGAGTTGTTAGCAAGAAGAGTTCAATGTAATTCAAATGCTGAATCAGAATTTAGAGTTGATAGTAATGATTGTTTGAGATTCAAAGATCGAATTTGCATTCCAAGAAATTTAGAGTTGATTCAAACGATTTTGAATGAAGCTCACAATAGCCATTTGACTGTACATCCGAGAAGTACAAAAATGTACAATGATCTAAAACAGTACTATTGGTGGCATGGTATGAAAAGAGACATTTCTGACTATGTGTCGAAGTGTTTAGTTTGTCAGCAAGTTAAGGCTAAACATCAAGTTCCGTCCGGTTTATTACAACCAATTATGATTCCTGAGTGGAAATGGGAGAGAATCACGTTGGACTTTGTGTCAGGTTTGCCCTTATCTCTGAACAAGAAAGATACGATCTGGGTGATAATGGGCAGATTGATGAAATCAGCTCATTTTGTTCTAGTGAGAATCAATTATTCTTTAGATAAATTAGCTGAACTGTATATCGATAAGATTGTAAGGTTGCACGGTGTACCGTTATCTATAGTGTCTGATAGAGATCCAAGATTTACCTCGTGATTTTGAAAGAAATTACAAGATTCCACAAAATTGCATTTCAGTACTGCGTTTCATCAGTAAACAAATGGTCAATCCGAGTGAATCATTCAGATCCTCGAAGACATGTTGAGATGTTGTATACTCGAATTTGAAAGCACGTGGGAAAAGCATTTATCATTGATAGAATTTGCATATAACAATATTTGTCAATCAAGTATCAAAATGGCACCATATGAGGCTCTTTATGGTCGAAAGTGTCGAACTCCATTGTATTGGACTGAGCTGAGTGAGAACAAGATTCACGGGGTTGATATTATAAAAGAGACTGAGCAGAAAGTGAATGTAATTGGTGACAGTTTGAAAGCAGCCTCAGATCATCAGAAATCCTATGCAGATTTGAAACAAAATGATTTTGAATTTGAGATTGGTGATAGAGTGTTTTTGAAAGTATCTCCGTGGAAGAAAATACTTCATTTTGGCCGGAAGGGCAAGCTGAGTCCGAGGTTCATTGGACCTTATGAGATTATCGAAGGAGTTGGGCCAGTTGCTTATATATTGAAATTGCCATCTGAGTTAGAAAAGATTTATAACGTATTTCATGTGTCAATGCTTCGACGATACGGATCAGACTCGTCTCATGTGATTGCCCCTACTGAAGTTGAGATTCAGTTAGACTTGTCATATAGTGAAGAACCAATCCGAATTATGGCACGAGAGACCAAAGAGTTGACAAATAAGAAAATTTCTTTAGTGAAAGTATTGTGGCACAAACACGAAATTTAAGAGGTTACGTGGGAGCCTGAAAACGTTATGAGAGAGCAACATCAACAACTATTCACTAGTAAGATTTTTGGGACGAAAATCCCTAAGGGGGAGAGTTGTAATAGCCCAGTTTAGACCCTAGTCAGAACAGTGGTTAGAGACCACAAATCTGAGGTCAAAATATTAATTTAATATTATTTTTTGTGTGAATAGTATGTGACATAGTCTGCGTGAAAATTCTGTGTGATGATTTGATCGTTTTAGGGTCAAATTAAGAGAAATGACCTAATCGCATAAAGAGTAAAAGCTATGTGCTGATTTATAAGTACTTAAGTATTGATGTCTTCATTATAGGATGGCCTTAAGAGGCAATTAAGCCATTATTAAAGATGGTGGATGACTAAATGACAATTTAGCCTTGATTTATAATTGTTTTATATGTTTAATGGAAGGGCAAAATGATAAACTATGTGTTAATGTTATTATAATAAAACATAAAGGAATTAAATGGCCATTTTTATCATCTTCTTTGGCTAAAAGTTGAAGAAAAAGAAAGAAAGAAAGCTTTGTGAAATTTGGCTAGGGATTAGCTTAGTTGAGGTATGTTTTTGACTCGATTTTTGATAATTTCTACGTTTTTGTGATCGTTGCTTCATTTCTAGCTAACCCATGTAGCAATTTTATGAATTGATGATGTTTTTGAAATGTGCCATTGATAAACATGTGAGTTCTTGAATGTTTGATGGTAGAAAATAAAAGTTTGGTGTGGGATTAACATAGTTCGTATTTGAGTTTTTAATGAAATTGAGTATTTAGGGCTAAATTGTGAAAAGTGTAAATTGGGGGACTAAAATGTGAAATAAATGAAATGTGTGGGATTGTATAAGTATAGTGTTATTTCGGCTAAGCTTGTACTAGGTGAAATTGTGTAAATTGATGATTTTGTGAATTAAGGACTAAAGTGTCGAAATGTGATAATGTGAGGGCTATATTGCAAAAAATGCCCTAAATATGTGTGTTTGGATTAAAATGAATGAATTCATGATTGAATGGATTAAATTTGAATGTGTATAGACCAAGAGAGGAGAGGTTCGGATCGAGATCGAGGCAAAGATAAAGTGCTCGATTAATCGACCATATCGATAGTTCGACGTCCGAGGTAAGTTCAGACATAATACATATATTTAGTTGTGTTTAACATTATGAAATGAATGGTATGATATTGTTAAATGTGGATGCTATGTGATAGATTTAGTTAAACGACACTAAGTGTGCGAATTCAGAAATGTGATCGAGATAAATAGCACTGTGTGTGCGGAGTAATATAAGCTTCAGCTATGTGGTTGGCACTGTGTGTGCGATACTGATTCAAGATGGGTTTGATATGATGCACTAAGTGTGCGATGCTAATTAAGCTTCGGTTAACTATTTAGGCACTAAGTGTGCAAATAAACTGAAGAAGGGACGAATGTCGATCTATGTGATTCATGAATATTGAGTAGCTTAAATATTTAACAACTAAGTGTTGGCTAAAGTATGTTCAAAACCTATGTGGTTGATGAAATTTTGGATGATTTTGTGAAAGGTTTATTGAATTTACTAGTTTTGGATAATATGAGATATTAGATTGTGAATTAATCTACGTGATGACATGTTTTGATTTAATGTATTTTGTTACGAACTTACTAACCTTTGGGAAGCTTACTGTGTGAATTGTTTCTCTACCTTGCAGTGTCAGTAAAGCTAGCTCGGATCAGGGATCGTCAGCTTCTAAATCACACATGGCATTCTATTTTGGTACTTTTGAAAGGATGTATATAGTTCAAATATGGCATGTATAGGCTAGTTATGTGTATATGTTTATGAAATGAACTTAGCCATATGTTTTGGCAAGTTTGGAGATGATGAATGCTTGGATGAATAAGTTATGTGATTACATATTTTGGTATGGTATGATGCATATGAAATGGTTAAGTTTTGGATATACAAATGAATGGTTAATGCTTGTGATGATCTGAGTTTGAGTTTTTGAAATTGTCATGGTAGGAATTGGTATTGAATGCATGGGTTAAATGACTATTTTTGGTATGTTTTTGGTGGTAATATGTGCATAAGATGTTTTGGTTAATATGGCTTGTAGGTTTGAACCTTATGGGTGGCATTTTGGCCTTGTAAATGGCCTATAATGTCACATGGTTGTGGCGCATGGGCGTGCCTATAGACCGTAGGTGAATTAGCAGAATGTAGCTTGGTAGCACATGGCCTCAACACGAGCGTGCTTTGTGGCAGTGTGAGAAATGGCAGTGTATAATGTAGTAGTACACGGCCTTAACACAAGGGCATGCTTGGTGGCCGTGTTAATTTTGGTAGTATATGACCACAGGGAGGACACACGGGTGTGTCAAGTAGCCGTGGGCAAGGCACGGGCTACCCCACGGGCATGTATCCCATGTATTTTGGTTAAGTTGTTATGTTTCTGAGAACTTCTATATGTGTTTTGATTTAGTCCCGACCCCTCTTTAGCATGTGATAAAGGTCTCCTAGACCTTGATATGGGACAACATGTTTGTATATGAGAGTGATTGAAGATGATTGACTATGTGTTGTAAACTTAGATGTAAATGTTCTGAATCATCGGTAATACCTTTTAACCCTATTTCGGCGATAGTTTTAGGTTAGGGGTGTTACAAACCTTGCATGAGAAACAATTGTATGCAAAGTTTAGCAAATGCAAATTTTGGTTATGTGAGGTTGGTTTTCTCGGATATATTGTATCAACTGCGGGAATAAGAGTTGATCCGAGTAAAATTTCTACTATATTAGAATGGAAATCTCCAAGAAATGTGTCTGAAGTTCGTAGTTTTCTGGGACTAGCGGGATATTATAGGTGGTTTGTGAAATGTTTCTCTATAGTTGCAAATCCGTTGATGAAGTTGTTACAGAAAGATGTTAGATTCGAGTGGTCAGAAAAGTGCCAGTAGAGTTTTGAACAGTTGAAAGTATTGTTGACAGAGGCACCAGTGTTAGTTCAACAGAAATTGGGCAAAGAGTTTATAGTTTACAGTGATGCATCGTTGAATGGTTTGGGTTGTGTGCTGATGCAAGAAAGGAAAGTCATTTCTTACGCTTCGAGACAGTTAAAACCACATGAAAAGAATTACCCAACGCACGATCTTGAATTGGCTACGATTGTGTTCGCGTTGAAGATTTGTAATAGCCCGATTTTGGGCTTAGTCGAAACAGTGGTTTGAGACAACAAATCGATGTTGAGAAATTTATTTTATTTATATTTTTATGGTCTACAATTTCATGGAATGATTTCGTGAAAATCTCATTCGAAAATTTTGACATTTGGGCACTCAATTTAGTCAAAATGACTAAATTGTAAAAAGTGCAAAAGTTGAGTTCTACATGTTAGAGGTGTCCAATTGTTATGAAATTTTAAATTGGAGGTCCTTAAATGATAATTAGGCCATTGGTTAAGTTGGTGGACAAAAATGGACATGGATGGGTATGTTTCAAAAGATTTTTTAAGGGGTATTTTGGTAATTTAGTGAAATAAATGAATTAAAAACAAAATTTAAATGCCAAATTTGTCCATCTTCAAGGTTAGGCCAAATTTAACATGTGGGAAGACATAGAATCAGCATTGATTAAGGACTCCATGTAAGACCACATCAAGATGTTGCATTTGCAATAAGACAAGGATACCATGTAAGACCATGTTTGGAGCATGGCATTTGGTAAGATAAGGATATCATGTAAGACCATGCCAAGGCATGGCATTGATAAGTTCTATAAGGCAAGGAAATCATGTAAGACCATGTCAAGACATGGCATTGATGAGTTACTATAAGGCAAAGGTCCCATGTAAGACCATGCCAAGGCATGGCATTAGTGAGTTCATAAGGCAAGGATACCATGTAAGACCATGTCAAGACATGGCAATGGTAAATTCAAAAAGGAAAAGGTTCCCGAGTAATTCAAAGAGTAAGTCAAAGAAAAGACAAGGTGAGAACATGAAGAAAGAGTACAGGTATGCATTTAAGGCTTATTTAATATTGAGATTGTAAGTAATTGAGATTATCAAATATTAAGTAAGTGATGAGTTTTCAGTTATGCTTGTGACACTTTATGACATGATTGGCAATATGCCTATATTATGAAAGAGTACTCATGTGTTAAGTGAGATGTTGCAAGTATGTAAGCAAGCTATTAAGTAAGGTGCCCTTTGTATTCTGAGCCTTTGGTATCGATTAAGTGAAATTATGTGTGGCTTGTAGTGATAAGTGTAGGTATATGCATGTGCAACGTATGAGAAATATGATCGATATGTAATCGGAAATTGGAAAGATTGTTATAGGTAAGTAATGAATACAACTAAAGTGATTGAGAGCAAAATTTTACAAATAAAACTGTTTTGGACAGCAGCAGTAGAGTAACTTTGAAAAATCACGAAAAATGGTATAAATAGAATCAGTAGTTGAGTGAGATATAAAATTAAAACTTATTGAGTCGATTTTCATATGAAAGAAACATAGAAAGCAAAGAAATTCTTTATTTTGAGATATTTAGATTTTTTGAGACTGGTTTAGAATGATTACGTGATCCCCTGTTCTGTCTTGGAAAAATCATTAAAAATTGTACAAAAATAATTATGTGATATAATTTATATTACTGAAATTAGGAATGAGCCTAGTTTCAAATAAAATAAACAATAGGAGATAATTGATTAGTATTGAAGAGAGGTCAGAATAGTTAAATAGTGAAAGATGGGAAATTTTAATGAATAAACTGTACTAATTGGAAAGACTAAAAATTCTAGAAATTTTATGGTATGAAGATATGTGAGTCTAGTTTTAGGAAAAATTAACGGTTTGTAATTCAGAGCTCTGTAGTTCAAGAAATAAATAATTTAATGATAGCAATTCAAGTAGATAGATTAATGTGAACATGAGTAATAAGGTACAAGCATGTGATTTAATGATTGTATCAATTTGAGAACTTGTTGTGAGGATTTGTCTCGTTGTGGCTTTGGTAAGGCTACAAATGAGTAAGTTGAGAAAGTAAGAACTTAGCATTATTTATGCAAGTTATGACAGCTTAGTAGTAAGCTATATTCATTGCTAAAGCTTATTATTTTTACATGTGAACTTACTAAGCTTTATAAGCTTACCCCCTTTTATTTCCCATGTTTCAGAGTCCTATTAAAAAAGCTCGGGCTGAAGGTCGTCGAAGATCGCTTCACACTATCAAGCTATCTATGGGTATCTTTATTTATAAATGATTTAAGTTATAGCATGTATAGGAGCTTGACTAAGTCATTATGTATATGTGTTAATTAATTTGATTAAATGAATTGCTTCATAATGATAATAAGGACTATTCTGTATTTAGCCATGAGTTGTGGCTCATATTGGTCATGGAATTATAATGCTTGTGTATGCATGTGTTTGTTAATGTTAAAATTATAAGTGAAATTTTGTGGTTTAGGATTTGGTAGAATGTATTGTTAAGTCTGGTAATGCCTCGTACCCGGTTTCAGCATAGTATACGGGTAAGGGGTGTTACAAGATTTGGCATCATTATCTATTTGAGAGAAATGTCACATCTATACTGATCATAGGAGTTTAAAGTATTTGATGACTCAGAAAGATTTGAACTTACGGTAGAGAAGATGGTTAGAATTGTTGAAAGACTATGAACTTGTGATAGATTACCACCAAGCTAATGTTGTAGCTGATGCCTTAAGTCATAAATCATTATATGCTTTGTGAGCTATGAGTACTCAAATAGATCTATGTGATGATAGTGCAGTTATAGCTGAATTGAAAGTAAAACCGATGTTTGTACATCAGATTTGTAATGCTAAGAAAAATGATGTTGAAATGATGACTAAACGAACTCAATGTGAATCGAATGCTGAATCATAATTTCGAGTAGATAGTGATGATTGTTTCAGATTTAAAGATTGGATTTGTGTTCCGATAAATTTAGAGTTGATTTCGATAATTTTCACTAAAGCTCACAATAGTCATTTGGCTGTTCATCCGGGGAGTACGATGATGTATAATGATCTGAAATAGTTTTATTGGTGGCATGGTATGAAAAGAGACATTTCTGACTTTCTATCGAAGTGTTTATTTTGTCAGCAAGTCAATGCTAAACATCAAGTTCCATCTGGTTTGTTACACCTGATTATGATTCCTGAGTGGAAATAGGAGAGAATTATGATGGACTTTGTGTTGGGTTTGCCTTTATCTCCGAGCAAGAAAGATGCGATCTGGGTGATAGTTGATAGATTGACAAAATTAGTTCATTCCATTCTAGTGAGGACAGATTATTCACTCGATAGATTGGCTGAATTATATATTGCTGAGATTGTGAGATTGTACGGAGTACCATTATCTATTGTATCAGACAGAGATCCGAGATTTACCTCACGATTTTGGAAGAAATTGCAAGATGCGTTAGGCACAAAATTGCATTTTAGTACTGCTTTTCATCCGCAAACAGATGGTCAATTTTAGCAAATCATTTAGATTCTCAAAGATGTTGCATACTTGAATTTGAAAATACGTAGGAAAAGCATTTATCGTTGATTGAGTTTGCGTATAACAACAATTTTCAATCTAGTATCAAAATGGCACCATATGAAGCTCTTTACGGTTGAAAGTGTAGAACTCCATTGTATTGGACTGAGTTGAGTGAGAACAAGATTCACGGGGTTGATATTATAAAAGAGACTGAGCAGAAAGTAATGGTCATTCGTGATAGTTTGAAAGCGGCCTCAGATCGTCAGAAGTCTTATGCAGATTTGAAACAAAAGGATATTGAATTTGAAATTGGTGATAAAGTGTTTTTGAAAGTGTCTCCGTGGAAGAAAATACTTCAATTTGGCAGAAAGGGCATGCTGAGTCCGAGGTTCATTGGACCATATGAGATCATTGAACGAATTGGGCGGTTGCTTATAGATTGAGATTGCCATCTGAGTTAGAAAATATTCATAATGTGTTTCATGTGTCAATGCTTCGACGATACAGATCAGACCCGTCTCATGTGATTGCTGCTATGAGGTTGAGATTTAGCCAGATTTTTCATATAGTGAAGTATCGATCCAAATTTTGACACGAGAGACCAAAGAGTTGAGAAATAAGAAAATATCTTTAGTGAAAGTATTATGGCACAAACACGGAATTGAAGAGGCTACGTGGGAACCTGAGAATATTATGAGAGAGCAATATCCACATCTATTCACTAGTAAGATTTTGGAGACGAAAATCCCTAAGGGGGGACAGTTGTAACAGTCCAGTTTAGACCCTAGTCAAAACAGTGGTTTCGAGACCACAAATCTAAGGTCAAAATATTATTTTAATGTTATATTTGGTGTTGATTCTGTGTGACATAGTCTGTGTGAAAATTCTGTCTGATAATTTGATCGATTGTGTGCCGAATTAAGAGAAAGGACTTAATGGCGTAAAATGTAAAAGTTGTGTGCTAATTGTTAAGTGTTTAATTGTTGTTGTCTTTATAATGTGGAGGCCTTATGAAGTAATTATTCCATTATTTAGATAGTGGATAGTTGATGGACAATCATGCCTAAAGTTTAAATGTTTATCAATAAGGTTTTATTAAGGGCAAAATAGGAAATGAATTATTAATATGCTAATGATAAAACAAGTGAAAAAGCTAGTGGCTATGTTCATCCATTCTAGTCGAAAATACCAAAGAAAAAGAAGAAAGAAATCAAGCTAGGGTACTCGGTCATTGTGAGCTTAATTAAGGTATGCTTTGACTTTGGTTTTTGATGATTTTTATGTTTTTGAGATTGTTGCTTAGTCTACTATCAAGCCCATGTTGTAATTTGAAGAATTGATGATGTTTATGAGATGTGCCATTGATGAAATGGTGAGTTTTGTATTGAGTATAAATGTTAAATGGAAGATATGTGTTCAATGAACATGTTTTGTTCTTGGATTTTTGGTAAATTTAGCTAATTAAGGCTAAATTGTGAAAATGATAAATTGAAGGACTAAAATGTGAAATGGTAATTAAATGTTTGGAATGTTTGGTAATGCCTTTTAACCCTATTCCGGCGACGGGCTCGGGTTAGGGGTGTTACAAGAGGAGTACACTGACTACCATGTCGCGACACAGGTCCTGTTGTGTTGCGACATCGACGTTGGAATGGAAATTAAATACGAAACAAGGGCGTTTTGGTCTGCACAATCAAACTTAAAGCTCGAAAACATAATAATCTAAGGTTAAGGATGATGACCACTTAGAACCTATAAATAAGCTCCTTTGGCATGTGTTATAGACATCATTCACTTAGCCTAGATTCTCTCTTTTAAACTTAGTTTAGTTTTCTTTCTCTTTTAGGTTTTTAGAATTTATTTTCAATTGTTCTTTGTCAAGAGATCTGATTTGTGGAGATCATCAAACTCTGTCCATTTGTTTTTTATCTTTAATACAAATCAGACGTTTTCTTAAACTCTACACTTTAATCCATTTATCATGTTTTCTCTTTACATCAACTCCATATTGTTTATGAAAACCATGAGGAACTAATCTTCTTATGGGGATTAGTGAGTAGAGGTATGATCTATTAACTATTTTGTAGGGTTACTCAACAGATCAGTGTTTGGCAAAGGAAGAACGTTAAACAAACACTAGGTTTGATAAATAGTGGGAAGTCATTAAGGTGGAAATTAACCCAAAATTGGTAATTGCCCATCCGTGAACACCTTCACCCTAAACCAGTCTGGACTGTGAGGTCGGAAGATAAGTAGTCATTGCTGACTCATTATGTGAGTGGAAGATCGGAAGATCCTGTTAGGGTAGTGACTAGTTGATTGACGAGGAACCCGAAACGATAGTTGATTGGGATTACCAAAACGAGCTAATCACCCATAATCAAGATTTGATTCACTCTACTCTTCTATCTCTTGAATTTTATTTCTTTTATGTTATTTTATTTTATCATTATAAAAATCTTTAAAAAAACCCTTTTATTATGTTCTTGTACTATAACTAATTTAAAGTACTAATTAGATCTTTTAGTGTTTAGGTTAGAATTGATCTAGCACTAGCCTCCCTTGGGTATAATCCTTGGAATACTCATCTACTTTATTGTAAAATTGTATTACAACTTGACCAGTATACTTGCGGATACCGCCTCATATTTCTATATTTTATTGTAGTGTTCATACTCTGGACATGGGTACATCCAGAGGCGGTCATCCCGAAACCACCGTTTTTGACACCACTAAAAAACGGGTTGTTACAATGTAAGTGGGTAAACCTTCAAACACGTTAATAAGTCTCCAAAACGATGGTGAAAATCTAATGATTCCCATAGAATTCCCAACTAAGGGATCACACAATAGAGTTCCATATCAAATCCAAACTAAACAGAAATGCACATTTGACCCTAATTGGCATGCCAACCGATTCGTAACTTTTCTACCATGTTTATATGGGCATGAATGATAGACATATTGTATGTTCAAGGTTAATTATTGAATAGAGAAGAGGTATATAATTTTTCATATACTAGTCCTTTCAAAGCCAAATCGAAAGTGAAATATTTTTTTTTTCATATTCACGAAAAAAGGTCATGCAAATTTATAGAACCAAAGATCACAACAACTCAAATTTTACTGTTAATAAGGCACTTCTATGCCAGAGTTATATCATGACATATTTAGAGTTTTGGTACTTATTTCCATAGTCACAATTCATGTTCTAAAAAATAAGAACTATGTGCACTCTTATACATACTTATAATCCACCGTATTAAATCTCAAACTTCCCTTTAACAAACAAAATAGCTCTCTTGGGCATGAAAACTGAAACACCCCACACCCGGCCCACGAGCCTAAACCGGATCTGGTATGTTCCTAAAGTAAACCAGTTTCAAAGATTTTCGTTACTTAGAGAGAATTTGTAAGATTTTTAGAAAAATGTTGTTGTGGATTGGGCTCAGATTGGGAACCCATTTAATCTATTTGAAAATCCAATTTTTATTAAGGTGACAAAATAATTTTTAAGGTTTATAAAAATATATATATCACTTTAACTTTAGTCATAAATAGTTCAGAACAAAATAGTAAAAAGTAAAGCAAAATAAGGAAAATCCACTGGGCCTTATGGCCTTATTACATCAAGTAAAACCCAAAATAAAATTAAAGGTACTAAACAGAAATAAAGTCCAAATTTAAATAGAATCTTCAAATGGAACATGGCCACCTCAAGGTCTACCATCCCGGTCAATCCTTTCATCACACGAAAATAGTTCCCACAATGGGTGAGTCAACAGACTCAATGTGCACACAAAGACTAACATTCAATAAATCGGCATACATGTTCATATCAAATTCATATTCATATAAAATAAATTATGATGCAACCCAAACCCAAGCCTAATGGTCCATCCGCTACACACCACCTGCACACGCCAACACACAGTGGGACTAGTAAGTCAACCTCCATCTGCTACACACCATCGAAGGCGATCATTGCAATGACGTGCTCATCGCCTATATAATTTGTGTCATTAGACACCATATTCAAATAATGTAACCGAAGTTACCAAATTCAGATAATGGAACCGAGTTACCATATTCAAATTTTGTGACCGTAGTCACCATATTAGTTGGTGAGACCAAGTCAACACCTTCTTCCCTTTCACATAGATCCCGAATGCCCATAAATTTTTTATCATGCATAACATACTTAATTCCACATTTATATATATATTTTCACATGTTATAAAATAACATATTTCATAATCCTATCGAAGTAGGAAACGACTCGAGTACTTTTGTACCACATTAGGTACTTAGCCATATTCACATTCTTATGTACAATCATATAGTTAAAATAATTGCCATATGATATATCGAAAGTTAGTGTGCGTACACACGATTTGCTTAATAGATTCCTTGAAATCGAAGAACGATCTACCGATCTAGATCTTAGATCCATTAATTCCTATATTCGCCCATCATATAAAACACATTAATAACCTTTTCGCTTTTAAAACCAAATCCTAATAGGAATGGTATTACTAGTACTTACCTTGTTTGCCGATTTGATTGGTGATCAAACTCAAGATTTGTGTTCTTCTCCCTTGAAATCGGCTAACCATTAAATCCATTGATTTGATTAGTCTCGGTTAAAACAAATAGATCTAGACATTTAAGAGAACCTTGGCGATTATAACCACTTACCTTATGATGAGATTCCCAAAATCGATTCCTTGCTCCCTTAGTGATGTCGAAATTCCTAAAATTCATATGTTAGATCCGATCTAACTTTAATAAATAAAGTTTGGCCTTTGGCGAATGTACCTCACCTTAAATTCCTTGAATCAAATCCCAAACTCTTCCTTTGATATTCGCCAAGAGACATAAAAGGGTTATTTCTTAGATCTTGATTAAAAGAATTAGAAGAACAAGAATAGGGATTAGGCCATTCTCTTTCGGCAAATAGAAAAGAAAGGAAATTGAATAGCTTAACCTTACCTTGATGCCTTTAATCGATTGCTTCCTTGCCTAAAGTCACAAAGATTCGGCTATGGAGATTTAACAGGGATCAAAAGAGAAGGGTTTTGACTTAACAATGACAAAGGAGAGGAGAAGAAAAGATGGAGTTTTGCTTAGGAAAAATTTCGGCAGAGAGAAATAGGGGCTAGGGAATTTTCGGCACATTTAAGAAAAGATGAGAGAAAAGCCTCTAACTCTCCTTCTTCAACCGAAATTACTAGGCCAAGAGTCCTTGACTTGGCCACCACCCCTCCTTGTGATAATATTATCTCTTTTATTAAAGAATAAAAGTGTTTAATCCATCATTTATCTCCTCAATTAAAATCCTTTATTTATCACTTAATTTATCAAGTATTAACAGAAATAAAACTCCTCCCTTTCTAGAAATAGGTGCCGTCCACCTCAGCCCTTTGGAAGCAAAATTAAAACCTTCATTATTTGCTTCCCAAGTGACTCGAACTCAGGCCCATTCCTCTTGCACATGGTGCCATTTCCATAGGCCCTAAGTGACACCTTCAGGCCACTTTTCCAAGCCTGTTTGTGTGTCAAATCTCACCAACTTTTTCTTTTAAGGCCCTCTTGCCCTTATTTCCTATTTTGAACTTTAAATTTTGACATTTCTCGATCATTTCTAAGTTTCCTAAAATTTTTGATCGGCTCTGTAACTTGCCATTTTTCTTACATGTTCAAGTTTCCAAAATGTTGAGTTTCCAAAATGTTCGTGTTTCCAAAATGTTCGTGTTTCCATTTTCATGCATTTCGTGTTTCCAAAAATATCAAAAATTTATTCTTAGTGCTTAAACTTGTCATTTCATACAATTAAACTGAAAATGCATAGGCCCTTTTCAGGATGTTACAAAAACTATCAAATTCCAACCAAACCGTATATCAATTCGCATTTCCAATATGCCATGTTGTCTCATGTTTTTAAGCAAATTTAACACATTTAGAATATATTGATATGCATATTTAACAAGGAAATATGGTAAATTCCATGAGAACTTACCTTCAAAAGATACAAAATGAGAGGAAGGGCTCTTCTAATGGCTTCACTTCACAATTTTCTTTTTTCCTTTGCTAGAATCTCTTCTAGGAACTTTTTTTCTTCATAAATCATACAAGGCAAAATAAACACATATCAACAAAATGTGAAACTTAGCTTCCAAATATAAAATGAGATGAAGATGTTGCAAAGCCCTTACCAATACCACCTTTCTCACGCAAGAATCAACTTCTTACTCTAAACTAACAAACCCTAAGTGAGTGGGTGTTGGAGATGATGATCAATAATGGCTCCAATATAATTTTCAAGAAAAAATCTCGCAAAGTGAAGAATTATGGTGAGTGTTAGAAGAGAAAAGTGTGAAATGGGAGTTTTTTCTTCTCCCAATAAATGGTTGGTTGGTAAGGATAAAATATGGGGCTTCTTCTTTTTTTTGCATTTTAAAATACACACGAGTCCAAAAAGTAAAATTTATTTAATAAGTGGTTAATGTTTTTTCTACAAGTATAAGTTAAGTTTGAAAAGTCAAAGTACCATCCTATCACCACACTCACATTATTTTTAATTTAATATTTAACCATAAACATGTCTCAAATAGCCAAAATATCCTCAATGGTAAAATTATCATTTTATCTCTCAACTCGTATTTTATTCGATTGAGCCTAAAATTTTGAAATTGACTTAAAACAACTTCCCAATAATTCAAATCTTAATAAATTCATGGAAATTAGATTTTCATATAAGAATACTAATGAAATTCTTGTAAAAGTATTTGTAAGAAAATTCAAGATATTTTGGGACGTTACACCATGCCTCAAGTATTCATTCGAAAACATGAAAAAAGTTAACATTGTTTGTCGTACTTACTATTTATGTAATTGAAGCGAAACAAGGGTAAAAAGTATATTTAACATAAGAAAAATATAATCCTTCCAAATTAAACATATGTAGCAGAGAAAACTGAAGTCCAAGTGATTTTAATTTAAAAATATAAAAATACCGTAAATTTAAAAATTCATTTTATTATTTCAAAACCCTAATTCTACTCTTTTTTCTCATTCTTATTTAACTAATTTTCATTTTGTTGTTTTCCAAGTGATTCACTCTTTTATTCCTTATTTTTCAATTTAGTATTTTATACAATTCCTACTATTATTATTACCAATAATTCCCACTACAAAAAATGTACTTTTAGCGGCTTTTTTTAGGCTTTTAGCGGCGTTTTTAAGCGCCACTAATAGAACTTGCGGCGCTTTGAAAAACGCCACAAAAAACGCCGCTAAAAGTGGCGCCGCAAAATTTAGCGGCGTTTTTGTGAGAAAAACGCCGCTACAAACCATGACTTTTAGCGGCGTTTTAAAAAAAAACGCCGCTAAAAACATGACTTTTAGCGGCGCTCTCAACACAAACGCCGCTAAAAACATGACTTTTAGCGGCGCTTTTCCCACAAGCGCCGCTAAAGGTCATGACCTTAGCGCGCTTTTCCCACAAACGCCGCTAAAGGTCATAACTTTTAGCGCGCTTTTTACAAACGCCGCTAATTTGGTCATGAAAAATAAAAAATTAAAATATTTTTCTTCATATCAAAAATTTAAAAATAAAATTTTGCATTTAGCGGCGCTTTTTTATAAACGCCGCTAATTTGGTCATGAAAATAAAAAATTAAAATATTTTCTTCATATCAAAAATTAAAAAATAAAAATTTTGCATTACTATTGGATCTCGATTTGTTTGGTACCAAATACCACATTTTATGTCACATCAATCTACATATTTTCCTTCAATAAATGACCAAAAAGGAAAAAAAATACAAAAGGAAACCTAGATTTGCTCTAGGCGATCATCTACCACATCGTTGTCTCTCCGCACTTCTCATCGGTTAGCATCTTCTTCAATGCCATTGCTCTTTCGCTCTCCATTTTCCCTAGGAGCTTCACACTCCTTCACCAAACCAAACCACTTCAGGTCTTTATGTGAGGAATTGCTCTCTCAGAAGCGAAGGGGATTGGTTGCCAATCGCAAATAGTGGACAACCCCATTGATATAGTGTAGTAAAATAAAAAATTCAAAGAATAGAGAATTATCCATATCAAGAGGCTTTAGCAAACAAAGCAAGAAAATTGGAAGTAGAAAACAAGAATATCCGGTTTGAACTCTTATATGATAGCATTACGGGAAGGGGTAATAATCAAATGTTCACCAAGCACTAGAGAGAAACACATGGATCTACTTCAACAAAGACACAAGTGACAACCTGCATTTCAAAGAAAGTACAAAATATGCATTTGGAGCCGGAGAAAGACTATCGTTTCTTTAGTAGGTCCCTACCATGACGCCTTCTCTTCCCACCAATGTCATTTCATCTTGAATTAGGTTCACTGGTTTGTCCAGATTTATTTGATGACAAAGCATTGACACGTGTGTTCTGCACCACAAACATAAATTATTGGGAGCAGCTGGATAAAAATTTGCACAGAGCCAAGTTGAATATACACATAAAATAAGTGGGCAAAGCTGATCTTACAAGTCCAGTGTTCCACTCTGCAGATCAAGGAAAAAGTCCTTCGCAACTTTGCGTGCAAGCTCATTCCTCCTAAAAAATAAATGCCAAAAAGAAAATGGAATTCAGAAAATAATCCAATGATAGCATGACAGAAGACACCAAATCCATCAACAACACAATGTTAGAAAATGTAGGACATAAATCCATCAACTTAGTAACAAATTCATGAACTGAAAATCATGAAATATGAAAGGATATTTAAATCCAGAAATTTTTTTATTAATAAATTCTTGTTTTGATATCAGTAATTATGATATCGTAATAAAATATTACAAGACCTCAGAAGATGGATTTACCGACAATACGAAATGAGATGATTAAAGGATGGAAAATTTATTAGCGTTATCCATTTTCGATTTAAATAATATTATTTGCAAGGTACCAAAAGCTGCTAAATAATATTATGTTTAATTTGTAGGTTCTCATTCCAATCCATCTATTAAAAAAAAAGAAAAAAAAGATATTGTTATATTTATAATATGAGTAAAGGAAAATATTTTAAGTTAAAATATTTTTAAATTTTACTTAATAATTAATATAGGTAGAGTGGTTGTAAATTTATATTTTAATTTGTTTGGATATGTATTTGATTCTTGAATTTATATTTTCAAAATTGATATGATAATATAAAAGTGTTATCAAAATTAGAAAAACTTGAGCAGTCATCAAAATTACCAAGCCGACAAGTTTGTCAAAATAAGGGGGTCTATATATCTACGATTGTAAATGAACTGTTGTAAATGCTCCTTCATGAACCTTAATTATGAAACAGAATAACAGTTGATTAGTCAAGTGAATGAAGATTTCTCGAAAATAACTCTTCTTTTATCGGGAATATATATAAACTTGGAATTATAGGAGAAAATCATGAGGAAGAATGTAGATTCAAGTTAGCATTATAGATATAATGGATATCAACAGTTGAATGAACTACAATCTACTTTGACCCTAATCAAAACTTAACAGTGAGTTGGTTAAACAAGTTATTATGTTCCTCGATAAACACCAATATAATGATCAAAGTCATTTGGATGACCAGAGGAGACAATATAAAATGGAAAGAAAGTATAACCCATCGCTTCCTAAGTTCGGACAATAAGTTATTAAGTCCTCATAAACATATGCTACCCTTGGAGAATGTTAAACAAGAGCTCTGTTCCCATATGAGACCCAGATAGCCTACTAGAGAGTTTACAAACCAGGATTTCTTAGAAAACTCTTAAAATTTTCTCGAAGCATATATGTAGAATGATTAGTTAATTACGGACTCTAGGCAAGTGTAAACTTGTGCAATTTGAATAAAATGAAAATCTATGGGTCGATTTCTTACAAGCATAAATGCAATTGAAATTCTTTATCAAAATGCAAATTAAATTATTAAAACATTCATACTATTATCTTATATAGATTAAAATACTCACACTAACATATCTAATCACTCACCGAACATATCGATACAAATCCTTCCTTGGACCATGGATTTAACCGAACCAATGTGCAAATCTCTAAGCTATCTAGCTCCTCTATGAACTTAAATGGTAACAAAGGTCACAATAAAGCTTTTTGAGGTAGTAGATTCTAGATACGTGAGAATTACTAATGTTCACTAAACTGTTAGAAAAGCCCTCAAATCACCCTAACGTCGTCAAACCATGCTTTCTCCAAATCTACTTCTAAATTCTTAACCTATCTCCAACATGCTCCAACTGTTCCTTTTCATTTACCTAGAAAGCATGTCGATAAATAAGCTAAAACCAATATTACAACAACCAGATTTTCCAAACCAAATAACAATATTCAAAGTCATCACCAACGAATTTGTGGACTACAATCAAAGCATTTTTAGAAAGAAAAAAAAGAAGAAGAAGAAGATAAAATGTTTAAAGGCATATCAACGCTCACCAACTTGAACTTAGACTTCGCCAAAGGCTTTTCTTTGAATCGGAAACAAGTCAAGATGCAACTCCCATACTTTCTTTCTATAAGCAAATTCAATCTAATCGAATCAAAACAGGAATATTTACTATACCTTGATGTCTAAAGAATCAGAATCTATTTACTATACCTTGATAATTTCCATATCCACCCCTACCCCAACTCCGCCTCTCCTCTACCACGACCCCTTCCTCGGCCATATGAATCTAAAATGAAATGTGAGACATGTTGAGATTTAAAAGAAAATGTTCATAAAAACAGCTCCATAACAACTTTTTCTCAACATTACCTTCATTAATGTAATTATACGGGATCCGGGCTTGTTTTCGTGGTTGTCTGGCGATGATAATAATATTGCGGCTTAGATTCTTCAACAAAATGTGGAGCTTGATACCGAAGTCACATGTATCAAGTCATACCATCAAAGGTTCTCTCAATTAAGCAAACAATATAATAACGATTTTATTGAATTACCCATGTCTAATACTGTACCCACCACATACTCCAAAATGAGTACAATGATATGACCTCTATGGATCTTCCAAAACGTGAAAGAAACTTTTAAGAAAATTGAACAAATACATATCCAATGTTCACACTCAATTTCAAGTAATATTAGTTTTTACACATCATGGGGTTCTAAACATTTAAGAAGTAGGTTCCAAAAGAAAACATTGAAGTACTGCATTTAGCAAATAACTAATCCCGCTTAAGCATTATTTTAAAAATATGTCCATAGTTTAATTTCCCCGATAATGTAATAACTGGATACCCAATCAACAAATTAGCTTACCCGATGAGTTTTATTTAGCTCTCCGGTTGACAAGGTGATAGAAATCATCGAGACATGGCGAGTCATCTCCACACTTGCACAAGACAATAAACTAAATGATCCGATTAATAAGAAGCAAACCAAAACGTCGTAAATGGGAATAGAGAAATATGGAGACTTACTAACAAGCCCTTCTTCAATAGGGTTCCACACATCGCTTATGCTCAATGAACTAATGACGGTATCTTGATGCGGTTGGGAGCCCTTTTACATTTTACAAGACAAATAGATCTAATAAGGAAAAGTCGGAAAAATACGATGCGAGAGATGATAAAGAAAAGGACATCAACCTTTAAAATCTCGGCAATGGCTACCGTCTTCTTGATTGCTTGTCCCATTGCTTTTAAGACAATCTCCTTCGCTTGTTTTTCCTAATAAACTATACCACTCACTAATAGTTTAAACTAATAGAAGATATAAATCATCTCAACATTAACACAAAGTGATTACAAGAAAAGATTAAGAAAAATCCCAAATGTTAGCTAATAGAAAAGAACATGGAAATAGTGCGCTATTAGCTAAAAATTGCGTCGAATAACCTTATTTTACAACTGATAAAACCCACGACTACTAGAGAAAATGCAAACAAAGAATCCTAGAAATAAAATAGACCCAAATTTGCATTTTTTTCCTAAAAATCAAACCCATAAGATATCGAGAAAATTTAAAATGCCCAAACACGGTACATGCACACACAAAAATCGAAATCCCTAAATGAAAAACACATTAAAGGAAGAAGAAGAAGAAGAAGCAAAACCCCAACAACAAAAGAGACGAATAAATCCAATGTTGAACGTCAAAAGAAAAAAGAGAACCCGTATACCGAAATGAGCAATGAACAAAGAAATGAGACCAAAAAAAAAAAAAGTCGAAAAGGAAAGGAGGAAACTCAAGAAGAGCAATGGCATAGTTGATGTAGTTTCAAATAGCACCTTGAGAAGTGATTCGGATCTCATTGTCGTTAATGGGTGATTCGGACTTTGGCTTTCTACTTTCGGTATCTATCCATTGGAAGAGTGGAAGTAAAACAAAGAAAAAAACCCCGACTAAATCCAAAGACTAGACAAATTACGTGTGAACTCATCGTATATGATCCTTAATTAAATTTACTCTAATTTATATCCAATTATTAATTTAATTATATTTTGTAATATTTTTGATGTGATACTCGTGTTTCCTTTTGGTTAAATATGTTTTTTTTATAAGATTACATGCTGATATTTTATAGAATTTTCTCGTGTTTATAAAATAAAATAAAAATATTACAATGTCATTTTTTAATTTTAAAATATGGTATCAACCAATTTAATAAAAAATTAAAAGTATTAATAATTAAACTTAAATTTTAAAATTTTAAAATTAAAATGACTAAATTCTTAAACTAAAATATAAAAATTAAAATCCAAATTTATAAAATATACAAATGTTTTGTTCTTTTTTTCTTCTAGAAGTAGAAATATATATTTATGATTTTAAGTATATTTTGGGAATATCCATCAAGAGTGTGGAAGCACATTCTTCTATTAGGGCCCACACTTTTTTTTTAACCATTTCGATTATTGTCATTAAATATTATTCTTGGTTTAAAATTGTTAGGTATTAGATAATTATATTAAATCTAAATAAATTAAAAGTCGAGTTTAATCGGGTTAAATTTTTAAATGGAAAGCAAAATCCTTCCGATAATTTTTTTTGTTAACAAAAAAAACTCGAGTTTAATACTAAAAGAGTATTGAATTTTTTACTATTCAATCCAACAAATTATAAAAATCAAGGCATAAAATGGAAAATTTTATTAGTTAGAAATTTGTCTATTACATTCGAATAATTAAAATCAATGATTACAAAATATAATTAAATTAATAATTGGATATAAATTAGAGTAAATTTAATTAAGGATCATATACGATGAGTAAATTTGTCTATTACAAGGCCCTTTCTGGCATTTACGCCTTTGCCAATATTGATGTCGGATTTGATCCGATGGGTCTTTGGGTCAACCCGAGTTGGGAAAGTTATTTTTGTTATTTAAAAATAAGTTAACATAGCAGATTATATATAAATATAAAACATCTTAAACATTGAATAGAGGTGATTATGGACGAGTTAGGTCAAGTTTAAGTATGATATTAATATATTTTATATTTGTTTAAGTTCGACTAAAATTTGAAATGTGAGCCTAAAATTTTACCCAAACCCGTCAATATTTACAAAACTAACACTATAAACACTAAACCCTAAACTATAAACCTTTATAAACTCTAAACAACTAAAATCCTAAACTATAAACATTAACCCCGAACCTTTATCAACACTAGTTTGTTTACGTCCAAACCCTAAGTCGCCCCTAAACCCCTAAAACCTATAAAATCTTAAACACGTAACCCCAAAATCTAAACCCTAAACTATAAACCTTTATAAACTCTAAACAACTAAAATCCTAAACTATAAACATTAACCCCTAACCTTTATCAACACTAGTTTGTTTACGTCCAAACCCTAAGTCGCCCCTAAACCCTAAAACCTATAAAATCTTAAACACGTAACCCCAAAATCTAAACCTAAACTATAAACCTTTATAAACTATAAACAACTAAAATCCTAAACTATAAACATTAACCCTAAACCTTTATCAACACTAGTTTATTTACATCCAAACCCTAAGTCGGCCCTAAACCCCAAAACCTATAAAATCTTAAACACGTAACCCCAAAATCTAAACCCTAAACTACAAACCTTTATAAACTCTAAACAACTAAAATCCTAAACTATAAACATTAACCCTAAACCTTATGACCTAAACACTAAACACTAAATGCTAAACCTTTAACACTAAGGCAAAAAATTAAACACTAAACTTACCCTAATAAACCCTAAAACCCTAAACCCTAAACATTAAACCATAAACCTTAAACCCTAAATAATAAACCCTAAACCATAAACCCTAAACCCTAAACCCTAAACCATAAATCATAAACCATAAACTCTAAACCCTAGGACAACCTTAAACGCAAATCATAAACTATAATCCCGAACATTAAAACAAGAATTCCTACACCTTACACCTTAAACTATATATGTTAAACCATAACCCTAAATAATCATGAGAATTAATATTCAATATTTTAAAATTAATACTATCTCTTTTACGATTATATAATAAATTATTTAATATTTTTTTCATTTTTAACAAATATTTTCTCTTAAATAATTTAAAACTAGAATCATAATTTTAATGTATTAAAATTAATGTTATCTCTTTACAATTATATAAAAATTATTTAATATATAAATTTAAAACAATAAGTCATATATATCCAAAAAACTTTAAAATTACTTTTAGCGGCGTTTTGGGAAAGCGCCGCTAAAGGCCGATTTTTAGCGGCGTTTTTGGGAAAGCGCGACTAAAGGCGATCTTTTAGCGGCGTTTTGGAGAAGCGCCGCTAAAGGCTGACTTTTAGCGGCGTTTTGAGAAGCGCCGCTAAAGGCCGACTTTTAGCGGTGTTTTGTAAAGCGCCGCTAAAGGTGACTTTTAGCGGCGTTTTGGGAAAAGCGCTAAAGGCCAGACTTTTTGGCGTTTTGGGAAAGCGCCGCTAAAGGCCGAATTTAGCGGCGTTTTGGGAAAGCGCGCTAAAGGCCGACTTTTAGCGGCGTTTTGGGAAAGCGCAACTAAAACCGATCTTTAAGCGGCATTTTGGAGAAGCGCGCTAAAGGCGACTTTAGCAGCATTTTGGAGAAGCGCCGCTAAAGGCCGACTTTAGAGTGTTTTTGTAGCGCCGCTAAAGGCGGACTTTAGCGGCGTTTTTGAAAGCGCCGCTAAAGGCGAGACTTTTAGCGGCGTTTTGGGAAAGCGCCGCTAAAGGCCGGACTTTAGTGGCATTTTGGGAAAGCGCCGCTAAAGGCGAAATTTTAGCGGCGTTTTTGGAGAAGCGCCGCTAAAGGCCAGACTTTTAGCGGCGTTTTTGAAAGCGCCGCTAAAGGCCAGACTTTTAGCGGCGTTTTTGGAGAAGCGCCGCTAAAGGCCAGACTTTTAGCGGCGTTTTTGAAAGCGCCGCTAAAGGCCATACTTTTAGCGGCGTTTTGTAAATAAACGCCACTATTGCTTTTTTTGGCGTTTTCATTCAAACGCCGCTAATGTATAAAATTTATATGCGTTTTATTTAAAACGCTTATACTAAAAACGCCGCTAAAAGTCATTTTGGTGTAGTGTCCCGACCTTCAAATCCATGAACAATATGTGTTTAAAAGTGTTTAGACACATGTTTTCTTTATTGTAATAACAACGATATCAATTAATGTAAGAATCAATTATTATTCTTAAAAATTCAATTAATTACACATACATCACATAACATTTTGGTAAAATAAACTAAATAAAAATCAAGTATTGGGACAATATGATTGTTCTTTTACTACTCTACTTAAATATTTACAGATATTAAATCATAATTTATCTTATTTTTATATATCATAATTATTAATGTATATTTAATTATTGAATTTGACAACTTAAATTTAATTTATACTTGCAACTTTTTCATTTCTAATTGATATCTAAACTTTAAAACAGTTAATTAAGTTGCTAGGTTTTTAGATACATGATTGATGTCGTTAACTTTTATATTAACAGCCAGTAAAATAATTACACGAGTCTTAAAAATTTTTAAAAAAAGTGTAGGATATTTTATTTTATTTAACATGCATAATGAACCTTCACAAATGTGTGGTCCAAATTTAGATAAATGTAAGTATTCATATTCACATTAGATGTACTTTTTAGTCATTAATATTTTATAAAATCAAAATATATAATTTAAAAAGAAAAATAGGTATTTTATAAAATTTTAGTTTTTTGGGGATTTTTTATATTTTTCAGAATTTATCTTAAATTTTTATTATTCTTTTATATATGTTTTATAGTTTTTTTTTAATAGTTGCAACCTTTTTGCCCTTTCTTTTTGGTCATTTTGATATATGTTGCTTTCTTTGATGGATTCCACCATTCCTATTTAGCATGGCACACAAAATTATATCGAAATAATATATAATATAAGAAAATAACATGATTGTATCATGGAATAAATGAATTTTAGAATTTTAAAATTTTAAAATTAATTCATTATTTGGTATTTTCATGGCAATTCATGTATAGTCATGCTAGTAAAGTTATCGTACATTAATTTTTCTATCTAGTTTGTAGTAATTTGAAAAACAATCCGTATTTGACAGTTAAAACTTAAAAGAGACTAAAAGTTAAATAGATGACTAAATGACTTTTTTATAAAGTTAGACGACCAAACAAAGCATTATGTTTGTTTTTATCTTGTCTCAGTATATATTAATTTTTTTTTTGTAACAACTAATATATTATAATATTTTATTAATTTTTTCATAAAATTTTAATTAAGGATAATAGTTTTATTTATAATATAAATTAATTTATTTTTAAATAAACCTCACAAAATTTTATTACTAATTCAAAGGATGATTTACATCACTACAGCAAAACAGGTTTTTAGCGGCATTTTTTTTGTGCCTATAAGCACTGCTAAAAATATTTGCGGCGTTTTTATTAGTGCCGCAAAAAACGCCGCTATAGACAACGCCGCTAAAATTTTGCTGCGTTCCTATAGAACATGACCTTTAGCGGCGCTTTTCCCACAAACGCCGCTATAGAACATTGCAACAGTCCGGTTTAGACCCTAGTCGGAACAGTGGTTCGAGACCATAAATCCGAGCTCGTAAAAATATTTTAATGATATTTTCTGTGTGTATGATATGTGACATAGTCTGTGTGAAAATTTTGTGTGATAATTTGATCGTTTGTGTGTCGAATTAAGAGAAAAGATGAAATTGCATCAAATGTGAAAGTTGCTTGCTATTTGTTAAAGTATCAATGTGTTGTGGCTTTGTAAATTTGTGGCCTTAAGTGAAACACCCCAAACCCAGCCCACAAGCCTTGACCGGATCTGATATGTTCCTCGAGTAAAACTTCAATTACATCTCGTTTTGTTTTATAAGAAAATGTGATGGTTTCGTATAAAATAGATCTATTTAGTGATCGCGTTGAAAAATCGTGTTGTTAAATAAGTTTGTATCTTATTAAAACATTATCTTTATGAAAAAGATTATAAATTAAAAGAAAAATAAATTTAAAACTTATTATTATTGTGAAAATCATAGGTGTTTAGGTGTCAAAACAATTTAAGTTATTTTTTGAAATCATTTAATTATTTAGTAAATATTTGATCGTAGCAGATAAAAATCTAAAACGTAAAAATAAAACAGTTTATAGTGGCCTTATTACAAAAACATAACCCAAAATAAAGTCCTAAATAATAAAAGAAAATATAGTAGGTTTAATTAAAAGAAAATTCGAGATACTGAGTTGAGCAATGGCCACCACATAGTCCTCGCTGACTCGATCCATCACGCTAAGCGTCACCTGAATATATATCCCATAAAGGGTGAGTCAACAGACTCAATGTGTAACATAACACTAAAAACCCAACCGATCATAACATTAAAGCCCATTTAAATCACATTTAGCCATAAGCCCATAAAATAGCAAATCATATTAAAACCGATTAAATCACATGTACATATAAAATGAAATGCAATCCCGAGCCCACCTAAATATTCATCCGCTACACACCACTCGTACCTACCAATCACACCGTGGGGATTACTAAATCGACCCTCCATCCACTACACACCATCGAAGGTAGTTGCTACAGTCAACTACACATTGCCCTTATAAATTGTGGCATGGCCACCGGATAATTGTGACAAAGTCACCAGATTCATAATATGTGACCGAAGTCACCGGATTCATATATGTGACCGAAGTCACCGGATTATGTGGTAAAAACCACCGGAACACTTCCCCTTTATCAAAATCATCCATATGCCCATGCACATACATATTATTTCGTTATCATGCCATATACCCCCAAAATCATAACGGAATCATACACATTTCATATTCATGCTTATAGCATTATTAACGAAGTATTAGGGGTAAACATACCTGAATACCATGTACCACTGAATGGTACCCGCAACCATTATCTTACATATTTTTCTTAACACATACAAATCATTAATATTATCGATCTAATAGAAATTCAGTGTAGTGTTACACACCTTATAACAGTGAGAACTATACTTTCCCGCTCGTCAATACCTAAATATTTATCACACTTGATTAGAACACTAATACTTATAAAACTATATAATTGATAAGTATTCTAAATCCTTACCCTCGGAATCTCGAACCACAACTATATGCGATTTCTCTCCGATTGATGGTTCATAACCCGATGAAGAACCACGAACAAACAATGGCTCGGGTGTACGTACGACTTCAAATAATCGATCTTCGTTGGCAGAGGGTCCACAACCCGGTGGAAAGTCTCGGATCCCCGATATAGCCCTTCGTTTGAAATTTAAGGGTATAGCAAAACCACCCCTCTTCCAAACACTCCTTACCGCTCTTTTTGAACCTATTTTGTTTGCCCCAAAATCTTACGTTCACGGGAAAAACAATAATCGAGCGATAGAGTCCCCTAAAACGAAATCGATTAGTATACCATCTAAAATGATATAACAAGTAATATAAAAACCCTTACCTTAACACTTCGATTCAATTTTTCTAACGAGTCACGAAGATTATGAAGAGAAAAGGTTGAGATTTGATACAATTAAGTTTTGGTATCCAAAGAGATATTAGGCCTTAACAAATAAGAAAGAAAAGAAATAGAGTTTAGAGATTCAAGAATGATGGTGTTTTGGGTTGAAGAGGTTGCAATGGTGAAATAAGGAGAGGAAGATTTTGGCCTTGACAAGGTAAATGAGAAGAGAAAAGAAGAAAATAAAAGAATGAAAGAAGGAGATGATGATGATTTGGTTTTCAAAAGAAAGGAGGTGAGTTTAGAAGCAATGTGCATTCGGCAATGAGGGAAAAAGAGAAGAAAATGGTCTTTGATGTTTTGGTATTTTCGGTCACAAAGAGGAGAGAAAGAAGATATGATTTGGAGAAAAAAGGACAACTCAAAATCGAAATGGTAAAAACTCAAATGACCAAAAGAAAAGAAAAAGGTTTACCTTTTGTCCAATATACATTCGGCTAAGAGGAGGAATATTAGAGAGAAATGCTTTGTGACACAAAATGACTAAAAGAAATATGTGCACAACTAATCCCTAACTCATCAAAAGCCTTCAAACTTTTGGCCACCCCCCATAGTCCATAAAACCGTCCATGTTCATGGTCAAAATGACCATGAAATAATTTCCAAAACATCCACCTAGATACATGCCTTGTAATCCTCTACTTTCCCAAAGTTAAAGAAATTCTATCCCCACAAACTAGCAATTCTATCACTTATTTCATGCTTACCATAACCTTAAGCCTTTTTGCCATAAAAAAAAATGTCCATCCTATCCATAAATACCTCTTTGACCGACACTTTAGGAAAGCATGCAAAAAAAAAAATAATAATAAAAATTTACACACCAAGTGATTCGAACCTCATCCCTTCAAGTCCATCATGTGGCATCATATCCTTCTTACCAATAGCTCATTTTATGTTAGCTATTTACTCATAAATTTCCATATGTCTTGAAGCCACTTACCATCTCTCCTTGTGATTAAATCCTCATACAAATTCTTCTTAAGGCCAATCTTGCTTAGCTTCCTTTAAGACTAAAAATATAATATTTTTCTAAGGCATTCTTCTACATTCTAGAATTCCTGAAGTCCCCAAAACACATGCAGACAACACACAACATGCCACTACACACATTCAAGTGAAAATACATAACCCCTAAATCCTGGATATTACATTAAGTGGCAAATAGACCACTTTGAAGATAGTGGACATTAGATGGACAATTATGCCATTAATGCATGTTTGTTATTAAATGTTTAGAAAAAGGGATAGTATGGTAAATGAATATTATTTTGCTTGTAATAAACAAAAGAAAAAGATGAACATTATTATCTTTCTTTGAGGGTGTCGAAAGTAAAATAAAAAGAGAGGGGTTAAGCTTGTTCATTCGGCCATGATTCAAGCATAAAATCGGGTATGTGTTTTAGATCGGTTTTTGATAATTTTTACATTTTTACGATCGTTGCTTTAAGAGCTACAAAACCCATATTTTGATTTTGTGAATTGATGATGTTTTTGTGAGATGCCATTGATGATATGTAAAGCTTTTTGATGTTAAATGAAAGATATGAACTAGATAAACATATTTTATTCTTGAAGTTTTGATAAATTTAGCTAAATAGGGCTAAATTGTGAAAATATTATTTTGGAAGGTTAATGTGTGAATTTGATGAAATATTTGGACCTATATAGTCCTTAGGGAGGTTCGGCTATGCATTTATGTGAACAAATTTTGTATAGTTGATGTTTTGAGAAAATAGGACTAAATTGATAAAATATATATATGGGGGCTAAATTGTAAATAGCCCAAAATATGTGTGTATGGATTGAATTGAGTGAATTAGTGAATAAAAGGATTAATTTTGAATATGTTCAGATCAAGAACCGAAGAAAACGGACGTAGATCGCGGGAAAGCGAAAGTAATCGAGTAGCCATTTTCATCATGATAAACTGAATATGAGGTAAGTCATATTGCTAATAAATGTAATTGTATTGAATTGAGTTTATTTACATGATTATCAATGATAATGACTGCATTTGTGATACTATGTATATGAATTCTGAGATAAGGTCGACATAGTGATAAGTCGAAGAAGTTTTGTATGAACTTGGGAATACAAAGGTATCTGTTCTATTTTATCATGTAAGACCACGTCTAGGACGTTGGCATTGATTTGATAATCATGTAAGACCACATGCGGGATAGTGGCTTCAATATTCGATTATATATAAGACCTCGTTTGGGATGTAGGCATCATTATCGATTATATATAAGACCTAAATGCAGGACATAGGCATCATTATCGATTATATATAAGACCTCGTGCGGGACGTAGGCATCGTTATCGATTATATATAAGACCTCGCGGGACGTAGGCATCGTTATCGATTATATATAAGACCTCGTCGGGACGTAGGCATCGTTATCGATTATATATAAGACCTCATCCGGGGCGAGGCATCGTTATCTGATTATATATAAGACATCGTCCGGGACGTAGGCATCGTTATCTGATTATATATAAGACCTCATCTGGGATGTAGGCATCGTTATTTGATTATATATAAGACCTCGTCTGGGACGTAGGCATCGTTATCTGATTATATATAAGACCTCATGCGGGGCGTAGGCATCGTTATCTGATTATATATAAGACCTAAATGCGGGGCGTAGGCATCGTTATCTGATTATATATAAGACCTCGTCTAGGACGTAGGTATCGTTATCTGATTATATGTAAGACCATGTCTGGGACGTTAGCAACGATATGAGCTTTACGTGTAAGACCATGTCTAGGACATTGGCATCATAATGATTCGTGTAACAATCTGTCCGAGACTGAAGTATTGATATCTGAGTACATGAAAGGTCTCATTTGGGACGTTGGCTTTGTACGACTATTCTGAGTTTTCTGAGCATCCTATTAGATTCCTATTGGATCAGCGGGCAAGTCTGTGATACGAATTGCAAATCCGAGTTAAGAATAAATATGTGTATGTAAAACCATTTCAGGTACGTTGATTATACACTAATTGTGTATATAAGGTAAGCATCTAAGTGATTTTACTATGACGCTATGGATATGGAATTGATGATATGATATGTAAAGTTTTGATTATATGAATTACGTAATTATATGATTCTTGAATTTGCAAAGATAGCAAATATGGTTAATAGTGTATGAAACAAAGCATATCACTACACCAAAACAAACTTTTAGCGGTGTTTTTAGTGGCTTTTTAAATAAAAACGCCGCAAATTTTACACATTAACGGCGTTTGAATGAAAACACCGCTAAAAAGGATAAATAGCTGCGTTTTTCCTCAAACGCCACTATAAATCAGAGCATTAGCAGCGCTTTTGAAAAACGCCGCTAAAGGTTAGAGTATTAGCGGCGCTTTTGGAAAAACGCCGCTAAAGGTCAGAGCATTAGCGGCACTTTTGTTAAAACGCCGCTAAAGGTTAGAGCATTAGCAATGCTTTTGGAAAAAAGCCGCTAAAGGTCAGAGCATTAGCAGCGCTTTTGGAAAAATGCCACGAAAGGTCAGTGCATTAGCGGCGCTTTTGGAAAAATGCCGCGAAAGGTCAGAGCATTACCGGTGCTTTTGGAAAAATGCCGCTAAAGGTCAAAGCATTAGCGGGCTTTTGGAAAAACGCTGCGAAAGGTCAGAGCATTAGCGGCACTTTTGGAAATCGTAATGAAAGGTCAGAGCATTAGCGGCGCTTTTGGAAAAATGCCGCGAAAGGTCAAAGCATAAGCGGCGCTTTTGGAAAAACGCCGCTAAAGGTATGAGCATTAGCGGCGCTTTTTCACAAACACCGCTAAAAGTTTTTCATATTTTTTTCTTATTATTCCTTTGAATTATATTTTATTTTGATAAATTCACTTATAAGCAACGAGAAAGTTTCATTTTAGTTACTTAATTATGAAAAGTTACAAATTGCTAACTAAACAATTTAGAAGTTTTCATTTAAGTTACAAATTAATCTATTAAAATTGATTTAGGGTATAATGTTTAGTATATTAATTTCATGATTTAGGGTTTGTTATTTTGATGTATGGGTTTAGTGTTTTAAAGTTTGTTATTTGGGTTTATTGTATAGTGTTTAATATCTTAGTGTTTATCGGTATTTAGGGTTTAAGGTTATAATTAAGGGTTTAGTGGTTTGAATGGGCTGACTAGGGTTTTGAGTTCAGTATTGTAAGATTTAGTGTTTAGAGTTTATGGTTTACGGTTAGTCTTAGGATTAGAGTTATGGCTTGAGTTTATGAAAAAAATAATAAATTAATATAATATTCAAAATTAAAAAATTAAAAGATTATTATTTAAAATAAATTTAACTTTAAGGTTAAAATGTGATGCAAGTTTAACTTTAAGGTTTCGGTGTTAGATTCTGTAGTTATGACAAGCGGTTAGGGTTTTAAGGTTTAAGGTTTATGATTTTAGGGGTTATGGGTTTGAGGTTTAGGGTATGTGTTTAGGACTTAGGATTTTACGGTTTAAGGCTTTGATAAAAATGTTAATGATTAATCTTAGATTTTTAGAATATAAATCAACATAAGATAAATATAAATTATTATTTTAAAAAATATATATCAAAATGGGTTAAATCTCAAAAGCATACATGAACAATGGTTTAGTGTGCAATTGTATACATGAACTTTAATTTGATCTAGATCTTATAAAATATTAACACAATTATTGACATAATTAACATCATTTTTATTTATATATTGCATACATAAAAATTTATATTTATTCAATATAAAAATATATTGATGTATTTATATTTTAAATTAATGTGTATGATTAAATCAAAATTAAAGTTTCAACTATACATTTAAACCACAATTAGAATTTCACATCTAAAATTACACATTAAACCAAAATTATATATAATTATGAGATGGATCTATATCAAAATTTAGGTGTATATATATAATTAAATGCCATTTATATAAAAATCTAAACAATTAATACAGACTATACTTAAAAGAATAATATTGATGTAAAAAGAAAGAAAAAATTCATAAAAGAGTTAATAATGGTAATTAAATTTTAAAATTTAATAATAAAAATTTAAAATTTAAAAATTTAAAATTTAAAAATTTAAAAATTTAAAAATTTAAAACTTAAAAACTTAAAAACTTAAAAACTTAAAAACTTAAAAACATAAAAAAACATAGTAATAGTGGCGTTTTCAAAAAAAAAAAATATAATGACGTTTCTAGTAAAAACGCCGCAAAAAAAAACTATACCGACGTTTTTTAATAAAATGCCACAAAATTTCTCGTTCATTATCCCTGTTATCGTTCCCCAAAACCTAAATTTCTTTAAGTCCCCAATATTTCCCTATTACCATTCCCCAAAATCCCCAAATCAAAATCCCCACCGATCTTCCTCATTCAATCTCGATTCTTCAAAGTCCTACTTGCCATCATAAACTCTACCGTTTACCCAGTTTGTTTGTTAAAAGGAAAAACAGTTTGTGTTTTCTTTCTATTTATTTCCATATTTTGTCCTCCAAATAAATTTTCCATGGAAAACAAGGATAACTATCTTGAAACAAGCAAAGCTGAAAGGTCGGTGTGGTTAATGAAATGCCCTGGATTAGTTTCACGCTCTCTGAAAGCCCCTCAACTCTCTTCTTCTTCCTCTTCTACTTCTCCTTCTCAAGCGGTTGCCAAAGTTATTCTTTCCATTGACCCTCGTGTTTCCAGTGATGATAATGACTCCTCTTCTCCTCAGGTTTCCATCCTTTTAAACAATAACATTGTGCTGATTTGTTGGGTTTGTTTCGTTACATGCATTCGTCTTTCTTTCTCCTTTTTTTTCTTTTCTATTTCTCTTTATCTTATATGATTTTTAGGATTTTTTTTTTTGCTTATCTGGGTTAATGGGGTTATAATTGGTAAAGTTTTAACGTATTTTTGGTGTTTTGGATATGTTTCAGTACATGCATTTGTTTTCTTTATCGTTTTCTTTTTTTTCCCTCTTTTATCTCATGTGATTTTCAGGGATTTATTTTGTTTATGTGGGTTAATGGGTTTTAATGTGTTAATTATCTTTTGGTTTTTTGGGTTTGCTTTATTGCATGCATTTTTTCCCCTTTGTCCATATTTGAATTTTTATTTTTTTAAGTTTTCCTCTTATGTTTTGTGTTTTTTATGGTTTTTCAAATTCTAGTTTAATGGAACATGTTGATACTTTTTCTTTTTTCTCTTTGGGAAATAAAATAGAAATAAAATAAGAAATCTTTGCTGAGTAATATGTGATGAAAGTTTTTAACTTTGACCATTTTCTATTCTTTAACATTTTTCTGTTAAGAAAATTTTGTCACTTTTTTTCCTGTTACCTTGGATATATTGGTGTGGGTGAATTATATTTTAGTTTGGTTGAAATTTCTTGCATGCATAGTTTTCAGTTACAGAGAGATGAGCTTTTGTTTTATATTCATCATGATGTTCCCATGGAAGAATGAATCTTGTAATATTGGTGCCATTTAGATAGTTCTATTTATAACTGATGTTTTAGAGAAAAGCTTGATGCTGATAACGACAGTCATAGAGTAATGATGTTAGTTGAAACTATGAGATTGTCTTGACTTGAATGGGTGTTTAAATCTCTTGATATTGTATAAAAAAAGTTGAAACCATGAAATTTTAAGTAAGCTAAGACAATAACTTTTTTTTCCCTTGTCATTTATCACCACTGTTCTTCCTTTGGAAAGAGAAAAAAAAGACTCCTGGTCATGAAAATGGAGATAATTTGTTGGCAGAATCTCATTGTTGAACATTATTGATGTAGGATAGGTAGGCTAGCTAGGCTAGCTGCATTCAGCTGCAAACACCAAGGATGACATCCGACTTGCCTAATGTACCTTCCATGTATGATTTTCTTTGTGTTTTTCTTTTCCCAAGCTCTACTATTTTGTTATATATGTATTGAATTTGTTGATTGAATTTTTTTCTAATAATGTAGGCGTGATCCTGATTTCATGGAGCTGGTATGGGAAAATGGTCAAGTTCTCATTCGAGGTTTATCGTAAGTACATTTTAGCTTTTCTTTTTGAAAATTATATATATATATATATATATAAACTCTTTTCTTGTAGGTTGATGTATTGTTGATATTCTTTGCTTATTTAGATATTGCTTGATCTATATTACCGGAAAACTTGTTCTGAGTCATATTACAAGACGGGTCTCATCTCTATTGTCATTGCAATGGTCTCTTTATATGTTGATAATCTTTGTAACAGCTAATTCTTTATGCAATATGATTTTTTAATTGATCTTTTCCCCAAATTTTGAACAAGATTACGAGCTCTTCTTTTGTTAGTTGGGCTCCTTGAGATTGGGTCTAAGATGAATTTTGTATCACCAACGGTATGTTTTACTAGTTTGCTACTAATGGAATCTAATTTTCCATGTATTTGTCTTTGGTTGGCATTTTGTTAAGCTTCTATTTGTGTATATTGTTAATATCAAGATGCGAAAAGGTGCTTTAAGTATGCTTTTTGACTTTTTACTTTTTCGTGAATTTTGGTTTGGTTTCTATATAATGCAATTCATTTACCAATTAAGGCGAATTTAACTCACATCAGCTCAAATATTGAATATCTTGGCTTTTCTTCTTCATTTCCTTGATATTTTTCGTATTTGATTCACCATTTTGAATATTTTAGAGTGATTCAGAGGGCATGCTTTGCAACTAAAAGGCAAGGGATTTATCTTATATGTATGTGGTCATATTGTTTCATTTTCTGGTTGTATGTTGTTAAATTGCTCGCCTGGACATGTTGCTTTTAAACCCCGAAAAAAAGGAATTTGAGATTTTGTATCTTTCAATGAAAACTTTTCAATGGTTGTTTTATGCAAATGTTTGTAGGTAATATCAAACGAGAGGACTTGAGTCATTATCGACAACTTTCATATTCGGTTTTCTTGTAAGTTCTTGTCAATTTTTCGATAGGTTGTTTTAGGCATCTGAAATCTTGAAACTCCTTAGAGTCTAATTCATATTGGTAGAACATTAGAAGCATGCATATATATTCAAATATAACTTGGTTTATGCTATATCAAATGTTTTTAAATCTTGGAACTTCTTTTTAAAATTATTGGCTTTGAGATCCTCCTATGGAGTGACAATATAAAAATGCACAAATTGTCTGCAAATGTGAAGAAGTCAACTCATGACTATGGCAGAATTGTCGCACAGGATGTATATCAACCTCCATGGCATAACTATAGGCTATTGTTTACACTTTAGTCTTCCTTTAATATCTTTTTCTTTCCTTGGTGTGGAGTTGCTATGTATTTAATTTTCTTTTTCTCTAATTTGTCTTTCCATTTCCATCCCTTTTTCAGACTCTTCTATTTATTTAATTTTCCTTATGTTGTCAGGACTTTTTCTTTCCATGTGTTATTACTTATTTTATTATAAATTTTTATTTTGGTGGGCAAAACACCGCCTTACCCAGCCTTGTTGCCATCTCTAAGCAGCTGGCTATTTCAGTTGTCATTATTAGCCATCTTCACTTTAATGTGAAGTTGTTGACATAAAATGTGCTCATTTACTTTATTTTTTTTCTTTTAAAGTACTTGTTTACTTTGTTACTTTGTTTATTTAATGGTCATGTATAGCACCTTGTAGGCGGATCACCTATATTGTAGTATTTGACCTCCCTGCTAGAGTTCTTTTTTATCTACTCCATTTGCATCGAACAATATGCATATTTGCTATAAGCTAAGAGGATATGTTTTGGGAGTGTTGAATGGGTGAATCTAGTTGACTTTTGTTGGCCTTAACAAAATAATGAGAGTTGAAAATCTTATTTTCTGTGGAGAGCAATAGAGATTGAGCATGGTGCTAAGACTTTCTTTTTAACACAGGTGTATTATAATGGAGCTGGCATCTTCTCTTATTTCAGGGGTAGAGGAGGACCTTATTGATTTTATCTTTGTCTTAATAAAGCAAACTTTTAGGTATATAATATTCCCATTCTCTTATTGTGTTATTTTTTTACATACTAATCTAGCCTTAAAATGCTCACTAACCTCTTTTAGTAAACAAATGAGATAGGTCATCATGAAGCATATTATGCTTTAAGAAGAATTTTGAAGGGCATTGTACATAAACTTGGAGACTTAATGACTCGCACTAGTAGGAACACATCTAATACAAACCATGTTAGTCTTCACTCAACTATTTTTGCTTGTTCCCTTATTAAGAAGTATTGTGGTTTTAAATTTATCAAAATACTATTTGTGTTATGATGTTTTACTGAATTTAAGTTATTGTTTCATCAAGTTCTTTGTTTTATCTACTAAAATTTACTCTTGCATGCTCTTGTTGATATATTTGCCTTGTACTTTTTGATACGTTGTTCATCTAACATGTACTTGAATGAACTCGCAAAGAGTGGCTAAGTTTTAGTAAAATGAAGGGATTTCTAATTCAAAAATTATAGATGATTAGTGTAAAAATTGAGTATTTGGTTTGGAACAATGAAGGCTTTATTGTTTTTCTTATCTTTATTTACGTTCTGGCAAACTTGTTCTGTTTAGTTGGCATGATCGGCATTATAAGATGGTCAAGTAAGATGATTATGTTTGAAAAGTATGCTATGTTTGCCATATTTTATATGTCCATGTTGCATCCAAATAATTTATCTGATTATGGTTTAACATCATGACAACAAAATGTCATATTATGTTTTACTAATCCTATGTTTAAGGTTCACTACTTCAACTTGTGATTGTTGTATCTTCCATGGTGATCACCGGAAAACTATTGATATCCTTTTCGTTATAATTTGCGACTTGTAATTGTGTAGGATCGTGATTCTTTATTACGAGCCGAGAGGATCTTGACTCTTTTGCCTATAACCCTTCTTTGTTGATAACTTAATGCATTCAAACATGTGGTTGGTACCCATATTGAAAGACTATATCGTTGGAGCATCTCTTAGCTATTATATGTAGCATATAGTAATGCTAAAGGATTTGTATAGGAACTGTTATCAAAGTAATGCTAAAGGATTTGCTTAAGCGGGTAAAGGGATAGGAATGGATTTGTATATAAATTGTTATCCAATCAACGCTTGTTTGCGTGCTGTGATAATAGTGTTTTCTATTGCATGCTTCTTTTTTATATCTGCTCTTTTTTATAATATTTTAATTTTTTTTATTTTTCATGATCTTTAGTGGCGTTTGGAGAAAAAATGCCGCTAAAGGTCATGTTTTTAGCGGCATTTTTGGGAAGCGCCATGAAGATCTTGCTCTTTAGTGGCGATTTTATGGGAGAGTGTCGCTAAAGGTCATGACTTTTAGCGGCGTTTGTGGAAAAAGCGCTAAAGGTCATGACTTTTAGCGGCGTTTGTGATAAAAGCACCGCTAAATGTCATGGTCTTTAGCGGCTTTTGTGGAAAAAGCGCCGCTAAAGGTCATGGTCTTTAGCGGCGTTTGTGCAAAAAGTGCCGCTAAATGTCATGATATTTAGCGGCATTTGTGAGAAAAGCACCACTAAAAGTTATGACCTATAGCGGTATTTTTTATCATAAACGTCGCTAAAGTTTGCGGCGTTTGTTTTAGCGGCATTTTTTGTAGTGGCGCTTATAAACGCCGCTAAAAGCCTAAAAAAACACCACTAAAAGTCTATTTTACTGTAGTGTATATGCGATATTATGTTAAATGAATGATATGTACTAATGTATTTATTTACATAAGTGCCTTCCATGTCAAGTTTATTTGTATATGACTTACTAAGCTTTTGGAAAGCTTACTTTGTATGTGTTTTCTCTATTTTATAGGTCGTCAAAAGCAACTGAAGGCTCAGGACCGTCAGGGATCGTCATCACACTACTAAACTGATTTTTGGTACCCTTTTGAAAGTGTATATAACTAAATATGGCATGTATAGGCTCTTATGTTGGTATAAGTTGTTATGTAATCTTAACTTTGTGATTTGATATTTATGAGATAAGACTTTGCTTTAATGAATGTGATATATGATGCATATCTTGATAAGGTGAAAGCATGTGAAATGGCCAAGTTTTAAATGATCAAATGAATTAATCATACTTGTAATGATATGAATTTATTTCTTTGGAATTGTCATGTTGGAACTGGTATTGAATGTATAAATTGAATGGTCAATTTGGTATGTTTTGATTTTTATGTATTGCTTGTAGGCAAGACACTAAATGGGTGGCATATTGGCCGTGTAAAATGGCCTATGATGTCACACGATTGAGGCACTCGGGCGTGCCTAAGATCGTGGGTAAATTGGAAGAATGTGGCTTAAATTGTACACAGCCTCGACACGGGTGTGCTTGAAATTGCACATGAGCCTCGACGGTGTGCTTGATTGCCATGTTAGAAATGGTAGTATGTGATCTAGTAGTACCCGGCCTTAGGACACGGGCGTGCTTGGTGACCGTGTTGATTTTGGCAATATACTACCACGGGGAGGACACACGGGAGTGTCAAGTAGCCGTGGGTGAGGCACGGCCTACCCCCACGGCTGTGTGTCTTGTATTTTAGAAAAGTTCCAAATTTTCATGAAATTACTTATGTGTTTCAATTTAGTCCCGACTCAATTTATAGGCATTCTTAGGGTCTTGATGACTCATTTAAGGGACTCTATGATTGTATTCAAATGTGTTTGATGACGATTGACCTTGTGTCATGAATGTGATGTGAAATGATCCTATTGTTCGGTAATGCCTCTTAACCCTATTCGGTGGTGATTTTTGGGTTAGAGGTGTTACATTTTATTAGTATCAGAGCTACAGTTTAGTCAATTCTCGGACTAACGTAGCGTGTTAGAGTCTAGCTATACATGCCATATTTATTTGAACTATGATAGTGTGATGAATCCTGACATATAAAATGTGATTTTCGTATAGTAATGGATCCCGAAAGAGCCGTAGTTGATGACATAGAAAGTAATGCGCCTGCTCCCACGTAAGGGACAGTGCCTTCTGGTTCGAGACCGGCTACAAGAGGTCAGGAGGGAGAAGCTAAGCAAGCTTTCTTCAAGATGATGAGTGAATGGTTTACTCAATTTATGAGGAATAACCCGACTGTTTCGCAAACCCCGCCCCTGGTTAATCCCCCTCAAACATCCGATATACCTCCGACTACAAATCTAAATTTGTGGAATAAGCCTTCGGTTGTCAAGATTCGTAAGTATGGGGTTGAAAAATTTTGGGCTACTAATGATGATGATGCTGAGAAAGCTGAATTTTGGTTAGAAAACACTCTTCGAGTATTTGATAAGATGTCACTGACTCATGAAGAATGTATAAAGTTTGTTATTTTTTTCGTTACGAGATGCAGCCTATCGGTGGTGGAAAACTTTGATTTTGGTTGTTCCTAAAGAACGGATCACATGGATTTCTTTCAGTCTGAGTTCAGAAAGAAATACATTATTCAGAGATTTATTGATTAGAAACGAAAGGAATTTTTGGAATTGAAACAAAGTCACATGTTTGTCATTGAATACAAACAAGAGTTTGTAAGATTAAGTTAGTTTGCTCGGGAATATGTTTCAACTGAAGCGATAATGTGTAAAAGATTCGAAGATGGCCTAAATGATGATATCCAATTGCTAGTTGGTACTCTGGAGATACAAGAGTTCGTAGTGCTAGTTGCCCGAGCATGCAAAGCTGAGTCGGAAGCTAGAGATATGAAAAAGAGATTTATGAGCAAATCATTTCAGTCTACGTCGAAGAAATTCTAAGATGAACATAGTCGCTCAAAAGCTAATGTGAGGTATTTGAGTAGAGATCGAACTAGATCACAGTTAAGCTCTAAAGCTCCAGCAACTTCAATAGCTAGTATTGGAAATGCCAGATTCAAGTGACATGAATGTAAACATTGTGGAAAAAGGCATTCGGGAATTTGTAGATTAAATGACCGAGCTTGTCTCAAATGTGGATCATTAGATCATTTCATCCGAGACTGCTCAGAGTCTGTTGAACAAGAGATTGTTTAGAACTCGAGATCTAAGAATGTTTCATCAAGAGGTAGATCTTCTCAAATTGTAAGAAACGTCAGTGGTAGTCAGAGAACTACTAAAGATATTATTGTGAGATCCGAAGCTAGAGCGTCTTCCAGAGCACATATTATCCGAGCTCGGAAAGAATATTCATCTCCAGATGTTATAACGGGTACTTTTACACTTTATGATACTTCTGTGATCACTTTGATAGACCCTGGTTCTACTTATTTCTATATATGTATGAACTTAGTATTCAGTAAGACTTTGCCTATAAAGTCTACTGAGTTTGTTATGGAAGTATCAAACCCCTTAGGTAAAAATATTCTGGTTGACAAAGTTGGTGAGAACTGCCCATTAATGTTTCGAGATATTTGTTTCCCTACTGATATGATATTATTACAGTTTGATATAATTCTAGGAATCAACTGGTTGGCATTGCATGATGCTGTAGTGAATTGTAAAAGAAAGATAATTGATTTGATTCGTCGGAATGGTGAAATAGTTTGAATTGAGTTGAAGGATTTAAATGGATTGCCTGCTGTGATATCTGTGTTGAAAGCTTAGAATTAAATTAAAAAGGGTTGCGAGGCATATTTTACCTATGTGATTGATTTAAAATTATATGAAAAGAAAGTTGAATCAGTGCCAGTAGTCTGTGAGTTCTCTGATGTTTTCCCTGAAGAATTGCCGGGATTGTCTTCGAATTGCAAAGTTGAATTTGGTATAGATTTGTTCCTTGGTACGACCCCTATTTCGATAATCTGTATAGATTGACACTAATGGAATTGAAAGAGTTAAAGTCACTGTTGCAAGAATTAACCAATAGAGGGTTCGCAAGGCCGAGATTTTCACCCTGGGGGTGTTAAATTTGTTTGATGATAATTCAGTGTTAGTTGAATTGAAAGCAAAACTATTTTTTTTACAGTAGATATGTGATGCTTAGAAAGTTGATAATGAAATGTTAGCGAAATGAGTTCAGTGTGATTCAAATTCTAAATTCGAGCTCTAAGTTGTTGATGATTGCTTGAGATTTCAAAATTGTATCTTTGTTCTGAGAAACCCTGAGTTAATCCAGTTGATTATGAATGAAGTATATAATAGTTGTCTATCTGTTCAGTTATGTCGTACAAAGATGTATCATGATCTGAAACAACACTATTGGTGGTCTGGTATGAAATAGGATATTTCTGACTTTGTTTTTAAATGTTTAGTTTGTCAACAAGTGAAAGCTGAACATCAAGTTCCGTCTGGTTTGTTATAGCAAATTCTGATTCCTTAATGGAAATAGGATAGAGTGATTATGAATTTTGTTTCTGGTTTGCCTTAGACTTCGAGAAAGAAAGATGTGATTTGGGTCGTGGTTGATCGATTGACGAAATCTACCCATTTTATTCTGGTAAGATCTGATTATTCACTTGACAGATTAGACGAGCTTTATATTTCTGAAATTGTAATATTACACAGAGTGCCACTATTCATTGTGTCAGATAGAGATCCGAGAGTCACATCGCGATTTTAGGAGAAAATTGTAAGAAACTTTGGGTAGAAAATTGTGTTTCACTATAGCTTTTCATTCGCAAACAGATGGATTATCTGAGTGGATCATTCAGACTCTAGAAGATATGTTAAGATGTTGTGTTCTTAAATTTAACGGTATTTGGGAATAGTACCTACCTTTGATAGAATTTGCATACAACAATAGTTTTCAATCAAGCATCAAAATGGCACCAGGTGAAGCTTTGTACAGACGTAAATGTCGTACATCTCTGTATTGGACTAGACTCAATGAGAATAAGTTACACGGCGTTGATTTGATAAAGAATTGAGAAACAAAAAATTCCATTAGTAAAAGTATTATGGAATCGACACAGAATCGAAGAGGCTACGTGGGAGCCTGAGGATTCAATGAGACAGCAATATCCAAATCTATTTAATGGTAAGATTTTCGGGGACGAAAATCCCTAAGGGGGAGAATTGTAACAGTTCGGTTTAGACCTTAGTTGGAACAGTGGTTTGAGACCATAAATCCGAGGTCATAAAAATATTTTAATGATATTTTCTGTGTGTATGATATGTGACATAGTCTATGTGAAAATTTTGTGTGATAATTTGATCGTTTGTGTGTTGAATTAAGAGAAAGGATGAAATTGCATCAAATGTAAAAGTTGCTTTCTATTTGTTAAAGTATCAATGTGTTGTGGCTTTGTAAAGTTGTGGCCTTAAGTGGAAAATATACCACTTTTAAGATAGTGGACATTAGATGGACAATTATGCCATTAATGCATGTTTGTTATTAAATGTTTAGAAAAAGGGATAGTATGGTAAATGAATATTATTTTGTTTGTAATAAACAAAAGAAAAAGATGAACATTATCATCTTTCTTTGGGGGTGCTGAAAGTAAAAGAAAAAGAGAGGGGTTAAGCTTGTTCATTCGGCCATGATTCAAGCATAAAATTGGGTATGTGTTTTCGATCGGTTTTTGATAATTTTTATGTTTTTGCAATCGTTGCTTTGAGAGCTACAAAACCCATATTTTGATTTTGTGATGATGTTTTTGTGAGATGCCATTGATGATATGTTAAACTTTTTGATGATTTTTGGTGTTAAATGAAAGATATGAACTAGATAAACATACTTTATTTTTGAAGTTTTGATAAATTTAGCTAAATAGGGCTAAATTATGAAAATATTATTTTGGAGGGTTGATGTGTGAATTTGATGAAATATTTGGACCTATATAGTCCTTAGGGAGGTTCGGCTATGCATATGTGTGAACAAATTTTCTATATTTGATGTTTTTAGAAAATAGGACTAAATTGATAAAATATACAAATGTGGGGGCTAAATTATAAATAGCCCAAAATATGTGTGTATGGATTGAATTGAATGAATTAATAAATAAAAGGATTAATTCTAAATATGTTTAGATCAAGAATCAAGAAAACGGACTTAGATCGCGGGAAAACAAAAGTAATCGAGTAGCCGTTTTCATTCCGATAAACTAAATACGAGGTAAGTCATATTGCTAATAAATGTAATTGTATTGAATTCAGTTTATTTACATGATTATCAATGATAGTGACTACATTTGTGATACTATGTATATGAATTCTGAGATAAGGTTGACATAGTGATAAGTCGGAGAAGTTTTGTATGAACTTGGGAATACAAAGGTATCTGTTCTGTTTTATCATATAAGACCACATCTAGGACGTTGACATTGATTTGATAATCGTGTAAGACCCTGTCTGGGACAGTGGCTTCGATATCTGATTATATATAAGACCTCATCTAGGATGTAGGCATCATTATCTGATTATATATAAGACCTCGTCTGGAACGTAGGAATCATTATCTGATTATATATAAGACCATGTCTGGGATGTAGGCATCATTATCTGATTATATATAAGACCTCGTCTGGAACATAGGCATCATTATCTGATTATATATAAGACCTCGTCTAGGACGTAGGCATCATTATCTGATTATCTATAAGACCTCATCTAGGACATAGGCATCATTATCTGATTATATATAAGACCTCGTCTGAGACGTAGGCATCATTATCTGATTATATATAAGACCACGTCTGGGACGTAGGCATAATTATCTGATTATATATAAGACCTCGTTTGGAACGTAGGCATCATTATCTGATTATATATAAGACTCGTCTGGGACGTAGGCATCATTATCTGATTATATATAAGACCACGTCTAGGACGTAGGCATCATTATCTGATTATATATAAGACCTCGTCTGGGACATAGGCATCATTATCTGATTATATGTAAGACCTTCTCTGGGACGTAGGCATCGTTATCTGATTATATGTAAGACCTCATCTGGGAGGTAGGCATCGTTATTTGATTATTTATAAGACCTCATCTGGGACGTAGGCATCGTTATCTGATTATATATAAGACCTCGTCTGGGATGTAGGCATCGTTATCTAATTATATATAAGACCTCATTTGGGACGTAGGCATCATTATCTGATTATATGTAAGACCACGTCTAGGATGTTGGCAATGATATGAGCTTTACATGTAAGACCATGTCTAGGACATCGACATCATATTGATTCGTGTAACAATTTGTCCGAGACTGAGGTATCGATATCTGAGTACATGAAAGGTCTCGTTTAGGACGTTGGCTTTGTACGACTATTCCGAGTTTTCTGAGCATCTTATTAGATTCCTATTGGATCAACGGGCAAGTATGTGATGCAAATTGCAAATCCGAGTTAAGAATAAATATGTGTATGTAAAACCATTTCAGGTACGTTGATTATACACTAATTGTGTATATAAGGTAAGCATCTAAGTGATTTTACTATGACGCTATGGATATGGAATTGATGATATGATATGTAAAGTTTCGATTATATGAATTACGTAATTATATGATTGTTGAATTTGCAAAGATATCAAATGTGGTTAATAGTGTATGAAACAAAGCATATATGCGATATTATGTTAAATGAATGATATGTACTAATGTATTTATTTGCATAAGTGCCTTCTATGTCAAGTTTATTTGTATATGACTTACTAAGCTTTTGGAAAGCTTACTTTGTATGCGTTTTCTCTGTTTTATAGGTCATCAAAAGCTACTGAAGGCTCGGGACCGTCAGGGATCGTCATCACACTACTAAACTAATTTTGGTACCCTTTTGAAAGTGTATATAACTAAATATAGCATGTATAGGCTCTTATGTTGGTATAAGTTGTTATGTAATCCTAACTTTGTGATTTGGCTATTTATGAGATAGGACTTTGCTTTAATGAATATGATATATGATGCATATCTTGATATGGTGAAAGCAAGTGAAATGGCCAAGTTTTGAATGAGCAAATGAATGAATCATACTTGTAATGATATGAGTTTATTTCTTTGGAATTGTCATGTTGGAACTGGTATTGAATGTATAAATGGAATGGTCAATTTGGTATGTTTTAATTTTCATGTATTGCTTGTAGGTAAGACCCTAAGTGGGTGGCATATTGGCCGTGGAAAATGGCCTATGATGTCACACGGTTGAGACACACGGGCGTGCCTAAGACCGTGGGTAAATTGGCAGAATGTGGCTTAAATTACACACGGCCTCAACGCGGGTGTGCTTGATGGCCGTGTGAGAAATGGCAGTATGTGATCTAGTAGTACCCGGCCTTAGCGCACGGGCGTGCTTGGTGATCGTGTTGATTTTGGCAGTATACTACCACGGGGAGGACACACGGGAGTGTCAAGTAGCCGTTGGTAAGGCACGGCCTAACCCAATGACCGTGTGTCCCTTGTATTTTAGAAAAGTTCCAAATTTTCATGAAATTACTTATGTGTTTCGATTTAGTCCCGACTTGGTTTATAGGCATGCTTAGGGTCTTGATGACTCATTTAAGGGACTCTATGATTGTATTCAAATGTGTTTAATGACGATTGACTTTGTGTTGTGAATGTGATGTGAAATGATCCTATTGTTCGGTAATGACTCTTAACCCTATTTCGGTGATGGTTTTCGGGTTAGGGGTGTTACAAACATGACCTTTAGCGTCACTTTTCCAACAAATGCTGCTATAGAACATGACCTTTAGTGGCACTTTTACCGCAAACGTCGCTATACAACATGACATTTAGCGGTGCTTCTACCACAAACGCCACTAAAGAACATGACCTTTAGTGGCGCTTCTCCCACAAACGCCGCTATAGAACGTGACCTTTAGTGGCGCTTTTAATAAAAACGCTACTAAATGTCGTGTTCTTTAGTAGCGTTTGTGAAAAAAATGCCACTAACTTTAGCAGATTTCTTACATCATTTTCATTCATATACAACCCTTCCTATAACAACCAAAAGTAGCAAATATAACTCTAACCAAAAACAGCAAATACAAACCCAACCAAAAACAACAAATCTAATTTTTCTTCAAATCCAACGAAAGAAATATGATCTAAATTAATAAATGAAATAACAAAATATTCTTACAATAATGTTAAAAGTTATAATGTTAAAATATTCTTACAATAAGAAAACAAACGTCTAAGATGGCAGATTCTACGACTGCTAAAACATCTTCATCATTTTCTGAAGCTGTTGCTGGAGTTCGTCGTATTTTCTGCTTTTCTCTATTTCCCTCGCTGCTGCCTCAACTTTAAGTTGAGCAATTTGCTCAACTATGCTCGCTTGCATCTGAGCCAGCTGGTCTTTTAACCTCTGAACTTCAGTTTAAGTCTAACTCCCCGAAGGCATGTATTGCTACGAGCTGGATCCAAAATATTGGGTTGGGTTTACAAAAGATCCTTGAAATCTAACACGACCATACCTTTTTGGACCCAAAACTTCAGTAATAAATCGGTTATCAATGTCGTCAAGATTAACAGAGCTATCACTCGAAGCGATCTCTTCATACTCCGCCCTTTTCTCCTTTAGTTTCTCCTAATAAATCAATCAAAGAGATAGAAAGCGAAATATATAAACAAAACAAATGCAACATAACTTAACATTATTTGCATTACAAACGATGAATTAAACCATTATAATTAAAACATGATAAATATTTAAAATAATTCAAATTTTATTAAGTAAATATACCATAATTTATGTAGCTTCAGTAGTCATAGGAGATCCATCTTTCTTTCTATGTGTAATGTCAAAAAGTTGAAGGCGTCCAACTTTTTTACCAGACGATTGCTCCTACAATATAATAGTAAAATATTATTTAATATAAATTAATTAATATTTGACACAATTAATAAATTCAAAATACCTCGTCCTCAGCTACATAAGCAAAACTTTTCGACCCAGCTGTGTGTGTGAATTTTTATTTTTGCCTACTTGTAGTGCCAACGTGTTCACGATCCTACATTATGAAATTATTATTACATATATAGTAAATACTATAAATCGAAATAATTATATAAGTTTAGAAGTACGTAATACCTCTCCTTTCTTTGAATTCCAAAATCTAACTGCATCTTCCCATTGGTACCTTAGCATTCCCGGTGGGACATTTCGCAATTTCTCTTCGAAGCTTATATTTTTCTTAAAATATTCCTTCTTTAAAGAACTTTTATGGTCTCTCCATTTTTTTGTAATGCCTTCTTGACATAATTATCCGAGACCTCTAAAACAAATCTCTTCTGCAAAAAACACAACTTTATAAAGTAAATATAAATGAAAGTTAAATAAAAGTATTATAAATTACATTCAAGTTATTACCTTAATATTATAGAGAGCCTGATTTTTGTTACTATCAAGCATATGATGCCATGACTCATAGTTGATAGGCAACAGATTGGCATTTCGTGCTATAATGCCTAAGTATCCTACTAAAAGTCGAGCTTCTGATCCAACAGGCTGACCAAGACTGTTTCTGGCTACTTTGACACGCTCAGCAGAATTTAACTCGTATAAATCTTTTAGTAGAGAATGTCCTCGAATTTTGCACGTCTCACCTCTTTCAGCTGAAAATGGTATATTATAATATAAGAATTTGAAATAGAAATCAATAATAAAAGTGAACATGCATGTAAATTAAAGTTCAACATTACTTTGAATTTCTGCAGGTTTGTAATATGTATTCGGAACATTCGAAAATCCAATACTAGTTTGTTGTTCACTATTTGTTTCTTCCGAATTTGGAGGATTTTGAACAATACTTAGACATTACAATCTTCTTCTGGGCATCTTATCTACAATACACATAATGTAGTTGAAATTTTAGTAACTAATTACAATAATAATAGTACATATAAAATAGTTGAAATATTTAACAAAATCAAGAGACCCACATCTAAAACAAGCCTTCTCGTTTGCTCGACACTCACCAGAATGACGCCTACCACACTGTAGGCATTTGGTCTACTCGGTCGGGCATTGACAACACTAGCAATTGAAGTAGTCTAAGCTTTAGACCCCGAGAACTATTTACCCTTACTTCGGTTTGAAAACCCTGCTGAAGCGGCTGATCGACTAGGAAAAATCCCTTGATTTCTTAGATGAGGATTGGTATGACTTACTCAGTTGCCTTTTTCTCAAGTCACGGGACTCAATCTCAGCTCTTCTTTTTTCTTTAGCCAACTTTTCAGCCATACAGGCCCTATCTACCAACACTACAAAATCTTTTATTTTGAGAACTCTGACATATAAATGGATATCATCATTTAACCCATCCTCGAACCTTTTGCACATCATAGCCTCGGTAGACACGCACTCCCGGGCATACTTACTAAGCCTTATAAATTCACGTTCATATTCAGTCACCGTCATTTGGCCTTGCTTTAGCTCTAAGAACTCTTTTCTCTTATGATCAATGAATCTTTGACTAATATACATCTTCGAAATTCCTCTTAGAAGAATTCCCAGCTAATTCTCTCCCTTGGTACCACCGACAAAAGGGTGTTCCACCACTGATAGGTCAAAACTCTCAAGAGAGATATTGCACATTTTATGCACTCCTCATGCGTGCATGAAAGCTCATTGAATACTCTGATAGTATTCTCAAGCCAGAATTTTGCCCTTTTCAGATCATCATCTTTACTAGCCCGAAATTCCTCGGCTACTTATTTCTGAATCTTATCGACTGGAGGCCTTTCTCTTCTCACTACATCAACCACTTGAGGAGCTACAGGAGCGGGTTGAGTAATAGGTGGGGGTAGAGGGGGTTGAGCATTAGGATTTGCTCGAACGTACTCAGTGTACCAATTGCTCATCATATGGAGAAAGACTTCTCAGGCCTCTTCTCCTTCACCCTAGGTCTTGGGTTTACTATCTACTGGCGCGGTCCTTTACGTAGGATCTGGCGTATTACTTGCAGCATCATCGACTACAGTTTGGTCTAGATCATGATCCATTTACTCTGTAAAAACACAATTTAAAACGTTAGGAGTCGTCACACTATCATTATACATTTACTCTTATGTATGGCATGTATAGCTAGACTCATACTTATGCTACTTTAATCTTAGAATCGACTAAACCATAGCTCTGATACCACTAAATGTAACACTGCTTCCCCATATTCAACATCAGAATTGGGTACGAGGCATTACTAGACTTATCTCACTTGAACATGCAACTTTCGGCTATAGAATTTCATTCCAACCTTAAACTTTCCATTCACATTCAAAACATCCTTTTATATGTGCCTACGAGGCCTTAAACATGCAAAATGAGGGTCTTAAAATCAAACCCAAAACTTTTGTACACTTAATTTTTTGTCTAAACAGGGGTCATACGCCGATGTGAAATGGGACACGCTTGTGTGGGTAGGCCGTGTGGTCACACACACCCATGTCCTTAGTCCATGTGAAATCTATTTTCTTATTCTAAACTACAGGGGTTTTCACACGGCAGGACACACACCGTGTCCCTCACACGACCTCGACACACCCGTGTCCTAACCTATGTGCCAAAACCATGGCATTCTATTTATGACATCATCACCTCACTATGGTCACATGGCCAAGGCTCACGCCCGTGTCCTTAGATCGGGTGTCAAATTAAATTTTAAATTTTTGATGCAGACTTCACATGGCCTGGGAACACACCGATGTCCATGGTCGTGCCTCCCACACGGTTGAGACACAAGACCGTGTCTCTGCCCGTGTGTTTACTACTGGTATACTGACTTGCAAGCCAAGCATACAAGGGGACACACGACTGATCAACACTCCCATGGGGCTGACAGTGTGTCACACATAGCCTAGACACACGCCCGTGTGTCTACCCGTGTGGACATTAAAAAGGCTATATTCCAGGCCAATGCCACCCTACATAACAACCATACTTATACCAATTCATTTCAACATAACTCATGACCCTAAGACACTTCCAAAAACTCAATTCAAAGCATCCACACAAGCATAAACTTCACAATTTCATCTTCATTGAATATAAATAAACTTGTCATGTATTAGCCCAATTCCAAAACCATTTACAAAATGACTTTGATAACACAAATAGCCAACATTTTGGCTATCAATATGACATAACAAAATACCCAAGTCCTATACATGACATACTCAAATAAGTCTAACTTGTTATACCAAAGAGATGTCAATAGTGTGATTTTGAACTCCGACGTCCCACGATCCTCGAGTTATCTTAGCAATACTACAAGGAAAAGAGAAATGAGAGGGGTAAGCATAAAGCTTAGTAAGTTTGCATGAAAATAAATAGCAACGATAAGTTCATAACAAATCCATCCATGGCATTAGATAACCACACACAAAGTCATAGGCTCTTTGCCATAACTTACTCGTACTTGCCCTTATCTAGCACATACCATGCCACATATCGTAAATGTTCCTTGTGAATTACTCACGGATACCTGTATTCACTCAGTCACATATCTTTAATACAAATCTCATTTCTATTTCCAAGCTGGTCTATTTATCCCATTAAATCACTAGCGATACTCAATGATGTATATTCATTATCATTGATATAAACATAAAGCCAATGCCACATCCCAGATGTGGTCTTACATGGGATTAGCTATGAATACTGATGTCATATCTCGGATATGATATTATACGGAACCCCACATCAAGTATCAATGCCACATCCCAGATGTGGTCTTATACGATTATCACATTCAATACCGGAGCCATATCCTAGATTTGGTCTTATACGGGATTTCAATTCGGTGTCGAGGCCATGCCCTCGACATGGTCTTACACGGGACCTTATTTATCTCAACTTTTCTCATCTTTCTCATTTAACCCCAAATACTCAATTTCATAGAATATCATGTATCATTATAATATCAAACATTCTCAAATGTGCTAGCATAAATGTTGAATTTATCACATACAAACTTACCTCGATTTCAAAATAGGATACATTGTCGATCTAGTCTAATATTTTGTTCCTTCCCTGATCGAGGTTGATTATTGGTTCTTCTTGCTCTATAATAGCAAATTAGCTCATTTTAATTATCACATTAATAATTGCATTTCAATAATCATGCTTCGGCAAAATTATTATTTTGCCCTTTAACTTTTACAAAGTGACCATTTTACCCCTAGGCTCGGTAATCGATTCTAATAAAATTTCAACCTTTAACGAGCTTAGGTGGACATTTATTTCTCTTATGGCTATCATCAAAACCCAACATTTCACACATTTATAACAAATTTTACAACCTTTACAAAAATGTCCATTTAGGTGTTTTCATGATAACACCTTTCACAAAAGTTATTTATTGAACATCTATGACTCATTTTCTTCCATAAAAATACGGCAAAAAACTTAAAAACTCACATGGAAAATCCCTAAACTTTTCACCATATTGCAAGATAGTCTCCTCTTTAGAAAGCTTAAGCTTTAGGGGTTTCAAAAGTATAATATTTATTAAGAAATTATCACTAATGCACTTACTTGCTAGGAGAGAAGCTTGCTAAAATTTTGAGCTCTCAAACCCCTTAGTTTGCTACCAATTTTTGGTGATGAAGGAAAGAAGAAAATATGATACTTTTCTTTTCTTTATTTTTCTCTTATTTTATTCATTAATCACCTAACACCACCAAAACATTGACTAATTTAATCATCTTGTCTCCCTATGGCCGGCTATGAACTTTAATGAGGCCTAATTTCACTTTAAGGGCCTCCAATTAAGATTCCATAGCTAATTAGTACCTCTAGCTTGTAAAATAGAACTTTTGCTCTTTATGCGATTTAGTCCTTTTTCCCGATTAAGCATGCAATCGCTAAAATTAAAGCATCAAAATTTTCATACATGTATATAATCATACTCTAATTCATAAAATAATATAAAAATAATTTTCTCTGACCTTGGATTAGTGATTCCAAAACCACTATTCCGACTAGCCTCTAAATTAGGCTGTTACAATATTTCCCATTCGGAAGTACTTAGGGATGAAGTTCATGCCGAATTCCCATGTCAACTAAATCAAGTCGACTCTGAAGATTGTCTTTCAATTTTCCATCGACATTTAGAATTGTCCCAATGATCGCAAACATTCTTTTCAATATGCATGACATCAAGATTGTGTCGCAAAATATGATGCTCCCAATAAGGCAACTAAAAAAAATACTTCTTTTTTCCACAAGTTCGCCTCATTAGGATCATCCTCTTCATCAGATTCATCATCAATCTGCCCGTCAACATCACCAACATACGACTCCCTCAATCTTCTCTTTGTTTGCATGTTGTGTGGTTGATTCATCTTCGCATAACTGAAATTGATATCTTTTAACATGAACAAGATTTCAGATCCAATAGTCTGCTCAGGAGCTTCTTTGAACTTTTAGTACCATCAAATAGACTCCTCTGAAATCTAAATCTTTGATTTCCATCTAACCACCGACGATACCCCGTATAAGAGAAATTCTTCCCATTATATAACCACTTTGAACATGTTTGTGCCGCACAACAAGGACAAGTATAATGTCCTTTAGTACTCCAACCAAATAAATTGGCATAAGCTGGGAAAACATTAATAGTCCACAACAAAGCTACACGTAAATAAAAGTTTTCCTTTCTCAAGACATCATATGTTTCAACACCGCCCATAACTATTTCAACTCTTCAATAAGTGGCTTCATATAAATGTCAATATCATTTTGGGACCTTTCTATCTAGGGATAATCATAGATAAGATAAAAGAAGATTGTTTCATGCAAATCCACGGAGGCAAATTGTAAGGAACAAACACTACAAGCCAAGTACTATACGAAGTACTCATGATTTTATAAGGATTAAATCCATCCAATGCTAGCCTAAGTGTAACACTCCAAACTCGGCCCAGACGTTACGACCAGATTTTGCATGTCATATGGATAAGTTGTTTAAAACCGCGTTCTTTTTCAAATTTTTGCGTCCCTTTCTTGAAAAACTCAAACTTTGTTGTTATTGAAATTCATATTTGCTTTTAAGGGGATATCGTAAAAACGTTACTATTACCTTTATTGAAATCTTGGTTTATTAAAGAAAGCAAGTTTCATTGAATTACGAAGATGTGGTATTTTTGAAAACAGTTATTAATATTTGAGGAAAACCTCTATACTAAAGCATATCATAAAAATAGTAACCAAATTAAAAATTTAAAAAAATAAAATCCCAAAGGCCTTATTATAGAACTTTAAACCCAAATCAAGATAAAATTAAAAGCAAAGTAAAACGAAATTTACTAAGGTCACTACGTATAGCCACCACAGACTCCACCTCGGCTCCAAATCCTCAATGATAGGAATTACCTGCAAAATTAAAGCAGAAAGGGTGAGTTACAAGAACTCAGTGTGTAATTCCACATTCGGATAGTACTAGGCCTAAGCCCACAAAAGTAGATTGGGCCTTAGCCCTTACAGAAACAAACTGGCCGAAGCCCATACGGAAACAAACTGGGCCTGAGCCCTTTTTGCATGGTATAACAAATAATGTATGCAATGCAACCCAGCCCAGCCTAGCAATTCATCTGCTACACACTTCCTGTACCAGCCAAAACACACCTATAGGGATTTCTACAATCAACCCTCTATCCACGACACACCTCGATGGCAGTCACGCTACTCATCACCGAATTTTTAGTAGTGCCACCAGAATAACTGAATATACGTGGCATAGCCACCTGATAGAATGTGACAGAGTCATCAAATATGTGGTAGAGCCACCGAATTTCACTTCCCCGATCATCAATATCCCAATCCCATGCAACATATCATGTCATAATAATTTAGTGTATGCATAGATATACCGATATGTCAGATAATCAGAATACACATAGTCATGCTAATCTACCCAAGATGGTATAACCATAAATTTACTCATCTAGTTTATCTCCCACCTCACCCACTAGGGGTATTTCAACTGCTTGCCCATTAAGGATATTTCAGCTTTTAGCCGACACATATAATACAAAACAAGATGAATAAAGGTGTGGGATTACAAACCTATTATGAACATAGATAGACTCCTTGAGATTACGCACCAAGAATAACGGAACTTATTTGCTATACAAGAATGTTGTTTACTCCCTTCGGTTATTAGGTTGAGTCCTTAAATAAAATCACGAGTTAGAAATGATGTTCCAAAATAATGAAGAAATGATCTTTCAGCCAAAATGAATCATGAATGAAGGGGCACCATCCTTTTCCCTATTAGGCTATGGTTATACTTACCAAGGTGCTCCTGACTCGGCCACTAACCCAAAAGGGTTCCGACTTCTACGAAGGAACAACATCAATTCAGAGTCGAAAGGAGTATTCTAATTCGGCCCTAATGAAAAGAGTTAAAGATAACTGTTTCGATTCTTTAGAAGAGAGAAGAGAAGAAGAACATACAAAAAGAAGAACCTATTACCTTGCAACTAGTAAAAATCGAATGAAAAGGGACATTCGACAGTCAAAAGAGACCCAAGTACTTTTCTTTTTAATGTTCGGCCAATAGCAACAGAAGAGAAACACCAATTCAGATTGGGAAAAAAGAATAGAAGTTCTATAAATGGAGAAAAGTAGAGAATCAAAGAAGAACAAGATTCAGCTATGGTGAACACATAAGAGAGAAGCCGATTCAAAATGGAATAGCAAGGGAGGTTAGGCTATGGTGGAGAAAAACAAATAGTAGGAGATGGAAAAGAGAGATTCGGCTAAAGTGTTGATGGTGTAGAAGAAAAGAAATGCCAAAAAGAAGAAAAATGGAAAGTGAGTTTCGGCACAACAATATGAGAAAAATAACTTAGAAATTTGGCATAGAAAAGGTCCCAAAAGGCTCAAAAGAAAGATACACCAAATTGAAGGAGGAAAAAGAACAGCTAATAGAACCTAAAGGAATTTCGACACTCAACCTTAGAAAAAGAATATGCACCTCACACTTCCCCTTAGCCGAATTTCACACCGAAGCACTTCCCACTTTCGGCCAAACTCCCCACTCCACCGAATCTCATGATTCTTTCCTCAACTTGCTCATCAATCCACTCTCCATCATCCATTCAAACTCATTTGACCAATTCAAATCCTTCTTAAAAGAGTCCCACACCAACTCCACCTCTTCTCTATCTTGGCCACAAAATAAAAGCCATATTTTGTACCATGCGGGATTAGAACCCCACTCCATCTAACTTCCACCTTGACGCCACCACCAACACAGCACACACCTCACTTGTGTTATCAAAACACAACCAATTATACCTAAGTCCTGCCTTCGATAGCTCTCATCCCTTAAGTACCCAAAACTAAAATTTTGCCAGGACTTGGGCTCGAACCCGAGCCTCCCAAGACCCCGAACACACCCAAATAACAAGCTTATCAATAACAACGCAAGTAATAACCTAAAAATGCCAGACCCTTATTTTTAGGATGTTACAGTTCTACCCCCTTAAAGAAATTTCGACCTCAAAATTTACCTGATTAAAAGAGGTGAGGGTATTGTTGTCGCATTGCCTCTTTCGGCTCCCACCTGACTTCCTTTGAACCGTGATTACGCCATCATACTTTGACCAATGGAACCAATTTCCTCCTTAGTACCTTAACATCCCAATCTAAAATCTGCATTGGTTCTTCAAAAGACAGATCAAGTCTAACCTCAATTTTTTCCACTGGTACAATGTGAGATGGATCTAAATGGTAGCGCCTCAGCATCGAAACATGGAATACATTATGTATCTGATTCAACTCGGAGGTAACTCAAGCTGATAAGCAACTGGTCCCATACATTTCAACACTCGATAGGGCCCGATAAATCTTGGGCTCAACTTGCCCTTACTTCCAAATCTTAAGACCTTCTTCAAAGGTGAGACTTTCAAGAAGACATGATTCCCCATTGAAAATTCTATTTCCCACGCTTTAGATCCGCATATGATTTTTGTCCATTAGAAGCTTCTTTTAACCGGTCCCGAATCAGCTTAACCTTTTCCTTCATTTCTGAGATCAATTTCGGACCCAACAACTGTCGCTCACCTAATTTTGTCCAACAGGTAGGGATACGACACCTATGACCATACAACAACTCGTAGGGTGCCATCTGAATGCTGGATTGATAGCTGTTATTGTACACAAATTCTGCTAATGGTAGATAATCCTCCCAACTACCTCTGAAGTCAATCACACAGCCCCTTAACATGTCTTCTAGAATCTGAATTACCCTCTCGACTGACCATTGGTCTGCGGATGAAATGTTGTACTAAAGTCCAACCTGGTACCCAAAGCTTCATGCAATGCCTTCCAGAATCGAGATGTAAATCTAGGGTCCCTGTCTTATATGATAGACACTGGTACCCCATGTAGCCTCATGATTTCTGCCACATACAGCTTGGCCAACTTTTGAAGCGAGTAGTCCATGCGAACTGGTATGAAGTGTGCGGACTTAGTCAACCAGTCAATGATTACCCACACTAAATCTTTCTTAGTAGGTGTCAGGGGTAACCCACTAACAAAATCCATTGTTATCCTTTCCCACTTCCAAAGTGGAATCTTCACCGGTTGCAGCAAACCCGAAGGCAACTGATGTTCTGCCTTCACTTACTAGCATGTCGACACTTACTCACAAAGTCGATAACTTCACGTTTCAACCCTGGCCACCAGTACTATTCTCGTAGATCGTGGTACATCTTACTTCCATCGGAATGCATAGCGTATAGGCTACTATGCACCTCTCGTAGAATCATCTGTCTTAACCCAGAGTCCTTCGGCATACAAACTCTTCCACGAAAACATAACACCCCTTCACTGTTCAGCCCAAAATCCACCGTCTCTCCACTTTTCACTTGCTGAAATCGAGAACTTAACGATTTGTCCAACAATTCTTTTCTTTAATCTGACTTACCCATGTCAGTTTCACCTGAATTTTCGCTAACAAGCTACTATCTTCATAAAGACTGAGATGAGCAAACATTGCTCTCAACTCGATACCACATTACGACTTAATGCATCTACCACCATATTGTCTTTGCCGGGTGATACTCGATCGGGCAGTCATAGTCTTTCAACAACTCTATCCATCTCTGTTGTCTTAGGTTCAACTCTTTTTGGGTAAGGAGATATTTCAGACTTTTGTGGTCAGTATAGATAATTGAATTTTCCCCATACAGGTAGTGTCTCAATATCTTCAGTGCGAGCACCATAGCAGCTAGCTCCAAGTTATGAGTAGGATAGTTCATCTTATGTGGCCTTAGTTGATGAGAGGCATACGCTACCACCTTCCCTTCTTGCATTAGCACACAACCCAAACCTGTGTGTGATGCATCACAAATGACAACAAATTCCTTCCCAGCCTCAGGCTGAATCAACACTAGTGCCTCAGTCAGAATCTTCTTTAACTTCTCAAAACTTTCCTGCTGTTTATCGGTCCAAACAAATGATACTCCCTTACGTAGTAGCTTAGTTAGGGGTGCAGCAATCAATGGAAACCCCTCAACAAACCTTCTATAATACCCAGCCAAACCCAAAAACCTTCGAATTTTAGACATTGACTTCGGTTGCTTCCAATCAAACATGGCTTCAACCTTCCAAGGATCAACTCTAATCCCTTCGACAGACACAACATGACCCAAGAACATTACTTCCTTCAGCCAAAACTCGTACTTAATAAATTTGGCATAAAGTTGCTTATTTCTCAATATCTATAGAACAACCCGAAGATGTGAATCATGCTCCTTTTCTGTTCTTGAGTGCACCAAAATGTCGTGTATGAATACCACCATGAACCGGTCTAGATAGGGTTGAAAAACCGGTTCATCATATCCATAAAAGTGACTGGTGCATTCGTTAATTCAAATGGCAAAACCAAAAACTTGTAATACCCGTAACGAGTTCGAATAGCTGTCTTGTGAATATCCGCCTCCTTGACCCTCAACTGATGATATCCCGACCTTAAATCAATTTTTGAGAAAATCGAAGCTTCTCGTAGCTGATTGAACAAATTGTCAATCCTTGGTAGCGGGTATTTGATCTTAATAGTTAACTTGTTCAACTAGCAATAGCCAATGCACATACGCATCGACTCATCATTCTTCTTCATGAACAATACCAGCACTCCCCACGGAGATACACTTGGTCACATAAATCCACAGTCAAACAGCTTTTGGATCTAAGCTTTTAGTTCGCCAGCTCTTTTGGTGCCATCCTATAAGGGGTGATGGACATCGGAGCTGTTCGTGGTAATAGCTCTATGCCAAATTCAACCTCACGATTCGGAGGCAATCTTGGAAGCTCTTCAGGAAATACGTCTAAGAACTCCTTCACGGTTCTGACATCCCCTATAGAAAATTCCTTAACATCCGATGTACTGATGAGAGTTAAAAACGCCTTGCACCCTTTCCACACCATCTTCTCAACCTTTAATGTCGAAATCACATGGGACAGTTAATCTCTTCTTTCTCCTATCACAATCACCTCTTCATCCTCTAAAGTCTTTAAAACCATATGTTTAGCAGTGTATTCCAAACTTGTATGATGCTTATCTAACCATTCCATGCCTAAGATTAGATCAAATTTACCGAATGGCAATTCCATCAAATCCGCCGAAAAAATAACCCCTTGTACTTCTAAAGGAACATTCCTAAATAGCTTGTTCACTACAACAAATTGTCCTAAAAGGCTAATCACGGACATTTCTCTAGTAGCAATCTTAGATTTTATTCCCAAAGTCCTAGATACAGTACAGGCAACATATGAATGGGTAGACCCAATATCTATCAAAGTTGTAAAAGATACATCAAATATAAGAAATGTACCGGTTATGACATCCGGTGTGTTGCCATCCTCTCACCGTCGAGCTGCATAAACCAACCCCTGCTGTCTTGCATCTATATTACCCACACCCTTGCCCGGTGCTCCATGACCTTGTCCAAACCCATTTCCCTCTCTGGCTGGACCACGACCTCTCAGTGGTGCTAACCACCTCTCTCTAGCTGCATAGGTCTCTGACCAACAGTCTGCACCCTAACAGGCTCCCTTGGACAGTCCTTAATCAGATGATCCCTAAACCCACACTTGAAACACCCATCAGATCTTCTCTAACATTTCTCTGGATGTGTTTTCCCACACTGTGCATAAGGTTGCAACGGACCTACAGCAACTGGCATCCCAACTCGAGCCGCCCATCCAACCTAGGCCTCTTTCAGAAACCCCGGAAGAACTAGAAGCCCCAAAACCTCTCTTATTCTTGCCCCTATCCTTATCTCGATTTTACCTCTTAGAATGTTTCACTTCTTTGGCAATCTTGGCTTTTTCCACCAATATAGTAAAATCTCTTTCCCGCTGTGGGGCTATCAATACCCGCAACTCATTTCGTAGCCCATCCTCAAAACGCACACAGCGTTCATAATCAGTCGAGATTATTTTTTGGGCATACCGGCTCAGACGCAAAAACTCTGCCTCGTACTTTGCCACTGATTTATTCCATTGAACCAAGTTCAAAATGCCTTCCTTTGGGCGTCCACATAACTAGCCCCGACATATTTTCCCTAAAACGCTGTCTTAAAGAAGTCCCAGGTGATACGATCCGCTTGAGTACCTTCCCTCACTGTGAGCCACCACTAATATGCCTCATCTCATAAGAGAGACACTTCCCCTCTCAATTTTTCCTCTACTATGCAGTCTATGTCATCCATAATCTATTCGACTGCCTCTAACCAGTATTCAGCTACATTTGGGGCCACACCGAAAAAGCCCCTAAAAATTTTAGCCCCGTTTGCCCGGAGTCGCTTAGGAATAGATTTTTGGGCTACTGATCCAGTACTTGCTCTAGCAACCGAATCCAAAACCCACAGCATAGCCTGGGACAAAGCATCGTTCCCTCCAGTTCGGTCATAGGACCCTGTCTCAGTCACTGGTAATGCAGGTGCTTCCATTTCAAGCATAGGCCTTGATGCTTCGGACCCATCCTCAACAACCTCGGCCCCTACCGCGACCACGTCTACCACGTCCACGTCCTCTAGTGCTCATGTTTGCTAAATCAAACTAATCTGATTAAGAATTTTTATGAATCAGGATATGGTTCCAATATTTATTAACAGATATTTTATGAAAACAGATATAAAAGTTGTTTTCGCAAATCTAATTTCCTAATGTCTCAGTATCTACAGTCTTATCTCTTATAGCTAACAATCTTAGTATACTATCACTACTCTAGTAGTTTCCTTCTAAAATCATTCTATCATATTATCGAACAAAGTCAGAAGACTTACGGATTTGGTGCCGGAGACTCAAGTGCCATATTTCCAATGAAAATGCATATTTTCTAAGCTTTATTTCAAACAAATTTTGAAAATATTTTTGAACCCATTCCACAACCGAGTTTTGCAACCGGGATCTAGTACTACAAAATGTAACACCCCAAACTCAGCTTAGACTTTACGACTAGATTTAGCATGTCACATGGATAAGTTGTTTAAAATCGCATTTTTTTTTTGAAATTTTTCGTCTCTTTCTTGAAAAACTCAAACTTTATTGTTATTGAAATTCATATTTTCTTTTAAGGGGATATCGTAAAAACATTACTATTATCTTTATTGAAATCTGGTTTATTAAAGGAGAAAGTTTCATTGAATTACGAAGACGTGGTATTTTTGAAAACAATTATTAATGTTTAAGGAAAACCCCCATACTAAAGCATATCATAATAAATACTAACCGAATTAAAAATTTAAACCAAAATAAGATCCCAAAGGCTTTATTACAAAACTTTAAACCCAAATCAAGATAAAATTAAAAGCAAAGTAAAACGAAATTTACTAAGGTCACTACGTATGGCCACCACCAAGTCCACCTCGGCTCCAAATCCTCAATACTGGGAATTACCTGCAAAATTAAAGTAGAATGGGAGAGTTACAAGAAATCAGTGTGTAATTCCTCATTCAGACAGTACTAGGCCTAAGCCCACAGAAGTAGATTGGGCCTTAGCCCTTACAGAAACAAACTGGCCGAAGCCCATACAGAAATGAACTAGGCCTGAGCCTTTTTGCATGGTCTAACAGATAATGTATGCAATGCAACCCAGCCCAGCCTGGCAATCCATCTGCTACACACCGCCCATACCAGTCAAAACACAACTGTAGGATTTTACAATCAACCATCTATCTATTACACACCTCCATGGTAGTCACGCTGCTCATCGCCGAATTTGTGGCAGTGCCACCAGACTAACTAAATATACGTGGCGTAGCCACCTGACAGAATGTGACAGAATCACCAAATATGTGGCAGAGCCACAGGATTTTACTTCCCCGATCATCAATATCCCAATCCTATGCAACATATCATGTCATAATAATTTAGTGTATGTATAGATATACCGATATGTCAGATAATCAAAATACACACAGTCATGCTAATCTACCCAAGAGGGTATAATCGTAAATTTATTCACCTGGTTTATCTCCAACCTCACCCACTAAGGGTATCTCAACTGCTTGCCCATTAAGGATATTTTGGCTTTTAGCCAACACATATAATACAAAATAAAACGAATAAAGGTGTGGGATTACACACTTGTTATGCACATAGATAGACTCCTCGAGATTACGCACCAAGAATAACGACACTTCTTTGCTATACAAGAATGTTGGTTACTCCCTTCTGTTATTAGGTTGAGTCCCTAAATAAAATCACGAGTTAGAAATGATGTTTCAAAATAATAAAGAAATTGCCTTTTGGAAAAATTGAATCATGAATGAAGGGCACCCATCCTTTTCCCTAGTCGGCCATGGTTATACTTACCAAGGTGCCCCTGACTTGGCCACTGACCCACAAGGGTTCCGAGTTCCACGAAGAAACAACCACGATTTAGAGTGGAAAGGAGTATTCGATTCAGCCCTAATAAAAAGGGTTAAAAGATAACTATTTCGATTTTTTAGAAGAGAGAAGAGAAGAAGAACATACAAAGAGAAGAACCTATTACCTTACAACTAGCAAAATCGAATGAAGAGGGACTTTCGACAGTCAAAAGAGACCCAAGTACTTTACTTTTTGATGTTCGGCTAATAGCAACAGAAGAGAAACACCAATTTAGATTGGAAAAAGAATAGAAGTTCAGTAAATGGAGAAAAGTAGAGAAGCAAAGAAGAACAAGATTTGGCTATGGTGAACACACAAGAGAGAAGTTGATTCAAAATGGAATAGAAAGGGAGGTTCGGCTATGGTGGAAAAAAAAATAGTAGGAGATAGAAAAGAGAGATTCGGCTAAAGTGTTGATGGTGTAGAAGAAAAGAAATGCCAAAAAGAAGAAAAATGGAAAGTGAGTTTCAGCACAACAATATGAAAAAAAGAACTCAAAATTCGGCATAGAAAAGGTCACGAAAGGCTCAAAAGAAAGATGCACCAAATTGGAGAAAAGGAGAAAAAGAACAGCCAACAGAACGTAAGGGAATTTCGTCACTCAACACTCAGAAACAGAATATGCACCTCACACTCCCCCTTAGCCAAATTTCACCCCCAAGCACTTCCCACTTTCGGCCAAACTCCGCACTACACCGAATCCCATGATTTTCCCTCAACTTGCTCCTCAATCCACTCTGCATCATCCATTCAAACCCATTTGACCAATTCAAATCCTTCCTAGAAGAGTCCATTGCCAACTCCACCTCTTCTCCACATTGGCCACAAAATAAAAGCCATATTTTGTAGTATGTGGGATTCAAACCCCACTCCACCCATCTTCCACCTTGACGCCACCACCAACACACCACACACCTCACTTGTGTTATCAAAACACAACCAATTATACTTAAGTCCCACCTTCGATAGCTCTCCTCCATTAAGTACCAAAAACCAAAATTTTGCCAAGACTTATGTTTGAACCCGAGCCTCCCAGGACCCCCAAACACACCCAAATAACAAGCTCATCAACCACAACACAAGTAATAACCCAAAAATGCCAGGCCCCTATTTTTAGGATGTTACACCAAGCCTCACATTCCGAGGATCAGTTGCAAAGTTTGGAAATTTACTATTAAATGATTTCCAAGCTAAAGAATTCGCACGATGCCTTAATATCCCATCATCGGTTCGTTGATCATGATGCCACCTCATTAACTCAACTGTCTTTGACGACATGAAAAGCCTTTGAAGCATTGGTATAAGTGGAAAATATCGCAAAATCTTTACTGGCTTCTTTCTTGACTGTGCCTCACCTTCATCCTCATTCACATCTTCTGTATTCATATTCATCCAACGAGATTTACCGCAAACATGACAAGGCTATTGGTTTTTCCGATCACCCCAATACAACATGTAGTCATTTGGGCAACATGAATTTTGTCATACCCAAGGCCTAAATCTTTTATCAGTTTCTTTATATTTTTTCATGAATGTGGGATTTTTACAAACAGAAACATATCTCTCAAAAACTCTAACAGCATTGTAAAAGAGTTTCCAGTCCACCCTCCCTAACAATTAACTGAAATAAACGAATGCAAAAGGACATTTTTGAATATTTTGATCCCTCGTAAAGTTCTTCATTCATTTCATCAAGTAACTTGTAAAACTTCACTACTTCTTTATTTGGCTCTTCATCAGGTACACTTCTTCCTGTTTCGGTAAAAGCATTTCCACTAATACTACAATTATCGGATGCAATAAAGTCAGGTGGAAACAATTGAAAACTATGACTTTGCATATTAAATGCATTCCGCAACATACCTTCCATGTCATCTTCTCTAACAGACTGATGCACTATGAGGATAAGCCGGATTAATCATTGAAGAGGTTCTACTAGGTGTACACTCTTCATGGAAAATCCATTTTTTATACCCCCGAATAAAGCCATCAACAATTAGATGTTCGTAAAAAACTTCATGAAAATGCCAATTAATGTTGCCACACTTCTTACACGAGCAAAGAATCATATTCTCTTGGCTTGCATTTTGAAATGCAAAATTTAGAAAATTTTGTACTCCATTTCGAACTCCATTTCGATAATCATTGCTTACCCTTGACAAATTCATCCTACTCTTATCCATTTCGTTGTTCTTGAAGTCTAAAGTTGACAATAAATTACGGTTACTTAAATGTTTTCAATTGATTTAAATCATGTCATTGTACTAAAATAGATAATACATATCAAGCATTAAGTATCTAATGAGTGTAAGTTATGTAAGTTATGTAAGTTATATATTTATCTAATTTATATAAGTTATGTGTTAAGTTATATAATTTATATAAGTTATGATATGATATATATTTATGTAAGTTATGTAATTTATATATTTATCTAAGTTATATAAGTTATGTAAGTTATGGTATGATATATATTTATGTATATATATTTATGTATTATGTAAGTTATCTAAGTTATCTAAGTTATGTAACTTATGATATGATATATATTTAACATTAAGATAAATATTATTTCCTTTTAAACAATTTATTTTAATTAAATAATATTTAAAAACTTATCTTGAGATGGGATTTGGATAATATTGCAACTAAAGTGTAATCTATTTTGTAATGATGTACCTAAATTGAAACTTTGTTTAAGTAAGTACATTGAACTTGCAAATGAGGAAATGGATGAAACCCAACCTTATTACAAGTCAATATGATGTATTACTTTGATAGTTTTGCTTATTATACGAAAAATAAGAGTGTTTTATGAATTTTGGTATCTTAAGCACATGGTGTAATTCCTTACTTTCATGCTTATTACTTTCATGCTTCTCGAGAGAAGAAAAAAACATGCCCTCAAATTATTTTCTTTAAATCATGCCTTGTAGTCCTTCTAACTTGAACTATTAAGAATCTTCATCAGATTTATATATTTAAACCTCAATTCCTTAACTAATGTGATTCTCTGCGTATACTGTTTCTTTAACTGCATGCATTTCCATAACTTTAAAACTATTATTTCAAATGGGATCAATTTTAAAAGCTTGTCAAGTTTCTTTGATTTTTACATTAATATCTAATTGAGTTTCATCCACTTCCAATTAAACTATCATATTATATACATCACATGATGAATTGCCAATTAAACAAGATCCTATTCCTATATAATTATAACAATTTATCTAAGATGTAATAAAGAATAAAATAATGCGAAATGTAATGTAAATATAATTAAAGAGAAAAGAACTAATTATGTAAAGCATAAGAATATATTAGGAAAATCATCGTCCACAAAAGCCTTAAAGAAAAGAACAATTAATCCTCCTACCAAATAAACTTATGGAAGCACAAAAAAGATATGTCCCCTTCAATAAAAGAAAAACATTGGATAAATAGTTTTGTTCAAAAAAAAAAAATATTGGATAAACAGACATTGACAATATATTGGTGAATGAGATAGTGACTCTTCCAAACTATGACTCTAAATTAACCGATCTTTAACCTTTCTCCAAATTATGACTCTAACTAATTTTCAATTTAATTAATCAATTCAATCCGAATTAATTATAATTGCTCTCTACTTAATCTTGACTAATGAAATAGGAAATTAATAAATAGAAAAGAGTACCTTCTTAGTGATGCAACAGTCCTTCACAATAAATTAGTGAATGAGATAGTGACTACTCCCCTAACCATGTAAACAAAACATAACAACATTTTCAATGCTTTAAATTTGGACAATGTTGGATTGAGTATTGACAAATTTAATACCTCTTAAATATATAAGGTTATTAGTTATCATTAGACGTATCGTTTTTCTATTATTAGTTATCATTAGACGTATTGTTTTTCTATTAAGACTAGTAATTGATTTTATAAAATATATAAATTAAGTCCATTAATTTTACAAATAAAAGTCCATTATTCAACAAACACAATATAAACAAGGAAAAAACACATTCTATACAACAATATTATCTCATATATGTAAAATAAAATTTATATATTAAAAATATCAAAAAGCATGTTTTATATCCCAAAAAATACGAAAACCCTAAATATTTTTAAAATGAACTTTTTTCAAATTACGCCTAGTTTTATATTACAAAGTAAGCATTTTTTGCTGATTGATTTGCCAAGAGAAAAGGGAAATAAAGCATTCAGGTTCTGGCACAGAAGAATGGGCAGATGACTCAAATTGTTATATATTGAAGGGGAAAGGAAAAAGAAAAGGAGACATAATATCAAAAATAGGAATAAATTTGTATGAATGAATAGAAGCCTAAAAAGAAAAAGAAATGGGTGTTACTTGGTAATTAACACTGAAAGAATGAAAGTATAGAGGAAAATGAAACATTGTGCTTGTCCGCCATCTCTAGTTGTTATTGTGGAGCTGAAAATCCTAGAGTTGAACTGAGAAGATAAGTAGCAAAGCAAGAGTGGTGAAATGAAGATTGAATTAATTTTGAAGTGAGAAAAGTTTCATATACCAAACCAAATCAGCGAGCAAACAAAAACAAAATATCTAATAGTGACAACAATGATTATTTGGACATGCAAATGGTTGCAAAATACCTCTAGGACCCGAATTTCCAGTAGTGGCGGAGGAGAGAAGAGGCAAAAAATTTCCTTTTGAAGCTGCAGAGAGAAGAGTTGAAGAGTTGCCAGCCAAAATTAGGCTAAAAAAAAACCTAAAATGATTTTGAAAATTAGGAGGGATTGGGGAAGAAATACAAGGATCTGGGAAATTGGGGATTTCGATCAGAAGGGATTTTGGAAGTTGGCAAATTAGGAATTGCAAAATTTGGGGAAGAAGAACTTGGGGGAAATTGGGGGAATAAAACTTGGGATGTTGGTGAAAGAAATCGGGGAAATCTAAATTAGGGGAAAGTAAAGGAAATTCGGGGCTAAAAACGACGTCGTTTAAGCTGAGTTTAATAAAATTTGTGGCACTTTTAAAAACGCCACTAACGCAAACTTTTTGAGGCGTTTTACACAAAATGTCACTAAAAACAAAGCATAAAAACGGTGACATTTTGTATACACTTAATACATATTCGCGGCGTTTTTGGCTAACACGCCGATAACGCACAACCTTTTGCGGTGTTTTAGATGAAACGACACTAAAAACAAGGATAAAATCACTACTGTTTTGCACTCTTAATACACTTTTGCAGTGTTTATATTGAAAATGTCGGTAATGCATAATCTTTTGCGGCGTTTTAGACAAAACGCCACTAAATATGCAACATAAAACGGCGCTGTTCTACAATTTTTTCATACATATTAGAAGTGTTTTAACAAAAAATGCCACTATTGCTAACTTTTTTGCGGCGATTTGACCGAAAACACTACTATTGTTAAACATAATTAAAATTTGATTCAAGTTATACCCTAATCTAGATTTGAGCCAGCTTTTAATGCCCAAGCTAATAAGTAAATTAACAGAAGAATATGATTAAAAAGACATTGATTATTCGATGACTCAAATAAAACGTTTTAAAACAACTAAATTAGAATGCTAACCATAATTTAAGAGAGATAATTATGAATTCCGAAAAGTTATTTTTCATAAGCCTAAAAATAAACATGAAATATATGTTGAATTCAAAAGGAAAATTAATAAATCTAAAAATGCATCATTTTGCCATTTCACTTTTTTTTCCTCTTTTATTGTTTGTGTTTTGCTTTTTGACTTTTTAATCAATATTAAGTGATTCCACAAATTATTATTAACATAAGCTTTTACATTAATATCTATATATACACACATCAATATATATCTATATGAAATTTATCTTTAGTGTTTAGAGTTTTAGGGTTTAATATTTAAGGTTTAATGGATTAAGGGTTTAGTGTTTGTAGTTTAGGGTTTTAGGTTTAAGGTTTAAGGTTGAGGGTTGAGGGTATAAAGTTTATGGTTTAGGGTTTAAGGAGAAACAGATGCACAATCAGAATTTTTTTTAGGGGCTAAAATTAAGTTGTAAGTAAAAATGCAATTTCAACATTTTGATAGCATATATTTTTATAATTTTGAAAATATTAAATCAAATTTTTTGCATTTTGAGAGGGACAAAGTGCAATTTTTCCTTTAAAATTTTAAAAAAAAAATCAAAAGGCCTAAATGAAAAAATTTTCATTTTAGAGGGGCCGAGACCATTTTAGCCCCCTAGTTATGCCCCTAAATGTATATTAATTATAGGGTTTAGGATTTAATTGAATATGATTCACTTGAGATTGTAAAAACTCGAATTCAAGTTGGATTTGTAATTTGAGACGCAAAGTTTTATTTAAGTTGGATTCAATTTTATAAGATTCAAAATAAAAATCGAGGCATTCAAAAGTAGTTGATTAAGTTTGATTTTAGAATTTTGGGAAGGGGGAACTAATTTTAGAAAAACACCAAGGCATTTCATGGATAACAAAACAGAGTCTTTTCGCAAAAAATAATACATATTCGCGTCGTTTGGACTAAAAATACTACTATTACTCAGCTTTTAGTGGCGCTTGGACCAAAAACACCACTATTGCTCAAATTTTAGTGGGTTTGGACCAAAAATGCCACTATTGCTCAACTTTTTACGACATTTTTTCTCTAAGCGCCATTAAAAACGCCGCTAAAGGTCTATTTTCCTGTAGTGCATCAATAATGAAAAACATATGCACTAAAAAAAATACAATTATTCCTTAAAAAGGAAAAAATACAATTATAAAATCTATTGATTTGGTTATTATCACTATATATAAATTATAATTATTTCTCCTAATTAAAAAATATTATTGATAGGAATATTCGCTGTCAATAATAATTGTTGATGAGATGACTAAATAAATCATCTTTTTGAAAACAGTATTATTGATAAAAAGAATTTCTGTTTAATTGGGAGGAATATGCGAGCCTTATTTATGGATTTTTCATTGGGCAAAAATTTAGAAAGATTCTAGCACACTCATGACAAATTTTATATTGTAAATTTATAAAATTCAATGTACAAATCAAATGATAAAATTGAAATGGTAATCGTAATTTAGCCAAACTCTTAATATGTAGTATAGATAATTTTCTATCCAAATTCCAAATATTTGATTTGAAATCGCATTATTTTTAAAAGTTTAAAAGGTTTAATGTTAAATTTTTTTATCATATTGATATCTAAGGTTGATAACCATTACATATATTAAAAATAATAGCCTTAGTATAGATACCAACTTTTGTAATGATTATTAATCTTAAGTATCAGTGTGATCAAAAAAATAAAATAAAAGTACCAACTTTAAAAGAAGTTGCTAAGTTTAAAGAAAAAAATATTTGCTTTGACCTCTCAATTTTTATAAATTAATGTAAACCCTTACACATTAATCCCTGTAGAAGTTGTGGGACACAATCAACAAATGATGTGATATGTGTGTCATGTGTTAAAATCTCATTCGTTATTAATGTACAAATTATTTAAATTTTAATAATGTTACAAAATAACAAAATGTGTAATCAAAGCTAAATTAAATTAAATTTGAACACTAAAACTAGAACTGGATACCGAGTAATACATTAGCTTAAGAAAAACATTATTTCCATCGAAAACCTTTCAGGAAGTTAAGTATTACGGATAGAATTTGAATTTTTTTTCTATTGCATTTCCATCAAACAAATACGATTATAAGTTCTTAATTGAAATATTCAATTCAAGCGTATATATGATTAAAAGTATTATTCAAATAAAATTGAGGCTTAGTTGGCGATAAACTTAACTCGAAACATCTCAATCTTTTTGAAGGAGAAGGGAAAAGTGTACCACTTTCAAAAAAAAACAAATAAAGGTGTTAGGTACGCATAAATATTTTAAGGTGAGTTTAGTTGTACAATATATTTACTTACAATTAATGTAAAAATAATAGTGACAATAATATTAAATATTATAGAGTAAGATAAAAAGTAAGTTAAATACATCACATCTAATCATCCATTCAAACTCACCTTTAATTTAAAAAAATGATACAATTACAAAAATAAATTAAAATAATAAAAAATTATAATTCAATCGTCAAAAAGTTTATGATTTATTTTTGACAATTTAAAATAATTTTCTCGCGTCGCCCCTAAAGCCAAAAGTTATGAATCAAGTGGAAAGGACAAGTTCAATTTGGACAAGTTGCCGCATAATTATATATATATAATTAGTTTGAAATATATCAGTTTGGACTGGCAACACAACTCATCATTCACTTATGTTTTGGACTGGCAAACCGCACTCCCACGCTAAACATGTAGGTTTTACTTTGCGGCTATTTTTAAAATATATAAGTTTTGTATTAAAAATATATTAGTTTTTTAATCACGTATTTTGCATATGACTATGTCTATTTAATTATTTTTATTATTTAAATAATTTTTATATAATATAAAAATAACAAATATATTTAAAATATATAAAATATATTACATTAAAAGAATTTATCATAACTAAAATAATTGTATAATATTAAAAATATATTTTTGCAATATATAAATATGGCCATGTTGTAGATTTATATTCTACTATTCAATCTTCACTATTTTGATCTTCAAAACAAGATGCAAATAAATAAATTATGTTATGGATACATTATATAATAATGTTATTTACAATTTACAATATATAGTTTGTTGGTACCAATTTTTTAGTAACATTGTTATATTTTTCTTCATCTTGTATACATGTTAGCAAGATAGATGTCATTGACCTCAATTTGATTCCTCCTATGACATTGCCTTGGTTGACCATCCGTCTTGATAAGAGGAATGCAATCCTTCCGTTGTCGGGACCACCCACTGTATAAGCATTCATGACAAGCCATCTCACTCTTCTAAGATGAGATAAAGACTCGCTTCTTAGGCACTTGCTTTTTAGGTGTGGACGATCCTCAGCTGTGAACACGCTCTCAAGGTAATGAGGGGCTCACCTACCCATAACAACCTTATACTGATCGAATGAATAACATAATGGGGCCCACCATGAATATCCTTTACGCACCGCTGACATTCATCTTGCCACATCATGCTAGGGGACAAGAGGGCCTCTCATATAAATACCCTCCCAACAATGAAGAATGGATCGATTTCCCAACCCTTAAGAAATCGATGTTGTGTAGCGACACAGGTCCGAATGTGGGAGGCAAGAATTCAAAAAGCTAAAATAGTCTACACAATCAATATTTTCCTAGATTATGGCCTGTAATAGACCTAATTAGGGTTTCTAAACATCTTTTTAAATAGAAAGGTTATTGTTAATATGTAAGAAAGCCTTTAGGAGCCGTAGTTAGTAGATTTAGGTTTTAATTTGTTTTATTTTCTATTTCTACATGCTTTGTTCTTTTGACTAGGTTCAGTTTGAACCTAAGTCTTTTCTATTGAAGTATTCAACATTTTTATTTCATTATTCTTTTGCAAACATTAAGATCAATTAACTGTCATGAGATTACACAACTCTGAGCACATTCGATTCAATCAATTGAGTAATTTCTTACCCTTTCTCTTACTTTAATTTATTTGTGTTCTTTTACATGTTTAAATTAAACTTAAGAGTTATGCCATCTAAATCCATGAGAGGCTAAGTCATTAGGGAGATTAACGAGTGGATGGGGGAGTAGTTAACAAATGAATGCAGGTTTCCTATAGGGGATGTAACACTCCATACCTTGTCTAGTCGTCAGACTCGAGCTACAGGATGCTACAATGGTAAACCGAAACATTCATGTGTAATTTATTCTTTAACACCCTAAAATAGGACCTAGAAGTTTTGTAACACCCCTAACCCGTATCCGTCGCCAAAACAGGGTTACAGAGTATTACCAAAAATTTTCAGAACATTTACAGGCATTTTTTGTTAATCACTATTTATTCATTGAGATTATACACAACATCCCTTAAATGGGCCCTCGAGGCCTAATATGAGCATTATAAACGAATCAGGACTAAATCGAGATCTCAGGAAACTTTTCGTGAAATTCTAAAAAAATTTCTTGTATATAGTGCCCGCACACCCGTGTGGTCAGGTCGTGTGACTACACACGCCCGTGTTCTTAACCCATGTAACTCTTTGACTTCTAAGGCATGAAGAAATTAAAGTCACACGCCCGTGTGCTAGACTATGTGGCGAATTTTTACTTTCAAAATTAGGTGCAGTTTTCACACAACTATGTAACACGCCTATGTTCAAGGCCGTGTCAATCACACGGCTGAGACACATGCCCGTATCTCTGCCCATGCACTCGATTCTGAGCATTCTGTTTCTAAATTTAAGGTACAGGGGACACACGGCTTGGCTACACGCCCATGTACTCGGCTGTGTGTCACACACGGCCTAGACACATGCCTGTGTATCTACCCGTGTGGACAAAATGAAGTGGTTTCTTAGCTTCATTTTCTCACCCAATTTTGCCAACAACCTACACCAATATTTGTATATACATACCAGCCAAATTGAGCATTAAAACCAAGCCTAAACTAACATCTGATATGGCATAATATCACATGCAATTCATGTTTATAATCATACTTTTAGTACATATTCAAAATAACCATACTCTATTCATCCACTTTTAACACATAAGCATTGATCATGAGATAACTTATAAACATTCCAAACAAATCATTACTAGCCTTTCCAATGGCTAGATTACAAAACATCACTTACAAGTCATCATTTGGCCAAATAAGCCTATACATGCCATTATACCAAATTGAGATTTCTAATATACCAAAAAGGAGATAGTGGATAGTGTGATTATGCTCCGACCGATCCTCCAACCTTCGCGAGCTTACGAGCACTATAAAACAAGGGAAAGTAAATGGGGTAAGCATTTTCATGCCTAGTAAGTTCGTATTACGGCAAATAAACTTACCGGTTATATTTACTAATACAAGCATAAATAAAACACAATCCATCAATTTTGGGTAAGTTACCTAAGTACATACAATTATTCAAACAAGTTAGTCACGTAATCTCATAAGATTATCAAGTAGACATAGATGAGCTCATTAAACACAAACTTCCATCAATTCTACCTTTCCATATTTTAAAAGTCTTTTCGTTGAACTAATGAAATTTCGACGGATGTTCGAGTAGTATTTTCACTTGCAAAAGAACCCATTAGGGCACATAAATAAAGGCACACTCTTGAGCCACATATTTATAACAGGATTACCAGTTCAGGTTAAATCCCATCCGTAACTTATGCTCTAGAGAGCTTAATTTGGATTACCCGTCCAAGTTAAATCCAATCTATAATATATGCTCAAGAGGGCTTACATTAGGATTACCCATCCGGGCTAAATCCTATATAAAACATGTGTAATGTTATTCTCGTCCGAGAATATTACCTTACTCCGTCGAATCTCAACGTTCAACCGGAACATGACAATTTGTCCACATTACAAAACTTAAGATTATTTCATTATGTATATCATTTCATACATATCAACACAATCATACAATTCAATTCAAGCATTTAACATACATATTTAAGTTATAGGAACTTACCTTGAAAATTGTTTGTTTTTGAATTTTAACTAATCCGAAATCTTTTGTTTCCCTTGATCTAGTTCAGTAGTTGGTCCTTCAGGATCTATTTGAATAAATTTAACTATTAATCTATCACATTTCATATACATTTGCATTCAATTACTTCTTAGGCAAAATTACCATTTTTCCCCTACTCTTTTCAAAAATTCCAATTTCGTCCATAGGCTTGGAAAATGAAATTCATGCAATCTAGTCCTCTTTCCAAGCCTAACCTAAATTTAATAACAATTTTTACAGCACACACATGTCACAAATTTTAGAAATTTCCATGGGTTTTACCACTTTTTTCATTTTAGTCCCTAAATCAAGTTTTCATCAAAAACTGCTTTGTAAAAGTTGTTTATCTATGAACAACCTTTCATTTTCTACCATAAATTTTTAATTTTCAACATATTCATCCATGACCCAAATGTTTTACCTTGATAACTTCTCAAATTTATCCCATAAATAGAGAGATTAGACTATCCCGATTCTAAAAATATAAAAATCATTAAAAACAAGACTTTATTTCATACATTTTTAAGGTTGAAAAGTCATCTTCCTCTCTTCTAGGGTTTTCATAGAAATATTGGGGAAGATGATATGAAAATAGATGATTATTTCTTTTTATTTAATTAACATCTTTTAATTTTTATGATTTCCAATTTAGTCCCTTGCCTTTTCTAATTTTTCCCTAGATGAGTCATTAAAATATCTACCAACTACTCTTCAATGGTCTAATTACCATATAAGGACCTTAAGTTCTGAATTCCATAGCTATTTAATACCTACAGCTACTAAAATCTAATTTTTTCATTTTATGCAATTTAGTCCTTTACCTAATAAACCACACAATCGATAAAATTTTCTTATAAAAATTTTCATGTGACCTTACTATCATAATACCAAAAATAAAATAAAATTTTATTTTTGACCCAGATTTGTGGTCCCGAAACCAGTGTTCCAATCTCACTGAAAATGGGCTGTTACAACTCTCCCCCTAGAAATTTTCTTCCTTGAAAATTCTTACCAGAAAAGAGGTTAGGGTATTGCCTTCTCATGATATCATCCGGCTCACAAGTAGCCTCCTCTAAACCATGCTGTTGCCAGAGCACTTTTACCAATGCCACCTTTTTATTTCTTAGCTCTTTCGTCTCATGTGCAAGTATTTGGATCAGTTCTTCATTATAGGTCATATCAGGCTGAATCTCAACTTCTATTGGACGAATAACATGTAAAGGATCCGATCGATATCGTCGTAACATGGATACATGGAAAACATTGTGAATCTTATCAAGCTCAGGTGGTAATGCTAACCGATATGCAACCAGCCTGATTCTTTCAATGACTTCATATGGTCTGATGAACTGTGAACTCAATTTCCCTTTACAACTGAATCGGAGAACTTTCTTCCATGGTGATACTTTCAAGAACACTTTATCACCAACCTAAAATTCTATATCTTTTTGTTTCAAATCGACATAGGACTTTTGACAGTTTGAGGCGGCCTTCAAACTGTCTTGAATTATCTTCACATTTTCTTCAATTTCACAGATCAGGTCAACTCCGTGTATCTTTTTCTCGCTTAATTCTGTCCAATATAATGGGGTTCTATATTTGCGACCATATAGAGCCTTAGACGGTGCCATTTTAATACTGGACTGATAACTATTATTGTAAGCAAATTCAATCAAAGGCAGATACTTTTCCCAGTTACCCCCAAATTCAAGTGCACAACATCGAAGCATATCTTCCAAAATCTATATCACACGTTCGATTATCCATCTGTTTGAGGATGGAATGCAGTACTAAAACGTAACTGAGTGCCCAGAGCTTCTTGCAATTTACTCCAAAATCGGAGGTGAATCGAGGATCTTTATCTGAAATAATGGAGGTTGGAACTCCATGCAATCTTACAATTTCAAAGACATATAATTCCTCTAGCCTATCCAAAGAAAAATCCATACATACTGGGATAAAGTGTGCTAACTTCATTAAACGATTGACAATTACCCATACAACATCTTTCTTTTTTGTCATTAAGGGAAATCCGAATATAAAGTCCATGATAATCCTTTCTCATTTCCATTCCGGGATCGTAATTGGCTGCAATAATCCCGAATGCACTTGGTGTTCAACCTTTACTTGTTGACATATCAAGCATCTAGATACAAATTTAGAAATATCTCTTTTCATTCCGACCACCAGTACATTTTCTTCAAGTCATTATACATTTTGTTACTACCGGGATGCACAGACATAATAATATTGTGCGCTTCATGTAAAATCTTATGTACTAGTTCTGAATTCTTCGGTACACATATTCTGCCTCTGAACAACAAACAACCATCTGAATCAATCTGAAACTCTGAATCAGGATCTCACTCACTTTGCACTCGTTTGGCCTGTAACTTATCATCATCCTTCTGAGCCTCACAGATTTGTTGTCAAAACATTGGTCTAGCTTTTAACTCAGCTATGATTGAATCATCATCAAACAAGGATAATTGGGCATTCAATGCCCACAAAGTAAACAAAATTTTTGACTCAAGGAATCCGTCACTACATTAGCTTTCCCTGGATGGTAACAAATAATGAGATCATAATCCTTCAATAATTCCAACCACCTACGTTGTCTCAAATTTAGTTCTTTTTGTGTCATTAAATACTTTAGAGTTTTATGATCCGTACATATATGACATTTTTCACCGAAGAGATAATGATGTCATATTTTTAGTGCAAACACAATGGCTGCTAACTCAAGGTTGTGTACTGGGTAATTCCTTTCATGCGGCTTCAGCTATCTAAATGCATAAGCTACAACTTTACCATCTTGCATCAATACGCAACCCAAACCATTCAATGAGGCATCACTGTAGATTACAAATTATTTACCCGATTCAGGTTGAACTAATACGGGAGCTTCCACCAATAAGGCTTTCAATTTATCGAAACTTTTTTGGCATTTATCAGTCCACTCAAATTTCACATCCTTTTGAAACTATCGAGTCATCGGAGAAGCTATCATTGAAAACTCTTTAATGAATCTCCGATAATATCCGGTTAGCCCTAGAAAACTTTGAACTTCTGAAACATTATTCGGAGGCTTCCAACTTACAATAACTGAAATCTTATTTAGATCTACCCAAATACCTTTTGCAGATGAAATATGTCCAAGGAAACTTACTTCTTGTAACCAGAATTTAGACTTACTGAATTTGGCATATAGTCGTTTCTCATGCACAGTTTGCAATACAATTCTCAAATGCTTAGCATGCTCATTGTCAAAACCATTTTTTTCTTAAACGGAGATCGACTTTTAAAAACAAAAGTGGAGTCGCCACCGACCTTTTTATTTAAGGTATGATCGGATCACCTTGGAATTGATCATTTTAATAAAACTTTCATTTATTAAAACATAATTTGGTCTACACAAAACTCAAGAAAATGGGTTCGAGAGTCGATTACGTACGACGAAGGGTTAGCACCCTCGTAGTGCCCAAAAATTGGTACCTAATTGATTACTTAATGTCAAAATTTGAAAAGATTTTAGATTATGATCCGTTTGCTTAAGATGCATTTGACAGGATTATATTGGATGCCAAAACTTCTTATTTTGAAGAAGTAAAATGTCATACTTAGTAAGTTAGGGTACACCATCTTATATTCTCGAAATTAGATTTATCTTTTGATTTTTTAAACCACACAATAAAGTTTGAGAAGGGTATTCAGTTATTTGGGCTTTATGAAAGACTGGAACCCAGTAAGTTTGAGAAGGGTACACCATCTTATATTCTCAAAATTCCCGAATACGGAATATTGCCTTTCTTTGAAATTCTTACCCCGAGATGATAAAATGTCACATCCATAAGTTAGGACGCAACATCTCAAATTCTTGAGGATAAGTTTTTATTCAAAATGTTTTGATTTAGAAATGGAAAAGGGACTCGGTTGCTAGGATTTAACGAGAAAAATTGGAACCCAGTGAGTTAGGGCATGATTTTCTCATTACTTCCAAACACGAGCAATGTTTTATTTTAAAACATTTGAGTAAAACTATTTTAAAACTTGGATGATATTAAAACATGACATTTTAAGAGAATAAAATGCGATCAAATAATAACATACGACGTGAAGTAATTATTTACAAGTGGAATGCAACACTATTGAATCACAAATGGCAAATGAATATAAAATAAGAATTAAAACACACATAATTACAATAATCACCGAACATGAAATTAATGATAAGCAAAATAATTTAAAAATAAAATACATACAAATATAATATATGTAAAACATATTTGAAATAAACAAAGTGATTTTGAACATGTTTTAATACAAAAAGATTTTAAAGGATTAAAAGGAAATATAAAAATATGAATGGATTTAAAAAAAACATATATACATGAAATAATGAGGAATCAACAATGTATTAAAAAGTATCAAATAAATCTTGAATCAAAAGATGTATATAACAAAAAAAAATATGCATAGGATCTAAATGAATCAATTTAAAAATATTTTTACAAGTGAAAATATAACAAAAATAGATGAAATAGTTTAAAATAACATATTAAAATGATTTCAAGAAGAAATAAACTACAAATAAATTAAAAATACAAGTTGAAAATATGATAGGTTCGATTGAAACAAATTCAAAATCCAACGATCAAATTAAAAACTAATAAAGTCAGTAAATTAAAAATAAGGACCAGAATAAAATACGCCCTGATATATAGGGACTAAAAGTGCAAATATTCAAGTCCTTTAAAATGCAACGTTTAAAAGTGGACGAAATTGAAACAACATACAAAATCCTGGGTCTAAGTGCTAAATATTAAAACAACAAGGGGACCTAGATCGAATACATGCGCGAAGAATAGGGATTGAATGAGAAATTATCCCAAACACCCGAAACGAAAGCGTTCAAACATTGGTCACTTAACAGTTTGAGGACTAAATTAAAATAACAACAAAAATCGGGGCTAAATTAAAAAAATGAACATGGGACCCCATTGAAAACTTCTGTAAACGCGAGGGACTTGATGCGCAACTAAGCCAATAACCAAAAACACGCGGATCCTCCCCGGGTCAGGTCACTCACGTGGATATGGCCTTTAAACGATATCGTTTTGGGTTCAAATGACTCATTCCAAAATGACGTCGCATGGGTCGGCTTTAAATACCAAAAATCCAAAAAAAAACTTCATTTTACACATCCTTTCTAAAAAATAAATAAATAAAACTCTCTCAAAGGGTGCCTCTATCCTTCGAGCATTGGCCAAGGCTCGGCCGAGCTCCGATCATCGGGCGGCCGTGCTCTGCCACCATCTGCCGTCGTGCGCAATGGTCAGAGACCCCAAAAGACGCCACTTTAAAACCCCTTTAGATGCCCTAAACCCGAAAATCTACCCTTCAAACGCTCAAAACCTCTCAAAGAAAATCGAAAGAAGCAAAAATGCTTCAGTTTCGACTCAAAAATGCTTCAATTTTGACTTCAATCTTCACGAAAAGGTAAAAACTTTAAAACGAATTCTGTTTCAATGTATATGCATGACATGTGAAATAAAAATAGACTAAAAGACTAACAAATACCCCTGCTTTGGTATGCTTTTTCTTTTGTATTTTTTGTATAAAAAAATCATCTAGGAGCCCCTTAAAGTGGTTTGTTTCAGTCTTTTTAAAGGCCAAATCAAAATAAAATCAAAAAATACAATCGTTTTTTTTTTTTTTCTTCTTTGTCTTTGGTTGTTTGTTGTTTTCGCAGTACGGACGGACGAATTGCATCACGGAGGCCGCATACAAGCGACGCGATGTGGCGTGTGAGGGGAAGAGCTACTTGCGGCACTCTGCGAGGCTAGGTCTTAGGGTTTCAAATTCTTAAACCAAAATTTGGGCTGTAATATCCTAAAATTTAGTATTGATATGATGCATTATTTTGGTGCTAGCTAGTGAGATGATTCAATGTGTATGTTTAAATAGTCTCGAGAAAGCTCGGGATTTATTTGGATTTAGAATAATTTTTAGTAATGAGTACTTAAAGAAGTGGAACAAGTAACCTTAAAGCTTAAGGTAATTAAGAGGTAAAAGTTAGCATAAGATGAGCAAGTAGTAAAGAGGAGTTGGCGCCATATGTTTACCTTGAGGGAAGAGGTTTGAATCCCTTGATGAGCATGTGAATTTTATTTTTTTTCTTTTGATTTCTTCCCTCATAGTGTCAATCAAGCCTAGTATTTATGGTAGGTTGGACATTAATTTTTATGGTAAGGTGTCTAAGAGAAAAGGCAAGTGCTTAACTTAAGGTAGGGAATCATTTGAGTAATGTATGTAGGGGGAACACAAGGCACATAACAAGGAAGATGTTTTGGAAAGTTTGGAGTGGCAAACTTTGACTTTGTGGCCATGTACTTGGACGGTTTTAGGGGTTAGGGGGGTGACCAAAATATTGAAGGCTTTGGTAAGGTTTAGGTTGTAGTTGGTCATTTTGGCATTTGAACATTTTTGTGTTTTTCTCCAACACTTTTCTCTCCATTTCCTCTCATTAGCCGAATGCACTTGGAGAAATAGGTAAATAATTGTTTTCTTTTGGCCAATTCACATTTTGACCATTTCGGTCTTATTGCTCCTTTTCTCTTCAAACCATTTCTCCCTAGTGCCGAAATCACCAAGACCTTGGAAGGCCATTTTCTCTTTTCTTTTCTTTTTACCAAATGCCCACTAGCCTCAAACTAATTTCTTCGTTCATCTTCCATTCTTGAAAAGAACTGAAACCTAAAAACCTTATTATTTTTTTTATACCTTTCTTCTTACAAAAATCTCTCAAATATTATGCTCCCTTTTATTTTCACCATGGCTGAATGTTATTAAGCATCGTCCCCTTCAATTTCCCTCCATAACCGAATCTTCTGCCACTCACATATCTCTTTCTCAATCATTTTTCTTTCTACTCACACTTTAATCAATTGGTAAGTGGTTAGTACAATATTTTGGTATTGTTATTTTCCCTTTCTTTTGTGTCGAATCTATTCGTGGTGTGGGATGGCCTTTTTGGATTGAGACCATCATCATACCATATCTCATTCTAATCTTTTCTCTATCATAGAAACTTAGTGGAAGGCCAAAGCTTGGAGTGTTCGAAGTCATCGTGTAACACTAGGATTCGGTTCAAAATCTAAGGTAAGGATTTTCTTTCGAGGATTTCGTATTATTTCATTAAAGATAGGGTTTATTACCGATTTTATCATAGGGACTCCATCACTCGATTTTCATCCTTTGAACGTAAGGATTTTGTGGTAAGCCAATTTCACTCATAAGACCAATCATTTTTAATTACGAAATATTAGTTTGGACTAATATTCATTTGTCAATGGAGGCTAACAAGATCGAATCTAAAGGAGTGGTGAATAGTAATCAAAAAAGGAGCGGATTTGTGATCCCTTCTAGATTCAAACGAAGGGCCATTTCAGCGATCTGGGATTTTCCACCGGGTTGTGGACCCTCATCTGGTGAGAATCAACTATTTGAGGTTGTTCGTAGTTTGGAGCCATTAGCGGTTCGGAGTTTTCCAAAGGGTTGTGGACCGTCAACCGGGGAAAATGGGTAAATAGTTGTTATTCGCGATTCCGAGGGTAAATCTTAGATCATTTGTTTAGAGTAGTTTTATTATATCGCATTTATTTTTCTAATCGAGCATTAAACATATTTTTAGGTGACGACGATTAAGAAAGTGTAGTGCTTACCGTAATCATGTGTGTAATCTCATTCCATATATCATGGGATGGATATTTATACTGTGACAAATGGTAAATCGCTCGATTTAGTCACTTGTTAGTGAGATCGGGTAAGACGGCATAATTACCATTATTTTGGTAGAAACTATAAAAATCGGCATTAAGACTATAATAAATGGGCCAAAGTGTATTGTGATAAATGGGCCATGTTGATATGTGATAAATGGGCCAAATGTGTTATATGATAAATGGGTCAAATGTTTTATATGATAAATGGGCCAAATGTGTTATGTGATAAATAGGCCAAATGTGATATGTGATAAATGGGCCAAATGTGTTATTTGATAAATGGGCCATAAAAATCGGTATTAAGACTGTAATAAATGGGCCAAATGTGTATTGTGATAAATGGGCCATGTTGATATGTGATAAATGGGCCAAATGTGTTATATGATAAATGGGTCAAATGTTTTATGTGATAAATGGGCCAAATGTGATATGTGATAAATGGGCCAAATGTGTTATTTGATAAATGGGCCATATTGATATGTGATAAATGGGCCAAATGAAAATGCATACTATATGTACATGATTTGCATGGGTTGGGATTTTGATGAAAAGAAGTTTTGGTAGCTTTGCTACATAATTCTGATGGCTTTATGCCCAATTTAATAGATGGCTTCATGCCCAGTATGATTTATGGCTTATATGCCCAGTTTGGTGTGTTGGCGGGGTGGGTGACTAAAGCTCCCCACAGGTGTGCTGGTTGGTATGGGTGGTGTGTAGCGGATGAAAATTAGGTTTGGTTTGGGAATTTCATATCACATGCATATTATATGTTATTATTGTTATTGTAAATGGGCTTAGGCCCAAATAATTGCTAATGAGATTTTTGGCCTAGTGGACTATGGTATGTGGGTTACACATTGAGTTCTAAGTAACTCACCCTATTTACCTTACTCTTTTCAGGTAATGATTAGTGATGGAGACTTGGGCTGGGGACGACTCAGTAGAGGCCATACTACAAATTAAGGGTTATTTAAATTTTAGATTTTTTTTATAAGTACTTTTTAATATTTTTTCTATTTTGTAATAAGGCCTCTGGTTAAATTTTTATGGGTGTTTTACTTGTGGATGGATTTTATACTACGTTTTAAATACTTAAGAGGAATTTCTTTTCTAAAATAGAAATAAACGTTTTTCTTAAATATACGTCTGAAAAAGATTTCTCTCTTAAATATTTTTAATCTCGAAAATTTTTACGTAACAATATTTTAAATTCTTGTTTTCAAATCACCTTGAACTCTTAAAATATTTCTCAAAATACTAAATTGATTTTTCCTAAGTTTTAAATTTTTTTATAATTTTTATGACCTAAATTTTTAGATTAGTAATCAAACTTAGTTTTCAATAACTCCATGTTAAAATGATCTTTTTATCCAATTTCTTTTAAATCTTTAAAAGACTAGGTGTATGTTCACTTTGTGTGACATGTCAAATTTGGTCTTAATGCATAGACCGGGTTTGGGGTGTTACATTTTATGGTATCAAAGCCCGATTCAAAACTCGGCTGTGGTTTGGGTTCAAAAACATTTATGGTACAAAATTGTTTTGAATTATAGAACTTATGTTTTTAAAGGTAGCATGGCACCACGAGTATCCGGCACCAAGACAAGTAAGTGTATGTGAATTGAATAATTCTTATTATCGTGATATGACTATATGAACACTCTAGAACTTTTAGTTTTAGGTGTTGAAACTATAGAGATTGAGATTATAGGATGCATTTACGAAAACAACTCTACCTCTTATGTCTCATAAAATATCGTTAATAAATACTAGAATAGTATACTGATTCATAAAACTTATAATCAGATTAAATCAAAATACTCCAAAATGAGCGCTAGAGAATGTGGACATGGTAGACGTGGCCGTGGTAGAGGCTGAGGTGCTAGGGTTGCGTCTGAAATGTCGGGACATAAACTAGAAATGGACGCACCTGCATCACTTGGGACTGAGACTGGATCACATGACCATATGAGAGAGGACATTGCCTTGACTCAAGCAATGTTACGTATCCTAGAAAGGGTTGCTGGAGCTAGAACTTGGCTAGCAGCTCGTGGATCAATATCAGAATGACTTAAATCAAGTGGTGCCGAGGTTTTTAGGGGTGTCTCGGTGTAGCTCCAAATGTAGCGGAGTATTGGCTCGAGGTAGTGGAGCGGATCATGGATGATTTGGAGTGCACCACCGAACAAAAACTGAGAGGAGTTGTGTCCTTGTTGAGGGACGAGGCGTATCAATGGTGGCTTACTGTTCGAGAAGTCACTCAGTGAACATGTTACTTGTGATTTCTTCAAATCTGAATTCCAAGGAAAGTATGTCGAGGCAAGTTATGTGGATGCCCGGAGGAAGGAATTCCTGAATCTGGTCCAAGGAAATAAGACGGTGGCAGCTTACGAGGCAAAATTTCTACGCTTAAGCCATTATACTCGAACAATAGTGCCAAGTGATCATGAGCGATGTGTACATTTTTGAGGATGGACTGAATGATGAGTTGCGGGTACTGACAGCCCCACAACAAGAAAGGACTTTTGCCAAGCTTGTGGAGAAAGCGAAAATAGCTGAAGAGGCTAAGAACTCCGAGTGTTAGGATTGAGAAAGAGGCAGAGGCAAGAGGGACTTTAAGTACTCATGTTCCGCTAAAAGGTTTCAGAAGAGGCCCAAGAATGATGAGCCAGCTCAAGCTAGAGCACCTACGGCTACCAATTAGATTCAACCATGTGCTGACTATGGAAGATGACACCCTAGTGAATGCTGGAAAAGAACCAGTGGGTGTTTCAAATGTGGTTCTAAGGATCATCAGCTTAAGAACTGTCCTCGACGGACTCCTCCGACTCAAGAAGCTCGTAACCTCGATACTGACCCACTAAAGGCGCCAACGACCACCGAGAGGCCGTGGGCCAGGTCAAGGTGGTAATAGCGATGGTCGTGGTCAAGGTGCACTGGGTAGAGGTAATGGATTTAGAGGCAACGCAGAGGCGAGACAGCCAGGGTTAGTTTATGCCATCAGACGCCGTGAGGATGGCGATACACCTGATGTGATAACTGGTACGTTCTTCATATTTGATGTACTTGTTACTACTTTGATAGATATCGGATCTACCCATTCGTATGTTGCTAGTACTATATCTTGAACATTAGATCAGAGATTACTGATAGAAAGATGATGGTAATTAGTCCTTTAGGACAGTCAGTAATAGTGGATAAATTGTTTAGAGACGTGCCCTTGAAATTTCAAAGAGAAATATTTTTGGCGGATTTGATGGAACTGCCTTTCGACGAATTCGACCTTATTTTTGGCATGGACTGGTTGGTGAAGCACCGTGCGCACTTGGATTGTGCTGCAAATCGGATGTCGATAAGGACTTTGGAAGATAAGGAAGTGGTGATGATAGGCGAACGGAAAAACTATTTAGCAAATGTGATATCTACTTTAAAAGTAGAAAAGTTGGTGCTAAAAGGGTATGGAACATTCCTAGCCTTCATTTGTGCTTTCGATGTTAAGGAATTATTGGTGGAAGGTGTTAGAACGGTGAAAGAATTTTTAGATGTTTTTTCGAGGAACTTTCAGGTTTACCTCCAGATCGGGAAGTAGAGTTTGGCATTGAGATTTTGCCTAGAATGGCTCCGGTGTCCATTGCTCCTTATAGAATGGCGCCGAAGGAGTTAGCGGAGCTTAAGGCTCAAATTCAGGAGTTGTTGGATCGGGGATTCATTCGACCGAGCGTGTCTCCGTGGGGAGCATCGATCTTGTTTATCAAGAAGAAGGATGGGTCGATTCGTATGTGCATCGATTATAGGCAGTTGAATAAATTAACGATCAAGAATAGGTATCCATTGCCGAGAATCGATGACCTGTTTGATTAGTTGAGAGAAGCTTCAGTCTTTTCCAAGATAGATTTGAGATCGGGTTATCATCAACTCAAGGTTAAGGAGGTGGATATTCATAAGATGACATTTCAAACTCGTTATGGACATTATGAGTTTTTGGTTATGCCGTTTGGATTGACCAATGCACCAGCTGCGTTTATGGACATGATGAATCGAGTCTTTCAACCTTACTTAGACCAGTTTGTGGTGGTGTTCATAGATGATATCTTAGTATACTCGAGGAATGAAGAAGAGCATGACTCACATCTGCGCATAGTATTGCAAATATTGCAAGAAAAGTAACTTTATGCCAAATTCAGTAAGTGTGAATTTTGGCCGAAAGAAGTGACTTTCTTAGGACATGTTGTGTCGGCCGAAGGAATAAGAGTTGATCCTCGGAAGGTAGAGGTTGTGTTAGATTGGAAACCACCGAAGTCAGTGGCTGAGATTTGGAGTTTCTTAGGGTTGGCTGGTTACTACAGGCGTTTCGTTGAGGGGTTTTCGTTAATTACAACACCTCTAACTAAAATGTTGCGCAATGGAGTACTATTTGTGTGGTCCGATTAGCAGCAAGAGAGTTTTGAGAAATTGAAGAAGATTCTAACGGAAGCGCCAAGATCTTGATTCAACTTTGAGGTGGAAAAGAGTTTATTGTTTACTGCGATGCATCACACATGGGCTTGGGATGTGTGTTGATGCAAGGTGGTAAAGTAGTGGCTTATGCATCTCGTCAGTTAAGGCCGCACGAAGTCAATTATCCTACTCATGATTTAGAGTTGGCTGCGGTGGTTTTTACTTTGAAGATTTGGAGGTGCTACCTGTACGGCGAGAAGTCGATCATTTATACAGATCATAAAAGTCTGAAGTACCTCCTTACCGAAAAGGAGTTGAACATAAGACAGCAGAGATGGATAGAGCTGTTGAAGGATTATGACTTCTCAATCGAGTATCATCCTAGAAAGGCTAACGTAGTGGCAGACGCGTTGAGTCGTAAGGTAATATCGGAGTTAAGAGTAATTTTTGCTCATCTCAGTTTGTATGAAGATGGCGGTCTGCTAGTGGAACTTCAGGTAAAGACTATATGGTTAGAACAGATTAAGGAGAAGCAGTTATCAGATGAAAAGTTGGGTCCCTTAATTCAACAAGTTGAAAGTGGTGTAATAGGGAATTTTGGATTGAATAAGGATGAAGTACTATGTTTTCGCGGAAGAATTTGTATGCCCAAGGATTTGGATTTGAAGCTAATGATTCTGTAAGAGGCGCATAGTAGCCCCTATGCTATGCACCCCTGAAGGAATAAGATGTATCAAGATCTCCGTGAACAGTATTGTGGCCAAGGTTGAAGCGAGAAGTTACTGAATATGTGAGTAAGTGCTTGACTTGTCGAAAAGTGAAGGCGAAACATCAATTGCCATCGGGATTGCTGCAACTGATGAAGATTCCATTATGGAAGTGGGAACGGATAATGATGGATTTTGTTAGTGGATTACCCTTATCTCCTACTAAGAAAGATTCGTCAGGGTAATAGTGGATCAATTGACGAAGACTGCCCATTTTCTACCTGTTCGAACGGATTTCTCACTACAGAAGTTGGCCAAGCTGTATGTAGTTGAAATCGTGAGGTTACATGGGGTACCAGTGTCTATTATTTCGGACAGGGACCTTTGGTTTACATCGCGGTTTTGGAAAGCTTTGCATGAGGCTTTGGGAACAAAGTAAAACTTAAGCACAGCTTTTCATCCTTAGTTAGATGTTCAGTTGGAAAAAGTAATCCAGATTTTGGAAGACATGTTAAGGGGTTGTGTGATTGACTTCAGAGGTAGTTGGGAGGATTTTCTACTGTTGGCAGAATTCGAGTATAACAACAGTTATCAATCTAGTATCCAAATGGCACCCTATGAAGCGTTATATGGTCGTAGGTGTCGTACCCCTACTTGCTGGACTGAATTAGGGGAATGACAGTTATTGGGTCCTGAATTGATATCTAAGACGGAAGAAAAAGTAAAGGTGATTCGAGCACGATTAAAGGAAGCTTCGGATAGACAAAAGTCATATGCGGATCTGAAGCGTAAGGATATTGAGTTTGCGGTGGGAGATCAGGTCTTTTTAAAGGTCTCACATTGGAAGAAGATCTTCAGATTTGGAAAGAAGGGCAAGTTGAGCCCTAGATTCATCGGACCATACCGGTGTTGAAGCGTGTAGGACCAGTGGCTTATCAGCTTGAATTACCTCTGAAGTTGAGTCAAATTCATAGTATTTTCCATGTTTCTATGTTGAGGTGTTATCGATCGGACCCTACTCACATAGTACCGGTAGAGGAAGTTGAGTTAAGACCTGACTTGTCATTTGAGGAAGAACCAGTGACAATTTTAGATCGAGATGTTAAAGTGCTAAGAAAGAAGTTAGTACCGTTGGTTAAGGTTCTTTGGTGTAATCACAGAGCGGAGGAAGCTACGTGGGAGCCTGAGGATACTATTCAGCAGCAATATCCTCACCTCTTTTAACCAAGTAAATTTCGAGGACGAAATTTTTTTAAGAGGGTAGAATTGTAATATCCTAAAATTTAGTATTGATATGATGCATTATTTTGGTGCTAGCTAGTGAGATGATTCAATATGTGTGTTTAAATAGTCTCGAGAAAGCTCGGGATTTATTTGGATTTAGAATAATTTTTGTTAATGAGTACTTTAAAGAAGTGGAGCAAGTAACCTTAAAGCTTAAGGTAATTAAGAGGTAAAAGTTAGCATAAGATGAGCAAGTAGTAAAGAGGAGTTGGCGCCATATATTTACCTTGAGGGAAAGGTTCGAATCCCTTGATGTGCATGTGAATTTTATTTTTTTATTTTGCTTTCTTTCCTCATAGTGTCAGTCAAGCCTAGTATTTATGGTAGGTTAGACTTTAATTTTTATGATAAGGTGGCTATGAGAAAAGGCAAGTGTTTAACTTAAGGTAGGGAATCATTTGAATAAGGTATGTAGGGGAACACAAGGCACATAACAAGGAAGATGTTTTGGAAAGTTTGGAGTGGCCAAACTTTGACTTTGTGGCCATGTACTTGGACAGTTTTAGGGGCTAGGGGGTGATCAAAATTTTGAAGGTTTTGGTAAGGTCTAGGTGTTTGTTGGTCATTTTGGCATTGGGAAATTTTTGTGTTTTTCTCCAACACTTTTCTCTCCATTTCCTCTCCTTAGCCGAATGCACTTGGAGCAATAGGTAAACAATTGTTTTCTTTTGGCCAATTCACATTTTGACCATTTCGGTCTTATTGCTCCTTTTCTCTTCAAACCATTTCTCCCTAGTGCCGAAATCACCAAGACCTTAGAAGTCCATTTTCTCTTTTCTTTTCTTTGTGCTGAATGCCCACTAGCTTCAAACTCATTTCTTCGTTCATCTTCCATTCTTGAAAAGACCCGAAACCTAAAAACCTTATTATTTTTTTATACCTTTCTTCATCTTTTCTTCTTATAAAAATCTCTCAAATATTATGCTCCCTTTTATTTTCACCATGGCTGAATGTTATTAAGCATCATCCCCTTCAATTTCCCTCCATAACCGAATCTTCTACCACTCACATATCTCCTTCTCAATCATTTTTATTTCTACTCACACTTTAATCAATCGGTAAGTGGTTAGTACAATATTTTGGTATTGTTGTTTTCCCTTTCTTTTGTGCCAAATCTATTCATGGTGTGGGATGGATTTTTTGGATTGAGACCATCATCATACCATATCTCATTCTAATCTTTTCTCTATCATAGAAACTTAGTGGAAGGCCAAAGCTTGGAGTGTTCGAAGTCATCGTGTAACACTAGGATTCGGTTCAAAATCTAAGGTAAGGATTTTCTTTCAAGGATTTCGTATTATTTCGTTAAAGATAGGGTTTATTAACCGATTTTATCATAGGGACTCTATCACTCGATTTTCATTCTTTGAACTTAAGGATTTTGTGGTAGGCCGATTTAACTCATAAGGCCAATCATTTTTAATTACGAAATATTAGTTTGGACTAATATTCATTTGTCAATGGAGGCTAACAAGATCGAATCTAAAGGAGTGGTGAATAGTGATCGAAAAAGGAGCGGATTTATGATCCCCTCTAGATTCAAACGAAGGGCCGTTTCGATGATCTAGGATTTTCCACCGGGTTGTTGACCCTCATCTGGTGAGAATCAACTATTCGAGGTTGTTCGTAGTTCGGAGCCATTAGCGATTCGGGGTTTTCCAATAGGTTATGGACCGTCAAATGGGGAAAATCGATAAATAGTAGTTATTCGCGATTTCCAGGGTAAATCTTAGATCGTTTGTTTAGAGTAGTTTTATTAGATCGCATTTATTTTTCTAATCGAGCGTTAAACATATTTTTAGGTGACGACGATCAAGAAAGTGTAGTGCTTATGTAATCGGTGTGTGATCTCACACCATATATCATGGGATGGATATTTATCTTGTCGACAAATGGTAAATCGCTCGATTTAGTCACTTGTTAGTGAGATCGGGTAAGACGGCATAATTACCATTATTTTGGTAGAAACTATAAAAATTAGTATTATGACTGTGATAAATGGGCCAAATGTGTATTGTGATAAATGGGCCATGTTGATATGTGATAAATGGGCCAAATGTGTTATATGATAAACATGTCAAATGTTTTATATGATAAATGGGCCAAATGTGTTATGTGATAAATGGGCCAAATGTGATATGTGATAAATGGGCCAAATGTGTTATTTGATAAATGGGCCATATTAATATGTGATAAATGGGCCAAATGAAAATGCATACTATATATACATGATTTGCATGGTTTGGGATTTTGATAAAGAGAAGTTCTGGTAGCTTTGCTACATAATTCTGATGGCTTTATGCCCAGTTTAATATATGGCTTCATGCCCAGTTTAATATATGGCTTCATGCCCAGTATGATTTATGGCTTAAATGCCCAGTTTGGTGTGTTGGCGGGGTGGGTGACTAAAGCTCCCCACAGGTGTGCTGGTTGGTATGGGTGGTGTGTAGTGGATGGAAATTAGGTTTGGTTTGGGAATTTCATATCACATGCATATTATATGTTATTATTGTCATTGTAAACGGGCTTAGGCCCAAATAATTGCTAATAAGATTTTTGGCCCAGTGGACTATGGTATGTGGGTTACAAATTGAGTTATAAGTAACTCACCCGCTTACCTTACTCTTTTCGTAATGATCGATGATGGAGGCTTGGTAGGGGCGACTCGATGGAGGCCATACTACAAATTAAGGGTTATTTAAATTTGGATTTCTTTATAAGTAATTTTAATATTTTTGCTATTTTGTAATAAGGCCTCTTGTTAAATTTTTATGGATGTTTTACTTGTGGATGGATTTTATACTACGTTTTAAACACTTAAGTGGAATTTCTTTTCTAAAATAGAAATAAACGCTTTTTTAAATATCGTCTGAAAAGGATTTCTCTCTTAAATAATTTAAATCTCGAAAATTTTCTCGTAACAATATTTTAAATTCTAGTTTTCAAATCACCTTTGAACTCTTAAAATATTTCTCAAAATATTAAATTGATTTTTCCTAAGTTTTAAATTTTTTATAATTTTATGACCCAAATTTTATATTACTAATCAAACTTAGTTTTCAACAACTCCACGTTAAAATGATATTTGTATCCAATTTCTTTTAAATCTTTAAAAGACTAGGTGTATGTTCATTTTGTGTGACATGTCAAACTTGATCTTAACGCATAGATCGGGTTTGAGGAGTTACATGGGCCACTTGGGCCGTTCTAAACATTGGGTCGTTAAGCTAGGCTTTAAAATAAAATTGGTGTTTGGGTTTAGTGCAATTGGGTTGGCTGATTTGGGTTTTAAAAATGTAATAGACATGGACTTTAACTTTGGTTGTTTATTCTATTTTGTTTATTTTTTTGTTTTAATTTGATTTAATTTCTGACAGGCATGGGCAAAATAGGCCTTCTACACTCATTTTTATACTGGGAATAAAAAAATATCATTAATGAAAATGACCACGAACCTGTCCAGGTATGGTTTGTAAAATCTGTTCATTAAGTCCATAAATACTGCCGGGGCATTCGTTAATCCGAATGGCATCACCAAAAATTCATAATACCAATATCTAGATCTGAAAGCTGTCTTCGGCACATCTAAATTCTTTACCCTAGTTGATAGTAATCAGATCGTAGATCAATTTTCAAAAATACAGTGGCACATTTCAATTGATCAAACAAATTATCTATACGAGGAAACAAGTACTTATTCTTTATTGTAACTTTATTAAGCTATCTGTAATCGATGCAAAACCTCAATGACCCATCTTTCTTCTTTACCAACAATATCGGTGCACCCCACGGTGAAAAGCTTGGTCGAGCAAATCCTTTATCAATTAATTCTTGCAACTGCACTTTCAACTCCTTTAATTCAGTAGGAGCCATTTTATATGGTGCTATCAATATGGTGTCGTCCCTAGTACAAGGTCTATAGAAAATTCCATCTCTCTAGCTGGTGGTAAACTGGGCAATTCCTTTAGAAATACCTCAAGAAACTCATAAACAACCGACACTGACTAGATTTTCAACTTAGACACTTTGGTATCCAGCATATAAGCAAGATAAGCCTTATACCCTTTTCTAATATATCTCTATGCTGATGTTGCTGAAATCACATTAGATGACCCATCTAGTTTTTCAGATTCAACCCGAAGTAATTCACCATTTTGATACTTCAACACGATATATTTACATTTACAATTTACTACTGCGTCATGTTGGGTTAACTGATCCATTCCTAAAATCACATCAAAATCATCAAAAGGTAACAACATCAAATTAGCCAGAAAACAATGACCTCTATCATCAACGGGAAATTCTTACAAATTTTATCTACCATAACAGTTTGAGGACTACATTAAAACAACAACAAAAATTAGGGCTAAATTAAAAAACAAACATGAGAACCCATTGAAAACTTCTGCAAATACGAATGGACTTGATGCGTAAATAAGCCAATAACCAAAAACAGGCGGATCCTCCCTGGGTCGGGTCGGCTTAAACACGTTTTGGGTTCAAATGATTCATGCCAAAACGACGTCGCATGGGTCGGCTTAAATACCAAAAATCCCCAAAAAAAATTCATTTTACACATCCTTTCTAAAAAAAAATTTAAAACTCTCTCAAAGGGAGCCTCTGCCTTCTGAGCACTGGCCAAGGTTCGATCGAGCTCCGGTCATCAGCCTGCTGTGCTCTACCACTATCCACCGTCATGTACGGTGGTCGAAAACCCCAAAAGACACCACTTTAAAACCCCTTTAGACTCCCTAAACCCGAATCTACCCTTGAAATGCTCAAAACCTCTCAAAGAAAATCGAAAGAAGCAAAAACGCTTCGGTTCCGCCTAAAAAATGTTTTGGTTTTTGACATCGATCGTCACGAAAAGGTAAAAAAATTAAAACTTATTCCATTTCAATGTATATGCGTGACGTGTGAAATAACAATAGACTAAAAGACTAACAAATACCTTTGCTAGGGTGTATTGTTTCTTTTGTATTTTCTGTATTAAAAAAAATCATCCAAGAGCCCCTTACAGTGGTTTGTTTCGGTCCTTTTAAAGGTTGAAATCGAAATAAAATCAAAAAATAAAATCATTATTTTTTGTTTTTCTTCTTTGTGCTGTTTGTTTGTTGTTTTCATAGGTACGGATCGGACGTGGCTGTACGAAGGTCGTTCGAGTGGACGTGGTTGTACAGAGGCGGTATGAGCGGACGTGGAGAGCGTGTGAGGGGAAGAACTACTTGCGGCGCTGCTGCAGGGCTAGGCCTTAGGGTTTCAAATTTTGAAACCAAAATTTGGGCCACTTGGGCCATTCTAAACATTGGGCCATTAAGCTAGACTTTAAAATAAAATTGGTGTTTGGGTTTAGTGCAATTGGGTAGGCTGATTTGGGTTTTAAAAATGTAAAGGACATGGACTTTAAATTTGGTTGTTTATTCTATTTTGTTTATTTTTTTGTTTTAATTTGATTTAATTTCGACGGGCACTGGTAAGCAGGTCTTCTATTAAGCGCCCTCTTTGCTCATTGTCGTGTAACGAGAATAGAGCAAAGACTTCAAAAAGAGCCAATTTTGCCCGGTCTTGCAAAATCTTGACCTCTTTCAGTGCTTTTCTTCTTCGAGTAGCTTCGTTCCATCCCGCTGCATCTTTAGGGGCATGAGAACTAGCGCTTCGATCCAATTCAAGGAATTTTGCATTGTAGCTTCAATTTACTCCGCCGCAGCTTTAGGGAGATAAGATTTACAATCTTCAGCCTGCTTCATTGCTACCTTAGGAATTTAAGACTAATGTTTTCGATCCGCTTCACTGCAAACTCAGGAAGACAAGATATGCTATCTTCAGTCTGCTTCACTACAAACTCAGGGATGCCAGACTGGTATTTTCGATCCACTTCACTGCAAACTCAGGAAGACAAGATCTACTATCTTCAATCTGCTCCACTGCAAACTCAAGGATGCTAGACTGGTATCTTCAATCTACTTCACTGCAAACTCAGGAAGACAAGATCTACTATCTTCAATCTGCTCCATTGCAAACTCAGGGATGCGAGACTGGTATCTTCGATCCACTTCACTGCAAACTTATGAAGACAAGATTTGCTACCTTCAATCTACTCCATTGTAATCTTAGGGATGCCAGACTGGTATCTTCAATCCACTTCACTGCAAAATCAGAAAGCCAAGATCTACTATCTTCAATATGCCCCACTGCAAACTTAGGGATGCCAGACTGGTATCGTCGACTTGCTCCACTACAAACTTAGGTAAATAAGATCTGATGTCTTCGATCTGGTCCTGCAACTTTAGGAATGCCAGATCTGCTATCCTCAATCTGCTCCATTGCAAGCGAGAGGAGATAAGATCGATGTCTTGATCCGCTCTCGCAACTTCGGAATGCGGATCGCTATCTTTAATCTTCTCCACTACAAACTTAGGGAGACAAGATCTGATGTCTTCGATTTGCTCCTGCAACTTCAGGAATGCAAGATCTGCTATCTTCAATCTGCTCTACTGCAAACTCAGGGAGACAAGATCTGATGCCTTCGATCTGCTCCTACAACTTCATGAATGCCAGATCTGCTATCTTCAATATGCTCCACTGCAAACTCAGGGAGACAAGATCTGATGTCTTTGATCTACTCCTACAACTTCTAGAATGCCAAATCTGCTATCTTCAATCTGCTCCACTGCAAACTCAGGGAGGTAACATCTGATGCCTTCGATCTGCTCAGGAATGCCAGATCTTCTATCTTTAATCTGCTCCACTACAGACTCAGGGAGACAAGATCTAATGTCTTTGATCTGCTCCTGCAACTTCAGGAATGCTAGATCTGCTATCTTCAATCTACTCCACTGCAAACTCAGGGAGATAAGATCTGATGTCTTCAATCTGTTCCTGCAACTTCAGGAATGCCGGATCTACTTTCTTCAATATGCTCCACTATAAACTCAGGGAGACAAGATCTAATTTCTTCGATCCACTTCACTACAAACTCAGGAAGACAAGATCTACTATCTTTAATTTGCTCCACTACAAATGTAACAGACAAAATTTGACCCTAATCGGAACGGTGGTTTCAAGACCACGAATCTGAGTCTGAGAAATATTTTAATATTATATTTTGTGTTTATTATATGTGAATTAATATGTGTGAAAGTCTCGTAGAAAAATTTTATCGTTTGTATGTTTAATTTAGAAAAAAGACTTAATCGCATAAAAGGTAAAAGTAGCAAACTATAGTGAAAAGTGCCTATTTGATGATGGCTTTTTAAAGTGGGGCACTAAAAGAGTAAATAGCCCATTTTGGAGATAGTGGGTGGTTTATGACAAGACTAACCTTATATTATATATTGTTTTTATTATTAAATAAAGGTTAAAATGGTAAATCATTAAAATATTATTATATGTTAAAAATACATGAAATTAAAAGCCATTTTAGTGTCTTCTTCTTCCATTGCCGTGAGCTAGCTAAGAAAAAAAGGGGTTTGAAGTCTTGAAACATTCGGCCATCATCAAGCACAATTAGGTATGAATTTTAGCTCGGTTTTTAATAATTTTTACGTTTTTGAGATCGTTGCTTCGTATATTACCCGACCCATGCTTGAATTTTTGAGAATCATGTGTTTATGAGGTTCGACCATTGATGAATTCTTGAGGTTTTTGATGTTTGCTGATTTTAAATTAAAGCTATGTTAAGGATTGATATGTTTTGTGTTAGAAATTTTAGTGAATGTTAGTATTTAGGGCTAATTTGTAAAAGTAAATTTTTAGAGGGGCTTATTTGCAAAATAAATGAAAGAAATGGACTTATAATGCCCTTGTGAACATTCGGCCCTTGCATAGTCTTGGCAAATTTTGAGTATTTTATGTTTTGTACAATTAGGACTAAATAGTAAAAATATGAAATCTTAGGGGCAAAATGGTAATTTGCATGTTTATGTGTTTTGGGACTAAATTGAATTGAAAGGTACTTGAATGAGCTGAATTTAATGTGTTCTAGATCAAGAACAAAGAAAAACGAGCTTGGATCGGGGAAAAACGAAAGTTGTCGACTAACCGGTTAACGTTGTCCGTCGAAAGTCGAGGTAAGTCCTTAAGCTAGATTATATTAAAGAATGATTTATGAATGTGTTTAATGATAATGTTTGATAAATTTGGGCATATTTTTATGTGATAGCCGAATGTAAAGGTATTACATTGGATTGGATATGTTTTGTTAATACCATGTAAAGGTGTATAATCGATATGATATGCGGAGTATACAATGATGTAATGATTTTATTTAGAAAATGTGAATAAGCTTAGTTTAATTTGAAATGTGATAGAATTATGAAGTTTAAGTGATTTAGTTGGTTATGATATTATTGAAATGTGCATTGAAATGTTGAAAATGTTGATATCTCGGGCTATTAGCCTAGCAGGCTTGGTGCCGGTGTTACTTATCAGGCTTTGATGCCTCAGGTGCTTAGTGCCTTGGTGATATATTCGCTTAGTGCCTAGCGTGCCTTGTCTTGGTGAATCATTTCGGCTTATTGCCTAGCAGGCCTTGTGCTGGTGTACTATTTCGGGCTTATTGCCCAGCAGGCTAAATGCCGGTGTTCAAATTTCAGACTTCAGGTCTAGCAGGTTTAAGGCCAGTGAAATGCTATAAATGGAGAAATCAAAAATTTAACTAATGTGGCACATATATGCAGTGTTATGTGCTGAAAGCTTGGGTAAGAGTTGGCCTATTATATTAGCAAAGAATAAAGTAAGTTAATTTATTATCGCTTTAGTTAAGTACGATGTGATGAAGTGGATGACTCTATAAATATGTTTCTTTGTAACGATGATGCTCATCATTAATGTGAATGAATATTATATGTATGGAATTGATATATATATATATATATACACATATACATATATAGTTATTACATTAAAGACTTGGTTACAAATGGAAAGATCAATGGTAAAAGAGTTTGAAAGGGTTTGCATATATGTATAAGTAGACATATGAGATTGATTTTTGAGATGTGTTCATGTGACTCGGAATATACGGTTAAATACAATAATTATGAGTTTTGATATTATATGTTCAAGTTGATATAGTTATAATATTTAAATTATGGAATAACTAGTATTCGCTATGTACATTGTTTTTACATATTGAAGAATTTATGTTCAATATTATAAGCATGAAGACTTAATATGTTTGAGAGTATGATCCTTGTAATTATATTTGCTTGAGACTTACTAAGCTAGTGAGCTTACTTTATGTGTGTTCATTGTTCGTTTTATAGATTTTAGTCATGCTACGGGCTCGAAGGATTGTTGGAGAAGTCAACCACACTATCATCCCATTTTGGTACTTTTAAGCTAGTTATTTTTGAATCAAAGGCATGTATAGGCTAGCTAAATGTTGGAATGATGTTATGTTTATATATATATATAAAATAGCCACGCGAAAATGGCTTAAACATACATTATAAGTTTGGTTTTTATTTATTTTTGACAATGTGGTTACAAGTGTTCGGTTTCAACAGTTTGGTCATGATTGTTTCTTTACTTTAATCTTATGCATTCTATATGATTACTTATGTAGAACCAACGTTTGTGTTAAATTAGTCGGGTGGATTGGCATTTAGGTAAATCTTCGCATGCCTAAGTCAAGGTAGATATATGCTAGTTGAGTAGTATTCGGGAAGTGTATAAGCGTGACAACTTCAATCAATTTGTTAAGTAGGAATTATGTAAGTAATGCATGTATGTGTATTCGGCCAAACCTAGGTGATAGTTGCAAATGTAGTTAACATGTTTAATGAATTATTTGTTCAGGCTCATAGTCGAATATAGAAGATGTTTATAATTATGATATATAAATATTTTGCTTGTGAAGTCACTTAATAAATTTGAGTACATGAAATTACCAAACTTGGTTTGTGTTAGGAATCAACATGAAATGTTGTAAATGAGGTCTTGTATATTTGGCCAAATTATAAGCATGTATGTGTTGTGTAATAAGTTGCATATTTTGGTTATGTGGAAATAGGTTTATGCCTTATGAAATAGGTATTAATAGGAAGTATATTGCATGAAATTTGTATTGTTAAGTGACAATGTTGTTGTATACATTGTTTAGTCTTTTAAGTTCATCGATGATTATACTGTATATGACTTAGATTGATGTATCAAGTATGTGTTACACATGTGAAATTGTTTGTTTATCATTATTAAAACATTGATAAAGATGAACGATTAAGTTTCAATTGAGTGAATCAAGTTTTAACTTACATGATAACACCGTAACCTTAATTCGGCAAATGAACATGGGTTAAGGGTGTTACATTTATTGGTATCGAGCTTACGGTTTAGTCGATTCTAGGACTACCGTAGCACGTGTGAGTCTAGCTATACATGCCTTTATTATATATTTGATAGTGTGGTGACTTCGACATTTCAAAGCTGTGATTAATATAGTAAATGGATTTCGATCTCGATCGAGCAGTAGCGGATGATGTAGAGTGTAGCGCCGATCGCACGAGATCGTCACGATAGACTCTCAACTGCTTTCAGTAGCCATGAGGGGAGGCTAAGTAAGCCTTCTACTAGATGATGAACGAATGATTTACTCCATATATCTGGACTAACCCGACTGGCAACAACCTCTACCCCCGAATAATCCAACTCCGATACCTATGGTACCTCTGATAGTAAATTCGATTAGATTGGACAGACATACTGTAGCTAAAATCAGGAAACACGGAGTCGAAGAGTTTAAAACTAATGACGATAATGATGCAAAATGAACTGAGCTGTAGTTTGATAATACTATTCGAGTGTTCGATGAGTTATCATGTACTCCAGAGGAAGGTTTAAGAAGTGCAATATCACTATTGAGGGACACCACACTGGTGGAATACACTGGTATTGGTGGACTCGAAAGAGAAAGTGATTTGGGAATTCTTCCAGACTGAGTTCCATAAGAAAGATATCAGTTAAAGATTCTTGAATTAAAACAGGGTCGAATGACTATTTCTGAGTACGAACTAGAACTTGTGAGATTGAGTTAGTATGCATGAGAATGTATACCCTCCGAAGCTATAATGTGCAAAAGATTTGAAGATGGCCTTAAAAAATAAAAAATAAAAAATAAAAAATAATATTCGGTTGCTAGTTGAGATTTTGAAAATAGAAGAGTTCGTTGTACTCGTTGACCGAGCTTACAAGCTGAAACATCCAAGAAGATGTAGATTTAATGACAAAGCTTGCTTCAGATGTGGATCACTTGATCATTTTATTCGAGATTGTCCTGAGTCTGTCAAGCCAGAGATTGTTCAGAATTTGAGATCTGATAATGTACTTGTGAGAGGTAGATCTTGAAAGAATGTAAGAAACATCAGTGGTAGTCAGAGAACTATGAGAGACAATATTGTCAGATACGAAGCTAGAGTGCCTGTCAGAGTGTATGTTATCCAAGCTTGAGAGACGCTTCATCATTTGATATAATAACTGGTATTTTTACTCTTTTTGGTACTTTTGTAATTGCTTTGATAGACCTTGGTTCTACACATTCATACATGTGCATGAACTTAGTATTCATTAAGACTTTGCCTGTAGAATCTACTGAGTTTGCCATAAAAGCATTGAACTCTTTAGGTAAAAGTGTTTTGGTTGATTATATATGCAAGAACTGTCCGTTAACGTTTTGAGATATCCATTTCCCTGCTAATCTGATGCTCTTGCCATCTAATAAATTCTATATTATTTTGGGTATGGATTGGTTATTTGTGCATGATGCTTTTGTTAATTACAAAAGATAGGTGATAAATTTGAGATGTCCAAATAATGAGATTGTAAGAATTGAGTAGGATGATTTGAATGGATTGCCTGCTGTAATATTAAAATCGAAAGCTCAGAATTATGTGAAAAAGGGTTACGAGGCATATTTTACTTATGTGATTGATTCGAAAGTATCTAAGAAGAAAATTGAATCAGTGCCTATTGTTGATGAGTTTTCTGATGTATTTCCTGAAGAGTTACCAGGTTTGCCTCTGATTCATGAAGTTGAATCTGTTATTGATTTGTTGTGATAATTATAGATGACATTTTGATTTATTCACTTGATGAAAAGGAGCATACTGAACCTTTGAGAATTTTGTTGCAAACTTTGAGAGAAAAACAATTATATGTGAAATTCAGCTAATGAGAATTTTGATTGTATGAAGTTAGTTTTCTGGGACATATGGTGTTAGTCTTTGGAATCCAAGTAGATCCGAGTAAGATTTCTACTATTTTGAGTTGGAAACCTCCGAAAAGTGTGTCTATAGTTCAGTAGTTATCTGGCTTAGCTGGTTATTACCACGAATTATAAAGGTTTTTCAAGAATAGTTACTTCGTTGACTATACTACTTTAGAAAGATGTCGAATTGAATGGTTGGAAAAGTGTTAGAAAAGTTTCGATCGGTTGAAAGCCCATTTGACGGAAGCTCCGGTGTTAGCTCAGCCTGAATCAGGTAAAGAATTTGTTGTGTATTCTGATGCTTCCTTAAATGGTTTGGGCTGCGTTTTGATGCAGGGAGGCAAAGTTGTAGCTTACGCTTCAAGACAATTGAAGCCGCATGAAAGAAATTACCTGACGCATGATTTAGAACTTGCAGCTATTGTGTTCACATTGAAAATTTGGCGTCATTATTTATACGGTGAGAAATGTCATGTTTACTCGGATCACAAAAGTCTTAAATATTTAATGACTCAGAAAGAGTTGAACTTGAGACAACGCAGATGGTTAGAACTGTTGAAAGACTATGAGTTAGTGATTGACTACCATCCGGGGAAAGCTAACGTTGTTGCAGATGCATTAAGTCGAAAATCATTGCTTACTCTTCGTGCATTGAACACACAGATGGTTATATCAGGTGATAGTTCGATCGTAGCCGAGTTAAAAGCAAGACCGATGTTTATTTAGCAAATTTGTGATGCACAAAAAGCTGACAAAAATATGACTATTAAACGGGTTCGATGCAGAAAACAATGCGAGTCGAATTTGAATTAATAAAATGACCGCTTGAAATACAAAGGCCGAATGTGTGTACCGGGGATGTGGATTTGATTAGGATGTTATTGAAAGAAGCTCATAATAGTCGATGTCGATACATCCGGTAGTACGAAAATGTATAATGACTTGAAGCGGTTCTCTTTGGTGGCACGGTATGAAACGAGATATATCGAATTTGTTTCAAAGTGCTTAATTTGTCGCAAGTAAAAGCCGAGCATCAAGTGCCTTCTGGGTTGCTTTAGCCAATCATGATACCTGAATGGAAATAGGATAGAATTACAATGGGTTTTGTATCCGGTCTCCTATGACATCGAGTAAGAAAGATGTCAGTCGGGTTATAGTTGATAGACTGACTAAATCAGCTCACTTTGTGCCAGTTCGTACAGACTATTCACTCGATAAACTAGCTGAATTGTATGTATCACAGATTGTGAGATTGCATGGTGTACCGAGTTCCATTGTTTCAGACAGAGACTCGAGATTCACATCGCGGTTTTGGAAGAAGTTGCAAGAAGCTTTAGGTACTAAACTTTACTTTAGTACAGCCTTTCATCCACAGACAGATGGTCAATCTGAACGAACTATTCAGATACTTAAGGACATGTTGAGATGCTGCATTTTTGAGTTTGAAGGTACGTAGGAAAGATACTTACCTCTGATTGAATTTGCCTATAATAACAGTTTTCAATCTAGTATCAAAATGGCGCCCTATGAAGCCTTGTACGGGCGAAAGTGTCGAACACCATTATGCTGGACTGAGCTCAGCGAGAATAAGATACACGGGGTTGATTTGATTAAAGAAACCGAACAGAAAGTAGCCATTATTAGAGACAATTTGAATGCTGCTTCAGATCGTCAAAAGTCCTATGCTGATTTGAAACGTAAAGACATTGAATTTCAGTTCGGAGATCGAGTATTTTTAAAGGTTTCTCCGTGGAAGAAAGTACTCCGTTTTGGCCGGAAAGGCAAGTTGAGCCCGAGATTCATTAGACCGTATGAAATCATTGAACGTGTTGGGCCTGTTGTTTATAGGTTGAAGCTACCCTCTAAATTAGAAAAGATACATGATGTATTTCACGTTTCTATGCTCCGTAAATACAGATCGGATCCGTCACATGTGATTGCTCCATCTGAGATTGAAATCCAACCTGATATGACGTATGAGGAAAAATCGATCCGTATTTTAACTCGGGAAATGAAAGAGTTAAGAAACAAAAGGATTCCATTAGTAAAAGTACTGTGGAATCGGCACGGAGTTGAAGAGGCCACGTGGGAGCCTGAGGACTCAATGAGGCAACAATATCCTATGTTGTTCAACGGTAAGAATTTTCGGGGACGAAAATCTTTAAGGGGGAGAGTTGTAACAGACCGAATTTGACCCTAATCGGAACGACGATTTTGGGACCACGAATCTGAGTCTGAGAAATATTTTAATATTATATTTTGTGTTTATTATATGTGAATTAATATGTGTGAAAGTCTCGTAGAAAAATTTTATCGTTTGTATGTTTAATTTAGAAAAAGGACTTAATCGCGTAAAAGGTAAAAGTAGCAAACTATAGTGAAAGTGCCTATTTGATGATGGTTTTTAAAGTGGGGCATTAAAAGAGTAAATAGCCCATTTTGGAGATAGTGGGTGGTTTATGACAAGACTAACCTTATATTATATATTGTTTTATTATTAAATAAAGGTTAAAATGGTAAATCATTAAAATATTATTATATGTTAAAAATACATGAAATTAAAAGCCATTTTAGTGTCTTTTTCTTCCATTTCCGTGAGCTAGCTAAGAAAAAAAAGGGGTTTGAAGTCTTGAAACATTCGGCCATCATCAAGCACAATTAGGTATGAATTTTAGCTCGGTTTTAATAATTTTTACGTTTTGAGATCGTTGTTTCAGATATTGCCCGACCCATGCTTGAATTTTTGAGAATCATGTGTTTATGAGGTTCGGCCATCGATGAATTCTCGAGGTTTTTGATGTTTGATGATTTTAAATTAAAGATATGTTAAGGATTGATATGTTTTGTGTTAGAAATTTTAGTGAATGTTAGTATTTAGGGCTAATTTGTAAAAGTAAATTTTTAGAGGGGCTTATTTGAAAAATAAATGAAAGAAATGGACTTATAATTCCCTTGTGAACATTCGGCCCTTGCATAGTCTTGGCAAATTTTGAGTATTTTATGTTTTGTACAATTAGGACTAAATAGTAAAAATGTGAAATCTTAGGGGCAAAATGGTAATTTGCATGTTTATGTGTTTTGGGACTAAATTGAATTGAAAGGTACTTGAATGAGCTGAATTTAATGTGTTCTAGATCAAGAACAAAGAAAACGAGCTTGGATCGGGAAAAGCGAAAGTTGTCGATCAGCTTGTTAACGTTGTCCGTCGAAAGTCGAGGTAAGTCCTTAAGCTAGATTATATTAAAGAATGATTTATGAATGTGTTTAATGACAATGTTTGATAAATTTGGGCATATTTTTATGTGATAGCCGAATGTAAAGGTATTACATTGAATTGGATATGTTTTGTTAATACCACGTAAAGGTGTATAATCGATATGATATGCGGAGTATACAATGATGTAATGATTTTATTTAGAAAATGTGAATAAGCTTAGTTGAATTTGAAATGTGATAGAATTATGAAGTTTAAGTGATTTAGTTGGTTATGATATTATTGAAATGTGCATTGAAATGTTGAAAATGTTGATATCTCGGGCTATTAGCCTAGCAGGCTTGGTGCCGGTGTTACTTATCAGGCTTTGATGCCTAGCAGGCTTAGTGCCGGTGACATATTCGGGCTTAGTGCCTAGCAGGCCTTGTGCCGGTGAATCATTTTGGGCTTAGTGCCTAGCAGGCCTTGTGCCGGTGAATCATTTCGGGCTTATTGCCTAGCAGGCCTTGTGTCGGTGTACTATTTCGGGCTTATTGCCCAGCAGGCTAAATGCTAGGTGTTCAAATTTCAGACTTCAGGTCTAGCGGGTTTAAGGCCAGTGAAATGCTATAAATGGAGAAATCAAAAATTTAACTAATGTGACACATATAGGCAGTGCTATGTGCTGAAAGATTGGGTAAGAGTTGGCCTATTATATTAGCAAAGAATAAAGTAAGTTAATTTATTATCGCTTTAGTTAAGTACGATGTGATGAAGTGGATGACTCTATAAATATGTTTCTTTGTAATGATGATGCTCATCATTAATGTGAATGAATATTATATGCGTATGGAATTGATATATATATACACATATACATATATACTTATTACATTAAAGACTTGGTTACAAATGGAAAGATCAATGGTAAAAGAGTTTGAAAGGGTTTGCATATATGTATAAGTAGACATATGAGATTGATTTTGAGATGTGTTCATGTGACTTGGAATATACGGTTAAATACAATAATTATGAGTTTTGTTATTATATGTTCAAGTTGATATAGTTATAATATTTAAATTATGGGAATAACTAGTATTCGGCTATGTACATTGTTTTTACATATTGAAGAATTTATGTTCAATATTATAAGCATGAAGACTTAATATGTTTGAGAGTATGATCCTTGTAATTATATTTGTTTGAGACTTACTAAGCTAGTGAGCTTACTTTATGTGTGTTCATTGTTCGTTTTATAGATTTTAGTCATGCTACGGGCTCGAAGGATCGTTGGAGAAGTCAACCACACTATCATCCCATTTTGGTACTTTTAAGCTAGTTATTTTTGAATCAAAGGCATGTATAGGCTAGCTAAATGTTGGAATGATGTTATGTTTATATGTATATAAAATAGCCACGCAAAAATGGCTTAAACATACATTATAAGTTTGGTTTTTATTTGTTTTTGACAATGTGGTTACAGTGTTCGGTTTCAACAGTTTGGTCATGATTGTTTCTTTACTTTAATCTTATGCATTCTATATGATTACTTGCGTGTAGAACCAACGTTTGCATTAAATTAGTCAGGTGGATTGGCATTTAGGTAAATCTTCGCATGCCTAAGTCAAGGTAGATATATGCTAGTTGAGTAGTATTCGGGAAGTGTATAAGCGTGACAACTTCAATCAATTTCTTAAGTAGGAATTATGTAAGTAATGCATGTATGTGTATTCGGCCAAACCTAGGTGATAGTTGCAAATGTAGTTAACATGTTTAATGAATTATTTGTTCAGCTCATAGTCGAATATAGAAGATGTTTATAATTATGATATATAAATATTTTGCTTGTGAAGTCACTTAATAAATTTGTGTACATGAAATTACCAAACTTGGTTTGTGCTAGGAATCAACATGAAATGTTGTAAATGAGGTCTTGTATATTTGGCCAAATTATAAGCATGTATGTGTTGTGTAATAAGTTGCATATTTTCGGTTATGTGGAAATAGGTTTATGCCTTATGAAATAGGTATTAATAGGAAGTATATTGCATGAAATTTGTATTGTTAAGTGACAATGTTGTTGTATACATTGTTTAGTCTTTTTAAGTTCATCGATGATTATACTGTACATGACTTAGATTGATGTATCAAGTATGTGTTACACATGTGAAATTGTTTGTTTATCATTATTAAAACATTGATAAAGATGAACGATTAAGTTTCAATCGAGTGAACTGAAGTTTTTAACTTACATGATAACACCCATAACCCTAATTCGGCAGCGAACATGGGTTAAGGGTGTTACAGCAAATTCATGAATGCCAGATTGGTATCTTTGATCTGCTCCACTGCAAATTCATAGAGATAAGATCTGATGTCTTCGGTCTGCTCCTACAACTTCAGGAATGCCAGATCTGCTATCTTTAATCTGCTCCACTGCAAACTCAAGGAGATAAGATCTGATGCCTTCAGTCTGCTCTTGTAACTTCAGGAATGCCAGATCCGCTATCTTTAATCTTCTCCTCTACAAACTTAGGGAGACAAGATCTGATGTCTTCGATCTGTGCCTGCAACTTCAGGAATGCAAGATATGCTATCTTCAATCTGCTCCACTGCAAACTCAAGGAGACAAGATCTGATGTCTTCGATCTGCTCCTGCAACTTTAGGAATGCCAGATCTGCTATCTTCAATCTACTCTACTGCAAACTCAGGGAGACAAGATCTGATGTCTTTGATCTGCTCCTGCAACTTTAGGAATGCCAGATTTGCTATCTTCAATCTGCTCCACTGCAAACTCAGGGAGATAAGATCTGATGTCTTCGATCTGCTCAGGAATGCTAGATCTTCTATCTTCAATCTACTCCACTGCAAACTCAGGGAGATAAGATCTGATGTCTTCATTCCACTTCACTGCAAACTCAGGAAGGCAAGATCTACTATCTTCAATCTATTCCACTGCAAACTCAGGGATGCCATACTGGTATCTTCGATCTACTCCACTGCAAACTCAGGGAGATAAGATCTGATGTCTTCGATCTGCTCCTGCAACTTCAGGAATGCAAGATCTGCTATCTTCAATCTGCTCCACTGCAATCTCAGGGAGACAAGATCTGATGTCTTTGATCTGCTCCTACAACTTCATGAATGCCAGATCTGCTATCTTCAATCTGCTCCACTGCAAACTCAGGGAGACAAGATCTGATGTCTTTGATCTGCTCCTGCAACTTCAGGAATTCTAGATCTGCTATCTTCAATCTGCTCCACTACAAACTTAGAGAGATAACATCTGATGTTTTCAATCTGCTCAGGAATGCCAAATCTTATATCTTTAATATGCTCCACTGCAAACTCAGGGAGACAAGATCTGATGTCTTCGATCTGCTCCTGCAACTTCAAGAATGCTAGATCTGCTATCTTCAATCTACTCTACTGCAAACTCAGGGAGATAAGATCTGATGTCTTCAATCTGTTCCTGCAACTTCAGGAATGCCAGATCTACTATCTTCAATCAGCTCCACTACAAACTCAAGGAGACAAGATCTGATGTCTTTGATCCACTTCACTACAAACTTAGGAAGACAAGATATGCTATCTTTAATTTGCTCCACTGCAAACTCAAGAATGCCAGACTGGTATCTTTGATCTGCTCCACTGCAAACTCAGAGAGATAAGATCTGATTTCTTCGATCTGCTCCTACAACTTCAGGAATGCTAGATCTGCTATCTTTAATCTGCTCCACTGCAAACTCAAGGAGATAAGATCTGATGTCTTCAGTCTGCTCCTGTAACTTCAAGAATGCCAGATCTGCTATCTTCAATCTTCTCCACTGCAAACTTAGGGAGACAAGATCTGATGTCTTCGATCTGCTTCTGCAACTTCAAGAATGCAAGATCTGCTATCTTCAATCTGCTCCACTGCAAACTCAGGGAGACAAGATCTGATGTCTTCGATCTGCTCCTGCAACTTTAGGAATGCCAGATCTGCTATCTTCAATCTACTCCACTGCAAACCCAGGGAGACAAGATCTGATGTCTTTGATCTGCTCCTGCAACTTCAGGAATGCCAGATTTGCTATCTTCAATCTGCTCCACTGCAAACTTAGGGAGACAAGATCTGATGTCTTCGATCTGCTTAGGAATGCCAAATCTTCTATCTTCAATCTGCTCCACTGCAAACTCAGGGAGACAAGATTTGATGTCTTCTATCCACTTCACTGCAAACTCAAGAAGACATGATCTACTATCTTCAATCTATTCCACTGCAAACTCAGGGATGCCAGATTGGTATCTTCGATCTGCTCCACTGCAAACTCACGGAGATAAGATCTGATGTCTTCGATCGCGCTCCGTAACTTCAAGAATGCCACATCGCTATCTTCAATCGCTTCTCGCAAACTCGTGGAAATAAAATCGATGTCTTCGATCTACTCTTCGCAACTTCGGGAATGTCGATCGCTATCTTCAATCTGCTCCACTATAAACTCAGGGAGATAAGATCTAATGTCTTCGATCTACTCCTACAACTTCAGGAATGCCAGATCTGTTATCTTCAATCTGCTCCACTGCAAACTCAGGGAGACAAGATTTGATGTCTTCGATCTGCTCCTACAACTTCAAGAATGCTAGATCTGCTATCTTCAATCTTCTCCACTACAAACTTGGAGATAAGATCTGATGTCTTAGATCTACTCCTGCAACTTCAAGAATGCCAGATTTGCTATCTTCAATCTGTTCCACTGCAAACTCAAGGAGACAAGATTTGATGTCTTTGATCTGCTCCTGCAACTTCAGGAATACTAGATTCGCTATCTTCAATCTGCCTTACTACACTGTCCTCTTGAGGACATAACCTGTAGAATGGGTACATGCTTATGCCCAATAATTACGATGCCATGATCGAAATAAGTCAAATGCTCCTATTTAGACATGCTATGGTATAAATGCAAAAATGTTATGAGAATGATTCCTATTTCAGGTGTCATCACTCATTGTTTATTAGGGCTTTATCACTGACGTATTGTGCTGTCATCTTGTTCGAGCTGGTATTCTCAACAGAAAACTCGATAAAACAATTATATTTAGTTCAACAGATTTTTCCCACTGTAACTTCAGGGTTCATCTCATTGTGACTTAGAGGTACAGGATCTGAATCTTTTCCCATCCATCCCATTGTGACATCAAAATGTAGGATTTGTTTCTTCTTTAATCCATCCCATTGCTATTCAAAGGTATAAGATCTGTATCAACTTTAATCCACCCCCTTGTAATTCAAGAATATAGGTTTTGTTTCATCTTCAATTTATCCCTCGCAACTCAAGGGTAGAGGACTGTAACTTGTTCAAATCAACGGATCACTCCTAAGTGACCTAACCAAATGTGTACGCATGATATTTGCATGGATGCAGAATATCATTTTTTCTTGCGAATGATTCCCTTTTACACTTTGGTTAACATTGCCCATTTCTCGTCAAGATTGTATTATTGACGCAATATCTTGTCATTTGTTCAACCACTATTTTTGACAAAAATCCGAGGAGATAGTCTCAGTTTAGACTCTTCCTTAAACTTGGTGAGTTTTAAACAATAGTCCTATTTCAAGTTATTGTATTATTCAGAAGCTTCCAAAGTAATATCCGAAACTCCTTTGATGAAAATATTATTAGTCCACTAATCGTTATTTCAATGCAAAATGCCTGAAAAATATCATAACCATGGACAGGAAGGAAATTAATTAGGAGCATAGCTCGAAATAAGTTAATTCAATATAGCAAATGCAAAGAAATTTTATTAGGAGCATTCTTTGAAACGAATAAGATAATCCAAATAAAAAATTTGAAATGGATAAAATAGAAACTAGGTGCTCCATATATCGTAGCTTGAGCTTTTCTATTCAAACTTCTTGAGGACCATTTTAAGCTCAATATGTGTTTAGGGGATCCGTAGTACTTTGTCGATGCCTCAAGACGCAGGATACTTCTTCATTGTTAATTCAAGTATAGCAAGACTACTATATGCCTTATTTTTGATCAAAATTTTAGCTGCCATTTTAGGTTTGCAACTCAAATCCCCTTTAGTCTCAAGGTGCTCTTTGCGGGTTTTGCCTCGACCTCTCATTTTCTTTCTTCTTTTTAATTGAATTTTTTTTTTTTTTTTTTGTCTCAAAGTGCCCCTTTGCGGGTTTTAACCTTGGCCTCTCCTTTTAGACTGAAATCTGAATTCACCGACTTGAGCATGTTCTTGCCATCCATCTTGGTCAAAGTTAATGATCTTCTAGAACAAACCTTCTTCACCAGATAAGGTTTTTATTAAAATTTGGCATTTACCTCTAAAGTTCCTTTGGATGAGAAGAATCCTTCTTAATGCCAAGTCCCCATCCTGAAATTCTTTTGAGTGAACCTTTTTGTCATAAACCCGTATCATCCATTTTTGGTACATTCAACCATGATGAATACTTTCAATCAAGCTTATTGGAGACATTCTACTTCATCCAATTTAATCAAAGCTTGGAGAAAAGGAATCTTAACTTTTAACAATTATTTCCCTTTCATATCCCAATGAGAAAGATGTTGCCCGGTGAAGGTCCTGGCCAACGTTCAAGAAGAATAGAGGGTAACTGGTAACTTCTCTATGCCAACCTTTACAAATCTCAATTTTTTTTTTGAATTTGAATGGTTTTTGGCTGCCTTTGCTGCACTGATATGGTGTCTGATCTTTGAACATACTGTAAATCTTTGACATTGTGCAATTATGCATTGTTAAACATGATCCTTTCTGGCATTCTTTGTAGGCATCTAATTTTTACCCCCTTTTTTTTAAATTCAGAGTGGGATTTGATAACTGTTGACTTTGTAAGATTGGCATAGGAAGTGACCCTCACCCTCTTAGTGAAGTATCCAATAACCATGAATATGAATCGATGTTGGCTAAAAGCTTTTGAGGAGATTGGCTTGATAACGTCCCTGCCCCACATATAGGGGATCTGAGAAGAAATAGAGGAGGCACATAAGTCCTGCATTCATCCATCTGGCATTCACAACATAGCTGATGCAACCTCCCTTTTCTAGTGGACCAGCAGTACCTAAACCTTATGATTAGCCTGACTATTGTAGAACCATTAGCATGGGTTCTTTAAACACCAATCTTAACAACATATTCATGTTTCAGTAGCCTAGCGTGCCTCAATATGATCGTAAAAACATCTTCAAATTATTGAAAATGGCTCAATAATGTCTCGCCTTATTTATGTGGTGAGTTACGCTTCGATCTTTGCCCCTTTCCTAAGTTTGCAACGTCCACTGACCCTTTTCAAGGTAGAGCCTATTCTCATCTTGTTCTACCATCCTTAACAAATTGAAAGATAGGCTATAATCTCTGTTATCTTCAAAGTCCTTAGATCCCTTAGACCCATATCTCATTCAAAAAGGGAGTCAGTAACAACGTTGCTCATGTCGTTGATATCTGGGTACCTAGGTACGAAGGCAAAAAAATCCAAAGAATAAATGATTCTAAGGGTGATTATTTATATGATATGGTCATGAATAAAGGATTAAAGAACAAAAAATGTACAGTATGAAATGTGAAGAATGGAAATATTTACTTAGAAAGATGCATTTTATTGAAATAAAAATTCTAGACATAAGCCTATTTCACAAAGGAATTCTTGTTACTTCTAGGCTCAAAGAAACAAGGATGTTTTGAATATGGCTCTAATTTAGTTCTAAAAATATAGAGATCTCTTCCATAGTCCCATTGTTCAGAACACCCCAAGTACGTAAAGGCAGAAGCTTGGGGAAGTTTATTCCCCGGTTCCCTCTTCGAATATGTCGTTAATGTCTAGATCCTCAATCGTTCCCACCAAGTCTTTGATCTCTTCAATTTATTATCCATCAGGCCCTGCACTAAGGCCTTAAGCTCGATGCATTCTCAAATCTCATGCCCTATCTATCATGGAACTCACAATGTTTACCCCTTTAACTGAAAGGTTGGGTAACGAATTTTCTGCACCAAAAGGATCATCAAATTTTACGACACCCAATCTGATGAATTTTTGATTATCTTTTTGAAAGTAGTACAGTTCTCGATTGAATGCCTTGTGATCCCTATATGGTATTCGCATCGAGTGTTCATATCGTACCATTTAGGGTATGGAGGGTGTATTAGATCCATGCAAACAGGGGATACAACATGTGCTTCAAACAAAATTTGATACAAATCCCTATACGAGATTGGAATGGGTGCGAACTGGGGTTTTTCTGAGTTCAGTTTTGGACTGGGGTTCTTGCCTTGGGGAGACTTGATAGCTGGTAGTTACCGTCCTAGGCTGGCTTACTGTAATAGACTCTGAATGGCCCTTGTTATACCTACTCATACTATTTTCTTTCTTTTCCTTCTTCCTCGAGGCTTTCAAAGTCCACTCTCCGCTTTCTATTGTTTCTGTCAGAACAATCGGTTTGGCTCGATCACCCTCTGGGTTAAAACCTGAGCCCATCGGGAAGTTCAACAGGGCCGATGTATCAGTCAAATATTGGGGTCCAATAATGATGGGTATCCCATGCAAATACGCGCCTACTTGAGTCAGGGCACTTATTGGGGTGCAACCGAAGGATAAACGAAGTCTTCATTATCATCCTCACTGTTGGCTATTGGGCCTTTCCTCTTTTCAAGCCCTTCAGCTAATAATTGGGTTACTTGGCCCATCACATTCATTTGGAGTTCTAGCATTTGTTCCCGCATCTCTTGTTGAATTTTGGTCAATTGTTGCTGCATCTATATTTGCCTCTTATCTATTCTTTCCAACCTTTGTTCCATATCTTCCAGGTTAGCTGAAATAATTTTTAATTAATTAGAGTCTTTCTACAAATTCTAATGCATATGATATGATGTAATGCAATGTAAATGCATGGAATGAATGTAGAAAGAAAGAGAGGTGTTGATTTTTGAGTTCAATTCCATTAGAAGAACTTTTCTAGAAAATAAATTTCTTTACATAAAATGGATTACATATGCGGCTTTGTTCTCATAGTCCATGTGAAGAAACCAATCATTTTCTTCGTATCCGGATGTTATGGTCGTGTCCCGTGAACTTTCTCAATAGATGCCTCTTCTAGCTCCTTGTTGTTTGATCCAGGTTGCGACTCTTCCCTCACTTATCCCCGTGATGCTCATAAGTTTCTTTAAGAAAGTCGAGACATGACGACTCTTGAATAGTCTTTGTTGGCTTGAATACTCGGGCAAAGTCTTGTATTCTTTTGCGGACTATCAACCTTCTCTTGTTGTTTATTTGGACTATATTAGAATGGCCGTATTATAATCCACTTTATCAAGCAATCCATTTCCTTATGACAAAATTTTCTATTTAGCAATCAAATATGAATCAACACCTCCTTTCTATGATGATGAAATACAATGCAGTTAAAACAAAAGAAACACGTTAGCTTAAAAGAAATAAACAACAGAATAAAGTACCTAATCGTGTGACCACTAGAGTTTGGCGTGGCTTTACCTAGGGTTAACTATTAGGGTTCACTAAATGTAGTTTGGTTCTAATGAGAGGGTACTTGAACCAACAAATTCGTTAATCCTCACCCAATATAAGCTTATATAGATCGAGTTCGATTTAGGGAATACATTTCCCTATGGCAACACGAAGATGAAAATCTCATGAAGACATAGGTACGGATGTATCCTAAAAGCGATCCACTATCTTGTACGAAGGTGAAAACCTCACGAAGGAGTAGCTTCTCACTCCCACTTAAGAGGGTGTGACCCAGCGATCATGCAATATGATGCAATAGTAATCTACAAGCCTTGAACCACGACAATCAAATGAGATGATGCAATCGAATGCAATAAAAGGATCGTAATTTTTCAAATCACATTTTCAATTTTTGATGAAAGGACAGAAAATAATCAATTTTACGGCTTCACTCTCTTATTTGTCCCCAATGGAGTGCCAAGCTGTCGAAACCATTTTTTCTTCAATGGGGATCGACTTTTAAAAACAAAAGTGGAGTCGCCACCGACCTTTTTTTAAGGTATGATCGGATCACCTTGGAATTGATCATTTTAATAAAACTTTGATTTATTAAAACATAATTTGGTTTACAAAAACTCGAGAAAATGAGTTCGGGAGTCGGTTATGTACGAGGAAGGGTTAGCACCCTCGTAGCGCCCAAAAATTGGTACCTAATTGATTACTAAATGTCTTAACTTTGAAAATGTGAAAAGATTATAGATTACGATCCGTTTGCTTAAGATACATTTGGACAGAATTATATTGGATGCCAAAACTTCTTATTTCGAAGAAGTAAAATGTTGTACTCAGTAAGTTAGGGTACAACATCTTATATTCTTGAAATTAGATTAATCTTTTGATTTTTTAAAACACATAATAAAGTTTGATAAGGGTATTCGATTATTTGGGCTTTATGAAAGATTGGAATCCAGTAAGTTATGGCACAATTTCTCAAAATTCTCAAATACGGAATATTGCCTTTCTTTGAAATTCTTACCCCGAGATGATAAAATGTCAAATATAGTAAGTTAGGATGCAACATCTCAAATTCTCAAGGATAAATTTTTATTCAAAATGTTTTGATTTAGAAATGGAAAGGGGACTCGGTTGCTAGGATTTAACGAGAAAAATCGGAACCCAGTGAGTTAGGGCACGATTTTCTCATTACTTCCAAACACGAGCAATGTTTTATTTTAAAACTTTTGAGTAAAACTATTTTAAAACTTGGATGATGTTAAAACAACACGAAGTAATTATTTACAAATGAAATGAAACACTATAGAATTGCAAATGGCAAATGAATATAAAATAAGAATTAAAACACACATAATAGCAATAATCACCGAACATGAAATTAATGATAAGCAAAATAATTTAAAATAAAATACATAAAAATATAATATATGTAAAACATATTTGAAATCAACAAAAGTGATTTTGAACATGTTTTAATACAAAATGATTTTAAAGGATTAAAAGGGAATATAAAAATATGAATGGATTTAAAAAACATATATACATGAAATAACGAGGAATTTACAATGTATTAAAAAGTTTCAAATAAATCTTGAAAAAAAGATGTATATAAGAAAAAAACTATGCATAGGATCTAAATGAATCAATTAAAAAAATTTTACAAGTGAAAATATAACAAAAATAGATGAAATAGTTTAAAATAACATATTAAAACGATTTCAAGAAGAAATAAACTACAAATAAATTAAAAAAATACAAGTTGAAAATATGATATGTTCGATTGAAACAAATTCAAAATCCAACGACCAAATTAAAAACTAATAAAGTCAATAAATTAAAAATAAGGACCATAATAAAAGACGCCCTGATATATAGGGACTAAAAGTGCGAATATTCAAGTCCTTTAAACTCAACGTTTAAAAGTGGACGAAATTGAAATGACATACAAAATATGGGGTCTAAGTGCTAAATATTAAAATAATAAGGGGACCCAAATGGAATACACGTGCGAAGGATCGGGATCAATTGAGAACCTATCCCAAACACTCGAAACGACGCCGTTCAAACATTGGTCATTTAACAGTTTGAGGACTAAATTAAAACAACAACAAAAATCGGGGCTAAATTAAAAACGAACATGGGACCCCATTGAAAACTTCTGCAAACGCGAAGGGACTTGATGCGCAAATAAGCCAATAACCAAAAACACACGGATCCTCTCTAGGTCAGGTCACTCACGAGGTATGGCCTTTAAACGACATCGTTTTGGGTTCAAATGACTCATTCTAAAATGACGTCGCATGGGTCGGCTTTAAATACCAAAAATCCCAAAAAAAACTTCATTTTACACATCCTTTCTAAAAAAAATGTAAAACTCTCTCAAAGGGAGCCTCTGCCCTCCGAGCATTGGCCAAGGTTCGGCCGAGCTCCGATCATCGGGCCGCCGTGCTCCGCCACCGTCCTTCATCTTGCGTGGTGGTCGGAGACCTCAAAAGGGCCACTTTAAAACCCCTTTAGACGCCATAAACCCGAATCTACCCTTCAAACACTCAAAACCTTTAAAAAAATTGAAAGAAGCAAAAACATTTCAGTTATGGCTTAAAAACGCTTTGATTTTTGACTTCGATCGTCACGAGAAGGTAAAAACTTTAATACTTATTCCGTTTCAATGTATACGCTTGACATGTGAAATAAAAATAGACTAAAAGACTAACAAATACCTCTGCTTTGGTATGCTTTTTCTTTTGTATTTTTTGTATAAAAAAATTCGTCTAAGAGCCCCTTACAGTGGCTTGTTTCGGTCCTTTTAAAGGCTAAAATCGAAATAAAACCAAAAAATGCAATCGTTCTTTTTTTGTTTTTCTTGTTGTGCTGGTTGTTTGTTGTTTTCACAGGTATGGATCGGATGTGGCTGTACGGAGGCCGTACGAGCGGACGTGGCGAGTGTGTGAGGGGAAGAGCTGCTTGCGGCACTGCTGCAGGGCTAGGTCTTAGGGTTTCAAATTCTGAAACCAAAATTTGGGCCACTTGGGCCGTTAAGCTAGGCTTTAAAATATAATTGGTGTTTGGGTTTAATGCAATTGGGTAGGCTGATTTGGGTTTTAAAAATGTAACGGACATGAACTTTAACTTTGGTTTTTATTCTATTTTGTTTATTTTTTTGTTTTAATTTGATTAAATTTCTGACAGGCCCGAGTAAAATGGGCCTTGTACACTCATTTTTATCCCGGGAATAAATCAAAATATCATTAATAAAAACAACCACGAACCTATTTAGGTATGGTTTGAAAATTCTGTTCATTAAGTCCATAAATACTACCGGGGCATTCGTTAATCCGAATGACATCACCAAAAATTCATAATGCCAATATCTAGATCTGAAAGTTGTCTTTGGCACATCTGAATTCTTTACCGTAGTTGATAGTAACCAGATCGTAGATCAATTTTTGAAAATACAGTGGCACCTTTCAATTGATCAAACAAATCATCTATACGAGGCAACATGTACTTATTCTTTATTGTGACTTTATTAAGCTGTCTGTAATCGATGCATAACCTCAATGACCCATCTTTCTTCTTTTCCAACAACACCGGTGCACCCCACGGTGAAAAGCTTGGTCGAGCAAATCCTTTATCAATTATTTCTTGTAATTGCACTTTCAACTCTTTTAATTCAATAAGAATCATTTTATACCGTGCTATCAATATCGGTACCGTGCCTGGTACAAGGTCTATAAAAAATTCAACCTCTCTAGCTGGTGGTAAACTAGGCAATTCCTCTAGAAATACCTCAGGAAACTCATAAACAACCGACACTGACTAGATTTTCAACTCAGACACTTTGGTATCCAGCACATAAGCAAGATAAGCCTTATACCCTTTTCTAATACATCTCTGTGCTGATGTTGCTAAAATAACATAAGATGACCCATCTAGTTTTTTAGATTCAACCCAAAGTAATTCACCATTTTGACACTTCAACACGATATATTTACATTCACAATTTACTACTGCATCATGTTGGGTTAACCAATCCATTCCCAAAATCACATCAAAATCATCAAAAGGTAACAACATCAAATTAGCCAAAAAGCAATGACCCTCTATCATCAACGGGAAATTCTTACAAATTTTATCTGCCATAACATGCTTACCCAAGGGATTTGAAACTTTGACCACAAATTCGGTGAATTCAACCAACATATTTTTAACAGTCACAAGTTTCGTGCATATATATGAATGCGTTGAACCAGGATCAATCAAAGCAATAATATCAGTATCAAGTAAAGAGAATGTACTAGTGATAACATTTGGTGCCGAGGTATCTTGCCTTGCACATATGGCGTATGTCCTCGGTGGAGCCTATGCCTCAGATTTAGCCGTTGAGTCCTTTACAGCACTACGATTACCACTAGAATTTCCAAGATACCATGGTGGCCTACCTCTAGAGACAGGATTACTCGACATTTGTGTCTGTTCAACATCTTTCTCAACTCTTTCCGAGTAGTCCTTAAGAAAATGGTCGAGATAACCACATTTAAAACATGCCCTACTTCTCATCCGGCACTCTCCAAAATGAAACTTGTTACAAACATTGCATCGTGGCTTGGGGTTTCCAACACTCCCAACACTGGTTTCTAGCGGAGATGAAGACCTCGGGTTGGAGTGTTTAGAACTTCTTTCCTTTCCTGAATATCCCACTAATGAGGCAAAACGTTCTTGGTAACTTATTGATTTCTTTGAGGCAAATGATTGTGTTTTGCTCATAAATATTTTACTCGGAACTTGTAATACCCCTCACCCGTATTCAATACTGGAATAGGGTTACGAGGTATTACCAAGCAATTCACAATACATGTAGCATACATTTATGCAACAATAAGCAATCATTCTCATAAATCATTTAATAGTATCACTTTCTCCCTTATACGGACTTACGAGGCCGTAAAAAGCTTTAGAAGTGGTTAGGGACTAAACTAATATCATACAAAATTCTGGACACTTAGAGATTTTTCATGTAAACAAGGGTCACACGCCCGTGTGAACAGGCCGTGTGCCTAACACAACTAGTAGACACGCTCATGTCTAAGGCCATGTAAAAACAGGGCATACATATTGACTTGGGTCACACGGTCGACCACATGCCTGTGTGTCTAGCCCGTGTACCCTTCGAAATGGCCACACACGCCTGTGTGCCAGGTCGTGTGTTAGGTCGTGCCAAAACTGTAGGGTATAGTGACTTATACAACACGGCCAAATCACACGCCCGTGTGCTAGGCTGCGTGCCAATTAGGGGGTATACTGACTTGTACCACACGGCCAGTCACACCCCATGTCTGAGACCGTATGGGACTCACGATCGTGTAATTTGACCGTGTGTTACACACACCCGTGTCTCTGCCCGTGTGGACAAAAATAGGCTATTTCCCAAGCCATTTTGCCACCCAATTTGTACATACCTACACAAGTACAAATGGTACAAATTCAAGGCATTAATATGCATAAAAAACATCAACCAATGTTCAAATCACAGCCTTTCTTTGCCATCAATATAATTTACAAATATGCTAAATTTTCTATCTAATTTCATACCTAATTCACATATTCAATTCAATCAACTAACCATTCCATACATATATTATCAAGCATCAATTCTCAAGCACATAGCTTTCCAAATTACCTAATATCATTTAGCATTATAATTCAACTTCAACCACACAAAATAGGTCAATTACCAAACTCAAAATAGAACCATTTACATATTTATAAACATCATCAAATTCATTATCATAATCCAACTCAAATGGCTCAAAACACATGTTCATCAAACATACCAAAATGACTCAAGCCTATACATGCCATATACCATATATACACAACTCAAAAGTACCAAGTAGATGGTTGGATAGTGTGATGTAGTCTCTGACGATCCACGAAACAGAGCTAGCTTTGAATTCACTATAAAACACGGGAAAAACAAACAAGGTAAGCTACAAAGCTTAGTAAGTTCGTACTAAATATATCAACAATTTATAAAACACAAATCATCAATTTGAACAAGTTAATGTATAATTCATGATAATATCAAACCATCCATAAGTTTATTCATATGCTTATACACAAAGTGATAACCTTTTCTATTTGAACTTCATACTTACATTTACATACCTGTACAAATTCATAACGAACTCATACCTTCTCGTAATACTATCGAATACTCGATGTTTCACACACTAAATGCCATCGCATAGCCGAAGCTATTATAATTCCGCACACTAAGTGCCTTACATAGCTGAAGCTATCTCAATGTCACACACTAAGTTCCATATATAGCCGAAGCTATTCCAAATCGCACACTAAGTGCCGTAAATAGCTGAAGCTATCTTAAATTGCACACTAAGTGCTAAACATAATCGATTTATCATTGAACATGACCATAGTCTTGTGTATACAATTTATGAAATTACAAAGCATTAAAAGCATAATTGTAACAATCTTTATCACATACAAACTTACCTCGGATGCTAAAACGGCGAATCGAGTCGTTTAGTCAAAACTTTCATTTTCCCCGATCTAGATCTGAATTATGTTTTTCTTAATCTAATTGCTTCAATTTGCCTTAGCCGAATGATGGACCCTAATATTCTCTTTTCTTATTCTTCAATTTCGGTTAAATATGAGAATGAATGCCTTTAATTAGATTTATTTATTTATTTTATGTTATTAACTAATTTACATATATACCTTTAATGATAAACCATTTAAAACATCCATTTAATGTCCAATATTGTCCACTTTCCAACAAAATGGGCTAATTACCATTTAAGGCCACCATATTCAAAAACCAAAGCTATTTAACACCTTTAACTAGTAGAATATGCATTTTACACCTTACTTGATTTAGTCTTTTTATCAAATTGACCAATCAAATGATAAAATTTCTAAACGAAACTTTCACACATGCATTCAATCATGTTGTAAACCTTAAAATAATAAAAAATAAATATTTTGAAATCATATTTGTGGTCTTGAAACCACTATTCTGATTTGACTAAAAATGGGTCATTACAACTCTCCCCACTTAGGAATTTTCCTTCCCGAAAATCTGACCAGTGAATAGGTTTGGGTACTGTTTTCATATAGCTTCCTCAGTTTCCCACGTAGCTTCTTCAACGCCGTGTCGATGCCATAATACTTTTACTAATGTGATTCTTTTAATTCTCAACTCTTTGATCTCACGAGCTAAAATTCGATTGGTTCTTCAACATATGACATGTAACACCCTTAACCCATATTCATCACTGGAATACGGTTACGAGGTATTACCGAACTATCACATCATAACATATACATATCTCATAAATTTAAACATTCAAACACATAAATCATTCATATACAATCATACTGTCCCTTATAAGGCTCTATGAAATTTTAAAACATGCTTGGAAGAGGTTCAGGACTAAACCGTTAACATTTGAAAACTTTGGGAAACTTAGAAAATTTTATTGAATACAGAGGTTACACACCCTTGTGAACAGGCCGTGTGCCTCACACAGCCATCAGGCACACCCGTGTGACTATGCTGTGTGAAAACAGGGCATACATACTAACTTACCACACGGTCGATGACACGCCCGTGTGCCAGGCCGTGTGAAAACTGGTGGGTATACTGACTTGGCCACACGGCTGACCATACGCCCGTGTGTTTGGCCCGTGTGCCTATTTGAAATGGTCACACACGGCCATATGCCAAGACTATATGCCTCAAATAGCCACTAGATACGCCCGTATGTTTAGGCAGTGTGCAAGGCTAACTTGAATTTCAAATTATTTCCATGGGGCACACAACCGTGCATCAAGGCCATATGTCACACACGGTTGAGCCACACACCCATGTGCTCAGCCTTGTGGACGTAAAATGGCCATTTGCAAGGCCAATTTGCCACCAATAATGGTCTACCCTGCAAACTCAAAATGCAGCCCAAAACATCAACAAATTATGCCCAATTCATAGCCTAAAAACATCAGCCAATTTAATACACATTTACTACTCCAAAACATACCAATTCCATATACCAAAACCATCCATTTCACCTAGTTCCAATACAAGCATTTTATCATCACTTTTAACTACCATTTCCAATATTACAAACATACCAATTCACTATTTCCATAGTAATCTTGCCAAACACAAAACCAAATATATATATGTATATACACCATAAGCACATATATAAGCACATATCATAAGCCAAACTCACATTCAACATTACCAAAACACATGTTAACATAACTCAAGCCTATACATGCCATATAACCAAGTCACAAGTCTATAAATATCGAAATCAAAATCGGATAGTGTGATTCGATCTCCGCAGACTTCCAACCCGAGCGAACATCTAAATCACTATAAAACATAGAAAAATAACACAAAGTAAGCTATAAAGCTTAGTAAGCTCGTATGATATTAAACTTATATTATTGAATAAACACATATTAAGCATTTACATATACTATAATATAAATTTCTTTTGATTTCACCTTTATACCATAATTCCAATCATATAATTAACAAAGATTCACAAGTTTATTTATTTCTATGCTCATACGGATCAAAAACATTCTTATCAATTCGATCACATTTACATATACAAAATCAACTATCTATATAACTTCATTCAAACCAACATTTCTCACATTTTCTTTACCCAAGGTGAATCATGTTAATTATCATCAAGTAATAGTATTTCGTACATTATATACCTTATGTATATATAGTTAAAACAAACATAACTCATGCCTCATTAAACATCCAATTCATACCTTTAAATAGCCAAATGAACCCATTTTGGCACATATTTATACACAAGTATTTCTCATTTCATATACATGATATAATATGAACTCACCACTTTCATTCGATTCTCACATAAGTTTTGTATGTACTTGTATTACTTATTTCAATCGTACTTTCATTCTTGTCTTAACTATGACCGTTGAACCATTCGAAATTGCTAAGGATACTAGTAAATCTTCTATAATTCATACAATTCCATATCCCAGATATGGTCTTACATGTTATAATATATCTAAGCCAATAGCCAAGCTATGGTCTTACACGAATCTCATATCGATGCCAATGTCCCAGACATGGTCTTACACGAAATCACATTTTGATAATCCTAATGTCATGACATTTAGATCCTAAGCTATTCCTAAGGTTCATACGGGACTTCCGGATGTCATAACTCTGTCGATTGTGCTCGTACTCATTTCCAACCAGCATTATAATTCAATTCAACAATAATAGTAAATTTATAGCACAATTTAACAGCATTTATTAACATACGAACTTACCTCAATCATTAAAACGATGGAACAGATCGACTAGTTTGATAATTTATCTTTTCCTCGATCTATACCCGTATTTCACTTTTCTCAATCTAGTTATAATCAAAATCAGCTTATTTAATTATCTCTCTATTCAATTTAATCCAAAATTTACTTTAAAGTACATTTACACTTTTTCCCCCATAATTTAACATTTGTGGAATTTAGTCCTTATCACATAAAATCACAATTTCATGAAATTAATCACAAAACCAAGCTAGCCAAATTTTCCATATATTACTATCAGCCCATATTTTCAATTTATTTCACATTTTAACCATTAAATTTCACATTTTCACAAATTAACCCTTTTTTGACATTTTTAAAGAATCACTTTACAAAACTTGTAAATCTATCAATAAACTTTCATAAACCATCATCAAGCATCAATTTACTAAAACATTCAACAATGGCAACATGTTAAATCTTTAAAAATTTCAAAAATTAAGGTACGAGCTAGCTAGAATACGTATCAACTATCTCAAAAACATTGAAATCATTAAAAACGGAGCTAAAACCGTACCTAATCGAGCATTTGAAGCTTGGCCGAACCAAAAGCTTGGCTGCCATTCTTTCTAATTTTCGGTGGAGAAATGGTGAAAAGATGATGATTTAATATGTTTTTATTAAACATTAACTTTATTAACTAATTACCAAAATATCCTTTAAAAACATTAGTAATTACACCAAATGCCACTCCACTATCATCCACTAACTCATAAATGACCTATTTACCACTTAAGGACCTTGTTCTATAGCTATTAGATACTTTTAGTTAATAGAACTCCACTTTTACACTTTAAGCGATTTAGTCCTTTTTACCGAATTAAGCATTCAAACAGTAAAATTTCTTTACGAAACTTTCAAATAATAATTATATCATGCTGTAAACTTTAATAAAATAATAAAATTAATATTTTAACTTTGGATTTGTGGTCCTGAAACCACTATTCTGATTTGACCCAAAAATGGGCAGTTACATAACATATTAGACTGAATTTCAACCTCGATCGGGGAAATGACATGTGAAGGGTCAGATCGATATCGTCGAAGCATCGACACATGAAACACATTATGTATTTTCTCTAACTCAAACAGTAAAGATAGTCAATATGCTACTTTTCCAATTCGCTCAATAATCTCATACGGTCCGATGAATCGCGGACTCAATTTCCCTTTCCGACCAAACCGTGATATATATTTCCAAGCGACACTTTCAAAAACACTTTGTCCCTAATCTAAAACTCAATATCTTCTCGTTTCAAGTCTGCGTACGATTTCTGTCGATCCGAAGCTGGTTTCAAACTATAGCGAATTACTTTCACTTTTTCTTCAGTCTTTTTGATCAGATCAACCCCGTGAATCTTATTTTCGCTAAGCTCAGTCTAGTACAACGGTGTTCTACATTTACGACCATATAGAGCTTCGTACGGTGCCATTTTAATACTTGACTAAAAGCTGTTATTATACGCAAATTCAATCAAGGTAGATATTTCTCCCAGCTACCTTCAAACTCAAGAATCCAACAAAGCAACATATCCTCAAGTATCTGAATAACTCACTCAGATTGACCATCCGCTTGTGGATGAAATGCAGTGCTAAAATGCAACTTTGAACCCAAAGCTTATTGCAATTTCTTCCAAAATCGCGAAGTAAATCTTGGATCTCTATCTGAAACAATAGATAGGGGAACACCATGTAATCTCACAATTTTGGAAACATACAGCTCAACTAATTTATCAAGTGAGAAATCTATACATATCGGAATAAAATGAGTTGATTTCATCAATCTGTCAACAACAACCCAGATCGCATCTTTCTTTCTTGGAGATAAGGGCAAACCCGATTCAAAATCCATTGTTACTCTATCCCACTTCCACTCAGGAATCATAATAGGCTGTAATAAACCTAATGGCACTTGATTCTCAGCTTTGACTTGCTGACAAATCAAACATTTCGAAACAAACTTTGAGATATCACGTTTCATGTTGTGCCACCAATAAAGCTATTTCAAATCGCTATACATTTTTGTGCTTCCAGATGTACTGATAAACAACTACTATGTGCTTCATTTAGAATCTTCTGAATTAGTTCAAAATTTCTTGGTACACATATTCTATCAAAAAACATCAAACAATTATCAAGCCCTATTCAAAACTCTAAATTAGAAGTTGACTCACATTGAGCTCGTTTTAATTGCAATTCATTATCAAATTTTTGAGTCTCACAAATCTATTATAGAAATAGCGGTCTCACTTTCAACTCGGCTACTATCGAACCGTCGTCAGACAAAGCTAATTGTGTGTTCAAAGTAAGTAAAGAAAATAAGGACTTTCGGTTCAAAGCATCAGCAACTACATTAGCTTTCCCCGGATGATAGTCAATCACCAATTCATAGTCTTTTAGCAATTCTAACCATCTTCACTATCGTAAATTCAAATCTTTCTGAGTCATCAGATATTTCAAACTATTGTGGTCGATATAAACATAAAATTTCTCACCAAAAAAATAATGACGGCCAATTTTCAATGCAAAAACTATAGTAGCCAACTCCAAATTATGCGTCAGATAGTTCTTTTCATGCAGTTTCAATTGTCTGGAGGCATAAGCTACAACTTTTCCCTCTTGCATCAATACGCAATCCAAACCATTCGGTGACACATCACTGTAAATCACAAATTATTTACTCGACTCAGGTTGAACCAACATTGGTGCCTCAGTTAATAATGCTTTCAACTAATTAAAACTCTGTTGACATTTTTCTAACCATTCAAATTTCACATCTTTTTGAAGTAGTCGTGTCATCGGTGTCGCAATCATCAAAAATCCTTTCACGAATCTTCGGTAATAGCCCACTAAACCCAAAAACTACGAACTTCAAATACATTTCTCAGAGGTTTCCAGTCAATAATAGCAGAAATCTTGTTCGAATCAACTCAAATGCCATCCGCCAAGACTATATGTCCCAAAAATCCAACTTTCCAAAGCCAAAACTCACATTTGATGAATTTAGCATACAGTTGCTTATCTCTCAAGGTTTGCAACACAATCCTCAAATGCTTGGCATGCTCAGACTCATCTCGTGAATAGATTAAAATGCCATCAATGAGCACAACAACAAATTTGTCTAAATACGGTTTAAAAATTTGATTCATCAAATCCATAAAAATGGCAAGAGCATTAGTCAAACGAAAAGACATAACAAGGAATTCATAATGTCCATACCTCATTCTGGACATAGTTTTCGGTACATCCGAGTCTTTTACTCACAACTGATAATAACCTGATCTCAAGTCAATCTTTGAAAATACTATTGCACCTTTCAATTGATCAAATAAATCATTAATCCGCGGTATAGGGTATTTGTTCTTTATAGTCACTTTATTCAACTGTCTGTAATCAATACACATTCTCATCATGCCGTCTTTCTTCTTTACAAACAATACAGGTGCACCCCAGGGTGAAAAACTTTGTCGTGCAGAACCTCTATTCGTTAACTCTTGTAACTGAGCTTTCAACTCTTTCAACTCCGTCGGACCCATTTTGTATAGAGCTATTGAAATCGGCATTGTTCCCGGTACTAATTCAATACCAAACTCAACCTCTCTAATAGGTGGCAATCTCGTAATTCTTCAGGAAATACATCCGGATATTCAAAAATGACTGGCTCTGATTCAACTTTCTTTTTAGACACTTTAGTATCTAAAACATAAGTGAGATAAGCTTCGCAACCTTTTCTCACATAACTTTGAGTTGACATTGATGTAATCACTATTGGTAAATCACCCGACTTATCAAATTCAATCCAAAGAATTTCATTATTTTGACATTTCAGTTCTATAATCTTTCATCTACAGTTCACCACGGTATCATGTAGTGTCAACCAATCCATACCCAAAATCACATTGAACTCATCAAATGGTAAAAGCATCAAATCAGCCAGAAAATAGTAACCCCGAGTCACCATAGGACAACTCTTACAAATCTTATCAACTAAAATAGACTTGCCTAAGGGGTTCGATACTTTAATAAAAAATTCAATAGACTCGACAGGAAAACTCTTATTAGACACCAAATTCATACATATATACGAATGAGTAGATGTAGGATCAATCAATGCAATAACATTAGTGTCATAAAGAGAAAATGTATCGATAATGACATCAGGTGATGATGCATCTTCGCGAGTGCAAATAGCGTAAGCTTTAATAGGTACTCTGGCCTCAGATCTCACCGTAGAATCTCTCGTTATACCTCGATTACCACTTGCATTTCCCACATTTCTTGGCGGCCTCCCTCGAGTAGCTATATTTCTCTATTTTACATTTTGAGATTTATCTTTTTCATTTAGTTCGGGACAATCTCTGATAAAATGATCTCGTGAACACAACTGTAACAAGCTCTATTATTATTTTTCATCCAACATTCTCCAAATGCCGTCTTCTACATTGTTGACACTCGGGTTGAACATCTTTCACATTGCCAACACTTGATACCGGTGTAGTTTGAGCTTTAAGGCTGGTATATTGCTTTCCATGATCCCGATTAGAATTCCTACTAAAGCTGTCGATCGGTTGAAATAGTCTCTAGATTTCTTCGATGATGACTGATAAGGTTTACTCATCGATCTCTTTTTGAGTTTCTTACCTCTGAACCAGCCTTTCTCTTTTCCCGGCTAAAGTCTTCGGCATTGCAAGCCCGTTCAACTAACACAACAAACTCTTTCAAATCTAATATTCTGACCAGGAGTTTAATGTCTTCGTTCAACCTATCAACAAATCGCTTACACATTATTTCTTCAGTAGACACATACTCTCGAGCATACTTGCTTAACCGTATGAATTCTCTTTCATACTCGGTTACAGTCATACGGTCTTGTTTCAATTCTAAAAACTCTTTATGCTTTTGATCCAGAAACCGTTGACTAATGTATTTCTTTTGGAATTCAGTCAGAAAGAATTCCCACGTAACTCTCTCCCTCAGTACCACAGATACTAACATATTCCACCACTAATATGCGGTGTCTCTTAGAAGAGATATAGCATACTTTAAACATTCAGCTGGTGTGCAAGAAAGTTCATCAAACACTCTGATCGTATTTTCAAGACAAAACTCTGCTCTCTAAAGGTCATCGTCAACATTGGATCTAAACTCTTTAGCCCCGTGTTTACGAATCTTATCAAGTTGAGGCTTGTTCAATCTTAAAAGCTTAACTCCTTGATGAGCTATAGGTACAAGTTGGGGAATAGGAGGGGGTAGAGGTTGTTAAGTAGCTGGGATTACACGAATATATTGAGTGAACCACTCATTCTTCATTTGGAAGAAGGCTTCTTTAGCCTCTCCTCTCTGGCTGCCAGTCACAGGTCTAGAATTAGATGGCGTTGTCCCTTATGTGGGAGCAGGCACATTACTCTCAACATCATCAGCAATTGCTCTATTAGGATCCATTTGCTATATAAAAACACATTTTCAAATTTCAAGAGTCATCACACTATCAAAATTTATATATGGCATGTATAGCTAAACTCTCACACACGCTACGTTAGTCCTAGAATCAACTAAATTGTACCTCTGATACCAATAAATGTAACACCCCTCACCCGTATTCAACACCAAAATAGGGTTACAAGGTATTATCGATCAATTCTCAACACATATAGCATACATTTATGCACCAATAAGCATTCATTCTCATAAATACTTTAATAGTATCACATTGTCCCTTATAAGGACTTATGAGGCCTTAAACATGCTTTAGAAGTGGTTCGAAACTAAACCAATATCCTACAAAAATTTCATAAACTTAGAAATTTTTCACATAAACAAGGGTCAGATGCCTGGATGAACAGATTTTCACGGCTAGTAGACACGACCGTGTCTATGGCCGTGTGAAAATAGGGCATGGCATACATACTGACTTGGGTCACACGTGTAACACCCCTCACCCGTGTCTAACTCCGGGACAGGGTTCAAGGCGTTACCAGACTTAAACATTCACAATCGTACAAAATCGGGTTACCAAATTTCACCCAAAATTAAAACTTTTCAAACACATGTATTTTCACTTAGTCAATTTCCCATTGAACCCATCGAAATTATAATAGATACATGGTGGCCTGGACATAGTACCACCCTTGTAGCAGAAGCTATCTGGTGCACATAGTAGCCTGCACTTAGTACTACAAATGAGACCAAAACCATCACTTACACATAGTGGCCTGCACTTAGTACCACACATGTGATCGAAGCTATCGGGTACGCATAGTAGCCTGCACTTAGTACTACACATGCAACCTATCCGTCTGGTACACGTAGTAGCCTGCACTTAGTACTGCACATGTGACCTAGCTACCTCATTCGTATCTTTTCTATTCCGAAGGTTCAATCGGGAATTCTCACTTTTCAACATTTTATCAATTCATAAATTTTCTTGCCATCATTTTATACAACTATCATACATTCATAAAACATGCATTTAGGCTTATTATGGGTTTACTTTAGGTTATTCAAACTTACTTGTCAAAATCTCGTCAGGTACAATTGTGTAGCAACTCGTACAACCCATATAATATTAATTTAACATTCAATTCATGTAACATTAATTTGCCATTCAATTTCATATAACACAACAAACATCACATTTTCCATACCATACATACCATCCATCAACTTCTCCTAAACATATTAAATCATACAATTTATGCCATATCAATAGATAATTACAATTCAAGCATGGTGTTGCATTATTATTAACAGACGAACTTACCTCGGACACAAAAATGACAAATTTCCCAATTTGGTCCACAACCTCGATCTAAGAACGAACCTCATTTTCCATGATCTATAATATCACAATTAGCTCATTTATTAGTCACATTATTCAATGTGACCAAAAATCATATATTTTTACAATTTAAACTTTGACCCTTAAACTTTCACATATTTTCACTTTTGCCACAATACTCAAAAATTAAACTTCAGCCCTTATTATTATGTTTTATAACATGCTGATCATTTTTCTCTTTTATGGCAACTTCAATTTCTCACTAATTCACACACTTATGAGCAATTTATAACTTTTACAATTTAACCCCTTTTATATGATTTCATCGAAAATCATCTAATAAAACTCATTTCTCTAATCACAAACAAGCATAATCTACCAAAATTCATCAAAATACACAATTATTCAACATGGGTCAAATTTTAAAATTAAACTCTAGCTCAAAATAATGATAGAAACAACTAAACTAAGTTACCGAGATTTTAAAAATATGATAAACATTAAAAACGTAGCTTAGACACACTTAGTAATGAAGCATGAAAAGCTTGAAACCCTTAGCCATGGAGTCTAGAAATTTTCGGCAGGAACTTGAAGAAGATGAGCAGATTTTTTTTTCTTGTACTTTTTCTTTTTTTATTCATTAAAACACTAAATAACTAAAATGCCTTAAGGCTTTTATTTCAATTTTGTCCTATACATGCCCCTTTTTGTCCATCAAGTTATCCAATGGTCTAATTACCTTTTAAGGACCTCCAATTTAAAACTCATAGCAATTTGACACCATTAATATATAGAACTCAACTTTTTCACTTTTTACAATTTAGTCCTTTTTACTAAATTGAGGGCCCAAACGTCAAAATTTTCGAATCAAATTTTCATGAAATCTTTTCATGAAATCGTAGACCATAAAAATATAATAAAAATAAAATTTTCCTCATCAAATTTGTCATCTCAAAACCACTGTTCGACTAGGCCCTAATTCGGGATGTTACAACACGGCTGACCACATGCCTGTGTGTCTAGCCAGTGTACCATTCGAAATGGCCACACATGCCCGTGTGCCAGGCTGTGTGTTAGGCCATGCCAAAACTGTAGGGTATACTGATTTATGTAACATGGCCAAGTCACAAGCTCGTGTGCTAGGCCGTGTGTGAATTAGAGGGTATACTGACTTGTACCACATGGCCAGTCACACGCCCTTGTGTGAGACCGCGTAGAGCATACTAACTTCAATTTAATTTCAACACATGGGACTCACGACTGTGTAATTTGACCGTGTGTCAGACACGACTGAGACACACACCAGTGTAATACCCGTGTGGACAAAAATAGGCTATTTACCAAGCCATTTTGCCACCCAATCTGCACATACCTACACAAGCACAAATGGTACAAATTCAAGGCACTAATATTCATCCAAAAACATCAACCAATGTTCAAATCATAGCCTTTCTTTACCATCAATATAATTTACAAATATGCTAAAATTTTCATCTAATTTCATACCTAAGTCACATATTTAATTTAATCAACTAACCATTCCATACATACATTATCAAACATCAATTCTCAAGGGCATAGCTTCCCAAATTACCTAATATCATTTGGTATTTTAAACTCAACTTCAACCACACAATATAGGTCAATTACCAAACTCAAAATAGAACCATTCACACGATTATAAACATCATCAAATTCATTATCGTAAACCAACTCAAATGGCTCAAAACACATGTTCATCAAACATACCAAAATGACTCAAGCCTATACATGCCACATACCATATATACACAACTCAAAAGCACCAAGTAGATGGTTGGATAGTGTGACGTAGTCTCTGACGATCCCTGAATTCGAGCTAGCTTTGAATTCACTATAAAACATGGGAAAAACAAACAAGTTAATGTACAAAGCTTAGTAAGTTCGTACTAAATATACTCAACAAATTATAAAACACAAATCATCAATTTGAACAAGTTAATGTATAATTCATGATAATATCAAACCTTTCATAAGCTTATTCATAGGCTTATATGCAAAGTCATAACCTTTTCTATTTGAAGTTCATATTTACATGTACATACTGATCAAATTCATAACGAACTCATACATTCTCGTAACACTGTCGAATACTTGATGTTTCCCAAACTAAATGCCATCGCATAGCCGAAGTTATTATAATCCTGCACACTAAGTGCCTTACATAGCCGAAGCTATCTCAGTCTCGCACACTAAGTGCCATATATAGCTGAAGCTATTCCAAGTTACACACTAAGTGCCATAAATAGCCGAAGCTATCTTGAATTGCACACTAAGTGCTAAACATAGTCGATTTATCGTTGAACATGATCGTAGTCTCATGTATATAATTTATGAAATATCAAATCATTAAAAGCATAATTGTAACAATGTTATCACGTATGAACTTACCTCGAATGCTAAAATGGCGAATCGAGTTGTTTAGTCGATAACTTTCATTTTCCTTGATCTAAATCTGAATTCTGCTTTCTTGATCTAATTGCATCAATTTGCCTTAACCGAATGATGATCCCTAATATTCTCTTTTCTTCTTCTTCAATTTCGGTTAAAGATGAGAATGAATGCCTTTTAATTAGATTTTGTTTTATTTATTTTATATTATTAACCAATTTACACATATACCCTTAATGATAAACCATTTAAAACATCCATTTAATGTCCAATATTGTCCACTTACCTAAAAATGGTCTAATTACCATTTAAGGCCATCATATTCAAAAACCAAAGCTATTTAACACCTTTAACTAGTAGAACATGCATTTTACACCTTATGTGATTTAGTCCTTTTTATCAAATTGACCAAACAATAAAATTTTTAAACTAAACTTTCACACATAGATTCAATCATGCTGTAAACCTTAGAATAATAATAAAATAAATATTTTGAGTTCATATTTGTGGTCCCAAAACCACTATTCTGATTTGACTAAAAATGGGCTATTACAGAACCCGAGCTTCTCTTTGGCTTGCTTATTCTCTTTGCTTAATTTATCGGCCTTATGGTCTCTTTCAGCCAATACCGCAAATTCCCTTAATTCTAGAATCCCAATCGACAACGTAATGTCTTCATTCAGCCCTTCCTCAAATCATTTGCACATATCAACTTCAGTCTGAACCCATTCAGTAGCATACTTGCTTAGCTTAATAAACTCTCATTCATACTCGGCTATTGTATTTCCCTATTTAAGTTCTAAAAATTCCTTCCTTTTTTTGATCTAGGAACCTCCTACTAATATATTTCTTTCTAAACTCGGTTTGGAAGAATTCCCACGTAAAATTTTCCCGCGGTACAACAGAAGATATGGTTTTCCACCAATGATAAGTTGTATCTTTTAGCAAGGATACCACACATTTTAAACATTCAATGGGAGTACATGACAATTCATCAGAACCTGAATAGTATTTTACAGCCAAAACTTGGCCCTCTCTGGATCATCGTCTGCCATAGCCATAAAATTTTTAGCCCCATATTTTCTAATCTTATCAACCGAAGACTTACCAATTCTAACGGGTCCAGTACCCTGTGGTGTTTCATCGGGTTGTGGAGCAGTTGGGGGAGGTTGTTGAATAGTAGGGCATGTTCTCATATTTTCACTAAACCATTCATCCATCATTTCAAAGAAGGCATCTTTTGCCTCTTTATTGCCCTCAGACATGCGCCTTCTACTACTGCTAGTTGCGGTTCGTTACACCAAAGCTTGAGCAGTTCTCTCAGCTTCCTCAAACTCATCTCGAGCTTGGTTGGAAGACATTACTATATGAAAATACATTTAAAAGTGGTCAAGAGATATCACACTATCAAGATTCATATAATGGCATGTATAGCTAGACTAGTACTTGCTACGTTAGTCCGGGAATCGACTAAACCGTGGCTTTGATACCACTAAATGTAACACCCCTAACCCGTATTCATCACCAAAATAGGGTTACGAAGCATTACCAAAAATTTTTAAAAAATTTACAGACATTTCTTATTAATCACTATTCATTCACCGAGATTATACACAACATCCTTTAAATTGGCCCTCGAGGCCCAATTTGAGTATTAGAAATGAATCGGGACTAAATCAGGATCTTAGGAAATTTTTCGTGAAATTCTAAATTTTTTCTTACATACAGTGCCCACATGCCCGTGTGGTATGGGGACACGCCTGTGCAGACCGGGCCGTGTGACTACACACGCCCGTGTCCTTAACCAGTGTAACGCTCTGACTTCTAAGGCATGAAGAAATTGAATTCACACGGCCAAGTCACACGCCTTTGTGTTAGGCTGTGTGGCAAATTTTTATTTTCAAAATTAGGTGTAGTTTTCACACGGCCGTGTAACACGCCCGTGCTCAAGGCCGTGTCAACCACACGGCTGAGACACATGTCCGTGTCTCTACCCGTGAGCTCGATTCTGAGAGTTCTGTTTCTAATTTTTAAGGTGCATGGGACACACGGCTTGGCTTCACACCCGTGCACTACCTAGACATACGTCCGTGTGTCTACCTATGTAGACAAAATGAAGCCATTTCTTAGCTTCATTTTCTCACCCAATTTTCTAACAACCTACACCAATATTTGTATATACATGCCAGCCAAATCAAGCATTAAATCCAAACCTAAACTAACATTTGACATGGCATAATATCACATGCAAATCATGTTTATAATCATACTTTTAGTGCATATTTAAAATAACCATACTCTATTCATCCACATTTATTACATAAGCATTGATCATGAGATAAATTATAAACATACCAAACAAATCATTACTAGACATTCCAATGGCTAGATTACAAAATATCACTTACAAGTCATCATTTGGCCAATTAAGCCTATACATGCCATTATACCAAAATGAGACTTCTAGTATACCAAAAATGAGATAGTTGATAGGGTGATTATGCTCGATCGATCCTCCAACCTTTGCGAGCTTACGAGAACTATAAAACAAGGGAAAGTAAATGGGGTAAGCATTTTCATGCTTAGTAAGTTCGTATAATGGGAAATAAACTTACCGGTTATAACATTAATACAAGCATACACAAAACACAATCCATCAATTTTGGGTAAGTTACCTAAGCATATACACTTATTCAAACAAGTTAGTCACATAATGTCATAAGAATATCAAGTAGACATAGATGAGCTCATTACACAGAAACTTCCATCAATTCTACCTTTCCATATTTCAAGAGTCCTTTCCATTGAACTAATGAGATTTAGATGGATGGTCGAGTGGTATTTTCACTTGCAAAAGATCCTCATTAGGGCACATAAATAAAGACACACTCTTGAGCCACATATTTATAACAGGATTACTAGTCCAGGTTAAATCCCATCGGTAACATATGCTCTAGAGATCTTAATTTGGATTACTCGTCCGGGCTAAATCCAACTTATAATATATGCTAAAGAGGGCTTACATTAGGATTACCCTAAATTACCCGTGGGCTAAATCCTATATACAACATGTGTAATGGTATTCTCGTCCGAGAATATCACCTTACTCCTTGAATCTCAACGTTCAATCGGAACATGACAATTTGTATATATTTCACAACTTAAGATTATTTCTTATGTCTATCATTTCATACATATCAACACAATCATACAATTCAATTCAAGCATTTAACATACATATTTAAGTTACACGAACTTACCTTGAAAATGGTTCGTTTTTGAATTTCAACTACTCTGAAATCTTTTGTTTCCCTCGATCTAGTTTGGTAGTTGGTCCTTTGGATCTATATGAATAAATTTAACTATTAATCTATCACATTTCATATACATTTGCATTCAATTACATCCTAGGAAAATTTACCATTTTGCCCTTACTCTTTTCAAAAATTCCAATTTCGTCCCCAGGCTCGAAAAATGAAATTCATGCAATCTAGTCCTCTTTCCAAGCCTAACCTAAATTTAATAACAATTTTTATAGCACACACATTTCACAAATTTTATAATTTTTAGAATTTTCCATGGGTTTTACCACTTTTTTCATTTTAGTCCCTAAATCAAGTTTTCATCAAAAATTGGTTTGTAAAAGCTGTTTATCTATGAACAACCTTTCATTTTCTACCATAAATTTCTAATTTTTAGCATATTCATCCATGACCAAAATGTCTTACCTTGATAACTTCTCAAATTTATCCAATAAATAAAGAGATTAGACTATCCCAATTCTAAAAATATAAAAATCATTAAAAACGGGACTTGATTTCATACCTTTTTAGGCTTGAAAGGTCTTATTCCTCTCTCCTAGGGTTTCCATAGAAAAATTGGGGAAGATGATATGAAAATAGATGATTATTTATTTTCAATTTAATTAGCATCTTTTAATTTTTTATGATTTATAATTTAGTCCATTGCCTTTTCTAATTTTTCCATGGATGAGTCATTAAAATATCTACCAACTACTCTTCAATGGTCTAAATACCATATAAGGATCTTAAGTTTTGAATTCCATAGCTATTTAATACCTATAGCTACTAGAATCCAACTTTTGCATTTTATGCAATTTAGTCATTTACCTAATTAACCACACAATCGATAAAATTTTCATATCAAAATTTTCATGTGACCTTCCTATCATAATAATAAAATAAAATAAATTTTTATTTTTGACTTGGATTTGTTGTCCCAAAACCATGGTTCCAATCTCACCGAAAATGGGCTAATACAAGTTTTATGGATACTTTAGAATTTTAGCCTTAGAGTGTTTGGAAGTTTGTGACATGGTATATCGGTAATGTTTTCGACTATGGTTTTTAGAAAATTAAATCAATTTCTGAAAATGAGTTTTACATACCTTTAATTTTGAAAACAAGACTGATTTGTAAAAGAGTCAAAACTTAGAGTTTTTAAAAGGGAATTAGACCAGATTTTAAATTCACCCTATATTTTACCCCACCTAGTTTTATTTTCACATTTGCTTTTCTTCTCCCTTATTTTTGTGTTGTCCCTTGTTCTCCCTTGCTCTCCCATTCAATTTTTATTTCCAAACTCTAATTTTTTTTATTTCTATCAACATCCAAGCTTTAAACCTCCTAAAATTCCAAGAACACCCAAAACACCATAGATTTCTCCATTGTTGTACTTTTTAAGATTTTCAGGTTTTCAATCAAATGCTTAGTATTTCATCAACTAAGGAAATGATTCAACTCCTAATTAGTTTTAAATGATATTTGGTATTTTAAAAGGAATTTTTAACCATTAAATCGTATGGTTTAAATAAAAGCCAAAAATTGAGTTGTTAATAGTGGATTTCGGGATTTTGGGTAAAAATGTGGTTTGAAAGTGTTTTTCAATTAGTTTTGACATGATTAGAAGGTTTCTAAACTTACTGTAAAGTTTCGTTAAAAATTTATAACGTTTTAATGAATTTTCGTGAAAATTGCCATAAACATGTTGAAAATTTTGATACCATGAATTGGGTAGTTTTGAATAGTTTAAAGGTTGGTAATCTATCGTAGTGAATAGTTTGATGAACGAAATTGGTTTTAGGTTGAATTTTAAGTTTTCTATGTCGATGGTTTCAGTCAAAAGAGAACCTAGCTCAGGCTTGTGTTTTTGGATTGTTTGATGTGAGTCTTTAGCTAAATTTTGATTGTACAGTTGTGTGATTTACTTTGTTGAAGCATTGGAATCGATAGGACCTTCTACGAGTAGAGATAAAGATAAGGAAAAGCTAGTTTGAGCTTTTGGCTTTTTGGTGAAAGCGTACTTGGTGAGTGTTTGGAATAATTTCTTATGGACATGATTCAATGCATTATTTGATAATTTAGTTGTAGCCTAAATCCCTACTTTAAATTCTGAGTGTAAGCTTTCTCATACTCATGTTTAACTTGTTAAATATATGCTTGAGTTATTATAAAAATGTGAATTTAGATCAGATGCAATTACAATTGACATGTGTTCATGATTACTGTTGTGAAAGTGCATATGTAGGCATGTCAAACATGCTAAGTGATAATGATAATTATGTGCTTATGATGTAAACATGCAGCAATAGTGAGCGATAAATCGATATGTAATGTATGTGTGCTTAATAACATATATTTTGGCATTATGTTTTTTGAAACCATTGGATATAGTTGGCATGTTATATATGATTTGGGCATTGTGAGTACCCACTTATATGTTATATGATTTGGGAGGCCCTGGGACATGTTGGAGGGATAAGGGAATGTGATCAAAGCTCCATGCAACAAGACATGTGAGGGAAAATAAGGAGAGTGTTAGCTTTATGCTTCACTTTTGGGACATGTTTAACTCTATGAGTCTATGTGGTGTGTTGGAGATCCATGTATCTAATGTGTGATAATAGAGCTCACTTTTACATTTCATAGCACAAGTGCCAATTCATCTATAAACATGTTTTTGAGTATTGTGATATATGTTTGAATGCTATGTGATTATATGAGTATTTTGATATATGCTTGAATGTTATGTGATTATATGAATATTGTGACATATGCTTAAATGTTATGTGATTTTATGTATAAAGTGATATGTAACAGCCTGATTTTTAGTGGTGACAGAATAGTGATTCGGGACCACAAATTTCCATCGCGTCAACTCATAAATATTATTTTTAGAATATTTATGGAGTCACTAAAGTCGTATTAGAATTTGGTTCAAAAATATTAACGTTTAGATAACTAATTTAAGAAAAAGGACTAAATTATAAAAAGTAAAAAATATGCTAATTATAACATTAAAGTGATAAAATAGGTTAATTAATAAAGTAGGAAGGACTTAAGTAGCAAATATACCTAGTTATTATAGTGGGACGGCAACATAGTTGAAATTGATTAACAATTATGTAATCAATGACAAATTTGTAAATTAAACTAAATTAAAACAAAATTAATTAATGAAGAAAACAAATTCACTTTCATTTCTTCTTCAAATGGTTGAAAGCCATAGATAGGGTGAGGAAAAGCTTCGGTTTGCTTAATTTCTTGCATGTAAGTCCATTTTGATTTTGTTTCTTGTAACTTTTATGTTTTTAAGATCGTTGCATGTAACACCCCTATCCCGTATCCATCGTCGGATTAGGGTTAAGGGTATTACCTGACAGATCGAAAACTTTCATAATATTTCATACAACCATTCACCAAACACAAACAAAGTGTCCCATATATTGGTCAACGAGACCTTAAACATGCTTAGAAACAAGGTCGGGACTAAACCAAACATATACAGAAATTCTCAAAATTTTAAAACCTTTCTAAGTTTCAGGGGTTACACGCCCGTGTGGACAGGCCGTGTACCTCCCACGGCTGCTAGACACACCTGTGTGTCCTCCCCGTGGTTGAACTTGACTTTAATCCACGATTTCCAAGCATGCCCTCGTACTTCGGCCATGGTTGATCCTGTCAAAACCACACGAATACAAGGCACGTTCGTGTGCCAAGGCCGTGTACTCTTAGCTATGTACCGACTTAGCCCCATAGTCACTAGGCACACTCGTGTGCCACAACCATGTGACAAAATAGGCCATTTGCAAGGCCAAATTGCCACCTATCTGGGGTGACATGTAACACCCCTTGCCCGTATTCGAGCCAAAACAGGGTTGGAGGCATTACATAGCTAACTTTGCTTAAACATCTAGAATAGGGTTATAAAATTTTGTTTAACTCCATCTCCTGCACATATTTGGCCCAGGAGGCCCTAAACATGCACTCGAAAAGTATCAAAATCTTTTGGGAGCTTTCACGAGTTCAAGAAACTCTTTGACAAAACAGAGGCCACACGCTCATGTGCGCCTAGGGACACGCCCGTGTGCCCCTGAGGCATGCCCGTGTCTTCCACCCATGGTCGACACTGACTAATTTCACATGACCATGGCATATCTGTGGCCCTGGCCCATGTGTAAACCCTTAGCATTCTGACTTATTGACACGGCCTATACACACGCCTGTGTACCCTAGCCGTGTGGTGATTTAAATCCCAAGTACAAGGTGCAGACTTTACATGGCCTGGGTGCACGCCTATGTGCTAGCCGTGTCTCTCACATGGTCTAGACCCACGCCCATGTGTCTATTTATGTGGTCAATTAGAAGGCTATATACCAAGCCATTACCACCCTAGAATGCACACATACATACTTCCACTCAAAACAATACAATTTCTATTCCATAAGCAAGTTTAAGAAGCCATTCCAACATACAAGATAATTAAAGGGACATACACTTCATGAATTCCATCTTCAATTAACAAAAGAGTTTGCTAAGTATTTGCCTAACTCATAAGGCTATTTACAAAATGATTTACTAACTTACATAGTCAACACTTTGACTAACAATTACAACTTAACAAAATAATTAAGCCCTATACATGCCTTACTCAAAATAATTCTAAAATTGTTATACCAAAGTGCTGTCAATAGTGTGATTTCGAACTCCTACGTCCACGATCCTCGAGTTACCTTGGCAATACTACAAGAAAGAAGGGCAATGAAAAAGGGGTAAGCGTAAAGCTTAGTAAGTTTGCATGGAAATAAATAACAATAATAAGCTCATAAAATATTCCATCCACGGTTTTAGCTAACCGTATGCTAGTCAATGCTTCTTGACAATAGTTACTTACAAATTCCCTTATCTAGCACATACCGTGCCACATATCAAAGCCGATTCTTTGTGACTCATTCACGTGTACCTATATTCATTCATTCACATGAATTAAATATCATTCATATTTCTACCTCTGGATTTATCTACTTAACCCACTATTCACAAAGGGTAGTCAAAGACGTGTGTTTATTGTCATTACTGTAAGTATAAAGCCAATGCCACATCCTCGACGTGGTCTTACATGGAGTCACCTCTAGATGCCAATGCCATATCCTGGATATGGTCTTATATGGAATTTCTTATCATGTATCAATGCCACATCCCAGATATGGTCTTATACAATTTTCATGTTCATTACCGAAGCCACATCCCAGATATGGTCTCATACGGGATCTCAACTCGAAACCGAGGCCATGTCCCGGACATGGTCTTATACGGGGCCTTATCTACTTCATATCTCAATGATAGCATTTCTATAATCAATATGGCCCATTAGGGCTTTAACATCTCATTCACATTAACTACTCAATTTAGTAGTGTATCATGCATTAATATGATGCCAAGCATTTCTCAACATGCTAATATAAATGTTGCTTAAATCACATACAAACTTACTTCGTTTTCAAAATGAGCTAGTTCTTCGGTGCATTCCAAGACTTTATTCTTTCCCCGGTCGAGGCGGGTTCTCGACTCCTCTTGCTCTATAATAGAAAATTAGCTCATTTTAATCACTACATTAATAAAAGCATTTCAAAAATCATGTTTAGGCAAAATTTCTATTTTGCCCCTAAACTTTGCCAAAATGACCATTTTGCCCCTAAGCTCGAAAATAAATTCTAATCACATTTCTACCTTCAACAAGCCTAGGTGAATATTTAATGCTCTTAAAGCTATCATCAAAAATCAACATTTCACATATTAATCACAAACTTTATAACCTTTTCATCAGGGTCCAATTAGATGTTTCCAAGACAACACCTTTCACAAAATTTGTTCATCTACCAACTAAAACACAATTTCTTCCATAAAAATGTAACAAATAACTAAGATAGCTCTCATGGTAGAACTCTAAAATTTTCACAATATTTCACAATAGTCCTCTCATTTGAAAGCTTAAGCTTTGGGGTCTCAAAAGTACAACTATTTTTCAAGAAACGGTCACTAGAACACTTACTTGAATGGATGAGAACTTGCTGAAATTTTGAGCATCCAAAAACCCCTATTTTCTTACTATTTTCGGTGGAGAAGGATGACTAAGAAGATGGATATCATCTTTTCTTTATTCTAATATTAAACTAATAATTTAGTCCACCAAACACTACCAACTTTGACCAATTTGGTCAATTCTTGTCCCCTATGAAGTCATTGGCCGACCAAGCCTTTAACAAGGGTTAAATTTCCTTTTAAAGACCTCAAATTAACCATCTATGGCTATTTGACACCTTTAGCTTATAGAATGTAACTTTTTCACTTTATTCAATTTAGCCCTTTTTCGCGATTAAACATGAAATCACTAAAATTAAAGTACCAAAATTTTCATGTACATATGCTATCATGTTCTAACTCATAAAATAACATGAAAATAAATTTCTCTAATCTCATATTAGTGATCCTGACATCACTATTTCGATTAGCCCCTAAATTGGGCTATTACAACTCTCCCCCTTAAGAATTTTTGTCCCCAAAAATTTTACCGGTGAAAAGATTGGGGTATTTGTTTCTCATCGATTCCTCGGGCTCCCATGTAGCCTTTTCTATACCGTGCCTTTTCTATAGGACTTTCACTAGGGCTATACTTTTGTTTTGTAACTACTTGACTTCACGAGCCGAAATTCTAATTGGTTCTTCACCATACATCAAATCTGGATGTATCTCTACCTCTGTTGGTTCTATGATATGCAAAGGGTCTGATCGGTATCGGCATAACATGGGTACGTGAAAAACATCATGAATATTTTCTAGCTCCGGTGGCAAAGCTAATCAATAAGCTACCGATCCTATCCGTTCAGTAACTTCATAAGGTCCGATAAAACGCGGACTCAATTTTCCCTTTCGCCAAATCTAAAGACTTTTCTCCAAGGTGATACTTTCAAGAACACTTTATCACCGACTTTGAATTCTATTTCTTTCCTTTTTAAATCTGAATAGGACTTTTGTCTATCTGAGGTAACTTTCAAATAGTCACGTATCACTTTTACCTTCTCTTTTTCCTTAATCAGGTCAACCCCGTGTATCTATTTCTCTTTGAGTTTTGACCAATACAAGGGCATTTGGAACTTACGCCTATACAATGCCTCATAAGGCACCATCTTCTAACTTGACTGAAAGCTGTTGTTGTAGGCGAATTCCACCAATGGTAAGTATTTCTCCCAGTTACCGTGGAATTCTAAAACATAACATCGAAGCATGTCTTCAAGTATCTAAATTACTCTCTCAGACTGCCCGTCAATTTGTGGATGGAATGCGGTACTGAAACTCAATTTCGTGCCCAAAGCTTCTTGCAACTTTTTCCAAAATCGTAACATGACTCTCAGATCTATCTAAAATGATCGATAATGGTACACCATGAAGTCTTACTATCTTAGACATGTACATGTCTACCAATTTATCGAGTGAATAGTTGACTCACACTAGTATAAAGTAGGTTGTCTTGAGTCTATCAACCACTACCCATAATGCATCTTTCCTCTTGGGAGTCAGCGATAAGCCCGTCATGAAATCCATAGTAATACGGTCCCACTTCCACTCAGGAATCATAATGGGCTGAAATAAACTGAAGGTACTTGATGTTCAGCCTTCACTTGCTGACAAATTAGGGATTTTGATACAAACTCGGAAATATCTTTCTTCATACCCAACCACCAATACCATTTCTTCAAATTATTGTACATCGTCGTGTTGCTTGGGTAAACATTCAAACATCTGTTATGCGCTTCATGTAAGATTTTACGAATAAGCTCATCATTCCTGGGTACACAGATCCTATCTCAAAATGTCAGACATCCATTAGGATTTACTCAAAAGTCTGACCCAACGCTCGACTCACATAAAACTCTCTTAGTTTGCAAACTGTTATCATCTCCCTAAGCTTCACAAATCTCTTGAAGGAACAATGGTTTAGCCCTCAAATAGGCCAAAACGGACCCATCATCTAACAAGGTCATCTGAGTACTCATGGCTTTTAGTGTGAATAATGATTTTCTACTCATAGCGTCAATGACTACATTCGCCTTCCCTAGATGGTAGTCAATTACCAACTCACAATCCTTAATCAACTCTATCCACCTTCATTTCCTCAAATTCAATTCTTTTTGAGTCATCAAATATTTTAGGCTTTTATGGTAAGTGAAAATCTGACACCTTTCACCGTTTAAATGATGCCTCTAAATTTTTAATGCAAACACAATTGCCGCCAACTCTAAATCATGAGTTAGGTAGTTTTTCTTGTGCAGCTTCAGCTGCCTAGAGGCGTATGCAATCACTTTATCCTCTTAAATAAGTACACAACCCAATCCGTTCAAGGACGCGCCACTGTAAACCACAAATTCTCTTTCTAGTTTTGGTTGCACCAAATGGGAGCCTTAGTCAACAGTGTCTTCAGTTTCTCAAAACTCTATTGACACTTTTCCATCCAATCGAACTTTACATCTTTCTGCAAAAGTCTCGTCATCGGGGTAGCTATCATGGAAAACCCCTTGACAAAATGCCTATAATAGCCTGCTAGGCCTAGAAAACTCCTCACTTCAGTTACGCTCCTCGGTGGTTTCCATTCAACAATTGCGAAATCTTACCCGGATCCACTCTAATCCCTTCTCCCCAGACAATGTACCCTAGAAATCCCACTTCCTTGAGCCAAAATTCACTCTTACTAAATTTGGCATACAATTGTTTTTCTCTCAAAACTTGTAGAACCATCCTTAAATGCTCTGCATGATCGTTCTCATCCCGAGAGTAGATCAGTTTGTCATCGATGAAGACCACTACAAATCTATCCAAGTACGGTCGAAAAATATGATTTATCAAATCCATGAAGACGCGGGGGTATTCGTTAGACCAAAAGGCATGACCAAAAATTCATAATGGCCATACCTAGTCCTAAATGCGATTTTCGGCACATCCAAGCCCTTGACTCTCAATTGATAGTACCCGATCTCAAATCTGTCTTGGAAAATATTGTGTCTCCCTTTAATTTATCGAATAGATCATTGATTCTCGACAATGGGTACTTGTTCTTCACAGTTACCTTATTGAGTTGTCGATAATCTATACATAGTCTCATGGAACCATCTTTCTTCTTCACGAACAAAATGGGAGCATCCCACGGAGAAAAATTAGGCCTCGTAAAACCCTTATCAGTTAATTCTTGCAACTGTGCTTTCAACTCTTTCAGCTCAGTTGGGGCCATTCTATATGGAACAATAGAAATAGGGGCAATACCCGGAGCTAATTCAATGCCAAATTCAGTTTATCTATCCGGAGGTAGCCCTGACAACTCTTCTAGAAAAACATCTAAGTACTCGCATACTATGGGTGCTGACTCAATTTTCAACTCAGTCTCTTTAGAGTTCATCACAAAGGCAAGATAAGCCTCATGCCCCTTCCATAGGTACCTCTTAGATGACATGGTTGATATCACTATTGGTGACCTATCCAGTTAACTGATTCAACACAAATAAAATTACCATTTTTATCTCTCAACTTAATATGCTTCTTCCCACAATTCACAATTACTCCATGGGTAACTAACTAATCCATCCCGAGGATGACATCAAACTCGTCAAACGGTAATAACATAAGATCGACCAGGAAATAATGACCCTTAATCATCAAAGGGCACCCTTTGCAAACTCTATCAACCAACACACACTTGCATAGGGGATTATACTCTTATAATGAATTTAGTAGACTCTATAGGCATGCTCATGCTAGAGACTAATTTCATGCATATATATGAGTGGGTAGATCCAAGGTCAATTAAAGCTATAACATGAATATTATAGAGAGAAAAGATACCCGTGATCACGTCGGTCGAAGATGCCTCTTTACGAGCACGAATAGCATATGTCCTCCTGTTCTCTACCCTCGACTCTAGCAATTTTCTCTTTAGAAGTATTCTTACTTCCCATCTCAATCCCCGAGTTTCTCAATGGTCTTCACCTAGTGGTACTTCCCTATATTGCATTCTAAGGCTTTTCTTTCTCGTCCACCTCGGGACAATTTCTGATAAAGTGGTCTAAGGGCCCACATCTGAAGCAAGCTTGCTCTACACTCACCAGAATGGCACCTACCATACTGAGGGCATTCCGGTCTACTTGGTCAGGCATTGCCCACACTAGCAACTTGTGTGGTTTGCCCTTTCGATCCCGAAAATCGCTTGCCTTTACTTCGGGTTGAAAACACCTCTGAAGTGACTGATCGAGTAGTGTAATCCTCAATTTCTTAGAAGAAGATTGGTGAGATGTAACATCCTAAAATTGGGGTTATTTGTGATTAAATTATTTTTCTTGTGTTTGAATTGCTGTGATATTATTTGTGGTGTAATAAGACTTGATTAGGGGTCTTGAGTAGGCTCGGAATAGTAGAAAATTTTATTTGGAAGCTTTAAAGGTAGGGAGCCTTAGTAAGTAGGGGTTACAAGGTTAAAAGAGGGAACTTTTGACACTAAAATGGCCTTGGAAAAGTGGCAATAGGGAGGCCACTTAGGAGCTGGAGTTGACGCCACAAGAGGAGCAAGGGGAGACTAGGTTCGAGCTGCGATATTCTCCCTTTTTGCTCTTTATTTTGGATGACAAGAGAGAGAGAGGAGTGTTCAAGTTAAACACTTCAGGATAATAGGGATACTAAGGATATTATTAGTTTTTTCTTTATTGGATTTTATTTGGTTAAATCTAAAAAAGTTGGCAAAGAGTAAAAGAAGGAATTTAACTTATTCAAATTCTTTTGGATTATGTCAAATTATTGGCCAAGAGTGATTCAAGGAAGTGGCCAAATTTTGGACTCCTTGAAGAGGAGTGGACGGCAAGGTGACTAGTTGAAAGGGGGGAGTGCCGAATTTTCTTATTCTTTTACTTGATAATTTTTGGCTAGCATCTCTTTTTCTTTCTCTTCCAACCTCTCTCAAAAACCGATACCTTCATTGCCATTTTCTTTCTTCTTTTGATCTTTGGCTGAAACTCCTATTCCATTTCTTTCTCTTCCTCTTCTTCACTGAAAGCTGAACCTTGATTGTTATCAACCATAGCCGAAACCCCTATCTCCCTTTTTCTCATTATTTTCTTCCTCTAGCCGAATCTATTCCCTATCTATGTGCTGAAATTTCTTTCCTTCTATTTAACTCACCTTGGCCGAATATTAAGTGTGGTGTTGATTTCTTCGGGATTCCTTTGTCAATCGATTTGGGAAGGAAAGTACTCTAGGCCGAATGACTATTTTTTTCTCTTGATTCTCTTTCGATTTGGATACATGGAAAAGCCAAAATCTGGCATTTGTTGATAGTTTGGCTAATCTTTCTTGAAACCGATGTCATCTAGAAACTACGGGATTTTCGAAGCAATAGATCTGACTCTTCATTTTCTGCCAAGTCGAATTTGGTAAGTGTTGGTAAGAATCTATTTTGGTAAAATAGATTTATTTGGTATTCAAAAGCTGAATGCTATTGTTATGAATATTGTTGGTTGACCGATTGTAGAGAGGTGAAACAGATTCGTGTATCGTGTGCTGTGGTTGCACTCAAAAGCAATTAGGTAAGGTTTCAGGTTCATGTGTAACCCTTTGGAATTAATTTGGTTTGGCCGAATGGTCTAGGGCACTAACCTTGCGTTTGGCTCAATATAGGGGCAAGGAAATCTAGTGTGGCCGACTTGATTCTTCAAGATTTGGGACTCTCATTAGTAACAGGTGTGTACATACACACCTTATAACTAATTAATGTGCTAAGTATTTTGTGTATGCTAAATCAGATTTGTGTAGCTTCGGATATAATACCATAATGGTATAAGCAAGGATTCAGGTAAGTCCTTGTCGTTATGAGTTCTTTATGATGCTTTTGGGAAGCATGACATATTTGGTATATGTGACTTAAATATATGGTTAATGATAAATCCGGTGTATGTTGCTAAATAAGCATGTTGGCATGATTTCATTTAATATCATGGATTGATGTGGGATATATGAGTGGAGGGGAAGTGATATTCATGTCGGCCGACACTAGTGGTTTGGTACCACATTTCGTGACTCACGGTCACGGAGGTTTGGCACCTCCAGGTTTGGCACCTCATAGCTTCTTGTCGGTGGCTTAGCACCACAATTGGGTTGGCCCCACGGATTATAATATGGGATCGGCGCGGTGATTTGGTATCACACGTGGGTTGGCCCCACCATGGTTTAGCACCACAATTATTGATGAATATCGTGACTTTAAGTCACCGATGGTTTGGCACCACCGGTGGTTTGGTACCACGGGGTAGAGAAAGGTGTTTGGATGGCTAGGTTGGGTGCATAATTTAGTGCATATTATTTTGTTATAAATTGTGTATGTTGTTGCACTAAACCGGGAAAAGGGTTACACACTGAGTCTTGGTGACTCACCTTTTCCTTTAATATTTTTCAGGTGACTCGTAGATCGCGGATGAGGAGCCGGATGGACTCGAGGTGGCCATGCAGAAAGAAATAGGGATTAAATGGATTTTGAATAGTTTTATTTTATTTCGGTTTTATTTATTCAGTTGTAATAAGGCCTCCTAAGATTATTTTTATTATTTTACATGTTTTGGATGAATTATTTAAACTGTTTAATGACTTTAAAATGATTACACAAGTTTTATTAAATTTAAGCGTAAAATGTTTTCTTGCCATCGGTACATCTAAAATCGGTAACAATCTGACTTAATATATTTTAAAAATGAACTAAGTATTGATTTCTTTATACACCTCAACTATTTTTTTTAAAAGAAGACAATATCTTTTTCCTTAATATTAAATCGGCTAAAAAGGGATTTTCAAAATGTTTTTCTCTGGACACATCAATTGATCGTAATGTTTGGGCCGGGTTTGGGGTGTTACAAAATTGGTATGAGAGCTCAGTTCAAAGCTCGACTGTGGGGGCCCAAGGCCCAAAATGTTTTGGTAGGCCTTTGTGAAGTATTTTTGGGTTTTTGAACAGCATGGCACCGAGTCTCCAGCACCGATCTGCCCAGGTAAGTACTTCTAAACTACTGTGTGCATTAACTTCTGTAGAAGGGTAGGTATGGAATGTAGATAGTATGATAGGGACTTGAACCCTAGGATTAGACTACTCTAACACAAAACACGTAAGACTTAATGCACTAAACCAATCTATGGCTAAGCCATTGAGCTAGGGTGTGGTAACCCCTGTACGCATGTCTAGGATTGGATCCAGAAAAGCTTGGTATTTAAGCAGTCCTAGTGACTCACCTCCTCTTCGCAGGAATCCTACCTGGTGCGTAGCTTCGGTTCACCCTAACTCAGAGGGCTCAGTGGTGTGGCAACCTCTGTGCGCATGTCTAGGAATGGTTTTGGTGGGAGCTTGGTATTTAAGCAGTCCACGTGACTCACCTCCTCTCCACTCGAATCCTGCCTGGTGCGTAGCTTTGGTTCACCCTGACCAAGAGGGCTCGGTCATAGGCTAATCATAATGACTAAAACCCGAAAGGGAACTAGCCATGTTTTTTTTTAGAAAAAGAAAAACAACAAAACCCTAATTTTCTTCAAAACTCTTAAAAATTACTCTTTTAAATTTTGAAAACTATCGTTACAATATTTCTCAAAAAAAAATTTTGATTTGTGAAAATTACAAAAATGCCCTTAGGGGTAAAATTACCAAAATGCCCTTGGTTCATAAAATGCCGACTACTCAATGGTTTTGCCCAAAATTTCATTATTTTATAAATATGCAAAACCCTAACTTGCAAACTATCGAAGAAATCTTTTAGTTTTGGAAAAATTACGAAATTGCCCTCAACTTACAAAATTACCAAAATGACCCTGATTTCTAAAATTTTTGCAACATCATCGTTTGAAAAGTGAAACTCTCAAAAAGAACCCTCAAAATTTTACAACTTTTAAAAATATCCCTGATTTGTTAGTTTTTTCCAAATTTACCCTAGTTTGTTAAAAATTACCAAAATACCCCTAGTTCCCCAAAACTTTGCCGTACCTTTAATTTGACAAATTTTTGAAATAACCTCCAGTTTTGGGAATTTTTAAAATGTCTTGATTTATTAAAAGTTCTCAAAATTTCTTTTATTACAAAAAATACCCCTATAGGATAAATTACGAAAATGCCTTTAGGTAGTGGAAAAATAATCACAACGAAACTACAACGTCTCTTTGAATGAATGAATGAAAGACTGTGTGCTTGTTTGATTATGAAAGAACCACTCTTAAAACTCCTTCATAAAATTTCTCCGCGGATAATCAAGTGAAACAAGTACTAATCCATAAAAATTTCTTAATCAGATTAAAGCGCAATAGTTAGAATGAGCTCTAGAGGACGTGGCCGTCGTGGACGTGGTAGGGGCAGGATAACCATGTCAGAACCTGTGAGGTCGGGTCAGGGATCGGAGAATGAGGTACCACCGCCACCACCACCCCTAATTTTTAGAGCTGAGGAGCAGGATCGCGGGAGGTGAGGCGATGCTCAAGTCGTGTTGTGAGTCTTTGATTTGGTGGCGGGAGCAAGTGGAGGTATGGGAGCTCAAAATTTGACCAGTGACTTCGATCCAATGAAATTTGAGGTATTAGGGAGTATCGGGTGTGGCACCAAAGTCTGACGTAGAATCTTGGTTGGAATCGACTGAGAAGATCATGGATGATCTTGATTTGACGAATGAGGAGAAGCTGAAAGGAGCGGTGTCGCTTCTAAAGGATGAGTCATATCAGTGGTGGCTCACGGTTCGAGATGGTGCTACGGCAGATGACCTTACTTGGGAGTATTTCAAAGCTGCATATCAGAAGAAGTATGTGGGCACCAGCTACACTGATGAACAGAGGAAAGCCTTTCTGGGGTTGGTACAAGGAAATAAGACTGTGTCATAGTATGAAGCGAAATTTTTGAGGCTGAGCCGCTATGCTCGGGGAATTGTGTCAACAGAGCATGAACGGTGTGTCCTCTTTGAAGACAGACTTAGGGATGATTTGAGGCTACTGATTACTCCACAGTAGCAGGAGTGTGAGTTTTCTGTCTTGGTGGAAAAGGCTAAAGTAGCCGAAGGGGTCAAAGAGTCCGTAAGACAGAACTACGATAGGAACAAGCAGAAAAGAGGCTTTGGGTCATTTGGATCGGGCAGTAATGCATAGAAAAGGGCTCAGCAGAGTGGGCCGAATCAGGGAGGAAGGCCCATGGCAACTAACCAGAGATCAATTCAGTGCAACTGCTGTGGGAAATCACATTGGGGAGGATATTGGACCGGTGAAAGGGGATGCTTTGAATGTGGATCTTTGGATCACTATGTAAGGGATTATCCTCGAAAGTTGGCAAAGAATTAGCCAGAGGGTCAGAACCGTGCTCAGGCTAGAAATGTAGGACCACCACAAAGGGGTCGTGGTAATGGTAGAGGAAATAATGGTTCTAATCGAGGTCGCGGGAATCCGGGAAGAGGGGCAGGCAACATAGAAGCGAGGCAGCCTAGTTTAGTCTATCGATAAGGCGTCGAGAAGAGGGTGACGCACTGACGTCATAATCCAGACGTCTTCCATATGTTGCTAATTGATTTTGGTCTTCTATATGTTGCATTAATTAGGGAGATGATTGGGTTCAACGCTATATAGAGATGTACCCCGGAACTCCAAGGGGTAGTGTTTTCATACGTCATTTGGGAGCTCGATTTAATTCTTGGAGTAGTGTGGTAGCACATGGTTACGAAGACCGTGAGCGTGGTCACTTTGAGACTACTAATGTGGTGTCTGCGGGAGATGGCGAAAGGGTGTGAGGCATTTTGGTTTTAGCCCTCTAGGTCACTCTATAGTTGTCAACAAGTTATAGAGAAGATGTAGCCCCTAGAACACCAATTGGTGGGTAGTGTTTGTGGTTTATCGATGGATATCTGTGCTATTTGGGGAGTTCGATTTAATTTTGGAATGGTTACCTCGGATTGATGTTGGTTAAACATCATCGCTTTTCTTGAAGATAGACCTTAGGGATTCATCAACTTAAGGTAAAAGAGGTTGATGTTCACAAGAGCTGTATCATGGACTTAATGAATAGGGTGTTTTAGCAGTATTTAGATCAATTTATCGTGGTGTTTATAGACGACATATTGGTTTATTCAAAAACGGAGGAGGAGCATGACAAGCATTTGCGGATTGTTCTACAAGTTTTGAGGGAAAAGCAGTTATATGCCAAATTCAGTAAGTGTGAATTTTGGCTTAGGGAGGTGGCTTTCTTAGGTCACGTGGTGTCAGCGGAAGGGATTAGAGTGGACCCTCGCAAGGTTGAAGCGGTGTTGGAGTGGAAACCGCCTAAGTCAGTGGTAGAAATTTGAAGTTTTCTGGGTCTGGCAGGGTACTATCGAAGATTTGTGGAAGCGTTCTCTTTAATCGCAGCCCCATTAATTAAGTTATTAAGAAAGGGAGTTCCATTTGTATGGCCGGAGAAGCAGTAGGAAAGTTTTGACAAACTAAGGAAGATTCTAACGGAAGCTCCAGTTCTGGTACAGCCTGAGGCAGGGAAGTTATTTACGGTTTATTGTGATGCATCCCATACGGGGTTGGGATGTGTATTGATGTAGGAAGGGAAGGTAGTGGCCTATGCATCCCGTCAGCTAAGACCGCATGAGGTTAATTATCCAACTCACGACTTGGAGTTAGCAGCAGTGGTTTTCGCTTTGAAGATATGGAGGCATTACTTGTATGGGGAAAAGTCGATAGTCTACACGGATCACAAAAGTCTGAGGTATCTGTTAACTCAGAAGGACTTGAACTTGAGGCAGCGACGGTGGATTGAGCTGTTGAAGGACTACGACTGTTCAATTGAGTACCATTCGGGCAAAGCTAACATGGTGGCTGACGCATTAAGTCGAAAGGTCGTGGCGAACTTAAGGGCGATGTTTGCTCATTTGAGTCTATACGACGATGGAAGTCTTCTGGCAGAGCTGCAAGTTAAGCCAACTTGGATCGAGGAGATTAAAGAAAAATAGTTAGCAGATGGAAGTTTGAATGCACGGAGATTGCAAGTTCAGGATGGTGGTTTGGAAGGATATAACTTGTCCGATGATGGAGTATTATGCTTTCAAGGGCGAGCTTGTATGCCGAAAGATGTGGAATTGAGGTAGAAAATTCTTTGGGATGTACATAGCAGCCCATACGCTATGCATCCTGGAGGTAGCAAGATGTATGGAGATTTGCGAAGACAATTTTGGTGGCCTGGGCTGAAGCGCGAGGTAATAGAATTTGTGGGAAGGTGTCGGCGTGTCGATGGGTTAAGGTGAACATCGATTGCCATCGAAGTTTACTTCAACCAATAAAGATCCTCGGTGGAAATGGGAGAGGATCACGATGGATTTTGTCAGCGGGCTACCCCTCACGCCCAGTAAGAAGGACGCAGTTTGGGTGATTGTGGACCGTCTGACTAAATTAGCTCACTTCATACCGGTAAGAGTGGATTACTCACTTGAAGCTAGCTAAGTCAGTATGTGTCGAAATAGTGAGGTTGCATGGTGTGCCAATGTCGATCATCTCGAGATAGGGATCCCGATTTACGTCAAGGTTCTAAAAGTGTTGCATCAAGCTTTGGGTACACGATTGGATTTCAATCTGACTTTCCATCCACAAATCGAGGCGATCGGAAAGGGTCATACAGATTTTAGAAGATATGCTAAGAGGGTGTGTTCTAGATTTCGGTGGTAGTTGGGAAGAGTACTTACCGCTAGCAGAATTCGCTTATAATAATAGTTATCAAGCAAGTATCCAGATGGCACCATATGAAGCACTGTATGGACGAAAATGCCGTACTCCTATGTGTTGGACGGAGTTGGGTGAACGACAAGTCTTGGGTCCAGGATTGGTAACAGAAACCAAAGATAAAGTTAAGGTGATTCGGGCTCGTCTTAAGGAAGCGTCAGATAGGCAGAAGTCTTATGCTGACCTTAAGCGCAAGGAGATGGAATATGCAGTAAGAGATCAAGTTTTCCTGAAGGTGTCACCTTGGAAAAAGGTATTGAGATTTGGGTGAAAAAGGAAGCTAAGCCCAAGGTTCATCGGGCCATATACAGTGTTAAAGCGAGTAGGACCGGTAGCTTATCAGCTCGAGTTACCGACAGAGTTGAGTCAGATTCATGACGTCTTTCATGTGTCGATGCTTAGACGGTATCGGTCAGATCCATCGCATGTTGTGCAAGTGGCAGAGATTGAGGTAAACTCGGGCTTATCTTTCGAGGAAGAACGGTCCGGATCTTAGGCGAGATGTCAAAGTTTTGCGAGAAAGTCAGTACCTTTGGTGAAAGTGCTATGGCGAAACCATGGTGTAGAGGAAGCCACGTGGGAACCCGAGGATATGATGCGGCAACAATACCCCCATCTCTTCTAATCAGGTAATTTCGAGGCTGAAATTATTTTTATGGGGGTAGAATTGTAACATCCTAAAATTGGGGTTATTTGTGATTAAATTATTTTTCTTGTGTTTGAATTGCTGTGATATTATTTGTGGTGTAATAAGACTTGATTAGGGGTCTTGAGTAGGCTCGGAATAGTAGAAAATTTTATTTGGAAGCTTTAAAGGTAGGGAGCCTTAGTAAGTAGGGGTTACAAGGTTAAAAGAGGGAACTTTTGACACTAAAAAGGCCTTGGAAAAGTGGCAGGGAGGCCACTTAGGAGCTGGAGTTGACGCCACAAGAGGAGCAAGGAGACTAGGTTCGAGCCTGAAATTCTCCCTTTTTGCTCTTTATTTTGGATGGCAAGAGAGAGAGAGGAGTGTTCAAGTTAAACAATTCAGGATAATAGGGATAATAAGGATATTATTAGTTTTTTTTATTGGATTTTATTTGGTTAAATCTAAAAAGGTTGGCAAAGAGTAAAAAAAGGAATTTAACTTATTCAAATTCTTTTGGATTATGTCAAATTATTGGCCAAGAGTGATTCAAGGAAGTGGCCAAATTTTGGACTCCTTGAAGAGGAGTGGACGGCAAGGTGACTAGTTGAAAGGGGGGAGTGCCGAAATTTCTTAGTCTTTTACTTGATAATTTTCGGCTAGCATCTCTTTTTCTTTCTCTTCCAACCTCTCTCAAAAATCGATACCTTTATTGCCATTTTCTTTCTTCTTTTGATCTTTGGCCGAACCTCCTATTCCATTTCTTTCTCTTCCTCTTCTTCACTCAAAACTGAACCTTGATTGTTATCAACCATAGCCGAAACCCCTATCACCCTTTTTCTCATTATTTTTTTCCTCTAGCCGAATCTATTCCCTATCTATGTGCCGAAATTTCTTTCCTTCTATTTAACTCACCTTGGCCGAATATTAAGTGTGGTGTTGATCTCTTCAGGATTCCTTTGTCAATCGATTTGGGAAGGTAAGTACTCTAGGCCGAATGACTATTTCTTTTCTCTTGATTCTCTATCGATTTGGATACATGGAAAAGCTGAAATTCGGCATTTGTTGATAGTTTGGCTAATCTTTCTTGAAACCGATGTCATCTAGGAACTACGGAATTTTTGAAGCAATAGATCTGACTCTCCATTTTCTGCCAAGTCGGATTTGGTAAGTGTTGGTAAGAATCTATTTTAGTAAAATAGATTTATTTGGTATTCGAAAGATGAAGGCTATTGTTATGAATATTGTTGGTTGACCGATTGTAGAGAGGTGAAACAGATTCGTGTATCGTGTGCTATGGTTGTACTCAAAAGCGGTTAGGTAAGGTTTCGGGTTCATGTGTAACCCTTTGGAATTAATTTGGTTTGGCCGAATGGTCTAGGGCACTAACCTTGTGTTTGGCCGAATATAGGGGCAAGGAAATCTAGTGTGGCCGACTTGATTCTTCGGGATTTGGGACTCTCATTAGTAACAGGTGTGTACATACACACTTTATAACTAATTAATGTGCTAAGTATTTTGTGTATGCTAAATCAGATTTGTGTAGCTTCGGATATAATACCATAATGGTATAAGCAAGGATTCAGGTAAGTCCTTGTCGTTATGAGTTCTTTATGATACTTTTGGGAAGCATGACATATTTGGTATATGTGACTTAAATATATGGTTAATGATAAATCCAGTGTATGTTGCTAAATAAGCATGTTGGCATGATTTACATTAAATATCATGGATTGATGTGGGATATATGAGTGGAGGGAGAAGTGATATTTGTGTCGGCGGACACGGTGGTTTGGTACCACATTTCGTGACTACGGTCACGGAGGTTTAGCACCTCAGGAGGTTTGGCACCTCATAGCGTCTTGTCCCAAATGGCTTAGCACCATAGTGGGTTGGCCCCACGGATTATATTATGGGATCGGCCTTGATGATTTGGTATCACACGTGGGTTGGCCCCACCGGTGGTTTGGCACCATAATTATTGATGAATATCGTGACTTTAAGTCACCGGTGGTTTAGCACCACCGGTGGTTTGGTACCACGGGGTAGAGAAAGGTGTTTGGATGGCTAGGTTGGGTACATAATTTAGTGCATGTTATTTTGTTATAAATTGTGTATGTTGTTTCACTAAAACGGAAAAGGGTTACACTTGAGTCTTGGTGACTCACCTTTTCCTTTAATATTTTTCGGTGACTCGTAGATCGCGGATGAGGAGACGGATGGACTCGAGGTGGCCATGTGAGAAAGAAATAGGGATTAAATGGATTTTGAATAGTTTTATTTTATTTGGTTTTATTTATTTAGTTGTAATAAGGCCTCCTAAGATTATTTTTATTATTTTACATGTTTTGGATGAATTATTTAAAGCTGTTTAATGACTTTAAAATGATTACACAAGTTTTATTAAATTTAAGCGTAAAAATGTTTTTTCGTGCCATCGGTACATCTAAAATCGGTAACAATCGACTTAATATATTTTTAAAAACGAACTAAGTATTGATTTCTTTATACACCTCAACTATTTTTTTTTTAAACAAGACAATATCTTTTACCTTAATATTAAATCGGCTAAAAAGGGATTTTCAAAATGTTTTTCTCTGTGACACACCGAATTCGGTCGTAATGTTTGGGACGGGTTTGGGGTGTTACATGAGACTTGTTTAGCTTTCTCTTCCTCGAATCATAAGACTCGTACTTAGCTCTTCTCTTCTCTTTAGCCAACTCCTCGACTTTAAAGGCTCTATCCACCAACACTACAAACTCCCTTAATTTGAGAACTCCCACATATAGGCGGATATCTTCAATCAATCCGTCATCGAATCTCTTGCACATGATGGCCTCGGTAGACACATAGTCTCATGCATACTTGCTAAGCCTTACGAACTCCTATTCGTAGTCGATCACTGACATACGGCTTGCTTTAGCTCCAAGAACTCCTTTCTCTTGTGGTCTATGAATCTCAGGCTAATATACTTCTTCCGGTATTCCTCTTGGAAGAATTCCCAACTAACTTTGTCCCTTGGCACCACCGACACTAGGGTGTTCCACCATCGATAGGCTGAATCTCTCAGAAGAGACACCGCACACTTTAAGCACTCTTCAGGCATGCAGGATAACTCATCGAATACCCAGATGGTATTCTCGAGCTAGAATTCCACTTTCTCCGGGTCATCATCCTTATTCATCTGAAATTCCTCGGCTCCTTGCTTTTGGATCTTATCCACCGGGGGCCTTTCTCTTCTCACCACCTCAACCACTTGAGGAGATAATGGAGCGAGTTGAGGGATAGGTGGGGGCGGAAGAGGCTGAGCATTAGGGTTTGCCGGGTATATTTAGTATATCAGTTGCTCATCATGTAAAGAAAGGCTTCGAGCCTCTTCCCCTGACCGAAGGTCTCGAGTCTACTATTAGTTGAAGTGGTCCCTTGAGCGAGAGCCGACGGGTTACTCACAGCATCATCGATTGCAGTTCGATTTGGAACAGAATCTATATACTACATAAAACATGATTTTTAAACGTCAGGACCCATCACACTATCAATATACAGACACTTTTACATATGTAATCTATAGCTAGACTCATACTTATGCTACGTTAGTCCTAAAATCGACTAAACCGTAGCTCTGATACCAATAAATGTAACACCCCTTGCCCGTATTTGAGTCAGAATAGGGTTGGAGGCATTACATAGCTAACCTTGCTTAAACATCTAGAATAGGGTTATAAAATTTCATTTAACTCTATCTCCTGCACATATTTGGCCTAGGAGGCCCTAAACATACACCCGAGAAGTATCGAAATCTTTTCGGGAGCTTTCATGAGCTCGAGAAACTTTTTGACAAAACAGATGCCACATGCCTGTGTAGGCCTAGGGACACGCCCGTGTGCCCCTAAGGCATGCCCGTGTGATGCCATGCGATATTCTAAAGAGCAAGATGATTCTTGTTACTTTGTTGATACTACTAATCATATCATTAAAAATTCATTACAGGAAATCATAAATAATGACACGATGGAACTGTGCCTGCCTCAAGAAGAGGGGGAAGAAGATGAAGGCGATGAGATGAATTTGAATACATCATCATTCAGGCAAATGAAAGAAGAAAGCATTTAAAACAATGATGAAATAAAATACAAATCCTCCATTGATGAGCCTTCCAGTCTGGAATTGAAACAGTTGCCAAAACACTTAGAATATGCATTCCTCGGGGACAATTCCACACTACCGGTAATTATCTCTTCAGAACTAGAACCCAAGGAAAAAGAGGAGTTGATAAAGGTACTAAGAGAACATAAAAAAGCCATAGCTTGGAAAATCTCTGACATCAAGGGTATAAGCCCCTCGTTCTGCACCCACAAAATTTAAATGGAAGAAGAATACAAGACGTATGTGTAGCCCCAGATACGGCCAAACCCCAACATGAAAGAAGTAGTCAAAATCGAGGTAATTAAGCTTCTAGATGCGGGAATAATTTATCCTATTTCTGACAGCACTTGGGTAAATCCTGTGCAGGTAGTTCCAAAGAAAGGAGGTATGACAGTGGTGCCCAATGAGAAGAATGAATTAATCCCCACAAGAATAGTTGTAGGATGAAGACTCTGTATAGACTATAGAAAGCTCAATGATGCCACCAGAAAAGATCACTTCCCTCTACCCTTCATAGATCAAATGTTACAAAGACTATCCGGGCATATGTACTACTGCTTCTTGGACGGACTCTTCGGTTATTTCCAAATCCCCATAGCTCCTGAAGATCAAGAGAAGACAACATTTATATGCCCATACGGTATGTTTGCTTATCGTAGAATGCCTTTTGGATTATGTAATGCTCATGCTACTTTTCAGCGTTGCATGTTGCCAATCTTTGACGAGCTCGTGGAAGATATCATGGAGGTATTTATGGATGATTTCTTGGTATTCAGTAATTCTTTCCATCTTTGTCTTAAAAATTTAAAATAAGTTCTAATGAGATGTGAGGAAACAAACCTTGTTTTGATTTGGGAAAAATGTCACTTTATGGTTAGAGAAGGGATTGTATTAGGACATAAGATTTCTAGTAAAGGGATTGGGGTAGATAAAGCAAAGGTTTAAACCATAGAAAAATTACCTCCTCCTAGCTCAGTTAAGGCTATTAGAAGCTTTTTAGGACATGCAGGGTTCTATAGAAGATTTATTAAAGATTTTTCTAAAATAGCTAAGCCTTTGACAAAACTACTAGAAAAATATGTTCCTTTCAATTTCAATCAGGAATGTTTAGATGCATTTAATGTCCTTAAGGATAAATTAATAAATGCTCCGATTATAATTGCACCCGATTGGAATTTACCCTTTGAACTAATGTGTGATGCAAGTGATTTTGTAGTAGGTGCAGTTTTGGGACAACGAATAGACAAGCATTTTCAGCCAATTTACTACGCTAGCAGAACATTAACACCTGCACAAGAGAACTACACCACCACAGAGAAAGAATTGCTAGCTGTAGTCTTTACTTTTGATAAATTTAGGCAGTATCTAATAATTTCTAAAGTTGTCATTTATACTAACCATTTAGCTCTCGTTATCTTTTAACTAAACCTGATGCAAAACCTCAACTTATACGAGGGATTTTACTTTTACAGGAGTTTGATTTGGAAATTCAAGACAAGAAGGTAGCTGAGAATCTTGCGGTAGATCACCTCTCCAGACTTGAGAATCCACATATCAAAGAACTCGATGAAAATGAGATAAATGACTCGTTTCCCGAAGAACAACTCTTTTCTATAACACATTCTGAGGTACCATGGTTTTCAAACATCGTAAATTTATTTAGCTGCTAACATCTTGCCAAATAGACTAACACATCACCAAAAGAAGCGATTCTTTGCTGATGTGAAAAACTATTTTTGGGAAGATCCTTTTCTGTTTCGCATATGTGCAGATCAGGTAATTCGAAGATGTGTTATAAAGACAGAAGCAAGCAAAATCTTGGAACATTTCCATTCAGGACCCTCAGAAGGACACTACAGTGGCATTAAGACAGCACACAAAATACTCGAATCAGGTTTTCATTGGCCTACTCTATTTAAAGATGCCAACAGGTATGTTACCTCGTGTGATAAATGCTAAAAAGGTAATATTTCTAAACGTAATGAAATGCCTCAAACATATATGATATCATGTGAATTATTTGATGTATGGGGTATTGATTTTATGGGACCATTCCCTAGTTCATTTGGAAATAAATACATCCTAGTGGCAGTTGATTACATGTCAAAATGGGTAGAAGCGGAAGCTTTACCCACCAATGATGCTAGGGTAGTAGTTAAATTTCTTAAGAAATTGTTTTCTCGATTTAGGACACCTAGAGCTATCATTAGTGATAGGGGTACTCATTTCTGTAATACTCAATTTGAAAAAGTTCTAAAGAAATATGGAGTGCACCACAAGACAGCTACCCCATATCACCCTCAAACCAGTAGGCAAGTTGAAGTAGCAAACCAAGAACTTAAGCGCATCTTATAAAAAATAGTCAAATCAAATAGAAAAGATTGGGCATTAAAAGTAGATGATGCCCTATGGGCCTATAGATTAGCTTTTAAAACACCTCTAGGGACATCCCCATACAAACTTGTATACGGGAAAAGCTTTCATCTACCATTTGAGCTAGAACACAAAGCTTTTTAGGCCATAAAGTTTTTAAATTTTGATCTTAGAACTGTAGGAAAGAAAAGAATGATGCGAGATGAATGAGCTAGGCGAATGGAGAGTCGAGGCCTCGAGAACTCAAACTATACAAAGAGGCAACAAAGCGACACCACGATTCTCGTCTAAAAGAAGTCGAAACAATTGAAGTAGGGACTTGGTCCTCTTGTACAACTCAAGGCTCAAATTATTTCACAGGAAGTTGAAATCAAGATGGTGGGCCCATTCACAATCAAAACAATTTTCCCGTATGGTACAATCGAGGTAACTCACCCCACCTAAGGCACATTCAAGGTAAATGGTCACCGACTAAAAATTTATAGTAGTGTAGATTTTAGGGACATAAGAGAGGAGCTTTACCTCCATGAACCTTCTTTTAATGAAAACAGGGAAAGTCTAGCTTAAGACTATAAACGACCACTTCTCGGAAGGCAACTCGAGCGGTAATCTATTAACATCTTTATTTTTAGTATCTGACAACCCAATGAAGTGTAGATTGGGGTCACATGGCCTTACACACGGGAGTGCCCATGGCCGTGCGAAAGCTAGGGGACAAGCCAGGGGCGTGCTAGTAGCCGTGTACGAACAGAGGAAATCTTTTTATCGAAACACGGGTAAGACACACCTTTTCTAAACAATTGTGTTTAAATACTAACATTCTAAGCAGGGGCAGGACACGGCCTTGCCCCACCACCATAGGAACATACTGGCTTATCGAACACGGGCTAGACACGCCTGTTCTAAATGATAGTATTAAGATATTGACTTGCCAAGCACGAGCCACACACGGCCGTGCCTCACAACCATAGGAACATACTAGCTTATCAAACATGGGCTAGACAGGCCCGTTCTAAATATCCATGCTCAAAAAACCAGTTGCACCCAAAATTTAAAATCACAAAAAACATGGGCACTTGAAAAAATAGCACGGGCGTGGCCTGACCCTGCCCCCACTACTATTTAAACACCTTAACCATTCATTCCTCCCATTTAACCCTAAAAAAAAATTCAGGCCCTTTCTTCCAAAATCCAGCCACACCCACACCCCCTGCCCCACTCAAAACCTTCTTAACCTCCATTTCTTCCATCCAAATCGTGCCAAAATAATCCACACGCCTGCAACACAGTCGAGTGATAGAACCCCCATGCCCTTGCTCCCGTCGTGCTCGTGCTGTAATGCCTCCCCACCACCGTGCTCAGCCCGTGTTCTGTAGAAACCCACCACCATCACCCCTGGTTCTTTCAATTATTTCATTTCTTTAACTTAAAGATTGACAAAATTTCATACAAGTTTGTTTTGTTTAGGGTACTTTCTTTAGATTTTGTTTAGGGTACTTTCTATAGTTTTAAGTATGATTTATTTTTTAAGAACTCGTCTTAGAAATTATGTCAATGTTTCATTCATGAATACTTGCAATCTCATTGTTATAGCAAAATTTCTGATTATTATTATTTATTGGTAAATAGATTTAATAAGTTTCTTTTGACTATATCCTTTCACAACATTTCATTTTGGTTGCTTATTGGGAGAATCATCGTGTTTTGCCTCAATTATTTCCATATAAATAACAACTTGATACAACCATTACTTGAATACGCAATTTCTTTTTCAGGTACAATGTCATTATCTCGTGGAAAGAGAACAACCGCCCAGAGTTAGAAAAAGCAAAATGGACCCGCCTCATCCTCGGCCAGCGCCTCTTTCGAGGTTTGACACCACTTCCTTCAATTTAATCAAGAAACCTAGGAAGCACGATACAGGGCATTCCAGGAAAGGCCCTTAGGCACCGGAAGGTGCATCGACTGGGACACCGTGGAGCAAGTCAGACTAGCGACCGATATTCGAGCCCTCATATCGACTAAACCGTAGGAGCAGTTCTTCTCTATCATCGAGCTTACATATTTGGAACTCACACTCGAGTTCTGCACCACGTTCACTTTTCAGACAGTGATAACCAATTATAACAATCCGGGAACAGTCCAATTCCATTTAGGGGGCACGGTATGTCGAGTAAACATACCGCAACTCGGCACAGCACTCAGAATCTATACGGAGGAATTTATAGAAGAAAATAACCTCTCCAAGTTAGACCGTCAACTCCACCGTACTCCACTGAACTACTGGCGCTAGCTTGGCCCCTACCACGGATGTCTACGACCCCAGTCACTCTAAGGCAATAGCCTTGGACCACCCCTATGGTATATCCACGCCATCCTCGCTCATACGATCACTGGTCGACGTGAGAGCACCGGCGTGGTAAATAAACACGATGTCTACTACCTATCGTGCATGTCAGAAAGGCACGTGTTTGACCTTACCTACTTCATCGCTTGCACAATGTAGCACTAGACAAAAGGCATAGGAAGGGCATTTTGTCAATGGGGTCGTATATCACTCGATTAGCTCGATACTTTGGCCTCATCAACACCGAGGCTCAGACTTCCTCTCTTACACTGGTCAGCCAGATAATACCTCAGGGCATTCAGACAATGTTGCACATGAGGATGGTTAAATATCGTCATGGGACCGACCCACCTCAGTACCAACTAGCCACAGAAGAGGCAGAGCCAGAGGACATTACTTATGATGGCCCACAACCATCCCAAGCAGCACCAATTTTGAGCTAGAGGCCATCCCATGCAACACCCTCATTGGCGGATATCTCTGCACGCCTCCACCAGTTCGAGTAGTATTTCATCGACAACACTCGACGTTTTGATGGGATAGAGGCCACCCTCCAACAGATATGCCAGCACTTCCATATCTCATCCCCAGCACCACCACCAGATCCAGCCGATGAGGAGGACCTTTGAGTTCTTTTATCTAGATTTTCTTTTACTTATTTTTACTTTATTTTTCTTGTTATTTTAATATTTGATTTGTTTTATGTTTGAAGATTCTCCTCGTACATTACCTTTATTATGATTATCATCCACATCTACCCTTTGAGTATTCCTAGTATTTATTTAATTACGCCTCCAAGATTTCTCATTGATACATTAAGCAGTATCAAATACATCACTAGGAGCACTTCATTACTATACAAGTTATTCGTCACCACGACATCTGCCGACTCCGGAATCATCCAAAATTCAAGAAGTGTTACTTCTCCCTTCTCTTTTGATTATTTTATTACATAATTGTTTATTTATCTTTGTACATTGAGGGCAAGGTACATCTTAAGTGTGGGGGGTAAAAGTACCTAACCTTTTGCATTATTCTAAAATCCTGAATTTTAGTCTTGTCCCTAAGTATTTTTCTCATATTATTAATTAGGATGAAATTTCTAATGATTTATGATTTTTATTGATATGTTTTGGATTAAGTCATTGATAATTGTGCATTGATGATTTCAACTTTAAGATACTAGAGAATCAAGCATGATAAGTCTATTTCTCAAGAATAAAAAATTTTCTAGGTTGTTGAACTAAATTTGAATATTACCTTGAAGTTTGGAATCTATAGGATTGATGTCAAATACCCATAATTTTTGTGAGATTTTGAGCCTTATAGAGCATATATTCTTTTTCATGCTCACTTTATTGATCATGAGTGTGTCAACACTAAATTGTTATTTTAGAACTTGCCTTGACTATACATGTCGAGACCACATTAATGATTTGATATACTGAGATGATAAAGGCACCTAGGTTTTAACCCATTCACTCCACTAAAAAGCTTACCTACATAATTAACCCCTAGTAAACCTATTTGATCCTAACAACCCTTTTTATTAAATTACCCGCTTAATATTAACCCAAAACCCTTTGTATTTGTTATCACCATTCTTTTTTACTACCCTTCTATCAAGAATTGATTTGATCAGTTACTGAATTAGTTTATTTCAGTTGATAAAGTTCTTTCTTTATTATGTATTTACTTAGTTTGTTCTTAAAAAAACCAATGTATATTCAAGCATTAGTATATGATTAAAGGAGCTTATGCATTTAAATTCTAATTGTTGAAGAAGAACTCGTATTAAAAGTATTATCAATAGTAGTATTACTAGTTTCAAATCAATCATTTATTTTCTAGATCATTATTCTTGTTAAGTAATTGGTCAGGTCAATCTCGATTTCAAACCTTCTAAATCAGCTTTTATTCACACCTTTAACCTAAGCCCCGTTACAACCCTGTCAAAATACCTTTTGATTGTGTATCATCTCATACTACAGTGGTGGAGATATGATTTTCAAGCAAGCCTATGGGATTAACATTTTAGGTTGACTTATGAGTGCTTTTCTTGAAACTTAAACACTTTGAGTGATTTGAGAAAATTTTTAGTGAGGATGTCAATCCTTGTTAGTTTTGAATTAAAGGTAATTATTTAAATAAAGGGAGACACCTATGTTTTCGTGCTACAAAATATATGACTTAGAATTGTTTGAATCTTTAGGAGTCTTTGAGTTAAATTATCCATGTATGAATTATCTGTGAATTATGATGAGGCATTGTTGATAGGTATTGTGAATTATGGAAAGTTCATTTTAATTATAAGTTGAGAATTTTGCTTGAGGACAAGCAAAAGCTTAAGTGTGGGGGTATTTGATAAATCATAAAAGTAACATATTTTAGGCCTATATTTAGTATGTTTTTGGATGATTTAGCCCTTGATTTATGTAAAAAGGTGCTCTTAATCCTTTCTTTTCATGTTTTACTCAGGAAAGCAGCCAAGGACGAAAAGAACAAGAAATGGGCTTAAAACGGGCCAATTTGGGCCAAAGAAGAAATCAACACGGCCTGGACTTCAAGCTACACGGCCGCTCCTCGACAATTAACTAAGACACGGCCATGCCATGATTTACATTGTCGTACCCCAATCGATAGAATCGAGACACGGCCTGAAAATGATTTACAAGGCGTGTACCATGGCCGTGCCCCTACCGTGGGAGAGAGCAATTTCACTCGGATTTGGATAATTTGAGGCAAAGAAACACATTCCAAACCCTATTCAAACACCGAGTAGGAAGTGTACTTGAATCGGGACACTTAGAAGCCAAGTAAAGCATTCCAAAAGTCTATATAAACACCTTAAGTCTAACTTGATGAGGGGCGTTCAGCGAGGCCAAAGAGCCGAAGCCAGAGTAGTTCAATTTAGGGAATTACTCAAAGATAGCCAGTTGATCCATCTCAAGGAGCTGGAATTCTACTCAACGATAGATTTCTTGAAACACCCCACACCCGGCCCACGAGCCTGGACCGGATCTGGTATGTTCCCCGGTGAAAACCATTTCAAATTCTTTTGTATTTAGGAAAAACTTGGCGTTTTGAAGGAAAGTTTGTTTTGGGTTGGGCTTGAGTTGAAAAGCAGGTTTATTTCGTTATTAAAATCCTTTTGATCTAGGTGACAAAACGTTTGGGCTATAAATTAAATTAATTTTTACTTAATCTTTTAATAAATATAAAGATTATATGCTCAATAAATAAAAGTAAAGTAAATGCTACTACTACCTTATTACATCAAATAATTTCCCAAAATTAAAACCAAAATAAACTTTAAATTACTTAAAATAAAATAAAAGTCCAAGTAAGTAAATTTCTTCTTTGTGCATGGCCATCCCTAAGCTTCGCGAACCCGGTCCATCACCGATCGTCACACGAAACATGTTCCCAGCAGGGGTGAGTCAAAGCAGACTCAATATGTACACAAACACTAAGTCTTAAAAATTCGGGCATAACAAATCATATTCATACGTATCATAATTTCACATTTAATGATTCAAGATAATGATGCAACCCAAACCCAAACCTAGATGCCATCCGCTACACATCCCGTACCAACTTTGTGCAAGTGGGGACTACTAAGTCAACCCTCCATCCGCTACACACCATTGAAGGCGTTCATTGCGGTCGGCGTGCTCATCGCCTATATAAAAGTTGTGGCATAGCCACCAGATTACATAATTGTGTCATGTGACACCACATTCAGATAATGTAATCGAAGTTACCACATTCAGATAATGTGACCGAAGTCACCACATTCAGATAGTGGGACCAAAGTCACCACATACACTTCCCCTTTCTCATATATCCCGAATGCCCCATATTATTTATATCATGCATATCATACTTAAATTCACATTCATGTCACTTTTCACATGTTAATATAACATATTTAAGTAATCCTAGTAGGAGTAGGAAGCGTGCACAGTACTTTGTACCATAACATGGTGCTTTAGCGACATTCTTACACTTTCATATTAACACATATATCATGTTAAAGCCATAAATCTATTAAGATTAGTGTGGGGTACAAACCTGATTCGCTTAACAACTTCACTGAAATCCCGAAATCTGATCTACTACTTTAGGTTTTTAATGCCTACATTCAGCCAACATGGTAATATTAGCAAAGGCCTATTCAGCCTAAAACCAAATCCTAGTATGATTTGTATTCTTAGAACTTACCTTGTTGCTGTTTAGATGATTAATCAAATCCCGGAAACTTGTATTCTTCCCCCTTTGAAATCGACTAATCACTAGCTCCCTTGAATCAGTTAGTTTTTGGTTAAAACAAATAGATCTAAGTACTTTAGATAAGGCCTTGGCCGAATATGTGAATACACTTATCTTGGAGTTCTCAAATCCCAAACCTTTGCTTATACTCCTTCCTTGTATTGACCAACTCTAGATCCCTTTAACATATTAGTTTTCGCTTTTAAGATAATAAAAGATAGATCCAAACACTAAGATAAGCCTTGGTAGAATGCTATAGAGACTTACCTTCCAAATCTTAATTCCCAAAATTGATCTTTTGTCTTAGGTGCTGTCAAATCCTTATAATCATATGTTAGATTTGATCTAATATTAAAGTATGGAGGAGACCTTTGGCGAATGTACATATATGTACTTACCTTGTTTTAAATCCCGAATGATCCTTAGTAATAATCGGCTATGGCTCTCATATGTAACACAAAGTTTGACTTTTTATGCTTGTGGAGAAATCGGCTAGGGCTTTGCTTATTTTCGACTTTTGAGGCTATGAAGAATTTGGCTTGAGAAGAAGAAAATCTTGGAGAGGAGAGGAGAAAGAAATTCGGCAAAAGAAAAGAGAGGGAGAATGAATGAAGAATAGCCTTGCTCTTCCTTTCTTAGCCGAAATTGCTAGGCTCGAGTCCCCTACTTGGCCACCTCTTCCTATGTGATAATTATCACTTTATCAAAAGAATTAATCCAACAATTATCTCCTATTTAGCCGAAATCCTTCCTCTTTTAAGATCCCTCATGCCGTCCACCTCTCTGCTCTTTGTAGCAAAATAAAACTTCTTTTATTTGCTTCCTAAGTGACTCGATCCACAGCCCAAATACACTTGCATGTGGCGCCATTTCAGAGGCCCTAAGTGGCATCTTCAGCCACTTTTCCAAGCCTGTTGTGTGTCAAATTTCACATACTTTTCCTCTTAAGGCCACCTTGCCTTAATTTCCTCTTTTAAACTTGAAAACTCGACATTTCTAAGTCATTTCTAAGTTTCCAAAATTTTCGTTTGGCTCTTTAAACTTGACATTTCCTTACATTTCCAAGTTTCGAAATGTTCACTTTCCTATTTTACTTAGGTTTCCAAAATGGTCACTTTCCTATTTTTAACGTAAAATTTCTATACATTCCTGTGTTTCCAAAATATTCAAAATTTATTCATAACACATAAGACATGTCATTTCGTACAATTAAACCAAAATGCATAGGCCCTTTTCGGGATGTTACGATTCTACCCTTTAAAATAATTTAGTCCTCGAAATTTCTTAGCTAAAATAATTGAGGGTATTCTTTGTTGCATTGCTTCTTACGCTCCCACGAAGCTTCCTCCAATCTATGATTAGCCATAACACTTTGACTAGAGGGCGGCTTCCTCCGTAGTACTTTCACATCACGTTCCAATATCTGAATCGGCTCTTCCTCGTATGATAAGTCTGGCCTTAGCTCCACTTCTTCAACTGGTACCACATGAGATGGATCTGATCGGTAGCAATGTAGCATGGATACATGGAATACGTCGTGCATCTGCTACAACTTCGATGGCAACTCTAGCTGATATGCCACTGGTCCAATTCGCTTCAACACCCGATAGGGTCCTATAAACCTTGGGCTTAGCTTCCCTTTCCGACCGAACCTCATCACCTTCTTCTAAGGCGAGACTTCCAGAAACACTTGGTCTCCCACTTCAAACTCTATTTCCTTCCGCTTGAGGTCAGCATAAGACTTCTGCCTATCAGAGACTTCCTTTAACCGTGCTCAGATTATCTCAACCTTCTCTTTAGTTTCTGCCACTAACTCTGGTCCCAAAACTCGACGTTCTCCTAACTCAGTCCAACAAGTAGGAGTTCGACAATTTCGCCCGTACAATGCTTTATATGGTGCCATCTGAATGCTAGCCTGATAACTATTGTTGTAGGCGAACTCTGCTAAAGGCAAGTAATCCTCCCAACTTCCTCGAAAATCCATCACACAGCCTCTCAACATATCCTCCAACACTTGTATTACCCGTCCAGACTACCCGTCTGATTATGGATGAAAGGCCGTAGTGAAGTCCAACTTAGTGCCTAAAGCTTGATGAAGTGCTCTCCAAAATCGAGACGTGAACCTTGGGTCTCTATCCGAAATAATTGACACCGGCACTCCGTGTAGTCTCACGATTTCCGCCACATATAGCTTGGCTAACTTCTGAAGGGAATAATCCACTCTTATCGGAATGAAATGTGCGAACTTAGTCAAACGATCCACTATTACCCATACCGAGTCCTTCTTAGTAGGCGTAAGGGGAAGCCCACTAACGAAGTCCATGGTAATTCTTTCCCACTTCCACTGCGGAATCTCGATTGGCTGAAGCAATCCCGATGGGACTTGGTGTTCAGCCTTAACTTGCTGACACGTCAGACATTTTCCTACGAATTCAGTAACTTTCTGTTTAAGATCAGGCCACCAAAAATGTTCTCTTAGGTCTCTGTACAACTTAATACCTCCGGGATGCATAGCATAAGGGCTACCATGCGCTTCCCGAAGAATCCTCTGTCTTAACTCCTTATCCCTCGGCATGCAGACCTTTCCTTTGAAGCACAACATTTCCTCATTACTAACTTCATAGTCCTTTAACTCTCCGTTCTGTGCTTGTTGTAACTTAACACTTAAATCCTCATCAATCAACTGTCCCTCTTTCACCTCCTTCAACCACGTTGGCTTGACTTGCAACTCAGCCAACAAGCTTCCATCCTCATACAAACTTAAATGGGCAAACATTGCCCTCAGATTCGACACAACCTTTTGACTTAGGGCATCAGCTACCATATTCGCCTTGCCCGGGTGGTACTCTATCGAGCAATCATAGTCCTTCAGTAATTCAACCCACCTTCGCTGCCTCAAGTTTAACTCCTTCTGAGTCAGCAAATACTTGAGACTCTTGTGGTCTGTGTAGATCACTGATCTTTCTCCATAGAGATAGTGCCTCCACACCTTAAGTGTGAAAACTACGGCTGCCAATTCCAAGTCATGGGTTGGGTAGTTAACCTCATGCGGCCTTAACTGTCGAGATGCGTAAGCGACTACCTTTCCGTCTTACATCAATACGCAACCCAAACCTGTATGGAAAGCGTCATAATACACCGCGAATTCCTTTCCTGCCTCTGGCTGAATCAATATTGGAGCTTCCGTTAAAACCTTCTTAAGTTTCTCAAAGCTCTCCTGCTGCTTCTCTGACCAAACAAAGGGTACTTCCTTCCTCAACAACTTTGTCAAAGGCGGCTATAGACGAGAACCCTTCCACAAACCTTCTCGTAATAGCTCGCCAAACCTAAGAAACTTGGATCTCACCACGGACCTAGGTGGTTTCCAATCCAATACCGCTCGATCTTCCTAGGATCCACTCTTATTCCCTCTGCGGATACCACATGCACTAAGAAAGTAACTTCTCTAAGCCAAAATTCACACTTGCTGAATTTGGCATAAAGCTTCTTCTCCCTCAGTACTTGCAGCACAACTTAGAGATGCTCATCATGCTCCTCTTTAGACTTAGAGTACACCAAAATATCGTCGATGAACATGACGATGAACCTGTCCAAGTAAGGTTGGAAAACTTCGGTTCATCATATCCATGAACCTTGGTGAGGCATTCGTCAACCCAAACGACATTACTACAAACTCAAAATGGTCAGTATCTTGTCCTAAAAGGCATCTTATGGATATCGCCTCCTTCACCTTCAATCGATGATATCCAGGCCTCAAGTCTATCTTTGAGAATCTGCGGCCCTTTCATTTGATCGAACAAGTCATCGATCCTAGGCAAAGGATACTTGTTCTTAATGGTTAGCTTATTTAAGCGGCGGTAATCTATGCACATACGCATAGTTTCGTCTTTCTTCTTTACAAATAGACCGGTGCTCCCCATGGAGACACCTTTGGGTGAATAAACCCACGATCAAGCGGTTCTTAGATTTGAGCCTTGAGCTCAACCAACTCTTTGGTGCCATTCGGAATGGAGCGATTGACACGAGAGCTATTCTGGTAGCAAATCTATTCCAAATTCCACCTCCTATCTGGGGTATTCACAGTAATTCCTCTGGGAACACATCCTCAAAGTCCCTTACCGTTCTAACTCCATTGACACCTTTCTCCTTTCCCTCCAATGCACTTACAAAGGCTAAAAGCGCCTCACACCCTTTTTGAACCATCTTTTCAGCCTTAAGCGTCGAAACTACATTAGACAAGTAGTTTCTTCTCTCTCCTATCATAATGACCACCTCATCTTCAGGGGTCCTTAGTTCCATTCATTTAGTTGTACAATCCAACACGGCTCGGTGTTCTACTAACCAATCCATACCAAGTATGAGGTCAAATTCTCCGAAAGGTAACTCTATTAAGTCAGCCCGAAAGCTCACTCCCTGAATTTTTAGGGGTACATTCCGAAAGATCCTATCCACTACTACAGTTTGGCCTAACGGGCTTACTACCGTCATCTACCTATCAAAAAGTTTAGAGTCTAGGCCTAGTGTTTCAACTACACTATAGGCAACATAAGAATGGGTCGAGCCCACATGAATTAAGGCATAATAAGGCCTGCCATAAATAAAGAACGTACCGGTTATGACGTCCGGTGCATCTCCATCCTCCCTCCGAAAAACTGCGTAAACTAACCCCGGCTGCCTTGCCTCAGTATTAGCAGCACCTCTGCCTTGTGTTCCACATCCTCTGCCAGCACCATTACCTCTGTTATTCGAACCACAACCCCGTTGAGGCTGCTGTCCTCCTCTACTAGTCTGATTAACATTCTGAGCTATTGATCGACTTTCATCTGGTTTCTTAGAACAATCTTTGAGCATATGGTCCTTGGACCCACACCTAAAACATCCTCCCATCTTTTTCCAGCACTCCCCTAAGTGCTTCTTTCCACAATAATCACAAGGACGATACCGCCCTCCGGTACCAACTTGCTGACACCTTGGCCCATCAGCTCTGGGCCTTTTCTACACATTTCCTGATGATCCTGACGACCCATAACCCCTCTTAGGTCTATTCTTATTAGAGCTCTGCTTAACCGAGTCCTTGATTCCCTCAGCTACCTTAGCCTTTTCAACCAACGCGAAAAATTCTCGCTCCTGATGTGGAGCTATCAATAACCTGAGATCATCCCTTAGACCGTCTTCGAACCGCACACAGCGCTCATGCTCCGTAGCCACTACTCCTCAAGCATATCGGCTCAACCTTAGAAATTCAGCTTCATATGCTGCTACCGACTTGTTCCCTTGAACCATTTCTGAAAAGCTTTCCTTTGCTTCATCAATATAACGTGTGCCGACATACTTTTTCCGATATGCCTCCTTAGCATACTCCGTGTCGGATCTTCAAGGTGGCACCATCCTCACCGTTAACCACCATTGATACGCTTCATCGCGTAGTAGTGCCACCATTCCTTTCAACTTCTCCTCAGGGGTTAGATCGAGCTCATCCATAATACGCTCAGTTGCTTCCAACCAAGATTTTAGCATTTGATCTTGGGTGCCACACCGAATACGCCACGAAACACCTCAGCTCCGTTGGCTTGAAGTCGCTCAGGTACAAATTTCTAAGCTCTCGTGTTTCCACCTGCGCCAACCACCATTTCCAAAACTCGCAGCATGGCTTGCGATACAGCATCATCCCCCGTCTGAGCTTGCTACTCAACACCGACAACTGGGGGTGGTGGTGGCGGTGGTAACTCATTGTCAGACCCTTGACCCAATCTAACGAGTTCTCACATAGCCATTCTTCCTCTACTGCGTCCTTGACGACCGCGTCCTCTAGAATTCATATCTAACGATGCGCTTTAATCTGATTTAAGAAAGTTTTTATAAATTAGCCTTTATTCCACTAATTAACCGCGAAGAAGTTTTATGAAAAGAATTTTAGGAGTGGTTCTTTTGTATTCATACATGCACACATTCTTCACATTCATACATTCATCAATCAATTATAAACTTTCGTTCATTCAGAGAAATGTTGTAGTTTCCATTGTTGTTATTTTTCCACTACCCAGGGGTATTTACGTAATTTGTCCTATAGGGGTATTTTCGTAATTTGTCAAATAGGGTTCCTTGGTAATTTTGTAAAAAAGTATTTTGGTATTTTTTTAAATTCTCGGGGTATTTTGGAAAATTTTTAAAATCCGAGGGTATTTCGAGAATTTTGGACATTGGGGGTATTTTGGTAATTTTTCCACAAACTGGGGTAAATTGTAAAATTTTAATAAATCAGGGATATTTCAGAGGTTGCAAAACTTTGAGGGTTCTTTTTGAGAATTGTACTTTCCAAAATGGTGGTGTTGCAAAAATTTTGGAAATCAGGGTCATTTGGTAATTTTGTAAGTTAGGGCAATTTTGTAGTTTTTCCAAAATCAAGGTATTTTTGATAATTTGAAAATAAGGGTTTTTTTTTTTTGGACTTGTTATGAAATAATGAAAATGTTGATTATAACTGTGGGTATTTTAGACATTTTTATAAACCAAGGGCATTTTCGTGATTTTACCACTAGGGGTATTTTTGTAATTTTATAAATCAAAAATTTTTCAGAAAATTGTGTCGAAAAGATAGTTTCCACGAATTAAAGAAAAATGATTTTAAGAGTTTTTTAAAATTAGGGTTTCTATTAAAAAAAAACATGGCTAGTTCCCTTTCGGGTTTTAGTTATTGGGTTTAGCCTATGTAAAGTCTTCTTGGTCGGGGTGAACCAAAGCTATGCACCGTAGGATTCAGTGGAGAAGAGGTGAGTCACACTGATCGCTTAAGTACCAAGCTCCCACTGAAACCATTCCTAGGCATGCGACTAGGGTTGCCACACCCACTAGGTCCTCTCGGGTTAGGGTGAGCCAGAAGCTACGCACCGGTAGGATTCTCGCAAGAGGAGGTGAGTCACTAGGGACGCTTAAATACTGTGCTCTTAGGATCCAATCCTGACATCCGTACCATGGTTGCCACACCCTAACTCGATTGACTTAGCCATAGGTGCATTTAGTGCATTAAGTCTTATGTATTTGTGTTTGAGTAGTCTAATCCTAAGGTTCAAGTTCCTATCATTCTATTCTACGTTCCATTCCTTTTCTACCCTTATATAATTCACATAATCACACGAGATAGTTAGGGGTACTTACGGTGGATCTGGTTGGAGACTTAGGTGCCATGCCATCAAACCCGCCTATTTTGAAATACTTCCATAAAACTCATTTAGGCTCGATTTGAAAATGTTTTGGGCCTTAGACTACTGGTAGAGAGTTTAAAAGCGGGCTATGATACTAAATTGAAACACCCTTTTGACCCACGAGCACGGACCGGATCCGTATGTTCCCGATGAAAACCATTTCAAATTCTTTTGTATTTAGGAAAAACTTGGCGTTTTGAAGGAAAGTTTGTTTTGGGTTGGGCTTGAGTTGAAAGCAGTTTATTTCGTTATTAAAATCCTTTTGATCTAGGTGATAGAATGTTTGGGCTTTGAATTAAATTAATTTTTACTTAATCTTTTAATAAATATAAAGATTGTATGCTCAATAAATAAAAGTAAAGTAAATGCTACTACGACCTTATTACATCAAATAATTTCCCAAAATTAAAACCAAAATAAACTTTAAATTACTTAAAATAAAATAAAAGTCCAAGTCGTAAATTTCTTGCTGTGCATAGCCATCCCTAAGCTTCTCGAACCGGTCCATCACTGATCATCACCTGAAACATGTTCCCACAATGGGGTGAGTCAAACAGACTCAATGTGTACACAAACACTAAGTCTTAACAAATTCAGGCATAACAAATCATATTCATACGTATCATAATTTCACATTTAATGATTCAAGATAATGATGCAACCCAAACCCAAACCTAGATGCCATCCGCTACACATCCCCATACCAACCTACACACCGTGGGGACTACTAAGTCAACCCTCCATCCGCTACACACCATCGAAGCGATCATTGCGGTCGGCGTGCTCATCGCCCATATAAAAGTTGTGGCATAGCCACCAGATTACATAATTGTGTCATGTGACACCACATTGAGATAATGTAACCAAAGTTACCACATTCGGATAATGTGACCAAGTCACCACATTCGAGATAGTGGGACCAAGTCACCACATACACTTCCCTTTCTCATATATCCCGAATGCCCCATATTATTTATATCATGCATATCATACTTAAATTCACATTCATGTCACTTTTCACATGTTAATATAACATATTTAAGTAATCCTAGTAGGAGTAGGAAAACGCACGAGTACTTTGTACCATAACATGGTACTTTAGCCACATTCTTACACTTTCATATTAACACATATATCATGTTAAAGCCATAAATCTATTAAGATTATTGTGGGATACACACGATTTGCTTAACAACTTCTTTGAAATCTCGAAATCCGATCTATTGCTTTAGGGTTTTAATGCCTACATTCTACCAACATGGTAATATTTAGCAAAGGCCTATTCACCATAAAACCAAATCCTAGTAGGACTTGTATTCTTAAAACTTACCTTGTTGTCGTTTAGATGATTAATCAAATCCCGGAAACTTGTATTCTTCCCTTTGAAATTGACTAATCACTAGCTCCCTTGAATCAGTTAATTTTCAGTTAAAACAAATAGATCTAAGTACTTTAGATAGGGCCTTGGCCGAATATGTGAATACACTTACCTTGGAGATCTCAAATCCCAAAACTTTGCTTATGTTCCTTCCTTGTATTCGGCCAACTCTAGATCCCTTTAACATATTAGTTTTTGGCTTTTAAGATAATAAAAGATAGATCCAAACACTAAGATAAGCCTTGGTCGAATGCTATAGAGACTTACCTTCCAAATCTTAATTCCCGAAATTGATCTTTTGTCTTAGGTGCCTGTCGTAATCCTTATAATCATATGTTAGATTTGATCTAATATTAAAGTATGGAAGAGACCTTTGGCCGAATGTACATATATGTACTTACGTTGTTTTTAAATCCCGAATGATCCTTAGTAATAATCGGCTATGGCTCTCATATGTAACACAAAGTTTTGGCTTTTGTAACTATGGAGAAATCGGCTAGGGCTTTGCTTATTTTCGGCTTTTGAGGCTATGAAGAATTTGGCTTGAGAAGAAGAAAATCTTGGAGAGGAGAGGAGAAAGAAATTGGCAAAAGAAAAGAGAGGAGAATGAATGAAGAATAGCCTTACTCTTCCTTTCTTAGCAGAAATTGCTAGGCTAGAGTCCCTACTTGGCCACCACTCTTCCTATGTGATAATTATCACTTTATCAAAAGAATTAATCCAACAATTATCTCTATTTAGTCGAAATTCTAAAGGAAATAAAACTCCTCTTTTAAGATCCCTCATGCAGTCCACCTCTCTCTCTTTGTAGCAAAATAAAACTTCTTTTATTTGCTTCCTAAGTGACTCAATCCACAGCCCAAATACACTTGCATGTGGCGCCATTTCAGAGGCCCTAAGTGGCATCTTGAGCCACTTTTCCAAGCCTGCTTGTGTGTCAAATTTCACATACTTTTCCTCTTAAGGCCACCTTGCCTTAATTTCCTCTTTTAAACTTTAAAACTCAACATTTCTAAGTCATTTCTAAGTTCCCAAAATTTTCGTTTGGCTCTTTAAACTTGACATTTCCTTACATTTCCAAGTTTCGAAATGTTCACTTTCCTATTTTACTTAGGTTTCCAAAATGGTCACTTTCCTATTTTACTTAGGTTTCCAAAATGTTAACTTTCCTCTTTTTAACGTAACATTTCTATACATTCCCAAGTTTCCAAAAATATTCAAAATGTATTCATAAGACATAAGACATGTCATTTCGTACAATTAAACCAAAAATGCATAGGCCCTTTTTAGGATGTTACATTTCTCCTTCAATTCCTTCAAGGGGTTTTAGGGATTTCTTATGTTTTGTTTTGTCTTTTCTCTTGAGATGTTTTCTTTATTCATTATGAACTAAACCCTTCAGATACCTGAAGGGGATGAAACCTAGATGAATCTTGTTATTATTTTTTGAATTATATGATAAATACTTAGTTTGTTCTTACTTGTGCATGCTTAATCCAAATCTAATGTGCTTAGGTGGAGGAGGAATAGACCTTGCTTGAGAGTAGATCTAGTATAATTAAGTGGAGTTGATCGCACGCCTAGAGATAAGGTGACGAGATTTTGCCAGATTAAGGTGAAACCTAATATGGGAGTCCATAGATCGATTTACTGTAATTTTAGGGGGTTATTATAAGAGAACGAGAGTTCCACTAATTAACCTAGGGTTAGACATTATTCGCCTTGAGAGATGGTTTAATATACATTAAGGAGTCTTACGGATCAAACTAAGTGAATAAATCGTATGGTTCAGTGTTAAATAACAAGTGAAGTCTAGGTGGATTCTTCCTGAGGGCATCATCGTGATGAACTGAGTTTTTCATCAAGTTATTTACCAATTTGTTCTTTTTGTCTTTGTGTCTTTAGCTTAGTAGTCGTTAAATTAGATTAAATTAACCAATCACTCCATATTTTAGGCTAAATAATAAAAAGAAAGTGAGTATTAGTACTTTTACTTCCTTTAGGTTCGAAAATCCGGTCTTGCCTAAGCTATACTACTATTTGATAGGTACACTTTCCTATAATCGTTGTTAGAGTTAGTTTCCAGGTTTGATCATATTCTTTATAAATTTTAAAACTCGACAAAACAACGATCAGGCATGTAACAGGCTTAGATGTTACTACTAATGTTTTGAATATGTAAATCGTTAAGTATGATTTGAATGTATATTGTTATCCTTTATAATACATGTGAAATATGTGACATATGTGAATTAGGTAAATGTGTTGATGTAAAATAAGATATGTGATATAGAATGTTGTGTATGTGATGCTTATGTTTTGGTAAATTGGTTAGATGATAGATTTGATCAATTGAAAGGTTGTGATTGATGTTTCATTTAGATGTATAATTGTATACACTTGTGGTATCAATGAGGATACATTGGTTAGGCACTTAGGATGTTGATTTGGCATGTTTTTGGCTTGTTTAATGTCACTTTGAATAGATCTTTTGGCTGTTAAATGGTTTGCTTAGAATCCAAGTAAGCTTGAAATGGTAAACTTATTGTTCAAGGTTTATTTTAGGTCCATACGACCTGAGACACATGCATGTGTCTCAGCCATGTGTCCCTTGTAGGTTCCATTGCATACAAGTCAGGTAGTTACACGGCCTGACACATGGACGTGTGACATGTAACACCCCAAACTTGGCCCATACATCATGACCGGATCTGGTATACTATGGGTTGAATGTTGAAAACTTTGTTTTGAAGGGTTTTGAAAATCTCAGTTTATTTTAACCGATTAATCATTAGTTGTGACATTTTTGAAGAAACTTTAACATTTGCGTTGAACATGTTGGAAAAACCCATTTTCCTTTCACTTTATAATTAAGACTTTGAAAACATAAGTTTATAAGACGTAACATGAAAAAAAAAATATAGTTCGATAACCTAAGTTGTGGAGGCCTTATTACAAAATAATCCCAAAATTGAAATGTAAAGAAAAACCAAAAATAGCCTATGAAGATAAAAGACTTGATGGCCCCTCGAGTCCGCCTTGGCTCCCATGTCCACGATCTACTGCTTATCTGAAAAGTTGGGAAAAATAAAAGGGTGAGTCACCAAGACTTAGTGTGCAAATCCCAAAAACATATAAAAGCCTTGAGGCCCACAAACACGTTATGGTCCTTGGCCCATACATAATGGCAATAGAATATTTACATGAAACATGTCCCTTTCAAACCTAAGAGTCCATCCTCTACACACCCCCGAACCAACCATCACACCCTGGGGATTTCTACAATCAACCCTCTATCCGCTACACACCATATCGACAGCTATGCTGCCTATCATAAAGACCGATCACTATGTGACCTATGTGACAAAGCCACCAATCGCCATGCGACCTTAATAATATATTGTGGTATTTCAACAATTTGTCTTTTTTATCATAAAGACCGATCATCATGTGACCTATGTGGCAAAGCCACCAATCACTATCGACCTTCTTCCCTTCATCATATCAATCCCATCACATGCATACATACATGCAAGAATCGAACATTATACTATCTAAGCGGATCACGGACTTTCATATACTACGATACACATAGAAGTTTCTATGATTACGCACTGCATCCCTTGCCTACCCTTTTCGAAAATACAATGTTCAGACTGACCTCATTTTCTGGCTTTTAGCCCATAACATACATATAATATAGATTAACTAGTGTGATAGAGATCTACACACCTGATTACTGACAAGACAATATTATCTAAGTCCACACTATCGATGGCCACGATCGATAACAGTCTAAGGTTTTGTTCTAAAGCCGGTCCACAACTCGGTGGCCAATCCCGAACTACTGACACCGCTCGCTTCTTAAACTTAGGGATTGGTATAACAGATCCAATCCCCTCCTTCGCCTGATCGATATTTGATTCCATCAAAAGACCTTATCAGTTGCTACCATCATAACATATGGTTAAGATCACAATTACGATAGCAAATCTAATGGAAATCTAAAGAGAACCCCTTACCTTGATATCCCAAAAAGAGAGATATGAGGTTTAGAGACTAACGGTTCTGGCTTTTAGATCTATCCGATCTACTTCACTTCTCAAATGTCGCCCAACATGTAGACACAAAAAACAAACAATCCATTAGCCTTTCGGCTTTGTCTTCTAAAAATCGAAAGAGAAAGAAAAAAGAAAAAAATAAATTATAAGAAATCGACACCTACCTTTACAGAGAATTGAAAATCCCTTGAAGATTTTGGCTTAATGGAGAAATCGGCACAAGAGGAAAAAGAATGAAGAAGTGAGTGAAATAAGAGGTTTCGACTTCTGAAGAAATAAAAAAAAAAGATTGTAGAGATTGATTGTAACAGACCGAATTTGACCCTAATCAGAACGGTGGTTTCGGGACCACGAATCTGAGCTTGAGAAATATTTAAATATTATATTTAGTGTTTATTATATGTGAATTTATATGTGTGAAAGTTTAAGTGAGAAAATTTTATCATTTAAGTATTGAATTTGATAAAAGGACTAAATCGCGTAAAGCGTAAAAGTTGCATTCTTTAGTGTAAAGTGCTAGAATGATGATGGCTTCTTAATTTGAGGTATTAGGTGGGTAAATATTCCATTTTATAAGTTAGTGGATGGATTTTGATTAATATGCCATTATTATATGTAATAGTTTATTTTATATTAAAGGTTATATTAGTAAATTAATTAAATAACCATTATATACATAATAAAATAAAATGAAAAAGCCATTATCATCTCATTTTGTTCTTTGGCGAATATGGGAGAAAGAAAAGGGTTTTGTTCCTTTGAATTTCGGCAATTAGAAGCACCAAATCAAGGTTAGTTTGAGCTCGATTTTTAATAATTTTTATGTTTTTGAGATCGTTGCTTCGTATATTACTCGACCCATGCTTGAATTTTTGAGAATCATGTGTTTATGAGGTTTGGCCATTGATGAATTTTTGAGATTTTTGATGTTTGATGATTTTAAATTAAAGATATGTTAAGGATTGATATGTTTTGTATTAGAAATTTTAGTGAATTTTAGTATTTAAGGCTAATTTGTAAAAGTGAATTTTTAGAGGGGCTTATTTGCAAAATAAATGAAATAAATGGACTTATAATGCCCTTGTGAACATTCGGCCCTTGAATAGTCTTGGCAAATTTTGTGTATTTTATGTTTTGTACAATTAGGACTAAATAGTAAAATGTGAAATCTTAGGGGCAAAATGGTAATTTGTATGTTTATGTATTTTGGGATTAAATTGAATTGAAATGTACTTGAATGAGTTGAATTTAATGTGTTCTAGATCAAGAACAAAGAAAAACGAGCTTGGATCGGGGAAAAACGAAAGTTGTCGACTAGCCGGTTAACGTTGTCCGCCGAAAGTCGAGGTAAGTCCTTAAGCTAGATTATATTAAAGAATGAATTGTGAATGTGTTTAATGACAATTTTTGATAAATTTGGGCATATTTTTATGTGATAGTTGAATGTAAAGGTATTACATTGAATTGGATATGTTTTGTTAATACCATGTAAAGGTGTATAATCGATATGATATGCGGAGTATACAATGATGTAACGATTTTATTTAGGAAATGTGAATAAGCTTAGTTGAGTTTGAAATGTGATAGAATTATGAAATTTAAGTGATTTAAGTGGTTATGGTATTATTGAAATGTGCATTGAGATGTTGAAAATGTTGATATCTCAGGCTATTAGCCTAGCAGGCCTTGTACCGGTGTTACTTATCAGGCTTTGATGCCTAGCAGGCCTTGTGTCGGTGTTACTTATCAGGCTTAGTGCCTAGAAGGCTTAGTGCCGGTGACATATTCGGGCTTAGTGCCTAGCGAGCTTAGTCTTAGGTGACATATTCGGGCTTAATGCCTAGCGGGCTTAGTCTTGGGTGACATATTCGGGCTTCGTGCCTAGTAGGCTTAGTGCCGGTGACATATTTGGGCTTCGTGCCTAGCAGGCTTAATGTCGGTGAATTGATAGATATGGAAAATTTGAGAATCAAACAAGGTAAGTTATATATAATGTTTTGTGTCAAAAGCTCGGGTAAGAGTTGGCATATTATGTTTGTAAGGGATGAAGTGAACAAATTTCTTATCGTTAAATCAAATACGATGTACTGAAATGGTCAATTCCACAAGTACTTTATTTTATAATGTTGAACCTATCATTAATGTGTATGTACATTGCTTATATGTAAAGTTGATAAAGTATGTGTTCATGATAACATAGTGATAGTAATTGATACAAATGTGACACTAATATTGACTAAGTGTATTATATATATATATATAGAAATATTTATGTACAATATGATAAGCTTGAAGATTAAAATGTTTACATGTACATTCATTAAAATTATATGTGGTTAAGACTTACTAAGCTAGTGAGCTTACTTTGTGTGTTTCGCTGTTCGTTTTATAGATTTTGGTCAAGCTACAGGCTCGAAGGATCGTTGGTGAAGTCAACCACACTATCACTCTCTTTGGTATATATATATATGTTTTGAATACTTTTTGAGTCAAAGGCATGTATAGACTAAATCTCTTATGTTGTGATCGAATGATATGTATATGTATGTATGCCATGCGAAAATGGCTATGCTTTTATGAATGTGTGATTTGTAATGTGGTCATGGTATTAGTGATGTGAATAATCGGTTTTGCTTTATGTTAACTTCAAAGGTTTATTTTATGGTTTAAGCATATGTAAGTAAGGTATTAGATTAAGTGATCTTTTACTTACTTTAAAGTAAAGGGATAATGATCATGATGATTTGCAAAATGGCTTGACCCTTATGGTTTAAATTTGATTGTATAGGTTTCTTTATTTGAGTTGGTTTGAGTTGGTTAAATTATGAATTTACTATTGGAGATTTTAGTAATGGATTAAATATGGTTCAAATATCTATGTGACATTGGAATGATGATGATTTCTTTCGGCATGTTTAGTTGAATGCATCAATGTGATTAGGTATGATTGACATAAATTGTATTTTGTACATGTGTTAACGAAGTGAAATAGTAATGAGTAATTTGATTTGTAATCATGTATACATTTGGTTATGTGAAATTAATGGCATGAAGTAGTGTATGTGGCATAAGGTTATTATGTTGATAAGTTTAAAATAATAGGTATATATCGAATAGGTAATTGGGTGGTTTGATAATGTGATTTGGTAGAAGTGATAAAACATGCCAAAGATTATATGATCTATATAAGTTATATTAACCGTTTGTATAGGAAGTTTTATGCTATGTTTGTTTTTTTTAAAATTGACATATTGAATATGGTTTGAACAAGCGCATATACATTTAGTTTAAGTTTATATATTTTAAGTAGAAAACATAAATATATGCAAGTATCTGAAATTGGCTTAAATGGATTATGATAAGATATCAATGTTTAAGTTTGCTATGATAGTATAATCTCGAAATGCATTTTTTCATGCTTTTAATGAATGTAAATGAATGATATGATTTGTGTTAAGCATAGTAGCATACGGAACTTTAATCAAGCAATAGACACGGTTTAAGGGTGTTACATTGGAGGGTTTTGGCTTGTAGAGAGAATAGAGAATGAGAGAAAAGATTAAGAGAATGGGGTTGAAATCTGGAATTGAAGAGATATCCCCTAATTAAAGAGAATTTGGCACCTACCTCTCAAAAGCGAAAATGCCCTTCCTCGAACTAAAACTAATCAATTAATGAGGAAATTTCGCACCCTCGGCATATTGAAACCAATTTCTTCCCTTCCAAGAGATGGAACTTGCCACCACTAGCTATTCAAAGCGAGATAACTCCTATTCTTTCTCCCTTATCTTTATCCATTCACACCTCCAAAAGAGGCCTAAATAACACCACCTCTTCTTCCTTTATCGACACATTATCCACGTTATCCAAGTCATTTAATCCCTCCTAATTTTAATCCTTATTGCCATCCCACTTGCTCCTCCTTCAAGTGCCGAAAATGGCCCAAATACATGGGCTCCAAGCGGCCATAATGTGGGCCTCTTCACCTGATAATGATGCCACCTTATAGTTCCTTTACAGTGCCCCTTGCTATTGGGCCACAAGCCCATTTTGTAATTTAAACCACAGATACCATCTTTTAAACCCTATAGTGTTACAAAAATTTAACCAAGGCCTCGGCCCTATCCTGAGCCCAATCTGGACCATTAACACTCTAATTAACACATTACACATAACCACACATTAAATGCATAAGCCCCATAATTCAGGGTGTTACAGTTCTACCTCCTTAAAGAAATTTTGGCCTTGAAATTACCTGATCAGAATAGATGCGGGTACTGCTGCAGCATCGTCTCCTTTGGCTCCAATGTAGCCTCCTCAGAACTGTGATTCCGCCATAGAACCTTAACCAATGGAACCGTCTTCCTTCGCAACACTTTGACATCACGATCCAAGATTTCCACTGATTCCTCTTCAAAGGATAGTTCAGGCCTTACCTCGATTTCCTCCACAGGCACCACATGAGACGAATCTGAATGATATCGTCTCAACATAGAAACGTGGAATACATTGTGAATCTAGCTTACGCAGAAGGTAACTCTAGCTGATAGGCTACCGGCCCCACTCGTTTCAACACCCGATAAGGTCCGATAAATCTGGAACTTAATTTACCCTTAGTCAAACCTCGTACTTTCTTCCATGGCGACACCTTCAAGAACACCTTGTCACCCACTGCAAACTCTATGTCCTTACTTCAAGTCTGCATTGGACTTCTGTTGGTCTGATGCTTTCTTTAGTCGAGCTCAAATTAACTCAACCTTCTATTCTATCTTGGTAACCAACTCTGGACCCAAAATTTGACGTTCCCCTAATTCTGTCCAACAGGTTAGAGTACGACACTTTCGCCCATACAATGCTTCATAGGGCGCCATCTGAATACTAGACTGGTAGCTGTTGTTGTAAGCAACCTCCGCCAACGGTAAAAGCTCTTCCCAAGTACCTCCAAAATCAATGACACATCCCCTTAACATGTCCTCCAAGATCTAAATTACCTGCTCAGACTATCCATCTGTCTGAAGATGAAACGTTGTACCAAAATCCAACTTCGTACCTAACGCTTGATGCAAAGCCTTCCAGAATCGTGACGTGAATCTCAGGTCCCTGTCCAATATGATTGATATTGGTACCCCATGCAACCTCACTACCTCTACTATATATAACCTAGCTAGCTTTTACAGAGAGTAATCGACCCGTACTAGTATGAAATGAGCAGATTTCGTCAAGCGATCAACAATCATCCAGACTAAATCTTTCTTAGTAGGCGTGAGGGGTAGCCTACTAACAAAGTCCATTGTAATCCTTTCCCACTTCCATTGTGGAATCTTCACTGGCTGCAACAACCCTGATGGTAAGTGATGCTTCTCCTTTACCTGCTTACAGGTCAAACACTTACTCACCAATTCAGTTACCTTACACTTCAAGCTTAGTCACCAGAACTGATCCCGCAAATTCTGATACATCTTACTCTCTCCAGGGTGCATAGCGTATGAACTTCCATGCGCTTCTTGCAAAATCCTATGCCTCAATTTTGGATCTTTTGGCATGCAAACTTTCCTTTGAAAACATAACAGTCCTTCCTCATTCATACTGAAGTCCGTCGATCCATCAGTTGATCCTACATGAAACTTCACCTTTAGCAACTCATCGGTCTGCTTCTTCTCCTTAACCTGACTGACCCAAGAGGGTTTAAATTGAAGTTCAACCAATAAGCTCCCATCATCATACAAGCTAAGGTGAGCAAACATTGCCCTCAATTTAGAGATTACTTTACAACTTAAGGCATCCGCCACCACATTAGCTTTACCCGGATGGTACTCGATCGAGCAATCATAATCCTTTAACAACTCGATCCACCTCCTCTGCCTTAAGTTCAACTCTTTTTGGGTCAAAAGGTATTTTAGGCTTTTATGATCTGTATAAATAATAGATTTCTCCCTTTACAGATAATGTCTCCAAATCTTTAAAGTAAAAACCACCGCCGCCAACTCTAAATCATGGGTGGGATAATTTGCTTCGTGCAGTCTTAACTGTTGAGATGCATACGCAACAACCTTTCCATCTTGCATCAACACGCATCCTAGTCTCGTGTGCGATGCATCACGATAAATCACAATTCCTTCCGACCTCGGTTGAATCAATCTAGGAGCTTCATCAAAATCCTTTTCAACTTCTCTAAACTCTCTTGCGCTTACTAGACCAAATAAATGGAACTCCTTTCGTAATAACTTAGTCAATGGTGCCACTATTGAAGAAAATCCTTCAACAAACCTTTGATAGTACCGGCGGTCAAGAAAACTCGAATTTTCGCCACGGACTTGGCGGCTTCAATCAATCTGCTTCAATTTTTGAGGTCAACCTAATCCCTCACCGACATAATGTGGCCTAGAAAAGTAACTTCACTTAGCCAAAATTCGCACTTACTAAATTTGGCATACAATTGCTTCTCCCTCAGAATCTGCAAAACCACTCGCAGATGTGAATCATGCTCTTCTTTCGATCTTGAGTAAACCAAGATATCATCTATAAATACCACAAAAAACTAATCCAAGTAGGGCTGAAACACTCGATTCATCAAATCCATAAACGCCGCTGGTGCGTTAGTCAACCCAAATGGCATTACCAAAAATTCCTAATGGCCATAACGGGTCCTGAAAGCTGTCTTATGAATATCCGATTCTTTGACCTTAAGCTGATGGTATCCTGGTCTCAAATCTATCTTTGAAAACACTAACGTCCCTTTTAGTTGATCGAACAAGTCATCAATCCTTGGCAACGGATACTTGTTCTTGTTAGTCAACTTGTTCGCTGAAGGTAGTCAATGCACATACTGTAACATCCTTAAAATGGGGTTCTATATTTTCTTATGTTGCATGTGATGAATTGATTATAATGTTCATTTAACATGTTTTGGGGTCTAGTTATAACCCTAAGGTAGGCCTGAGTTAGGGCTAAGACTTTTATTTTGGCATTTAAGGAAATGGAGCTAAGGGAGAGAGAGGTTAAGAAATTCTATTTGGGAAGGTTGACACAAGGAAGTAATGGGAAAAATGGCAAGGGAGGCGCCACTAGGGTGTCAAAGGAATGACGCCACATGCATGGATGAGGGAGCTCAGGTTCGAGCTGCAGAAATCTCTTTTCTACTTATTTATTTTGACACCACAAGCTAGATAGAGGAGTGCTCAGGTTGGACTCTTTGGGATAAGGATAGAGGGAGTTAGATGGATGTAGATGAGGGAAATTGAGGAGTTTGAAGTGTATCAGGCTCACTTGGAAGAGTTGGCTGAATAGTGGACTGTGGGCAAGGGGGGCTATCGGTTTTGGGAGCATTTGGTATAGCCGAATGTCCCCCCTAAGCTCATTCAGGTTATTTTCTTTTTTTCTTCTTTCAAGGTACTTAGCTGGAATCCTTATCTCTCTCATCTCTCTCTTTTTTTCTTGAAACCTTAAGGCCGAAAACACCATGACCAAACCCTTACACTTATCTTGTCTTTCTCTTCTCTCAAACTCATTGCCGAATCTTCTCTACTCTTCACCATTTTTCCCGAATCAAACCACCACTCAAGCTGAATCTTGATCCCATCTTTTCTATCTTTTCTATCTTTTCTCTTTCGGTTTCATCAAGAACCTTGGTCGAATATTTGGCTCACAAATCTTTCTTTCCCTTGCGTTTTTCTCTTCACCATTTTAAGTGCCGAAATCAAGGTTACTTTTAGGGGCAAAGCCGAATCTTCTGGTAAGGGATCTCTTCTTTTCTTCTTGGCCGATATGAGTAAGGCCGAACCTCTTTGTCTTTCTTTTGATATTTCTTCAATCATAGTAATCGAGATCTTAACTTATTATTTTCCATGTGGTAGCCAAAACCCTTAACATCAATAGAAGGTGCCAATCTGTGGCGTTTAAAGGCCAAAGCAATTATTAAGGTAATGGTGCGGTAACTCTTTCCTTCTTTTAGGATTTATGTTTTGGCCGAATGGCCATTAATTCTCTAATGAAGTGATAAAATCGATTGTAGGGAGGGCTATTGTCGAATTCAGGGAACCTTCGGGATTTGGTGGTCAATTTAGGTAAGCATATTAATATCTCAAGGTCTATTCCTTAATTGATCAAAAGCCGAAGGCTAACTTTTGTGTGTGCTAGTGTGGCCGATTACAAAGAGGACTTAGTGTGTGGTTTCGGGATTTGGTAGGAGACCAAATTGGGACTAAGGTAAGAAAGTAACCTTGTGCGATTCATCCTTCAGGATTTGTGAATAATCCGAATGGCTTAAATCTAAAGGTGGTATTGGCCGATTGTAGGGGAAGTGAGGACATACGTCTCGGGATCTTATGGAATCGCATAGTTTCGGGATTTCACGTATAGTCAGGTGTGTAAACGCTTACACACTTTATTAGTTAATGATGCCTATTATGTTACTGTATAACCCTTGGTATTAGTGATTTGGTTTTGTGGGCATAAGCCTTGATGCCAGGTAAGTCCCCTATTATGCGATTTTTAGTATACATCATCATGATTCGTTGGTTGCTATGTTATGTGATATTTGTATGGTTATTCGATACTATGGCATGTATGTTATGATCATGATGATGGGGTTGATGAGAGGAGGGTGATCTATTTTGGACTGTCACTAGTGGTTTTGACCACATGACGGGTTGGCCCCATCTTGATATTATATTTTGTGACTAAGTCCCAGTGGTTTTGACCACATACCGATTTGTGACTTGTCCCAGTGGTTTGGTACCACAGTGGGTTGGCCCCACGAGATTATATACGGGATTGTCATCAGTGGTTTTGACCACACGATGGGTTGGCCCCATCACTTGATTTGTGATTTCGGTCACCAGTGGTTTTGACCATATCGATATATTTGTGACTACGGTCACTAGTAGTTATGACCACTAGTGGTTTTGACCACACGGGGTAGTTAAAGGTGTTTGGATGGCTAGGTTATGGGTTGCATGTTTTGCATGGTTTGAATGTTTTACTGATAACTTGTGTAAGTGAATGCACTATCAGGTTGGGGATTTACACACTGAGTCTTGGTGACTCACCCCTTTCCTTATATTTTGCAGGTGAATAGATTGCGGAGATGGAGCCAAGAGGACTCGAGGCGGCCATGCACGTTCGATGGACTTGATTTCTTAGTTAATATTTAAATTTTATTAAATTTCAATTTTGGGTTATGTAATAAGGCCGCTAAGATTTGTTTTGGTTATTTTATTATTGCTAATAGTTTAACTATGTGAGATAAATGGTTTTACTAAATGTAAGCAAAATGCTATGTTTTAAAACTACAACACCATCGTCTTGTTTTTAAAAAAACATTACCATCGGGTAACATCACCTAAATATGATAACAAAGATAACTTGAATGTTTTCTAAAAACTTGTAACAATAATTAGACTGTAAGTAAGGATTTCTAAAAGAGTTTTCTAAGAAAATTATTTGACAAACTTTGATTTAAAGGTTTTCACACGTGGCATGCAGATCCGGTTGTGATGTCTTGTTGGGTTTGGGGTGTTACAATTTTGGTATCAAAGCCAAGTTCAAAAGCTCAGCTGTGGGCTCGAGGCCCAAAATGTTTTAAAGTATGGTTTTAAATGTTCTTGGTTGGAAATGCATGGGTTGAACAGCATGGCACCGAGTCTCCGGCACCAATCTACCCAGGTAAGTGCTTCTGACTATTGTATGATTTGTATGTGGGGGAAAAGGGTATTTCGGGATCGTAGATTAGTAGAATAGGAATTATTGAACCCTAGGAATAGTTTACCTCAACTCAAGTTCATAAGACTTAACGATCCACTAAACAAACCTATGAGTACGTCACCGAGCCAAAGGTGTGGTGACCAGTTGCGATGTCTAGGAGTGGATTAGGGGAGGAGCTTGGTATTTAAGCAGTCCTAGTGACTCACCTCCTCTTCACCCAAATCCTACAGTGCGTGGTGACGGTTCACCCAAGCTAAGACGACTTATTCACAAAGCTAAACTTCATAACTAAAACCGAAAGGACCAATTGCTTTTGTTTTGAAACGTGTTAAAACCTTGGTTTTGAAATGGCCATAGTAACCTTAATTTAAGAAATGACCAAAATACCCCCGATTTGAAAAAAATGACCAAATTACCCCTGACTTGCAAAAAAATTTACCAAAATGCCCTCAGTATGAAAAATTGCGAAGTACCTTGAATTAAAAATTTTCAAAATACCTTTATTTTGTAGAATCACCTTGAACCATATCTTGGAAAAAAATTTTGAAAATACCCCTGGTTTATGAAATTACCAAAACGCCCTCGATTTCTGAGAAATTTTTGAAATATCTACGATTTGTAAAAGTTTTCGAATTAACCCTATTTTAATTATTAAAATACCCCGATAGGTTAAAATTATAAAAAAACTCGGGTAGTGAAATGGCGAGAATACCCCTACACGTGGGATGAGGTAGGAAATTGAATCAAAAGCGTGTGATGATCGAAAGAACCACTACTAAATTTCCCTACATAAAATTTATTAAGTGGGTAATAAGTGGAACAAAGACTAATTCATAAAAATCTTTTAAACAGATAAACCGCGGTTAGATATGAGTACTAGGGGACATGGTTGGAATGTGCGAGGACGCGGTAGAGGTAGAATGACCGTATTGGAACCGGTCAGGTCTGGACAAGGGTCAAAAAATGAGATACCCCCACCACCATTCTTTGGTGTTGAGTATCGAGATCGAGACGGGGATGATCACGATTGTCTGAGCGATGTTGCGGGTGCTTGAAAGAATGGCTGGAGCGGGTGGAGGTACAGGAGCTCGAAAATCCGTATCTGAATGACTTCGAGCCAATGGAGCTGAGGTATTCCAAGGTGTTTCTGGTGTGGCTCCCAATACGGCTGAGTATTGGTTGGAAGCGACCGAACGAATCATGGATGATCTGGACCTGACTGCTGAGGAAAAATTGAAAGGGATAGTGTCGCTTCTACGGGATGAGTCATACCAGTAGTGGCTCACGGTTCGGGATAGTGCAGCAGTGGATGACCTCACTTGGGACTATTTTAAGGTAGCTTACCAGAAGAAATATGTTGGGTCTAGCTACATTGATGTACAAAGGAAGGCGTTTCTATGGCTAGTTCAGGGGAATAAATCATGTCGAGTCGAGGCGAAATTTTGAGGTTGAGCCGATATGCTCGAGGCATTATAGCTACGAAGCATGAATGGTTTGTTAAATTTGAGGACGAATTAAGGGATGATTTGAAATCTTGATTGCTCCACAGTAGGAAAGAGAGTTTGCGGTCTTAGTGGAAAAGGCCAAAGTTGCTGAAGAGGTGAAACAGTCGGTGAGACGGAATCAGGACCGGGGATGGAATAAAAGGAATGTTAGATCATCTGGGTCTAGCAGGAATTAGCAGAAACGGGGTATATATAGTGGGCCGAATCAAGCTGCTAGGCCTACTACTTATAATACTCGATGGCATACGATGTGCTATGTGTGAAAGTCTCACCTTTGGGAATCTTTGGACTAGAAATAGAGGATGTTTTGAATGTGGGTCGATGGAACATCGAGTGAGGGATTGTCTGAAGCGGTCAGCTAGATTACAGTCTGGGGATCAGAACCATACTCAAGACAGGAGGGAAGGTCAGCAGCCACAGAGGGACCGTGGTGCTACTAGGGGAGGTAATGGTTCTGGTAGAGGCCGTGGAGCACCGAGCAAAGGTGCAGGTGGTACGAAGGCTAGACAGCCTGGATTAGTCTATGCAGTGAGGCGTCGGGAGGAGGGTGACGCACCGGACGTTATAATCTGTATGTTCCTAATCTTTGGATTTCCTTACAATGCTTTAATAAATGTGGGTTCGACGCACTCATACATAGCCAGTAGCATAGTGGAAACTATGAATTTAGACTTTGAGATTACTTCTAGGAAGATGACTATGATAAGCCATTTAGGTCACTTTATAAAAGTAAGTAAACTATATAGGGATGTACCCCTAGAACTTCAAGGGGTCGTGTTCTTGGCTGATTTAATGGAACTGTCGTTTGGGGAGTTCGATCTGATTCTCGTGATGGATTGGCTGGTGAAGTATCAGGCCTGTTTGGATTGCGCGGCTAAGCGTATGGTGTTGAGGACAATGAAAGGTGAGGAGGTGGTGATGATAGTAACAGGAAGGAGTACCTATCGAATGTGGTCTTGGCACTGAAGGCAGAAAAAATGGTCAGGAAGGGTTATGAGGCGTTTCTGGTTCAAGTATATGCTTTGGAGGCTAAGGAGTTAGCAGTGGAGAATGTTTTAACAGTCAAAGAATTCGCTGATGTATTTCCAAAAGAACTTTCGGGTCTGCCTCTGGATCGAGAAGTTGAATTCGGTATAGACTTGTTACCCAGTGCGCCAGTGTCTATAGCCTCATATAGGATGGCGCTAAAGGAATTGGTGGAGCTGAAGGCTCAAATTTAGGAGTTGTTGGACCGAGGTTTCATCCGACCGAGCATATCTCCTTGGGGAGCACCCGTGCTCTTTGTTAAGAAGAAGGATAGTACAATGCGGATGTGTATAGACTACCGCCAGCTGAACAAGTTGACGATCAAGAATAGGTATTCGTTGCCTCGGATTGACGACCTGTTTGATCAACTGAAGGGTGCATCAATTTTTTTCAAAGATAGATCTCAGGTTGGGGTATCATCAACTCAAAGTGAAAGAGGTTGATGTGCATAAAACAACATTCCATACTCGGTATGGGTACTACGAGTTTCTGGTAATGCCGTTCGAGTTAACTAATGCACTGGCAGCATTCATGGACTTGATGAATCGGGTGTTTGTGATGCTTGGACGGTTGTCGTAGTATTCATAGACGACATATTAGTGTACTCAAAGACTAAGGAGGATCATGATACACACTTGCGGGTGGTATTGCAAATTCGAGGAGAAGCGACTATTTGCCAAATTCAGTAAGTGTGAATTCTGGCTTAGGGAGGTGACTTCTCTTGGGTCACGTAGTGTCCACTGAAGGGATTAGAGTGGACCTCGCAAGATTGAGGCGGTGTTGGATTGGAAACATCCTGGGTCGGTGGTGAAATTTAGAGTTTTCTAGGTGCAGCAGGTATTACAGGAGATTTATGAAAGGATTTTCTCGATCGGCACCATTGACCAAACTATTGAGGAAAGGAGTCCCATTTGTGTGGACGGAAAAGCAATGAGAAAAGTTTCGACAAGTTGAGGAAGATCTTGGTGGAAGCTCGGTTCTGCATACGACTGAGGTAGAAAAGGTATTCATGGTCTCTTGTGATGCATCACATCTTGGTTTGGGATGTGTCTGATGCATGAGGGAAAGTAGTGGCGTCTGGCGTCTTGGTGGTGAGACCGCATGAGATTAACTATCTGACCCATGACTTGGAGTTGGCTGCAGTGGTTTTTGCCTTGAAGATTTGGAGGCATTATCTGTATAGAGAGAAGTTATTGGTCTACACAGATCACAAGAGTCTGAAGTATCTTCTGACTCAGAAGGATTTAAACTTGAGACAGCGCAGATGGATTGAGCTATTGAAAGACTATGATTGCTCGATTGAGTACCATCCGGGCAAGGCTAACGTGGTGGCAGACGCGTTGAGCCGTAAGGTGGTAGCGGACTTAAGAGCGATGTTTGCTCGTCTTAGTTTGTATAACGATGAAAGTCTTTTGGTGAAATTGCAGATTAAGTCGACTTGGGTTGAACAGATCAAGGAGAAACAGTTAGTAGATGAGGGCTTGAATGCGCAGAGGTTGCAAGTTCAGAATGGTGGTGTAGAGGGTTATAGTGTGACCAGTGATGGAGTACTGTGTTTTCAAGGGAGAACTTGTATGCCTAAGGATGTGGAGTTGAGGCAGAGGATTCTTCAGGATGCACATAGCAGCCCTTACGGTATGCATCCCAGAGGTAGCAAGATGTACCAGGATTCTGAGCGATTACGGTGGCGTGGTTGAAACAGAAGTGACCAAGTTTGTGGGTAAGTGACGGCGTGTCGGTGGTCAAAGTCGAGCATCGGTGCCATCAAGTTTACTTCAGCCAGTGAAGATTCCTCAATGGAAGTGGGAAAGGATTACTATGGACTTTGTCAGTGGGCTACCCCTCACGCCTAGTAAAAAGGACTCAGTCTGGGTAATTGTGGACCGCCTGACCAAATCAGCTCACTTTATAGCGGTGAGGGTTGATTATTCACTTTAGAAGCTAGCCAAGTTCTATGTGGCCGAGATTGTAAGGTTGCATGGAGTGCCAGTGTCGATCATTTCGGACAGGGACCCTAGGTTCACGTCAAGGTTCTGAAGAGCCTTGCATCAAGCTTTGGGAACAAGGTTGGATTTCAGCACAGCTTTTCACCCCCAATCCGATGGACAGTCTGAAAGAGTGATCCAGATTTTAGAGGATATGCTAAGGGGCTATGTTCTAGATTTCAGCGGTAGTTGGGAGGAGTATCTACCATTGGCGAAATTCACTTATAACAATAGTTATCAAGCAAGTATCCAGATGGCACCATACGAGGCAGTGTATGGACAGAAGTGTCGCATTTCTACGTGCTGGACAGAGTCGAGTGAACGGAATATTCTGGGTCCAGAGTTGGTGGCAAAAATTGAGGATAAGGTTAAGGTGATTCGGGCTCGTCTCAAGGAAGTATCGAGACGAGCAAGTCTTACGCCGATCTTAACGCGAGAGATATAGAGTATCGCGTAGGTGATAAAGTTTTCTAAAGGTATCGCCATGGAAGAAGGTGTTAAGATTTGGACGGAAAGGGAAGCTAAGCCCTAGGTTTTTTGGGCCATACACAGTGTTGAAGCGAGTGGGACCGGTAGCTTATCAGCTCGAGCTGCCGGCAGAGTTAAGTCAGATTCACGACATCTTTCATGTTTCGATGCTTAGGCGCTACCGATCAGATCCATCACACGTGGTACTAGTTGCAAAGATTAAGGTAAAGTCAGATTTGTCTTTCGAGGAGGAGTCGGTACAGATCTTAGATCGGGATGTCAAAGTTCTGTGTAGGAAGTCAGTACCCTTGGTGAAGGTGTTATGGCGAAACCATGGTACGAAGGAGGCAACGTGGGAACCCGAGGATGTCATGAGCAGCAATACCCTCAACTCTTCTGATCAGGTAAGTTCGAGGCCGAAATTATTTTTAAGGGGGGTAGAACTGTAACATCCTTAAAATGGGGTTCTGTGTTTTGCTTATGTTGCATGTGATGAATTGATTATAATGTTCATTTAACATGTTTTGGGGTCTAGTTATAACCCTAAGATAGGCCTGAGTTAGGGCTAAGACTTTTATTTTGGCATTTAAGGAAATGGAGCTAAGGGAGAGAGAGGTTAAGAAATTCTATTTGGGAAGGTTGACACAAGGAAGCAATGGGAAAAATGGCAAGGGAGGCGCCACTAGGGTGTCAAAGGAGTGACGCCACATGCATGGATGAGGGAGCTCAAGTTCGAGCTGCAGAAATCTCTTTTCTGCTTATTTATTTTGACGCCACAAGCTAGAAGGAGGAGTGCTCAGGTTGGACTCTTCGGGATAAGGATAGAGGGAGTTAGATGGATGTAGATGAGGGAAATTGAGGAGTTTGAAGTGTATCAGGCACACTTAGAAGAGTTGGCTGAATAGTGGACTGTGGGCAAGGGGGCTATCGATTTTGGGAGCATTTGGTATTACCGAATGTCCCCCTTAAGCTCATTCTGGTTATTTTCTTTTTTTCTTCTTTCAATGTACTTAGGAATCCTCATCTCTCATCTCTCTTTTCTTCTTGAAACCTTAAAATTTGAAAACACCATAACCAAACCCTTACACTCATCTTGTCTTTCTCTTCTCTCAAACTCATTGCCGAATCTTCTCTACTCTTCACCATCTTTCCCGAATCAAACCCGAATCTTGATCCCATCTTTTCTATCTTTTCTATTTTGTTTCGAAAGCCAAAAAGTTGTGGTTTCTCTTTTTGTTTCATCAAGAACCTTGGTCGAATATTTGGCTTACAAATCTTTCTTTCCCTTGCATTTTTCTCTTCACCATTCTAAGTGCCGAAATCAAGGTTGTTTTTAGGGGCAAAGCCGAATCTTCTGGTAAGGGATCTCTTCTTTTCTTCTTGGCTGATTTGAGTAAGGCCGAACCTTTTTGTCTTTCTTTTGATATTTCTTCAATCATAGTAATCGAGATCTTAACTTATTATAGTTCCATGTGGTAGCCGAAACCCTTAACATCAATAGGGGGTGCCGATCTGTGTATAATACGTATTGTTTAAACAATACTCATATGTGATGAATAGAATGGAAATGTGATTGTGGAGTTTGGTAATGTGAAATGTGAGTTCGAAGATCTGTGGCACTAAGTGTGCGTAAATAGAATAGTTACAGTGGTGAATGGCACTAACTGTGCGATATTATTATAGCTTCGGCTAATTAATTGGAACTAAGTGTGCAAGATAAAGAAAGCATCGGATATATTATTTGGCACTACGTGTGTGATACTGAGACAACTTCGGTTTAATATGATGGCACTAAGTTTGCGATAGTATTATAGCGTCGGCTAATTAATTGGCACTAAGTGTGGGAGTTTATCGAACGTTTAAAGAGGATCGAATGAATTGTGCAATCAAGCATTGAAGTGGTAAATGTGATAGATAAATACGTGATGGTATACGTTATGTATAGAACCTAAGTGTAACAGATCAAATTTGACCTTAATCAAAACGGTGGTTTCAGGAACACGAATCCGAGTCTGAGAAATATTTAAATATTATATTTTGTGTTTATTATATGTGAATTAATGTGTGTGAAAGTTTCGTAGAAAAATTTAATCGTTTATGTGTTTAATTTAGAAAAAAGACTTAATCGCGTAAAATGTAAAAGTTGCAAACTAAAGTGAAAAGTGATAGAATGATAATGGCTTTTTAATATGAGTCATTAAAAGGGTAATTAACCCATTTTTAAGGGTAGTGGGTGGCATATGTCAAGAATAACCTTATGATATATGTTATGAATATTATTATATAAAGGTTAGTATGGTAATTTAAAAAAATAAATAATATATGTCATAATTTACTAAAAAAAAGCATTATCATCTTCACTTCTCTCATGGCCGAATGTTAGCTAAAGAGGAGGGGTTAGAGAAGCTTTGAATTTTGACAAACAATTGGCTTAATTAGGTATGAATTCTAGCTCGATTTTTGTTAATTTTGACGTTTTTGAGATCGTTGCTTCGAACAGTAGCTGACCCATGTTAGAATTTTTAAAACTAAGCATGTTTGATGTTTGGCCATTGATATGTTCATGTGTTTTTTGATGTTTGATGATTTTAGATTAAAGATATGTTAAAGATTAGTATGTTTTGTATTGAAAGTTTTGGTGAAATTGAGTATTTAGGGCTAATTTGTAAAATAAATTTTAGAGGGCTTATTTGCAAAATAAATGAAAGAAATGGACTTGTATAGTCCCTAGGAGTATTCGGCCCTTGAGTGGTATTGAGAAATTTTGTGTATTTTGTGTTTTATGCAAATAGGACTAAATTGTGAAAATGTGAAATAGTAGGGGAAAAATGGTAATTTACCTATTTATGTACTTAGGGACAAAATTGAGATGAAATGTACTTGAATGAGCTAAATTTTAATGTGTTTAGATTAAGAACAAAGAAAAACGAATTTGGACCGGGGAAAGACGAAGGTTATCGAATAGCTAGTTTACACGGTCCGTCGACAGTCGAGGTAAGTCCTTAAGAAAGTATACGTTAAAGAAATAATTATGATTATGTTGAGCAATGAAACTTGAATAGTTAAAGTGTATTTATAGGTGATAACCGAATATAGGAGTATAGTATTGAATTGAACTTACTTTGTAAAACGAGAAGTGTATAAGTATGTTCGGATTGGTAAGTGAAAGTAACATGAAATATATGAGTTGTTTGTGTTGTTGGTATTATGGAATCAGTATTGAATTGATGATTATATCTATACTGGGCTTTAAGCCTAGAAGGCCTCGTGCCGGTGTTACTTATCGGGCTAAATGCCTAGCAGGCCTCGTGCCGGTGTTACTTATCGGGCTAAATGCCTAGCAGGCCTTGTGCTGGTGATGTAATTTGAGGTTTGAGCCTAGCAAGCCCTTTGTGGTGATGTATATTGGGCTTATTGCCTAGCAGGCTAAATGCCGGTGATTAAATTCAGACCTCGGGTCTAGCAAGCTTAATGTCGGTGATGTATTATGAACCCGTAAATACTTCAATAAACAAAATGCTCGGGTAAATATAAAGGTTTATAGATGCAAAGAACAAGGTAAGTGATTATCTTTCCTTTCAAATCACATAAGTGGTAGAATGGTTAAAGATTTTAGTAATGAGTTTTTATGATATGTGCATTTGATTTATTCATTAATGAGTGTGATATGTATATGGAAATATAAGCTTGGTAATATCTTTGAAATTCGATCAAATGAGCAAATGTTAAATGTGATAGTTATCGAAGATGCATACATGTATAAATGACTAATTGTATACGATTGAGGCAAATGTTAAACATGTTAATGGTGGAATATGTGAATATTTAAGGTTTAAAGTGTTTTGGAGGATTGTATGCTTTCGACGAGGGAAATAATAGATACCAAGTTAAAGAATTGGCAATTCGGCCATAGTAGAATTATTAGTTAAATTATTTGGATTTTATAATCATGAATAATTTGATTCATGTATATATGTGTGTACTAAATGTTGGAATGTATGATTATTGATTCGTAAATGCTTAAGACTTACTAAGCTAGTGAGCTTACTTGTGTGATATGTTCTCCTCTATTTTATAGATTTGGCTAAAACTACGAGCTCAAGAGGGATCGTCAAGAAAGTCATCCACACTATCAACCTATTTGGTACTTATAAACTTAGTTTTTATTAAAAAGGCATGTATAAGCTAGGTTAAATTGTAAATCGATGGTATCTAATTTTGTTTATAATGTAGCCATGCGTATTGGCTACTTCTTTTGCTTATACCTTACTTGTGTGTTTCAATAGGTATTTAAGCTCGTAAACTTGTTAATGGTTAAGTGTTTCTACATAAGTTTAAAGCTTAGTTTGAGCATTATATATATATATATGTTATGATAGTTATCTAGAGTTATTTATCCATGATTCGGTGGTGCTAGTAGAAATGTTAATATATAAATATTGGAGTCGATCATTGAAGTGTTTAATTGAGGTCCGAATATGCGGTCACTGAATTTGTTATGTTTATGTACTCCAGGGAATGATATAGCTCATGTGTTTGATATGTTAATAATGATATTTGTGACCTTAATATTTCAATGTAGCTTTGGTTAAAAGAATTATAAAGAGAAATTTACATTATATAATGTATGTATGTATATTCGGCCAAGTCTTATTGCTATAGTAAGACATAGTTAACATGCTTTAAGAACTAGATGCTTGGACTCATATTCGAATATAGAGATGTGCATAATTGTGATGTATGCATATGTATATATATATATATTTATATATATGTGCTTGACTTGTGAGGTTTCTTAATTTGGATGAGTAGATTCGGTTAAACAAAAGAGTATATATATGGTCTGTATAATGAATTTGTATTCGGTTGGATATGATGAGTTTGTTACATTATTTGGCCCAATTCATAAGGTACATATTCAGCATGTGATTAAGCGATAGTATGTGAGATATTAAATCTGATTAATACATAGTGCATACGGTTAATATGTGTTTAATTTGTGAGTGAATGTTGATGATATATTTTAATAAAGGATCGCATTGTATATGCTTGTATTGAATTGAATTGAATGTTTTATGAGAATGTCAAATTGAAATTTTGTCAGGTAATACCTCGTAACCCTAGTCCAGCAATGGATACGGGTTAAGGGTGTTACATTTAATTGGTATCAGAGCTTACGATTTAGTCAATTCTAGGACTATTGTAGAACGTGAAAGTATAGTTATACATGCCTTTTTTGTATATTTGATAGTGTGGTGACTTATGACATTTCGAACTGTGTTTTATATAGTAAATGGATTTCGATCTGTGAGTATGGCGATGATGTAAAGAGTGTAGTGCCTAATCGCACGCAGCGGATCGGCACCGATGAGACTCTCGACCGTTTGAGTAGCCATGAGGAGAGGCTAAGCAAGCCTTCTACCAGATAATAAATGAATGGTTTACTCAGTTTGTTCAGAATAATTTGGCTGTACAAAAACCTCCACCCCCGAATAATCCAACTCCGGTACCTTCAGCACCCCAAATTATAGATTCGATGAGATCTAATAGGCCTTCTAGTGATAAAATAAAAAAATATGGGGCTGGAGAATTTAAAGCTAATGATGATGATGACGCTGAGCGAGCCGAGATGTGGCTTGATAATACCATTCGGGTACTTGATGAGTTATCCTGTACTTCAGAGGAATGCTTAAAGTGTGCTATATCTCTACTTCGGGACTCTGCCTACCATTGGTGGAAAACACTAGTATCGAGGTTTGAAAGAAAAAGTGACTTGGGACTTCTTCAGTTGAGTTAGAAAGAAATATATCGACCGAGATTCATTGATCAAAAATGTAAAGAATTTATTGAACTGGAACAGGGGCGAATGACCGTGATAGAATATGAGCAGAAATTTGTCAGACTCAGCAGATATACTAGAGAGTGTGTTTCTTCTAAAGCCATTATGTGCAGAAGATTTGAAGACGGTATGAATGAAAACATAAAGTTACTTGTGGGCATTCTTGAGATTAAAGAGTTTGTGGTACTGGTTGAGCGAGCTTCCAAAGCTGAAGAGCTTAGAAAAAAGAAAAGAAAGGCTGAGACAGAAGCTAGAGACACTAGTAAAAGATCGTTGAGTAAAACTTTCCATTCAACATCTAAGAAGCTGGAGATGACTTTAACAGAGCATAAGACTACTCGAAAATGTAGACGAGATCGACCTCCGGTGAGTTCTTGAGCCACTTCGATGGCTAGTGTTGGAAATGTTCAACAGGGTCGGATTGAGTGCAAGCATTGTGGAAAATGGCATTCTAGGAAGTTGTAGATTCCGTGATCGGTCTTGTTTTAAATGTGGATCGTCAGATCATTTCATCCAAGAGTGTCTAATGCTAGCCAAGAAAAATACAGCTCAGAACACTAAACCAAGCAATGTGTCAGCACGGGGCAGACCACCCAGACATTCAGGCAATGTAGGTGGCAGTCAGAGAGGGATGAAGGACATTGCAGTTCGATCAGAGGCTAGAGCTCCAGCTAGAGCTTATGCTGTATGAGCCAGAGAGGATGCTTCTTCCCCAGATGTCATTACCAATACTTTCACACTTTATGATACTACTGTGATTGCATTGATTGATCCTGGTTCGACTCATTCATATGTGTGTGAAACTCTAGTAACTAGTAAGACTTTACCTGTCGAGTCTACTGAGTTTGTAATTTGTGTGTCCAATCCTTTGGGTATATGTGTACTTGTTGATAAAGTGTGTAAAGGTTGCCCATTGATGATTCGGGATTCGTGTTTTCTTACCGATTTAATGTTGTTACCCTTCGATGAGTTTGATATAATTCTGGGAATGGATTGGTTAACTTTGCACCATGCAGTGGTGAATTACAAAAGAAAGATCATTGATTTGAGATGTCAGAATGGTGAAACCATCCGAGTTGAATCTAGTGATTTAAATGGGTTACCTACAGTATTATCCTCAATGTTAGCCCATAAACATGTGAGAAAAGGATGTGAAGCTTACCTTGCTTATGTGTTGGATAATAAAGTGTTCGAAAAGTAGATTGAGTCCGTACCAGTTATGTGTGAATACCCTGAGGTGTTCCCTGATGAATTACTGGGTTTGCCGCCAATACGAGAAATTGAGTTTGGCATTGAACTAGTACCGGGGACGACTCTGATTTCGATAGCTCCGTATCAGATGGCACCTACTGAGTTGAAAGATTTGAAAGCACTGTTGCAAGAGTTGACAGATAGGGGTTTTGCACGACCGAGTTTTTCTCCTTGGGGCGTGCCAGTTTTGTTTGTGAAAAAGAAAGATGGAACTATGCGAATGTGTATCGATTATCGCAGCTGAATAAGGTGACTATAAAGAATAAATACTCGTTACCTTGGATTGATGATTTATTTGATCGGTTGAAAGGAGCTTGATGTTTTCAAAAATAGATTTGAGATCGGGTTACTATCAATTGCAGTCGAGATTACGATGTGCAAAGAGCGCATTCCGACAAAGGTACGGCCACTTTGAGTTTCTGGTTATGCCTTTTGGACTTACTAATGCACCTGCTATATTTATGGATTTAATGAATCGGGTTTTCAGACATTTTTTGGATCAGTTTGTAGTAGTGTTTATTGATGATATACTGATATACTCTAAAGATGAAACCGAACACGCTGAGCACTTGAGATTAGTGTTACAGACTTTACGAGATTAGCAATTGTATGCAAAGTTCAACAAGTGTGAGTTCTGGATGAAGGAAGTTAGTTTTTTTGGGTCATATTGTTTCAGCTTTGGGTATTCGGGTTGATCCGAACAAAATATCGGCTATACTTGATTGGAAACCACCAAAGAATGTTTCTAAAATTTGAAGTTTTCTAGGACTTGCTGGATATTACACACGATTTGTGAAAGGTTTTTCTATAATAGCTACCCCATTGAAAAAGCTATTGTAATATCCCGGGTTAAGGGGTTAATTTATTTCGGCAATTGTTGCATGATTAATTGCTTGCTATGATGTTGTTTGGGTGTTTTCGGGGCTTAGTTGTAGGTTAGGAGTGAGCCTGGGTTGGTGGTGAAATTTTAGTTTTGGGCTTTAGGAGATAGGAGCTGAAGGTGTTGGGGTTTATAATTAATTTAAGTGAATTTGTAACACAAGAAGGGAGCTGGTGGAGTGGCAAAGCATGCGCCACTTGGAGCATGTGTGTAGCGTCAAATGCAAGGGGGAGGTCTTGAGTTCAAGTCGCGAGAATCCCACCCCTTTTGGCTTCCATTTTGGACGGCATGGAGGAAGAGGTAGAAGGCAACTTGAACTCTAGCTTGGACTTGGTCTTCACATTCAAAGGTGGGGTGGAGAGTGAAAGTAGGAGGGAGACTTGGTCATGGGATTCGAATTGGTGGTGTGGGAGTAAATGGGGGAGATTTGGCGGATTTGGTGAGAGTTTGGGGAGAGAAAGGTGTGGCGGTTAGTAGCTGGAGTGTGTGCGAATGTGCCTTGGGCATGTGGGTTTGGTCACAAACTCTCCTTGGTTAAGCCGATTTTCCTTTTTGGTCAAAAGCTTCTCCTCATTTCTCTCTTCCAACCGATTGCTCAAGTCTCTTTTGGTCGTTTGTTGGTAAGTCGAATATCGAGAAAACTCTCCCATTCTATTCTCATTTTCAAACCAAAACCAGCATTTTGTTCTTTTCAACTCACAGAAACTAGCTCCTTTGACTCTCCTTTCCCTTCTCATATTTTCTTTTCTTGGAACCAAAACCCAAAGCTTGGTGTCTTAGAATTTGCTTGTTGCTTCCACCTTGTTTCTTTTGTTTTGTAGAAGCGAATGCCTCTCCCATTCCCTTTCTTGTCTTAATGCTTCTAAACCAAACTAGCCTCCTCTCTTTTGGACCGTAACACATTTCATCAAAACCTATATCCTCCATCTTCTTCATCTAAACCGAAAGTTACCACAAGCAAGCCTTGGATTTTGGTCATTGTAGCGCAAGCTCTTTCTCTCCTACTTCCCTTCTCTTTTGTTCATTTGGTATAGGTAGAAACTTCATCCTCCAAACACTTCCCTTTTCTTGTTCCTTTTCATTCAAAACCGAGAGCACTTACTCTTGTTATTCTTTCTCTTTCTCAAGCGGTGGCGAATCTTTCTCCTCTCTTAGTAGTTGGTAGGCCGATTTTTGGTTGTGTTGGGGTGTTGGTGATCAATCGGTCTACTAAAGGGGGTAAGTGTTGGCGAATGGCCATTTCCTTTCTCTAGTTTTTACCGATTTTTGGTATGATAAGGTGACTTTGGTATCGGTTAAAAGGTATTAACTTCTTGTAAGTAATTGTTTTCAGTATAGGGTCCCTTGGGTTGAAATCAAGCAAGGCGAGGCTTCTTACTCATTAAGCAATCGGTAAGTGAGGGTGAAATGATTACCGTGGTTGATTTGTTTGGTTTCGATTATGAATATGGTTTCAAGGATTAATCACTTTCTTTCTAGGGAAGCCGATTCTTTGAAAGAACCTTCTTTGGATTGGTTTGGTAGGAAACCAAATCCGAGTTAAGGTAAGGGTAAACCGGTGTACCTTTGATTTGATTGGTTATGGCGAATGATATGGGTGCTAACCCTTTGGTTGGTTGATTTTAGGATCAAAGTTGTCAAGGTGGTCGAGGTCTTAGACCGATTCTTAGTATTAATACCTTCGCTAATTGGTGTGTAAACTAACACATACATTTAGTAATATGATTGATAACCGTGTGATGATTAATGAAAGCGTTGATGATTGATGTGATACCTAATGGGTATGATTACGGACTCGGGTAAGTCGATTGTTATTATTATGTGTTTCTTGATGATCTATATGATACCATGGTTGTGGATATATGTGACATGGGGTATGAGATTAGACATATTAGCATGATATGCATGATTATATGATATGTATGATTACATGAGTGTGGTATGTTGATGGGTGATCGAGTGGAGGGAGCGGTGATATTTTGTCTTGTGAGCACGGTGTTTTAGTAACACACTTTGTGACTTTGGGTCACGGAGGTTTGGCACCTCCGGAGGTTTGGTACCTCGGCGTCTCGGCCCCCGTGGTTAACACCACCGTGGGTTGGCCCCACTTGTGAGATATGGGATTGGACGCCATGATTTGGTATCACACGATGGGTTGGCCCCATCAAGCATTTGTGACTACGGTCACCGATGCTTTAGTAGCACAATTGTGTCTTTGGGACACGGAGGTTTGGCACCTCATTGCGACTTGTCCACCGTGGTTTAACCACAGTGGGTTGGCCCCACATGAGATATGGGATCGTCGCTAGTGATTTGGTATCACACGATGGGTTGGCCCCATCATTGGATTTGTGACTACGGTCACGGTGCTTTGGTAGCACAATTGTGTCTTTGGGACACCGGTGTTTTAGTAACACATTGTGACTATATGTCACCGGTGGTTTAGCACCACCGGTGGTTTGGTACCACATGGGGTAGAAAAGGCGATATGGATGGTTAGGATCGGGTTGCATTAATTATATTGCTTTGTATGATGTGTGTTAGCATGTTGTTCTTCTAGAGCGGGATTTACACATCGAGTCACTCGACTCACCCTCTCCTTTGACTTTTCGGTGACACTTAGACGCGGACATGGGCCGGATGGACTCGAGGTGCTCATGCCATCTTGAAATAAAGCTTTGCTCGGACTTTTAAGAAATTTGGTACTTAAATTTTATTATTACTATTTGGTTTTATTTGGGTTGTAAATGGCCTTTTAAATTATGCTTTGTTTACGATTAAGTTGGATGTAAAATATGCTTTAACAAACTACTTGAGTTAAAATGTGCTAAAAACTTGGAAAGACAACGTTTTCAAAACTTCAAAACGATGTTTTAAACTATACCATCGGGTATCATACTACAACTTAGAACAAGATGAACTCAATTGTTTTCTAACTTAAATATGGTTTTCTACTAAGACAAAAATACTTTCGTAATAATATGAAACAACTTAAACTTCAAACCGACATAAATTAGTTTTACCTACACTTGGATAAATTTTCAAAGCTCTCTGGTTTTCAAATACAACATAAATTTTTAGTCAAAATCTACTCAAGTTTCTTCAAATACAAAGTGTCATAAAGTGATTCATCGACTTCTAGACTTCAACCTAAACCACCCAAAACCTTTTTCCCCAGTAGCATACCAGTTGATTCGTGGTGTATTGACCGGGTTTGGGGTGTTACATTTGTAATATCGAGCCAAGTTCAAAAGTTTCGGTTGTGGCCCGAGGCCCAAAATGTTTTAAAATTATAGTTTTCAAGTATTACATTTTAAAGTATGGTTTGAAAGGCATGACACCGAGTCTCGGCACCACCGCCTGTGTAAGTACCCGTCTTGTTTGTTGTCTTGATTGATAAGATTGGCCGATTAGTAGGACTACTCTAAAGATCAAACCGATAGGACTCTGTGGACTCATGAAAACAAAGCTTCTTTAAAATTCATAAGACTTTGCTTTAAACACGGTGGAATAATGACTAATACATAAAATTCTCTAATTCGCATTGAGATTTAGTCATGAGTACCGAGGTGGGCGTGGTCGTGGACGGGTCGCAGTGGGATGATGTTTCGAGCCCGTGAGGTTACAGGCGTGGTTCGAGAGAATGAGATACCGATTCCGCCACCAGTGGAGGTGGTGAGTTCGAGAACAGGCCGCGATGATGCGATATCCTGAGCGATCTGCGGGTTTTAGAGAGGTAGCTGGGGCAGTGGGGCGTGGGAGCTAGGAAATCGTGCTGGCGACTTCGGCAAATGGGGCTAAATTCTTTCGGGTGTGTCTCGGTGTTGCTCCTAGCATCGCCGAAATCTTGGCTAGAAGTTACGAACGGATCATGGATGATCTGGACCTAACGGTGAGGAGAAATTAAAGGGGATCGTATCACTTCTCGAGATGAGTCATACCGATGGTGGCTCACGGTCGTGGCAGTAGCTGCGGTGAAGATCGACATGGGACTATTTTCGGCCGCTTATCGGAAAAAATCGTCGAGACTAACTACATAAATGAGCGTGGAAAGCATTCTTGAGGTTAGTCGAGGAGCAAATCTGTAGTAGTAGTCTGGCGAGTTTACGAGGTGAGTCGGTATGCGGGTATGGTGGCTCTTGAGCATGAGAGGTGCGTTCGTTTGAGGATGGCTGCGAGACTAACCGAGGTCGATAATTGCGCCCAACAGAGGCGTGAATTTGCGGTTACGGTTGAAAAGCGAAGGTTCTTGAGGGCATTAAAGAGTCGTGAGGCGAGTATGGATAGAAACCGTCACAAAGGAGTTTTGGATCTTACGGGTCATCGAATAATCATGAGAAGAGGCTAGACCGAGTGGGCGAATCGGTCGGGTAGGTTTGTTCTTTTTCGGCGAGGACCGCCGCATTATAACCGTTGTGGAAAGGCTCACCGGGAGGATGTTGGGTGATGGTAGAGGTTGTTTTGAGTGTGGCTCGTTGGACCACCGTGTGAGGGATTGTCCGCGCAAGTTGGCTAGAATTGATCCGAGAATCGGTACGTAATCAATCTGAAATAATGGACCACCGCAGAGGGCCGAGGTAATGGCAGAGGAGGTATGATTACTGGTTGGGCCGTGGAGCACCGGGAGGTGTGTAGTTTCGAGGCCGAACGACCTAGATTGGTATATCTTTGAGGTAGAGAGAGAGGCTGACGACCGGACGTCATCACCCAGATGCGTTTTGATTTTGGTTCTCCTTATCTTGCTTTAATTGATGTGGGGTCTCGACTCTTATGTTGCCGATGGTATAGTAGAGACAATGGATTTAGACTCGAGATATCTTCTAGGCGGATGGTAGTAATAAGCCTCTAGGTCACTCTGTAGTGGTAGATAAACTATATAGAGGCGTACCTCTAGAACTCAAGGGTATCTTTTGAGGTGATCGATGGAGCGCCATTCGGGAGTTCGATCTAATTCTCGGAATGGACTTCTTTGGGTAAGTATCAAAGCGAAGTTGGATGCTGTGACTAAGCGCATGGTTACGAGCACGGTGAGGTGATGAAGTAGTTACGATCGGTAATAGGAGAAACTACTGTCAATGTGGTATCTCGCCCGAAAGTGAGAAAATGGTCGAAGGCTGCGAAGCATATATGGTGCATGTGTATGCCTTGGAGACTAAGGAGTCTGCTTTGTGGAGGCAGTTGGACGATTAGGGAATTTGTGGATGTGTTTCTGAGGAGCTTAGGGTTTGCCACGGATCGGGAGGTAGAATTCGGGATAGATCACATTAATCGCTGCACCGTATCCATTGCTCCGTCTGAGATGGCACCTAAAGAATTAGTGGAGCTTAAGGCTCAAATTCGGAGTTATTGGACCGAGGTTTTATCGGGCCAAGTATTTACGCCTTGGGGGCGCGCGGTACTCTTTGTAAAGAAGAAAGAGCGGTACTATGCGGATGTGCATAGACTCACCGCCAACTAAATAAGTGACGATCAAAAACAAGTACCCACCGCCTCGGATAGATGACTTGTTTGACCAAATTGAAGGGCGTCGGTTTTCTCGAAGATCGACCTAAGGTCCGGGTATCACCGATTGAAGGTAAAAGAGGCGGATATTTGTAAGACGGCATTTACATTACTCGGTATGGGCATTTTAAGTTCTTGGTTATGCTGTTCGGGTTGACTAATGCACCTGACTTTCATGGATCGATGAGCGAGGTGTTCCAACGATATCTAGATCGGTTCGTGGTGGTTTTATCGGCGACATCTTGGTATACTCAAGGGTCGAGGAAGAGCATGATGCTCATTTACGGGTGGTATTGCAGATTCTAAGGAGAAAGCATTTGGTCGAAGTTCGAGAATGCGAGTTACGCTCGTGGAGGTGACATTCTTGGGTCATGTAGTGTCGGTGAGGGATTAAAGTGGACCCCGCAAGATAGAAGCGGTTTTGGATTGGAAGCCGCCTCGTCGATGGCAAAATTGAGTTTTACGGGCTTGGCGGGATACTACCAAGATTTGTAGAGGTTTCTCGTTGATTGCGGCACCAATGACCAAATTATTGAGAAAGGGAGTTAGTTTATTTGACCGAGAAGCAGGAGAGCTTCGATAAGTTGAAGAAGATTTTGATGAAGCTCGGTTCGATTCAACTTTGGTGGTAAGGAATTCTGATGTCTTGCGATGCATCACATACTGTGTTTGGGTTGTGTCTTTGATGCAAGAAGGAAGGTTGTGGCTTATGCATCCCGCAATTTGAGGCCACATGAGGTCAATTACCCTACGCACGATCTGGAGTTAGCAAATGTAGTATTTGCCTTAAAGATATGGAGGCATTACTTATGCGGAGAAAGATCGATAGTCTATACGGACCATAAGAGTCAAGTACCTTGACTCGTAAAGACTTGAATCGAGGCAATGTCACGATGGATTGAAATGCTGAAAGACTACGATTGCTCAATTGAGTATCATCAAGGCAAGGCTAACGTCGTGGCGACGCGTTGAGCCGTAAGGTTGTTTCGGATTTGAGGCGTTATTGCCCACTTGAGTTTGTATGATGGCGGGAGTATTCGCAGAGCTACGAGTTAAGCCTACTTGGGTTGAGCAGATCGAGAAAAGCGGTTGTTGGATGAAGTTCGAGTACGCAGAGGACACAAGTGCAGAATGATGGTTTGAAGGGTATAGCTTGTCTAGTGATGGGGTTCTGTGTTTCCAGGGGAAGGCTTGTATGCCGAGAGATGCTGAATTGAGGCAAAAGATTCTTCAGGATGCCCATAGCAGCCCCTACGCTATGCATCCTGGAGGTAGCAAAATGTATAAGGATCTCAGGGAATAGTTACGGTGGTAAGATGCAAAAAGGAGGTGACCGAGTTTGTAGGTAAGTGTCTGACTTGTCAGCAGGTCAAGGCTGAGCATCAGTTGCCGTCTGGGTTGCTTCAACCAGTGAAGATTCCACAGTGGAAGTGGGAAAGAATAACTATGGATTTCGTCAGTGGACTACCGCTTACACCGAGCAAGAAGGATTCAGTTTGGGTAGTTGTGGATCGGCTGACTAAATCCGCTCACTTTATTCCAATGAGGGTGGATTACTCACTTCAGAGGTTGGCGAAGCTATATGTGTCAGAGATTGTGAGATCGCACGGGTGCCGTGACGATCATCTCGGATAGGGACCCCAGATTCACGTCAAGGTTACAAAGGCTTTGCATCGTGCTCTGGGTACACTGTTAGATTTCAAAGACAACATTTCATCCCGCAGATCGATGGGCAATCGTAAAGGGTTATCTGATTTTGGAGGATATGCTTGAGGTGTGTTTTGGACTTGAGGGTAGCGGGAAGAGTATCTACCGTTAGTGAATTCGCTTACAACAACAAACTACCAAGTGAGCATTAAGATGGCACCTTATGAGGCGTTATACGGTAGAAAGTGTCGTTCACCGACTTATTGGACAGAGCTAAGTGAAGCGTCGATTATTGGGACCAGAGTTGGTTGTTTGAGACCGAAGACAAGGTTAAGTTGATTCGAGCTCGATTGAAGGAAGCTTGACCGCAGAAGTCCTATCCGATCTTAAACGGAGAGATATTGAATTTCTTTGTGGGAGATCGAGTTTTCTCAAGGTCTCACCGTGGAAGAAAGTATTAAGGTTCGGAAGAAAGGCAAGCTAAGTCCGAGGTTTATTGGGCGTATAAGGTATTAAGACGAGTGGGACGATTGCATATCACTCGAGTTGCCGGTGAGCTAAGTCGATTCACGACGTGTTCCACGCTTTGATGCTTGGCGATATCGTTCGATCCGTCACATGTGGTAACAGAGAGAGGAGATCGAGGTAAATCCAGATATGTCCATAGAGGAAGAGCTCAGCATGATTTTAGATCGGGATGTGAAGGTTCTACGAGGGAAGTCCGTGCCTCTCGTTAAGGTTCTTTGGCGGAATCATGGCATAGAAGAAGCTACGTGGGAACCCGAGGATATGATGAGACAAAGAATACCCGCAACTCTTTCGACTGTAATTTCGAGGTCGAAATTATTTTAAGGGGTAGAATCGTAATATCCGGGTTAAGGGTTAATTTATTTGACAATTGTTGCATGATTAATTGCTTGCTATGATGTTGTTTGGGTGTTTTGGGGCTTAGTTGTAGGTTAGGAGTGAGCACAGGTTGGTGGTGAAATTTTAGTTTTGGGCTTTAGGAGATAGGAGTGAAGGTGTTGGGGTTTATAATTAATTTAAGTGAATTTGTAACACAAGAAGGGAGCTGGTGGAGTGGCAAAGCATGCGCCACTTGGAGCATGTGTAGCGTCAAATGCAAGGGGAGGTCTTGAGTTCAAGTCATGAGAATCCCACCCCTTTGGCTTCCATTTTGACTGACATGGAGGAAGAGGTGAAGGCAACTTGAACTATAGCTTGGACTTGGTCTTCACATTCAAAGGTGGGGTGGAGAGTGAAAGTAGGAGGAGACTTGGTCATGGGATTGAATTGGTGGTGTGGGAGTAAATGGGGAGATTTGGCGGATTTGGTGAGAGTTTGGGGAGAGAAAGGTGTGGCGGTTGGTAAGCTGGAGTGTGCGAATGTGCCTTGGGCATGTGGGTTTGGTCACAAACTCTCCTTTGTTAAGCCGATTTTCCTTTTTGGTCAAAAGCTTCTCCTCATTTCTCTCTTCCAACCGATTGCTCAAGTCTCTTTTGGTCGTTTTGTTGGTAAGTCGAATATCGAGAAAACTCTCCCATTCTATTCTCATTTTCAAACCAAAACCAGCATTTTGTTCTTTTCAACTCACCGAAACTAGCTCCTTTGACTCTCCTTTCCTTCTCATATTTTCTTTTCTTGGAACCAAAACCCAAAGCTTGGTCTTCCGAATTTGCTTGTTGCTTCCACCTTGTTTCTTTTGTTTTGTAGAAGCCAATGCCTCTCCCATTCCCTTTCTTGTCTTAATGCTTCTAAACCGAAACTAGCCTCCTCTCTTTTTGGACCGTAACACATTTCATCAAAACCTATATCCTCCATCTTCTTCATCTAAACCGAAAGTTACCACAAGCAAGCCTTGCCGATTTTGGTCATTGTAGCCGCAAGCTCTTTCTCTCCTACTTCCCCTTTTCTTTTGTTCATTTGGTATAGGCCGAAACTTCATCCTCCAAATACTTCCCTTTTCTTGTTCCTTTTCATTCAAAACCGAGAGCACTTACTCTTGTTATTCTTTCTCTTTCTCCAAGCAGTGGCCGAATCTTTCTCCTCTCTTAGTAGTTGGTAGGCCGATTTTTGGTTGTGTTGGGGTGTTGGTGATCAATCGGTCTACTAAAGGGGGTAAGTGTTGGCCGAATGGCCATTTCCCTTTTCTCTAGTTTTTACCGATTTTTGGTATGATAAGGGCTGACTTTGGTATCGGTTAAAAAGGTATTAACTTCTTGTAAGTAATTGTTTTCGTATAGGGTCCCTTGGGTTCGAAATCAAGCAAGGCGAGGCTTCTTACTCTGTTAAGCAATCGGTAAGTGAGGGTGAAATGATTACTCGTGGTTGATTTGTTTGGTTTCGATTATGAATATGGTTTCAAGGATTAACCACTTTCTTTCTAGAGGAAGCCGATTGCTGAAAGAACCACTGTTGGATTCGGATTTGGTAGGAAACCAAATCCAGGTTAAGGTAAGGGTAAACCGGTGTACCCTTTGATTTGATTGGTTATGGCCGAATGATATGGGTGCTAACCCTTTGGTTGGTTGATTTTAGGATCAAAGTTGTCAAGGTGGTCGAGGGTCTTAGACCGGTTCTTAGTATTAATACCTTCGCTAATTCAGGTGTGTAAACTAACACACTTCTGTTTAGTAATATGATTGATAACCTGTGTGATGATTAATGAAACGGTGATGATTGATGTGATACCCTAATGGGTATGATTACGGACTCGGGTAAGTCGATGTTATTATTATGTGTTTCTTGATGATCTATATGATACCATGGTTGTGGATATATGTGACATGGGGTATGAGATTAGACATATTAGCATGATATGCATGATTATATGATATGTATGATTACATGAGTGTGGTATGTTGATGGGTGATACGAGTGGAGGGAGCGGTGATATTTTGTCTTGTGAGCACCAAGTGTTTTGGTAACACACTTTGTGACTTTGGGTCACGGAGGTTTGGCACCTCAGAGGTTTGGTACCTCGTCGTCTCGTCCACGTGGTTAACACCACCGTGGGTTGGCCCCACTTGTGAGATATGGGATTGACGCCGGTGATTTGGTATCACACGATGGGTTGGCCCCATCAATGCATTTGTGACTACGGTCACCGGTGCTTTGGTAGCACAATTGTGTCTTTGGGACACCGGAGGTTTGGCACCTCATTGCGACTTGTCCTCGTGGTTTAACCACAGTGGGTTGGCCCCACATGAGATATGGGATCTTCGCTAGTGATTTGGTATCACACGATGGGTTGGCCCCATCATTGGATTTGTGACTACGGTCACGGTGCTTTGGTAGCACAATTGTGTCTTTGGGACACCGGTGTTTTGGTAACACATTGTGACTATATGTCACGGTGGTTTGGCACCACCGGTGGTTTGGTACCACATGGGGTAGAAAAGCGATATGGATGGTTAGGATCGGGTTGCATTAATTATATTGCTTTGTATGATGTGTGTTAGCATGTTGCTCTTCGGGAGCGGGATTTACACACTGAGTCACTCGACTCACCCTCTCCTTTGACTTTTCAGGTGACACTTAGACGCGGACATGGAGCCGGGATGGACTCGAGGTGCTCATGCCATACTGAAATAAAGCTTTGCTCGGACTTTTAAGAAATTTGGTACTTAAATTTTATTATTACTATTTGGTTTTATTTGGGTTGTAAATGGCCTTTTTAAATTATGCTTTGTTTACGATTAAGTTGGATGTAAAATATGCTTTAACAAACTACTTGAGTTAAAATGTGCTAAAAACTTGAAAGACAACGTTTTCAAAACTTCAAAATGATGTTTTAAACTATACCATCGGTATCATACTACAACTTAGAACAAGATGAACTCGAATTGTTTTCTAACTTAAATATGGTTTTCTACTAAGACAAAAATACTTTCGTAATAATATGAAACAACTTAAACTTCAAACCGACATAAATTAGTTTTACCTACACTTGGATAAATTTTCAAAGCTCTGGTTTTCAAATACAACATAAATTTTAGTCAAAATCTACTCAAGTTTCTTCAAATACAAAGTGTCGCAAAGTGATTCATCAGACTTCTAGACTTCAACCTAAACCACCCAAAACCTTTTTCCCTGTAGCATACCAGATTCGGTCGTGGTGTATTGACCGGGTTTGGGGTGTTACAGCTATTACAGAAAGATGTCAAGTATGAATGGATAGAAAAATGTCAGCAAAGTTTCGATCGGTTGAAAGTCCTTTTGACCGAAGCTCCAATGTTAGCTCAGCTTGAATCATGTAAAGAATTTATTGTCTATAGTGATGCTTCTTTGAATGGCTTGGGTTGCGTTTTGATGCAGGAAGGAAAAGTTATAGCCTAAGCTTCGAGACAATTGAAGCCTCACGAAAGAAATTACCCGACTCACGATCTGGAATTAGTAGCCATTGTTTTCGCATTGAAAGTTTGGCGTCATTACTTATTTGGTGAAAAGTGTCATGTTTATTCAGATCACAAAAGTCTGAAGTATTTAATACTCAGAAGGACCTGAATTTAAGACAACGTAGATGGTTGAAATTGTTAAAAGACTACGAATTGGTGATTGACTACCATCCAGGGAAAGCTAACATTGTTGCAGATGCCTTAAGCCAAAAATCATTGTTCGCTCTTCGTGCGTTGAACATACATATGGTTATGACTGGTGATGGTTCGATCATAGCCGAGTTGAAGGCTAGACCGTTGTTTATTCAGCAAATTAGTGATGCACAAAAAATTGATAAAGATATGATTGCTAAACAAATTTATTGTGAAAATGATACAGAGTCAGAGTTTCAAATTGACGCAAATGATTGTCTGAAATTCAAAGGCCGAATATGTGTTCTGAGGAATGTGGAATTGATACAAATGTTATTAAATGAGGCCCATAATAGTCACCCATCGGTACATCCGGGTAGCACTAAAATGTATAATGATTTGAAATAGTTCTATTGGTGGTCTGGCATGAAAAGGGATATATCTGAATTTGTTTCAAAGTGTTTAATTTGTCAGCAAGTAAAAGCCGAACATCAAGTGCCTTCAGGGTTACTTCAGTCGATTATGATACCTGAATGGAAATGGGATAGAATCACTATGGATTTTGAATTCGGTTTGCCTACAACACCGAGCAAGAAAGACGATGCAGGTTATTGTGGATAGATTGACTAAATCAGCTCACTTTGTGCCAGTTCGTACAGACTATTCGCTCGATAAACTTGCTAAACTATATGTGTCACAATTTGTGAGATTGCATGGTGTGCCGAGTTCCATTGTTTCAAATAGAGACCCGAGATTCACATCACGATTTTGGAAGAAGTTGCAAGACGCTTTGGGTACTAAATTCCACTTTAGCATAGCCTTTCATCCGCAGACAGACGATCAGTCTGAACGAACTATTCAGATACTTGAGGACATGTTGAGATGTTGTGTTCTAGAGTTTGAAGGTACGTGGGAAAGATACATACCCTTGATTGAATTTGCTTACAACAATAGCTTTCAATCTAGTATCAAAATGGCACTCTACGAAGCTTTTTATAGTCGCAAGTGTCGAACACCATTATACTGGACTGAGCTCAGTGAAAACAAGATACACGGGGTCGATTTGATTAAAGAGATAGTTTGAAAGCTGCATCAGATCGTCAAAAGTCTTATGCTGATTTGAAACGTAAAGATATTGAATTTCAAGCCGGAGATCGAGTATTCTTGAAAGTTTCTCCTTGGAAAAAAGTACTCCGATTTAGTCAAAATGGAAAATTGAGTCCGAGATTCATCGGACCGTACGAGATTCATCGGACCGTATGAAATTATCAAACGTATTGGGCCTGTTGCTTATAGATTGAAGTTACCCTCTGAATTAGAAAAGATACATGACGTATTTCACGTTTTGATGCTTAGTAAGTACAGATCAGATCCGTCACATGTGATCACTCCGTCAGAGGTTGAAAACTGATTCGATATGACATATGATGAAGAACCGATCCGTATCTTAGCTCGGGAAATAAAAGAGCTGAGAAATAAGAGGATTCCATTAGTGAAAGTACTGTGGAATAGGCACGGAGTTGAAGAGGCTACGTGGGAGCCTGAGGATTCAATGAGGCAACAATATTCGACTTTGTTTAACGGTAAGATTTTTGGGGACGAAAATCCTTAAGGGGGAGAGTTGTAACAGACCGAATTTGACCTTAATCAGAACGGTGGTTTCGAGACCACTAATTCGAGTCGAGAAATATTTAAATATTATATTTTGTGTTTATTATATGTGAATTAATGTGTGTGAAAGTTTCAGAGAAAAATTTAATCGTTTATGTGTTTAATTTAGAAAAGGACTTAATCGGTAAAATGTAAAAGTTGCAAACTAAAGTGAAAAGTGCTAGAATGATAATGGATTTTTAATATGAGTCATTAAAAGGGTAATTAACCAATTTTTAAGGGTAGTGGGCGGCATATGTCAAGAATAACCTTATGATATATGTTATGAATATTATTATATAAAGGTTTTGGATGGTAATTTAAAAAAATAAATAATATATGTCATAATTTACTAAAAAAAAATCATTATCATCTTCACTTCTCTCATGGCCGAATGTTAGCTAAAGAGGAGGGGTTAGAGAAGCTTTGAATTTTGACAAACAATTGGCTTAATTAGGTATGAATTCTAGCTCAGTTTTTGTTAATTTTGACGTTTTTGAGATCGTTGCTTCGAACAGTAGCTGACCCATGTTAGAATTTTTAAAACTAAGCATGTTTGATGTTTGGCCATTGATATGTTCATGTTGTTTTTGATGTTTGATGATTTTAGATTAAAGATATGTTAAAGATTGGTACGTTTTGTATTGAAAGTTTTGGTGAAATTGAGTATTTAGGGCTAATTTGTAAAAATAAATTTTTAGAGGGGCTTATTTGCGAAATAAATGAAAGAAATGGACTTGTATAGTCCCTAGGAGTATTCGGCCCTTGAATGGTATTGAGAAATTTTGTGTATTTTGTGTTTTATGCAAATAGGACTAAATTGTAAAAATGTGAAATAGTAGGGGTAAAATGGTAATTTGCCTATTTATGTACTTAGGGACTAAATTGATATGAAATGTTCTTGAATGAGCTAAATTTTAATGTGTTTAGATCAAGAACAAAGAAAAACAGATTTGGATCGGGGAAAGACGAAGGTTATCGAATAGCCGGTTTACACGGTCCGTCGACAGTCGAGGTAAGTTCTTAAGAAAATATACGTTAAAGAAATAATTATGATTATGTTGAACAATGAAAGTAGAATAGTTAAAGTGTATTTATAGGTGATAGCCGAATATAGGAGTATGGTATTGAATTGAACTTACTTTGTAAAATAAGAAGTGTATTAGTATGTTCGGATTGGTAAGTGAAAGTAACATGAAATGTATGAGTTGTTTGTGTTGTTGGTATTATTGAATGAGTATTGAATTGATGATTATATCTATATCGGGCTTTAAGCCTAGCAGGCCTCGTGCCAGTGTTACTTATCGGGCTAAATGCCTAGCAGGCCTTGTGCCGGTGATGTAGTTCGGGCTTTAAGCCTAGCAGGCCCTATGCCAATGATGTATATCGGGCTTATTGCCTAGCAGGCTAAATGCCGGTGATCAAATTCAGACCTCGGGTCTAGCAGGCTTAATGCTGGTGATGTATTATGAACCCGTAAATACTTCAATAAACAAAATGCTCGGGTAAATATAAAGGTTTATAGATGCAAAGAACAAGGTAAGTGATTATCTTTCCTTTCAAATTACATAAGTGGTAGAATGGTTAAAGATTTTAGTAATGAGTTTTTATGATATGTGCATTTGATTTATTCATTAATGAGTGTGATATGTATATGGAAATATAAGCTTGGTAATATCTTTGAAATTTGATCAAATGAGCAAATGTTAAATGTGATAGTTATCGAAAATGCATACATGTATATATGACTAATTGTATACGATTGAGGTAAATGTTAAACTTGTTAATGGTGGAATATGTGAATATTTAAGGCTTAAAGTGTTTTGGAGGATTGTATGCTTTCGACGAGGGAAATAATAGATACCAAGTTAAAGAATTGGCAATTCGGCCATAGTAGAATTATTAGTTAAATTATTTGGATTTTATAATCATGAATAATTTGATTCATACATATATGTGTACTAAATGTTGGAATGTATGATTATTGATTCATAAATGCTTAAGACTTACTAAGCTAGTGAGCTTACTTGTGTGATATGTTCTCCTCTGTTTTATAGATTTGGCTAAAACTACGAGATCAAGAGGGATCGTCAAGAAAGTCATCCACACTATCAACCTGTTTGGTACTTATAAACTTTGTTTTTATTAAAAAGGCATGTATAAGCTAGGTTAAATTGTAAATCGATGGTATCTAATTTTGTTTATAATGTAGCCATGCGTATTGGCTATTTCTTTTGCTTATACCTTACTTGTGCATTTCAATAGGTATTTAAGCTCGTAAACTTGTTAATGATTAAGGGTTTCTAGATAAGTTTAAAGCTTAGTTTGAGCATGTATATATATATATATGTTATGATAGTTATCTAGAGTTATTTATCCATGATTCGATGGTGCTAGTAGAAATGTTAATATATATATATATATGGAGTCGATCATTGAAGTGTTTAATTGAGGTTCGAATATGTGGTCACTGAATTTGTTATGCTTATGTACTCTAGGGAATGATATAGCTCATGTGTTTGATATGTTAATAATGATCTTTGTAACCTTAATATTTCAATGTGGCTTTGGTTAAAAGAATTATAAAGAGAAATTTACATTATATAATGTATGTATGTATATTCACCAAGTCTTATTGCTATAGTCAGACATAGTTAACATGCTTTAAGAACTAGATGCTTGGACTCATATTTGAATATAGAGATGTGCATAATTGTGATGTATGCATATGTATATATATTTATATATATGTGCTTGACTTGTGAGGTTTCTTAATTTGGATGAGTAGATTCGGTTAAACAAAAGAGTATATATGTGGTGTGTATAATGATTTTGTATTCGGTTGGATATGATGAGTTTGTTACATTATTTGGCCGAATTCATAGGGTACATATTCAGCATGTGATTAAGCGATAGTATGTGAGATATTAAATCTGATTAATACATAGTGCATACGATTAATATGTGTTTAGTTTGTGATTGAATGTTGATGATATATTTTAATAAAGGATCGCATTGTATATGCTTGTATTGAATTGAATTGAATGTTTTATGAGAATGTCAAATTGAAATTTTGTCAGGTAATACCTCGTAACCCTAGTCCAGCAATGGATACGGGTTAAGGGTGTTACACTAAGTATGTGGTTGATGATATTGTATATGAGATAGATACCGGATTATGTGAATAAATTGTAACACCCTAAACTCGGCCCATGCGTTACGAGTGGATTTGGCATATCACATGAGTAAAACATGTTAATCCTTTTTATTCGTACTAAAAAGTTGCTTCATTAAAAACAAGAAAGAAAAGAAAAAAAAATCAAGTTTGATTTGATAAATTGATAAAATTGAACTACTAATCTTTTGAAAACATGGCTTTTGTAAACGATATTGAAAATTTGAAAGGAAGAACTAGGTCCTTTAAAAAGGTATCGAGGTTTCGAGAGAGAATATCTATCTTTGAAATATTTGTAAATGTTTATAAAAATATTCATTGTTAATTGATTTTAGAAATCCTTAATTAAGTTTTCTGAAAAGTTTTCTTTTTAAAAAAATAATTTAAGAAAAATAAACCATCCCAACAATAAAGTTAAAATAATCCAAAGGCCTTATTACAACTTAATTTAAAATATCAAATTACTTAAAAATACTTAAAAGAAATCTGAAGTTCAAATAACCATTATTCGTAGTATGGCCTCCACTGAGTCGTCCTCGGCCCAAGCCTCCATCACTGATCATTATCTAAGAAGAGTAAGGTAAACGGGGTGAGTTACTTAAAACTCAGTGTGTAACCCACTTGCCATAGTCCACTGGGCCAATATCTCATTAAGTAATTATTTGGGCCTAAGCCCATTTACAATAACAATAATAACATATATTATGCATGTGATATGCAAGTTCCCATCCCAACCTAATTTCCTTCCGATACACACCACCCGTACCAACCAGCACACCTGTGGGGAGCTTTAGTCACCCACCCGCCAACACACCAAATCGGGCATTTAAGCCATAAATCAAACGGGCATAAAGCCATATATTTAATCGGGCATGAAGCCATATATTTAACTGGGCATGAAGCCATCAGAATTATGTAGCAAAGCTACTAGAACTTCTCTTCATCAAAATCCCAACCCATGCAAATCATGTACATATAGTATGCATTTTCATTTGGCCCATTTATCATATTACACATTTGGCCCATTTATCAAATAACACATTTGGCCCATTTAACAAATATCACAATTGGCCCATTTGACAAATATCACATTTGGCCCATTTAACAAGTATCACAATTGGCCCATTTAACAAATATCACAATTGGCCCATTTAACAAATATCATAATTGGCCCATATAGTCACTTTTATCAATTTCGCCTATTGAGGGCAATTTCATAATTTTCATAGTCTTAACGCTGATTTCAAAGTCTTTACTACTAAAGTGATAAATATGCCATTTTACTCGATTTCACTAACTTGTGATTTAATCAAGCGATTAATACGATATAGTTATCTAACCCATTAAATACGGTGTGAGATTACACACCTGACTACAGTGAGCACTACACTTTCTTGATCAACAACACCTAGAATATTTTTAATACTTGATTAGATCATTAACACTTATAGTAATTTATTCTAAGATAAACGGTCTAGGATTTTTACCCTCGGAATCGCGAATAACTATGATTTATCGGTTTTCCCCGGTTGGCGGTTCACAACCCTTTGGAAAGCCCCAAACCGCTAAATACTCCGAACTACGAATAGCCTTGAATAGTTGATTCTTACCAGATGAGGGTCCACAACCCGGTGGAAAATCCCAGATCGTCGGAACGGACCTTCGTTTGAATCTAGGAGTTCTGAACGCCAAACCAATCCTTTTGGAATCACCTTTAGATTTCCCTTTCAAATCGTCACTATGGGCTTCCATTTGTTAGACCCTTAGTAAATCGATAATGTACTAAAGTATGGACTTACCGAAATGGTAGAGATAAGCTTACCACGAGGTTCTAAATGATCCACGAATAAATCCCTATATACAAGAATCGATTACTCATTTTCATTCTGTTAATCTTCTTAATAAATAAGGATGATTGTGAAAACATGAAGAACTCTTACCTTGAAGGTTTTTATCTGAGTTCTAGTGATTACGAGATAGCTTCGAGGAGATGATGATACGACCCTCCACTATTTCACTAAAAAAAACAACGAAAAGGATTTTTCTAAGAAAAAGAATGATTATTTCGATCAAAAGGCTCTCCAAAGCCAACCTATGGATTTGGCCAAAAATAAACAAATAACTAAAAGAAACCAATGAAGTGAATTCTTGCCGATTGATCAAAACGTGAGTATAAAGAATGATTGAGAAGAAATATGTGTGAAGTAGGAGGTTCGGCTATGGAGGAAAAATTGAAGGAGATGGTGCTTAATGACATTCTACCATGGTGAAGAATTAGGGAGAGAGATGTTTGAGAGTTTTTTGTAAAAGTAAAGAAGAAAAGAAGTAGGAGATAAGATGTTTATGTTTCGATTTTCAAAGATGGAGAATGAACAAAGAATAAGTTTTGAGATTTGTGTACAATCAGCCAAGCACGAAAAAAAAAAGATGAAAGAAAAATGCCCCCTTCAATGGTTGTATAGTTTCGGCATAAAGAGGAAAAGAGCTTGAGAGGAAAAGAAAATAATACCAATTTGGTCAATAATAACCAAAACCAAAGCTAGAATTTTACCTATGCACAAGACACATTTGGCTAGGGAGAGAGAGATTTTGGAGAGAAAGGAAATTGGTGCACAAATTGCTAAAGAATTTTACCAACTATCTCCTAATCCCTTTCAATATTCGGCCAACCTCTTCTAGCCCCAAAATCGTCCATGTACATATGCCAAAAAGTCAAAATTTAGCCACCCCAAAGTTTCCAAAACATCTCCCTTGTTTCATGCCTTATGTCCCCCCTTACATGCCTTTTCCATAAGATTCTTTTCCTCAACTTCAAATCTTGCCTGAATCCATTAGCCACCTTGCCATAAAACTAAAAGTCTAACCTACCTAAAATAGAGCTTGGCTGGCACATGCTAGGGAAGAGCAAAAATTTAATAAAAATTTACATGCACATCAAGGGATTCGAACCTCTTCCCTCAAGATAATCATATGGCGCCAACTCCTCTTTACTACTTGTTCATCTTATGCTAACTTTTACCTCTTAATTACCTTAAGCTTAAAGGTCACTTGTTCCATTTCATTTAAAGTACTAATTACCAACAATTATTCCAAAACCAAATAATTCTCGAGCCTTCTCGAGACTATATAGACACACACATTGAATCATTTCACTAGTTAAGCACCAAATTAAAGCAACATATCGAAATTCAAATTTTAGGATGTTACAATTCTACCCCCTTAAAGAAATTTCATCCTCGAAATTTACCTGGTTAAAAGAGGTGAAGATATTATCGCCGAATAGTGTCCTTAGGCTCCCACATAGCTTCCTCCGCTCCGTGATTATGCCAAAGAACCTTTACTAACGGTACTGACTTCTTTCTCAGCACTTTAACATCTCGATCTAAAATTTTCACTGGTTCTTCCTCGAACGACAAGTCAGGTCTTAACTCAACTTCCTCAACCGATACTATGTGAGTCGGGTCCGATCGATAATGCCTCAACATAGAAACATGGAAAGCACTATGAATCTGACTCAACTCCGGAGGTAATTCAAGCTGATAAGCCACTAGTCCTACACGTCTCAACACACGGTATGGTCCAATAAACCTAGGGCTCAACTTGCCCTTCTTTCCAAATCTGAAAATTTTCTTCCAAGGTGAGACCTTGAGAAAAACCTGATCTCCCACTGTGAACTCAATATCTTTACGCTTCAAATCCGCATACGACTTTTGTCTATCCGAAGCTTCCTTTAATCGCGCTCGAATCACCTTTAATTTTTCTTCCGTCTCAGATATCAGTTCAAGACCCAATAATTGCCGTTCTCCCAATTCAGTCCAACAAGTAGGGGTACGACACCTACGACCATATAACGCTTCATAGGGTGCCATTTGGATACTGGATTGATAACTATTGTTATACGCAAATTCTGCCAACGGTAGAAAATCCTCCCAACTACCTCTAAAGCCAATCACACAATCCCTTAACATGTCTTCCAAAATCTAGATTACTCTTTCCGACTGACCATCTGACTGAGGATGAAAAGCTGTGCTGAAATTTAACTTTGTTCCCAAAGCTTCATGCAAAGCTTTCCAAAACCACGATGTAAACCTAGGGTCCCTGTCTGAAATAATAGACACTGGTACCCCATGTAACCTCATGATTTCTGCTACATACAACTTAGCCAACTTTTGCAGTGAGAAATCCATTCGAACAGGTAAAAAATGGGTTGTCTTCGTCAATCGATTCACTATTACCCAGACGGAATCTTTCTTAGTAGGCGATAAGGGTAACCCACTAACAAAATCCATCATTATCCGTTCTCATTTCCATAATGGAATCTTTACCGGTTGTAGCAATCCCGATGGTAATTGATGTTCGCCTTCACTTATTGGAAAGTCAAGCACTTACTCACATATTCAGTAACTTTTCGCTTTAACCTTGGCCACCAATACCGATCACGAAGGTTTCGATACATCATATTTCCTCCGGGGTGCATAGCATAGGGGCTACTATGTGCCTCTCGCAGAATCCAAATCCTTGGGCATACAAATTCTTCCACGAAAACACAGTACACCATCCTTATTTAATCCAAAATCCCTTATTACACTATTTTCAACTTGTTGAATTAAGGGACCTAACTTTTCATCTGATAACTGCTTCTCCTTGATCTGTTCTAACCACATAGGCTTCACCTGAAGTTTTGCTAGCAAACTCCCATCTTCATACAAACTAAGATGAGCAAACATTGCTCTCAACTTCGATATCACCTTACGACTCAACGTGTCCGCCACCACGTTAACCTTTCCAGGATGATACTCAATTGAGAAGTCATAATCCTTCAATAGCTCTATCCATCTCGCTTTCTTAAGTTCAACTCCTTTTGGGTAAGGAGGTACTTCAGACTTTTATGATCTATATAAATGATCGACTTCTCACCGTATAGGTAGTGCCTCCAAATCTTCAAAGCAAAACCACCGTAGCTAACTCCAGATCATGGGTAGGATAATTGACTTCGTGCAGCCTTAATTGACGAGATGCATAAGCCACTACTTTACTATCTTGCATCAACATACATCCCAAGCCCGTGTGTGATGCATCGCAGTAAACAATAAACTCTTTTCCAGCCTCGGGTTGAATCAGTACGGGCGCTTCCATCAGAATCTTCTTCAATTTCTCAAAACTTTCTTGTTGTTTCTCTGCCCACACAAACGATACTCCCTTTCGCAACAGTTTAGTTAGGGGTGCAGCAATCAACAAAAACCCCTCAACAAAGCGTCTATAGTAACCAGCCAACCCTAGGAAACTTTGAATCTCAGCCACTGACTTCGGTGGCTTCCAACCCAACACAGCCTCTACCTTCTGAGAATCAACTCTAATTCCTTCGATCGACACAACATGTCCTAAGAAAGTCACTTCTTTTAGCCAAAATTCACACTTACTGAATTTAGCATAAAGTTACTTTTCTCGCAATATTTGTAATATTATGAGCAGATGTGAGTCATGCCCTTCTTCATTCCTCGAGTAAACTAAGATATCATCTATGAACACCACCACGAACCGATCTAGGTAAGGTTGAAAGACTCGGTTCATCATGTCCATAAATGCAGCTGGTGCATTGGTTAATCCAAACGGCACACCCAAAACTCATAATGTCCATAATGAGTTCGAAATGTCGTCTTATGAATATCCGCCTCCTTAATCTTGAGTTAATGATAACCTGATCTCAAATCTATCTTGGAGAAAATTGAAGCTTCTCTCGACTGATCAAATAGATCATCGATTCTCGACAATGAATACCTATTCTTGATTGTCAATTTATTCAACTGCATATAATCAATGCACATACGCATCGACCCATCCTTCTTCTTGATAAACAAGACCGGCGCTCCCCATGGAGGCTCACTCGGTCGAATGAATCCCCAATCCAACAATTCTTGAATTTGAGCCTTAAGCTCCGCTAACTCCTTCGGTGCCATTCTATAAGGAGCAATGGACACCGGAGCCGTTCCAGGCAAAAGCTCAATGCCAAACTCTACTTCCCAGTCTAGAGGTAAACCCGAAAGTTCCTCAGGAAAGACATCTGAATATTCTTTCACTGTTCTAACACCTTCCACCGATAATTCCTTAACATCCAAAGCACAAATGAAGGCTAGGAAAGCTCCATACCCTTTTGGCACCAACCTTTCTACTTTTAAAGCAGATATCACATTGGCTAAATAGTTTCTCCGTTCGCCTATCATTACCACTTCCTTATCTTCCAAAGTCCTTATCGACATCCGCTTTGCAGCACAATCCAAATGTGCACGGTGTTTTGCCAACCAATCTATGCCTAAAATAAGATCAAACTCACCGAAAAGAAGTTCCATCAAATCCGCCAAAAATATTCCTTTTTGAATTTCCAAGGGCACGTCTCTAAACAATTTATCCACTATCACTGACTATCCTAAAGGACTAATTACCATCATCTTTCTATCAGTAATCTCAGATCTAATGTTCAGGTTTCTAGATATAGCACTAGCAACATACGAATGGGTAGATCCGATATCTATCAAAGTAGTAACAGGTACATCAAAGATGAAGAACGTACCAGTTATCACATCAGGTGTATTGCCATCCTCACGGCGTCTGACCGCATAAACTAACACTGGCTGTCTCGCCTCTGCTTTGCCTCTGGAACCATTACCTCTACCTGGTGCACCTTGACCACGACCATCGCCATTACCACCTTGACTTGGCCCACGACCTCTCGGTGGCTGTTGAGCACCTCTAGCTAGCTGTGCATCATGATTACAAGCTTATTGAGTCGGAGCAGTCCTTCGAGGACAATTCTTAAGCTGATGGTCCTTAGAACCACATTTGAAACACCTGCTAGTTCTTTTCCAGCATTCACCTGGGTGTCATTTCCCACAGACAGCACAGATTTAATCTGATTGGTAGTAGCAGGTGCTCTAGCTGGAGCTGGCTCATCATTCCTGGGCCTCTTCTAGAAACTTTTAGTGGAACCCGAATACCTAAAGTCCCTCTTGCCTTTACCTTTGTCTCGATTCTAACGTGTGGAGTTTTTAGCCTCCTCAGCTATTTTGGCTTTCTCCACAAGCTTGGTAAAATTCCTTTCTTGTTGTGGAGCTATCAATACCCGCAACTTATCATTCAGACCATCCTCAAAATGTACACAGCGCTCATGATCGGTTGGTACTATTGTCCGAGCATAACGACTTAAGTATAGAAATTCTGCCTCGTAAGCTGCCACCGACTTATTTCCTTGGGCCAAATTCAGAATTCTTTTCTCCGGGCATCCACATAACTTGCCCCGACATACTTTCCTTGGAATTCAGTCTTGAAGAAATCCCAAGTAACATGTTCAGCCTGAGTGCCTTTTCGAATAGTAAGCCACCATTGATACGCCTCATCCCTCAACAAGGATGCAGCTCCTCTCAGTTTCTGCTCTGTGGTGCACTCCAAATCACCCATGATCCGCTCCACTACTTCGAGCCAATATTTGGCTACATTTGGTGCTACACCCAAGACACCCCTAAAAACCTCAGTACCACTTGCTTTAAGTCGTTCTGACATTGATCCATGAGTTGTTGGCCCAATTCTAGCCCCAACAACCCTTTCTAAGACACGTAACATTGCTTGAGTCAAGGCAATGTACTCTTTCATATGGTCATGTGAACCAGTCTTAGTCCCGAGTGATGCAAGTGCGTCCATTTCTGGTATATGTCCCGACGCTTCAAACTCAACCCTAGCACCTTGTCCTCTACGACGGCCATGTCTACCATGTCCATGTCCTCTAGTGCTCATTTAGAGTATTTCATTTAATCTGATTACGAGTTTTATGAATCAGTATACTATTTCAATATTTATTAACGATATTTTATGAGATATAAGAGGTAGAATTATTTTCGTAAATGCATCCTATAGTCTCAATCTCTATAGTTTTAACACCTAAAATTAAAAGTTCTAGAGTGTTCCTATAGTCATATCAAAATTATAAGAATTATTCTATTCACATACACTTACTTGACTTGGTGCCGGATAGTCGTGGTGCCATACTACCTTTAAAAATATAAATTCCATAATTCAAAACAGTTTTGTACCATAAATGTTTTTAAACCCAAACCACAGTCGAGTTTTGAACCGAGCTCTGATACCATAAAATGTAACACCCCAAACCCAACCCATGCATTACGAGTAGATTTGGAATGTCACGTGAGTAAAACATGTTAATCCTTTTTATTCATACTAAAAAGTTGCTTCATTAAAAACAAGAAAGAAAAGAAAAAAATCAAGTTTGATTTGATAAATTGATAAAATTGAACTACTAATCTTTTGAAACTATGGCTTTTCTAAACGATATTGAAATTTTGAAAGGAAGAACTAGGTCCTTTGAAAATGGTATCGAGGTTTCGAGAGAGAATATCTATCTTAGAAATATTTGTAAATGTTTATAAAAATATTCATTGTTAATTGATTTTAGAAATCCTTAATTAAGTTTTCCGAAAAATTTTCTTTTAAAAAAACATTTTAAGAAAAATAAACCATCCCAACAATAAAGTTAAAATAATCTAAAGGCCTTATTAAAACTTAATTTAAAATATCAAATTACTTAAAAATACATAAAAGAAATCTGAAGTTCAAATAACCATTATTTGTAGTATGGCCTCCACTAAGTCGTCCTCGGCCCAAGCCTCCATCACTGATCATTACTTGAGAAGAGTAAGGTAAACGGGGTGAGTTACTTAAGACTCAGTGTGTAACCCACTTGCCATAGTCCACTAGGCCAATATCTCATTAAGTAATTATTTGGGCCTAAGCCCATTTATAATAACAATAATAACATATATTATGTATGTGATATGCAAGTTTCCATCCCAACCTAATTTCTATCCACTACACACAACCCGTACCAACCAGCACACCTGTGGGGAGCTTTAGTCACCTACCCCGCCAACATACCAAACTGGGCATTTAAGCCATAAATCAAACTAGGCATAAAGCCATATATTTAACTGGGCATGAAGCCATCAGAATTATGTAGCAAAGCTACCAGAACTTCTCTTCATCAAAATCCCAACCCATGCAAATCATGTACATATAGTATGCATTTTCATTTGGCCTATTTATCATGCTTCACATTTGGCCCATTTATCAAATAACACATTTGGCCCATTTAACAAATATCACAATTGGCCCATTTGACAAATATCACATTTGGCCCATTTGACAAGTATCACAATTGGCCCATTTAACAAATATCACAATTGGCCCATTTAAAAATATCACAATTGGCCCATTTAACAAATATCACAATTGGCCCATTTAAAAAATATCACAATTGGCCCATTTAACAAATATCATAATTGGCCCATATAGTCACTTTTATCGATTTGGCCTGTTGAGGGCAATTTTGTAATTTTCATAGTCTTAACACCGATTTCAAAGTCTTTACTACTAAAGTGATAAATATGCCATTTTACTCGATTTCACTAACTTGTGATAATCAAGCGATTAATACGATATAGTTATCTAACCCATGAAATACAGTGTGAGATTACACACCTGATTACGGTGAACACTACATTTTCTTCATCGACAACACCTAGAACATTTTTAACACTTGATTAGATAATTAACACTTACAATAATTTATTCTAAGATAAACGGTCTAGGATTTTACCCTCAGAATCGTGAATAACTATGTTTTGTCGATTTTCTCGGTTGACAGTTCACAACCCATTAGAAAACCCCAAATCGATAAAGGCTCCGAACTACAAACAACATCGAATAGTTGATTCTCACCAGATAAGGGTCCACAACCCGGTGGAAAATCCCGGATCGCTGAAATGGACCTTCATTTGAATCTAGGAGTTGTGAATGCCAAACCACTCCTTTTGGAATCACCTTTAGATTTCCCTTTTAAATCGTCACTACGAGCTTCCATTTATTAGATCCTTAGTAAATCGGTAATGTACTAAAGTATGGACTTAACAAAATGGTAGCGATAAGCTTACCACGAGGTTCCAAATGATCCACGAATAAATCCCTATATACAAGAATCGATTACTCCTTTCCATTCTATTAATCTTCTTAATAAATAAGGATGATTGTGAAAACCATGAAGAACTCTTGCCTTGAAGGTTTTGATCCGAGTTCTAGTGATTATGAGATAGCTTCAAGGAGATGATGATACGGCCCTCCATTATTTCACTAAAAAAACAACGAAAAGGATTTGTCTAAGAGGCTCTCCTAAGCCAACCTATGGATTCGCCAAAATAAACAAATAACTAAAAGAGACCAATGAAGAGAATTGTTACTGATTGATCAAAACGTGAGTATAAAGAATGATTGAGAAGAAATATGTGTGAAGTAGGATGTAACATCCCAAAATGGGGTTATTTGGAATTTAATTATTTTTCTTATGTATGAACTGCTGTGTCATTATTTATGGAATAATAATGATCAATTTAAGGCTTGGTGTTGGCTCGATTTGGTAGGAAATTTTAGTTTTAACTTTTAAAGTAGGGAGTCAGAGCAAGAGGGTGTTATAAGAATAAATGGGGATAATTTGGACATAAATGAGCCTAGACTAAGTGGCAAAGTAAGCCCACTTAAGAGCTACATGTGACGCCACCAAGGGAGCAAGGAGAGCTTTGGTTGAGTCACAAAATCCTCTTTTGGCATTAGGTTGGATGGCACATATAGGAGAGTCTTCCCCATTTAAACTCTTATTTTATAAAAGATAATATGAGCTATTATAAGGATTTTATTTATTCTAAGGATAATAGATGAATATTGTGGATTAATAAAGATTATTAGAAATTAAATCCTATTAGTTTGAATTAAACTAAATGGGTGGCCTAGAGTGAATTAAGGAAGTGGGATGAATCTTGGACTCCTTGTTGAGGTGGAGTGGACGGCAAGGACTTGTGGAAAAGGGGAGGCCGAATTTCTTATAGGCACATCCTCCATCTTTTGTTTTCTTTCTTCCAAAATTTCAAATAGCCAAATTCCATTCTTGATTTTCCTTTTCTTCTCAAACTCTCAAAGCGGAAAAAAAAAGAAACAACATTCTCCTTGTCAAATTCCCATTCTTAAATCTTCTTTCTCTTATTTCCTACTAGCCGAATCAACAATTCCTCTACCTTTCTTCTTTTTCCTCACTAAAATCCAGCCTTATTTAGGCACCATAGCCGAATCTAATACCTATCAAAGTGTCAAATTCCTTCTCTTTCTTTAAACTCTACTTGGCGAATAGTGTAGTGGTTCGATTTTTCTCTATATTCGATTGTTGTAAAGGTAAGTGATGGCCTAACACTCTTTTCATATTTTTCCTTTCTCTGTCGACTTGTGGGTTGGAGAAAAGCCAAATTCGGCATTTGCAAGCGAGAACTAACCACTCTTTGGAACCGATTTCATCTAGGAACCCGGATTCAAGCGTGAGATCTAACCTCCTTCCTCGATATTTGGTTGGTAAGTAATGGTAAGATCTACTTTAGTTAAGTAGTTGTTAATCGATTAAGTCAAGGCTACTAATTTGGTTAAGTGCCGATTTTAGGGTGGTGAAGCAAAAGGGTGATACTCAAGACTTTCGGGTAAGGATTCGGGTTCAAAAGGAGAACCCTTTAAATTGTTTAATTTGGTTTAATAGGCCATAGGGCTAACCCATGGTTGGTCGAATGTAGGTACAAAGAAATCTAAGGTGGTCGACTCCTTCATTCGGGATTTAGATCACTCGGTGGTGACGGTGTGTACATACACACTTATATCGCTTAATATGTGTGATAAATATTTGTTGTTTGTAAATCGCTTGATGTAGATTTGGATTTGGTACCTTAAATGGTACAAGCAAGGACCTCGTAAGTCTCTATTTATATGAGATTATTATGATGCTTTTGGGAAGCATGATTTATTTAATACATGTGATAAATGTATGATCTCTGTTATGATTGTGATGTGGGTTGATGAGTGGAGGGCAAGATTAATCGTGCCGACGGGCACCAAGTGTTTTGGTAACACACCGTGACTATATGTCACCGAGGTTTGGTACCTCCAGAGGTTTGGTACCTCAATAGCGACTTATCCTCGTGGTTAACACCACCGTGGGTTGGCCCCACTTGAGATATGGGATCGCCGCGCTGATTTGGTATCACACGATGGGTTGGCCCCATCAAATGATCTCGTGTCTCACGGACACCGTTGTTTTGGTAACACATTGTGACTATATGTCACCAGTGGTTTGGCACCACCGGTGGTTTGGTACCACAACGGGTAGATAAAGGGCGTATGGTTGGCTAGGTTGGGTACACATTATTTTGCATATTAAATGTTATATGTTGTGTATGAAAATATTTTAAAACGGGGAAGGGTTACATCGAGTCTTGGTGACTCACCTTCTCCATTATTTTTTTCGTGTGATGCTTAGATCGCGGACATGGAGCCGGAGGGACTTGAGGAGGCCATGCGGTGGATTTAGAATTAAACGAACTTTAATTTTAGTTATTTTAAATTTTGTTATTGGGTTGTTTTATTTTGATGTAATAAGGCCTCATCATACTTTACTTTAGTTATTTTCTTATATGTTGGATAATTTATTTTAATTAAAATTTGAATTACACGTTTTTCTAAATTAACACGAAAAATGTTTTATCGTGCCATCGGGCACATCTGAAAATTTGTGTAATAACTTGACTTAATTAAATTTTCAAATTGGACTAAGTATAATTTCAGCAAGATAACTTAAAATGAGCAGTTTTCAACAAAACTTAAGTGGATTTAGAAAAGTAACGACCCATATTCGGTCCTAACGTTTGGGCCGGGTTTGGGCTGTTACATAGGAGGTTCAGCTATGGAGGAAAACTTGAAGGAGATCGTGCTTAATGACATTCGGCCATGGTGAAGAATTAGGGAGAGAGATGTTTAAGAGTTTTTTGTAAAAGTAAAGAATAAAAGAAGTAGGAGATAAGATGTTTATGTTTCAGTTTTCAAAGATGGAGAATGAACAAAGAAGAAGTTTTGAGATTTGTGTACAATTGGCCAAGCAAGAAAAAGAATAAGATGAATGAAAAATACCCCCTTCAATGGTTGTATAGTTTCAGCATGAAGAGGAAAAGAGCTTGAGAGGAAAAGAAAATAATACCAATTTGGTCAATAATAACCAAAACCAAAGCAAAAAATTTACCTATGCACAAGACACATTCGGCTAGGGAGAGAGAGATTTTGGAGAGAAAGGAAATTGGTGCACAAATTGCTAAAGAATTTTACCAACTATCTCCTAATCCCTTTCAATATTCGGCCAACCCCTTCTAGCCCCAAAATCGCCCATGTACATTGGCCAAAAAGTCAAAATTTAGCCACCCCAGAGTTTCCAAAACATCTCCATTGTTTCATGCCTTATGTCCCCCCTTACATGCCTTTTCCATAAGATTCTTTCCCTCAACTTCACTTCTTGCCTTAATCCATTAGCCACCTTGCCATAAAACTAAAAGTTCAACCTACCTAAAATAGAGCTTATGACACATGCTAGGGAAGAGCAAAATTTAATAAAATTTACATGCACATCAAGGGATTCGAACCTCTTCCCTCAAGATAATCATATGGCACCAACTCCTCTTTACTACTTGCTCATCTTATGCTAACTTTTACCTTTTAATTACCTTAAGCTTAAAGGTCATTTGTTTCACTTCATTTCAAGTACTAATTACCAAAAATTATTCCAAAACCAAATAATTCCTGAGCCTTCTCGAGATTATATAGACACACACATTGAATCATTTCACTAGTTAAGCACCAAATTAAAGAAACATATCGAAATTTAAATTTTGGGATGTTACATGAATGAAGAAAAGAGTTGGATTGAATAGCATTACAAATGCTTGTATAAGAACCTATAAATATGGTTTCTCTATTTTACAGTGTCATTAAAGCTAGCTCATATCCAGAATTGTCAGCAACTCAGTCACACTATCGGACATCTATTTTGGTACCTCTTGGAAATTGTATTTATGGTATATGGCATGTATAGGCTAGTGAGGTTGTGGAATGTTTTGAGATGTATAAATTTTTCTATGTGAAAATTTGTGTATGTGATGTTTATATAAATGGTCTTGTGTGAATGGCCATTTTGGTATGCTTTGGTGAAATAAAAATGGTATGTTTCATACTCGATTTGGTATTTGATATGGTGAATAATTTGTATGTTATTGATGTTGGAATTGAACATGTAGGGATAACCCCAAATGGGTGGAAATTTGGCCTTGTAAATGGCCTATAATTACCCACACGGGTGAGCACACGAGCGTGTGTCTCGACTGTATCCTTTACTATTCTTTTTCGAAGAAAGCCAGATTTGCACACAGGCCAGACACATGAGCATGTATCAGGCTATGTGACCCAAGTCAGTGTTGCACAAGGGCTAGACACACGGGCGTGTGACAGGCCGTGTGACTATAGTCAGAGTTGCACATGGGGTAAGACATGGTCTAAGGCATAGCCGTGTGTGACACGCGGTCTAGCCACACGGGTGTGTGCCCTGTTTTGAAAGAAAAATTTTCTAAGTACTACAAAGTGTCCGTGTGAGATCGGTTTAGTCCCGAACCTTCTTTAAAGCATGTTTAAGGCCTCGTAGACCTGTTAAAGAGACTTTGTGTTATTGATTAACTATAATTTGCTGTTGTGTGAGCCCTGGTGTTTTAAATGTTATGATTCGATCGGTAATACCTCGTAACCCTAGTCTGGCGATGGATATGGGTTAAGGGTGTTACAATGATTCAGTTAAAGCTGAGTATTGGCTTTAGAATATCTTGGGAGTTTTGAAGAAATGGCTTGCCCTCCTGATGATTTTCTTAGATGTGTTGTTTCATTACTAAAAGAGGAAGCGTATAGTTGGTGGGCTACATTGGTAGCTGTGGTATTGAGGGAAAATATTTGTAGGATTTCTTTTAGACCTAGTTTAAAAAGAAGTATGTCAGGAAATGGTATCTAGACAAGAAAATTAGAGAATTTCTTGATTTACATCATGGAAATAAATCGGTGGTTGAGTACAAGAGAGAGTTTGTATATCTTAGTAAATATGCTCGATAGATTGTGCCTACTGAAGAAGAGATGTGTATCCGATTTGAAGATGGGCTGAATGATGAAATCCAAATGATGACCGGAGGTAATGAAAGAAAATGGAAAAAGTGTACAATTGCAAGATACAACGGGATAGACGGATTTGAGAGTTTCATAAGAGAAGTTCTTCTAAGTCATTTTTGTATCACCAACAAAGAAGACTAAAGAAGATTTTAGTCGAGCTATTTCTGTGTCTAAGCATCCGTGTAACAGTCCGTTTTTGGGTCAAATTGGAACATTGATTTTGGGACCACAAATCTAAAGTAGAAATATTTATTTTATTATTTCTTTAAGGTCTACAGTATGATTTAATGATTGTGTAAAAATTTCGTTAAGAAATTTTATCGATAGAATGTCTAATTTGACTAATAGGACTACATTGCAATAGGTGCAAAATGTGTGTTCTAGAAGCTAAAGGTGTTTAATTGTAATGAATTCTTAAATTGAAGGTCCTTAAGTGGTAATTAAGCCATTATACCTTAAGATGGACAAAAATGGACATGGAGTATGTAATGCTCCAAAAATCTCTTATATTTATTTTCGTGTGTTTGTGATACAATTGTGTATCTACTTCAGTGGTTAAGTGCTCTGGGAGTGTCTGAAAAGTCTTGGGTTCAAGCATTGGCTTGGGCTAAATTTTTGTTTTCTTTAAATAAAGCACTATATTTAGACAGTAGGCTTTTAATCAATTGTTGGTAAAGTATGTCAGAATGGGCCTGTTGGTTTGGTGGATAAGTGGAGTGTCTTTATGTTAGAGGTCTTGGGTTCGAGCTGTGCTTGAGTATTATTTTTCTACCAGTGCCGTGTAGGAGTTTGAGGGGGAGTAAAATGCTGATAGTGGAGAGTTTGAGGGAGAAAATTTAGAAGCATGAGATATTTGGAAGTTATTAAAAAATATTTCTTTTTCCCAAATTTTTTTCTGACGTTGGGTTTGCTTTTCTCTATCATTTTTCTTCCTTCTTCCCCATCTTGTTGCCGTGCTTTTGTACTTTTTCCTTCATATCGATCTCAATTTCTTTTTCCCTTCTCGTCGATAATGCACATCTCTGCGTCTAGTGTGAATTCGGCAAGTCTAGAGGTACGTTTTGTTTCATTTGGGTGAACTAATGGAGTATTAAGAGTTATTTTCTGATTAGGGGACAATCAAGAAGTTGTGGGCTATGTTTGACTTTATAGCAGCGAGAAATCATCGTTGCTCATTAAAGGTAAGATTGTTGGCAAGTTTTAGGAATTTTTTGTTCATCATAACTCGGTTTAAGTGACTGAAATTGGCCTTTCAATTGTCGAATATAGGTTTTAGAGTGCTCAAGGACTGTTTGCGCATCTTTTGTAACTAGGTGTGTAACCTATTGCACAGAAAATGAGATTTAGTAAAAGTAGAGAAAGCTCTCTGTCGACCTTACACAGCGTGTGGTAGCCCATGTGGTAGGTCGTGTGCAAGGTTGTAAGCCACAACACGGCCATGTGATCGATGAGCCAAGCCGTGCGCAGATGACACAGCCATGTGACAGTCGAACAAGGCCATGTACAAGATATAGGCTCGACCAATTGGGCCGTGTGGGCCACATAAGCGTGTGGGATTCTAGGCCAGGCCGTGTGATCCACACGACCAAGGCCAATTTGGGCCGTGTTGGCCACACGGGCGTGTGGGCCCACATGGGTAAACAACATGGGTGTGTGAGCCCATTTTCACTGATATATTGCTAAGTTGGATGAGTCACCTGAGATGACTGTGAACCTACTATAGGGTCGGTAAGATTACCTAGACTTTTAACTGAATGACTGTATATTGAGCATGTTGTTTGTACTATACTATACTGTATAAATATGATATACCATGATTGGGCATGACATAACTGTATGATGCATTGCATTGGGTTGGGGATTGATATTTATTAGAAGAAGTGTATTGAAAGGCTTTAAGCCTAACTTACTGGCAGCTCAGCTGCAAATTACTATTTGGTGCCATAACCGGTACTACTTGGAGTGTAGGGATAGGTGGGTTGATTATATCCCCACATGGAGTGTAGGGTTGGACGGAGGTGGAGTGTAGAGGTTGGTTAGGTAGGATTTTTTGATTGCATATTTGCTACTGCTGTTGTAATGTGATGGGCTAAAGCCTTAGTGCTCACTGTTACTGAAATGGGATAAGGCCCAAACTGATACTGATACTAAAATTGAAAAGGGCTTAAGCCTGAACTGAGATTATCTATTATTGTTTGTTTGTTTGCATGGGGATTACACATTAAGTTTATGTAAACTCACCCCTTCTGTTTAATTTGTATAGGTAATCCTTAGACATAGGCAAATTGGTGAAGCAGAGGACTCAGAGGTGGCCACAGGACTCTTTTTTGCTATTGGATTATTAATTAAAATTTTAAGTTTATTTTGGGGTCTTTTTCTGTAATAATGGCCTCTATGTATTTTTACCTAAAATTTGGATTTTATTCTATTTTCTATTATATCTGCTAGAAGTAGGTAAAACACGATTTTTTTAAAAAGAAATGCATGTGTTTTAGCAAAATACCCACAAGGACACAAACTATTTAAAAAGCTTCCAGAACGTATAATGTTTTGAAAACTAATGACTGAATTAAAATCACGATTTTAGAGTTAATAAAAGATGATAAGGATTTCTAAACGGAAAATGTTTTAAGCAAAGTTACCGTTTTCTAACACACTACCATATGACATCGCTAGATTCGGCCATAACGTCTAGGCCAGGTTTGGGGTGTTACAGAGTAAGTAAAAATTCAAAGTTTAAGTGAAGAGCATTTTGGTCATTTGGTGAATAAAGGCAAAATAACTAAATAAAAGATGTCATCTTCTTCAATTTAGTCCATATAGCTAAAATTTGGGGGGAAACCATAGCTAGGTGTTGGCCAAGCTTCCAAGCTCAATTGTAAGTCCGTCTTTGTCCCGTTTTTAATGATTTTTACGTTGTTGTGAATATTGTAACTTGATCTAGCTATTCTGAGGACTAATTTGAAAATATTTCAAAGTCTAAAATTTTACCTATGTAGAATATGTATGTATTTTGATGTTTGATGGTAGAAAATGCATGGTTGATGTTAGGAAAACAACACTTACAAAGTGATTTTTTATGGAAATGTCAAAAAGAGGCCTATTTGTAAAAGGTTGTAAAATGTGTGTTAAAATGTGAATAAATGAAAATTGTGGGCTGTTACGAGTATAATAAGTTTTGGCTAGGCTTTGATTTTTAAGAAATTGAATGAAATTCATTTTACGAGCATAGGGACTAAAATATGAATGTCAAAAGTTTAAGGGCAAAAATGTAATTTTCCATAAGGTGTTTTTGAGCTAAATTGAATAATGTGTTGATTAAATGGGATGAATTTGGTATTATAGATCAAGAAAAATGAAGTTCGGGTCTAGATCGGGGGAAAACCAAAGTAATTGACGAATAGACCTATTTGGCTATTTTTGTTATCGAGGTAAGTTCGTATGTTAAATAAGCATTAATGTAATTGTATTTAGTTGCCTTAATATTACATGAACTATATGATTGACTATGTGGACGAGTTCAATTTTACAAATGAGTTTGACGATGATTCGACAAATGAGAAATCTCGTTTGAACCTTAGGAATAGATTAGGATACAAGTGACATGTCACTAGGGTTACCATGTGTTATGTGATTATGTGATCTGGGTGCTGGACCTGTACATCCTACTGGTGGTTGAGCATACCAGCATATGTTGCAGTTGCTCAACAGCTTGTGTGAGCAGCATCGCGTAGTTACATCTTGATCGATAGCTTGTGTGAGCAGGCCCATTATTAGCTCGAAAGCGAGCAACTATATTATATGAGATTTAGGTAGCATTAGCCACATATATGGCACTTAGTGTGCAAGATTCCTGAGTATCCGTCATTATTATTCCGAGTGGTTCATGGGTATGTCAAAGACGCGAATATGTGTAAATTCATTTTGAGATGGTACATGTATGTACTCAAAGCTTATGATTATTAAATCGTGAAATAATGATTTCAAGGTAAGTTTATGGTGGAAGTGAAATATGATCATGAGATTATGGTAAATTATATTATCTTTTGTTACAGTACTTGCATTTTAATGTATGGTAGGGTTTGCTTATTCCTTTCATACGAGCTTACTAAGCTATCTAGCTTTCTATTTATTTTCCATTTTTTTATAGTGTCGCCAAGCTAACTTGGATTGGGGATCATCGGAGATTCACCTCACACTATCAAAACTATCATTTTGGGTATTGATGAAATTTAGCATTTTGAGTATATGGCATGTATAAGGACTTGGTCATTTTGGGTATATGTGTCATTATGATTTGGCCAAAAGTATTGGCTTGTAATTGGTAAATGTTTTATTTTGTATATGGCATTGAAATATGGCCTGTCTTGGTTAAATTGGATGTGAGTTATGCATGGGCTAATGTTATTTGTGATATGCCTTTTATTTGCTTGGTGGATGATTGATTGTGGCTTAATAACTTAGGTGTTAAATGAGGAGAATTAGCTTGATGGTAAGTTAGTGAAATTGGGCTAGACTATACATATTGAAAGTAATCATATTGAATGCTTGTGGATGTGCTTGTGATATGTTTGAGTTTGACAAAGTATGATGTTTTAAGCTTGATAGATGTTGGCTTTTAAATGACATGTTTAAGCCTTAGTTATGATGGTATTGGTTGCTTGTTTGTGTTATGAATCATGCTATTGAAGTTGTGTACAAGTGTGTGCAAATGAGGGTGGTAAATGGCTTGGTAAATAGCCTTATTTTGTCCACACGGGTAAACACAAGGGCGTGTGTCTAGGCCATATGTGACATATGGTTTGCCCATAGTCATGTGTTTGGCCGTGCGTCCCCAGAACCTAAATTTTTAGAAATAGAATGCTCAGAATTAAGCACACGGGTAGTGACACAGGCATGTGTCTCAACCGTATGAGGGACACGGCCTCGGTACGGGCATGTATCCCGAGCGTGTGAAGTTTGCACCTATTTTATGAAAATTAAATCACCCACACGGCCTAGTACACGGGTGTGTGACTTGGCCGTGTGACTTCAATTTGTTCATGCATTGCAAGTCAGAAAGTTACACAGGTTAGGGACACGAGCATGTGTGACCACACAGGTGTGTGATCCCTATTTCTAGCAAAAATTTTCTAAGTTTTATAAGAATTCCCTGAGTTCTCGGTTTAGTCCCGGACCACTACTAAAACATATTTTGGGCCTAGTAGGCTCGTATTAGGGACTTTATGATTGAGTATGAATGGTTTTTAATTTGGACACAAATTTATGACTCGATTTGTATGATTGTTTAGGATGAAAGTTCGGTAATGCCTCGAGTCCTATTCCGGCGTTGAATACAGGTAAGGGGTGTTACAATCCAAACAAAAATAAATCAAATCAGTGTGATTTTGAAGCTCCTACTAATTGGTTGATAGTTTGGGAAGTGTACAAAATGCTCCGAAGCCCAATTGTAGACATTGTGGAAAATATCATCCTGGCGTGTGTAGAGCTAAGTAGGGATCCTATTATAGATGTGGGTCGACTGATCACTTTCTCCAGAATTGTCCTAAATAGTTTAAAGAAAATGAAGAATGGAATGAAAAACAAATGTCTACATCTCAGCCATAACAATACTACTGGGACTACTTGTATAGGGGCAAAGGACACTATTGTTCGGTTAGAGGCTAGAGCACTTGCTCACACATATACCATTCGAGCTAGAGAGGAAACTGGTGAACTGATGTGATTGCGGGTACATTCTATCTGGATGTTACTGTGTATGCACTGATTGACCTTGGGTGAACTTATTCTTATATTTGCACAGCATTAATAATGAAAAGAAATTACCTGTTGAATCCATTAAATATGATATTCAAGTTACTAATCCACTAGGTCAGAGTGTGATAGTTAACTTAGTTTGCTGTAAATGTCCACTGAAAGTTAGAGGATGTGAATTCTCTGCTAATTTGATGTTATTACCCTTTCAAGAATTTAATGTTATTCTGGGTATGGATTGGCTATCATTTCATGATGCCATGGTAAAATGTAGATAGAAATGGATTGATTTGGAATGTTAGATAGGAGAGATGATTTTAGTTGAGTCTAATGGACCAAAAAATGTTGTTCAAATCATTTTAGCTATTTATGCACAAAGATTGATACGTAAAGGTAGTAAAGCTTTTCTAGCATACAATCTTGATACCAAAAATTTAGAGTCGAAGTTAGATCAGGTACCGGTTGTTAGTGAGTTTACTGATGTGTTTCCTAAAAAGTTGCTGGGTTTACCTCTTCATCATGAAGTTGAGTTTGTGATTGATCTGGTTCCTGGTACTACACCGTTATCAATATCACCATATCGCATAGCACCAGCTGAATTAAAAGAGTTGAAATCACAGTTGCAAGAGTTGTTAGACAGAGGGTTTATTCAACCGAGCATATCTCCCTAGGGTACACCTGTGTTGTTTGTGAAAAAGAAAGACGGCTCTTTGAGATTGTGTATAGACTACAAACAGTTGAACAAAGTCACGATAAAAAATAAGTATACATTGCCACTTATTAATTATCTGTTTGATCAATTAAAAGGTGCCACAGTGTTCTCGAAGATAGATCTCAGATCTAGGTATTATCAGTTGAAGGTTAAAGATTGTGATGTATCAAATACTGCTTTTAGAACTCGTTATGGTCATTATGAGTTTCTGGTAATGCCATTTAGTTTGACTAATGCCCTTGTTGCTTTTATGGATTTGATGAATCGAGTTTTTCAACCTCATTTGGATAGATTTGTGGTTGTATTTATCGATGATATATTGATCTATTCCAATACGGAATCTGGGCATGCTCAACATTTGAGAATCGAACTATAGACTTTGAGAGAACAAACAGTTGTATGCAAGTTTAGTATCATCTGACTTTGCGAAGTTAGATTTTTGGGTCACATAGTATCATTTGGTCGGATTCGAGTTGATCCGAATGAAATTTCTGTTGTGATTAATTGGAAAACTCCAAAGTATGTTTTTGAAGTGTGAAGTTTCTTGGGTTTAGTAGGTTACTACCATTGTTTTGTTAAAAACTTCTGACACTTAGCAAAAATGTTCCCTATCACGTACTTTGGAATTCAAACATGGGACTTAATGAAATACAGATGCTTAAGCAGTGAACCAACAGACTCATTCTTGATATTTGTTTACATTGAATTGAACTTAACTATATAATGTATGATTAAGGGTTGCTTTTAAAATACAAAACTTTTAACGATGTGACTCGAACTCCAGACCTTAATCACGATAGCAGAACATAAAACCACAGATACAGAAATTAATTATTGCAGAACCTCACAATTAAATTCTCAAATTTTGGGGCGTTAGAACTCTCTGCCCCTAAAACAAATTTCAGCCTCAAAATTTACTTGGCTGAAATAGCTGCTGTAACACCCCAAACCCGATCTAGAAGTTTGACCCAAATCCAACGATGCCACATTGAAGTGTTTTTTGAAAACCATGTTTTCATTGAAAACCCTTTTTAATTAAAAGCTCAAGTAAAATCCCAATTACGTCAATTTGCTTTTTTTTTGTATCTCCGTTTATTGAGAAGTTATTACCTTCAAAACCTTATTGTTGCAGAAGCTTAATTTAAAACAAATGGTTTACGAAAACGTGATATTTAAAAATTGAGTTGCGGAAACGTAGTGTTTTGAAAAAAAATTATCATTTTGGGAAAACCACGTTCTACTTCTAGCAGATTTAAATCATAATAAACTGAAAATCCCAATTCAGAACCAGAAATTAAAAGAGGCCTTATTACAACCGAACAAGAAAATGATTTAAGTAAGATAAAATAGAATACTAAAATTTAAAGCTATTCGTAGTGTGGTCACCTTTGAGTATTCCAGTACGTCAAACCGCTTACTAAGGATTACCTGAAAAATTAAAAAGAGGGGGTGAGTTTATGAAAACTCAGTGTGTACAGCCCTCATCGATCATAACGCATGCATCACATCAATCCGGGCCTAAGCCCATTACAGTAACGGTGGCATTTGGGCCTTAGCCCATAATAGCCTTAGTTGGGCCTTAACCCATATCTCAATCAAATCAGATCATGTAATGCACAAATACCCAAACCAACCTTGCATTACATCTCCTGTCCAACCTTGCACTCTTGTGGGCATTTAATCGACCCACCCATCCCTACACTCCTTATGTAGCACCGGTTGCAGCACTAACCAATATTATAGTAGAGCTGCCAAACACATAATCGGCTTAAAGCCACCGGTGGATCCACAGTCATCAAGCGACCATGCAACCCTAACAAATCATACACTTCCTCCAAATCAATAATCCCATCCCCATGAAGCATAATATCACATGAATGTAGACATACTATAAATAGCATACAATAACAATCATATAACAAGTAGGGGCATTTTAGTCATTTTACCCTTTAGGGGCATAACGGTCATTTACCCTCTAAAGGTATTTCGGTCATTTTACCCTCTAGGGTTAGTTCGATCATTTTACAACCTTCCCAAAGGTCTATAGTCGCCTCTAGTGACACAGATAACATATATGATCAAATGGAGTATTTGGGCCCAAAGCCCAATATTCAGCCCAAGTGGGCCACACTCTCATGTGGCCCTTTCAGCCCAAAACTTCCTTTGGCCATGTGATCGTCATCGTTGGCTCATTAATTCCTATCCATCCATAAAATTACTTGCGTAGAGCCTACGGGCCCATTGGACCCACTCAGCCAATCTGGTCCATTTGGCCCAAAATAGCCTAAGCCCATGAAGGCACTCATGGTGGCCTCAACCATCTTATGCCCATATTCGCGGGCTCGGTCCACCACACAAGCGATCGCACGCTCATGTGGCATCATTTGCTAGTATTTTAGCTTTTCGACATTTGCCGATCTACTTGGAGTGGTGCGTGTGTGTATACACGCTTTTCAGCTCTTTAGCCGACTATCGGTCACAGAGTGTTGCTACACACCTATTTACCATAATTGAGTGAATAACCCACAAGCACCGGACCTACAATCAACGACGATATTCTATTAGTCACTTAATGATAGAGTCAAACACCCTCTTCTAATACTTAAACCGAACAATGTCGAACTTGCGTTGATTGAACGAGCGCAGTTTAGCCTGCTTAAATTGTTGAAGGAGACTGATAACAAACCCCTTGGAGGGTACCTTGATCGAGTGATGAGAGAAAGCTTCATTTATCTCAGAACACTTGCAACTCCTTCATTCCACGAGAAAACCTAGGAATCAAACGGATCAACATACCATACAAAGAGAAGGGAGGATTCAGCCATAAAAGGAAGGAAGGAATCGACTTAAAATAGCGTAGAAGAGAGGAGACGTAATACTCTTTAAAAATAAAAATAACAAACAGAAGTTGAACAAACTACTTACCAATTTGCCAGAAACAGTTGCTTTACCCGAACAAAGTTTGAGAGAGATGAAGAATTCAGCCTTGTTATCAAAAAGAAGAGATGATAGGCAAAATGGTTTAAGAGAAAACAGAGAGAAGAAGATGCAGTATTTGGTCCTAATAGCAAGATGGAGAGAAAGGAAATCCATTAACAAAAATAACTGAAGGAGGAAAGAAAGTGCATATGGCTAAAAGAAGAATCAAGATGCAATGAGAGGAAAATGCTAAGACCGACAAACTTGAGTGAAAAAGATATCTGACTAAAGAAGCAAGATGAAAAGGGGAAAATATACTCGGAGTAAGTAATCAAAATAGGAAACGAGATAACACCAGAGTCCCTTAGCAAAGTCGGCTCTAAAAAGTGCTAAAAACCCAAGATAGAGAGAAAGAATAGGCACTTACTCCCCCACCACACTAAAATTACGAATTTTTGAGTGCCCAAAGTCCCTATACGGCACAAATCTTCCCCCAAAGTCCACAATTTTCTCCCCCTTATCTCTCCACAATCTACTCCTTAAATCACTCACTTGACCAATTCAAACTCTCCAACACAGAGTTCAAATCAAACACAAACTCTTTCCCACACATGAGTAAAATAAATAATCCCTTTTGCATGCAGTGAGACTTGAACCTCTATTCTCCTTGCCACACCTGTGACGCCACAACCACTCCACCACAGGCTCTCTTTGTGTCTCGTTTTACTCACAATTACTTAAAAGGCTTACAACCAGAAGTCACGGATCCCCTAATGCTAAAAAAAATTTTCCATATGACATGGCTTGAACCCAGGACTTCATAAAAGCCTCATAACCTTCCAAAGTCACTCACCCAACAGATCCAACATACAATTGTTCCATTTTCTTATTCTCAAAAATTTTAAACGCTCCAATGCCCAAGGCCCAATAGGCCCAATTCTACTAGGCCCAAAATTTAGGGTGTTACAACTACGGGTATTGTTACGAATTAAAGCTTCAGGTTCTTAAGTAGCTTCTCAGTGCCGTGATTTCACCACAACACCTTAATTAGAGGAATAGTTTTCTTCCTCAACACCTTAACATCATGATCTATAATTTGAATAGGTTCCTACTCAAACTTTAAATTAGGTCGCAACTCAATTTCATCGACAGGAACAATGTGTGACGGATCAGACCGATACCTTCTCAGCATCGAGACGTGAAATACATCATGAATCTACTCTAACTCTAACGAAAATTCTAGTTGATACGCTACAGGTCCGGTACGTTTCAGAATGCGGTAAGGTCCAATGAACCTCTGGCTCAGTTTGCCCTTGCGTCCAAATGAGAGAACCTTTTTCCATGGCGACACTTTCAGGTATAGTAGGTCACCTACAAAAAACTTAATGTATTTTCTTTTTAGACCGGCATAAGATTTCTGTCAATTAAAAGCAGCTTTAAGATGGTCATGGATCAACTTGATAATATTATCAGTTTCAGACACTAGCTCGGGGCCCAAAAATTGGCGTTCACGTAACTTAGTCCAACACAGAAAAGTATGACACCTACGACCATACAAAGCCTCGTAGGGTGCCATTTGAATACTAGACTGGAAGCTATTATTGTACGCAAACTCAGCCAATGGTAGGTAATCTTCCCAACTACCCTAGAAATCTATTACACAACCCCGAAGTATATCCTCTAAAATCTAAATGACTCGCTCAGACGGTACGTCGGTTTGAGGATGATACGCAATGCTGAAATTAAATCAAGTGCCTAAAGCAAGCCTCATGAAGTTTCTTCTAGAACCGAGATGTGAATCGCGGTTCTCTATCAGAGAAAATTAAGACTGGAATCTCGTACAGTCTCACAATTTTAGCAATATACTGCTTAGCCAACTTCTGCAGTGAATAATCTGTTCTAATAAGAATAAACTAAGCAGATTTGGTCAACTGATCAACGATGACCCAAACTGAATCTTTCTTAGCGGGGGTTAAAGGCAACCCAGTAACAAAATCCATCGTTAAGAGTTCCCCCTTCCACCGAGGAATCTTAACTGGCTGAAGCAAACCTAAGGGCAACTGATGTTCAACCTTAACTTTTTGGCACGTCAGATAGTGGGACAAAAAGCCACCACTTCCCATTGTCTGGGCCACTAATAGAGTTCTCGAATGTCTCAATACATTTAATTTCCACCACGGTGCATAACAAATGGACTACCATGCCCTCCTATAGGATCGATTGCCTCAACTTCTTATCATTAGGCACACAAATCTGACCTCTGAAGCACAGAACTTTGTCACTGTTCAAACTAAATTCAGAAGTTTCATTCAAAACGATCTATTGCAGTTGTTGAACTAAAGACTCATCACTAAATTGTTTAGTACGAATTTGCTTGACCAAAGTCGGTTTAACCTGTAATTCAGGTAACAGTCCTCCATCCTCAACTAAACTCAGATCACTCTCAAATCAGTCATCGCTCTACGGCTAAGGGCATCAGCTACCACATTAGCCTTACCCAATTGGTACTCTATCATGTAGTCATAATCCTTCAGTAACTCAACCCATCTACGTTGACGATGGTTTAACTCCTTTTGAGTTAATAGATATTTGAAGCTCTTGTGATTAGTGTAAATGATGCATTTTTCACCATAAAAATTATGCCTCCAGATCTTTAGAGCAAACACGATTGCAGCCAGCTCAAGATCATGTGTAGGGTAGTTACCTTTGTGTGTCTTAAGTTGTCACGACGCATAACCAACCACTTTACCATTTTGCATCAGAACACATCCTAACCCGACATGCGACGCATCACTGTATACTACAAACTCTCGATCCCAGTCCCAATTGAACTAAAATAATAGCTTGTGTTAGAACAGACTTGAGCTTATCTAAACTAGACTGTTGTACCTCAGACCACACAAATAGAGCATTCTTACATAGTAACTTTGTTAGAGGTGATGCAATTAGAGAAAATCCCTCGACGAACTTTCGGTACTAACTAAAGCTCAAATACATTTTTGGTTGCTTCCACTCAACTATAACTTCTATTTTCTTCTGATCAACTCAGATGCCTTCCGCGGTTACCACATGAACCAGAAAAGCAACTTCTTGTAACCAAAATTCGCACTTATTAAACTTATCATACAAATGTTTTTCTCAGAGTATCTAAAGTACAATACGTAGGTGATAGTCATGCCCGGTTTCAGTTTTAGAATAAATCAAGATGTCATCGATAAAAACCACTACAAATTGGTCCAAGTACGGTTGGAACACCCGATTCATTAAATCTATAAATGTCGCTGGGGCATTCGTCAAGCCAAAAGGCATTACCAGGAACTCATAATGAACATAACGAGTCTTGAAGGTGGTTTTGTAGACATCAATCTCTTTGACCTTGAGCTGATGGTAACCAGAGCGCAGATCAATCTTGAAGAAAATAGATACCTCTCGAACTTGGTCAAACAAGTCGTTAATCCTCGATAACGGGTACTTATTCTTGATTGTCAACTTGTTCAACTATTGATAATATGTGAACATTCTATCAATCTGTATTTCTTTTTAACAAAAAACACTAGTGTCCCCTACGGAGACACATTTAGTTGGATGAACCCCTTATCAAGAAGTTCCTGAAGCTGCGCTTTTAGCTCAGCCAGCTCCTTTAGTGTGATGTGGGAGGGTGCAATGGACATCGGAGTAGTACTTGGTAACAGATCAACACTGAACTCCACCTCTCTTCCGGAGGTACTCCAGAAATTCCTCGGGAAAGACATCTGAGAATTCCCTCACAGTGCAGATCTCTCCCACAGAAAGCTTTGTGAGAATAGAATCAAATACGATGGCATCGTATGTCTCATACCCCTTTCGGACTAACTTGTCAGCCACAAGAGCAAAAATTACATTAGAGAGGCAATCTTGACACTCACCAACCATAACCATCTCGTCATTCTCATTCGTTCTCAAAGTAACTCTCTTAGTTTCACAATCTAGACTGGCCTGATATTCTACGAGCCAATCCATTCCTAGAATCAAATCAAACTCATTAAAGGGAAACTCCATTATATTAGCTGTAAATACCATACCTTGGATCTTTAAGGGTACCCATCTGCATACTCTATCAACTCGAATGGACTGACCCAAAGGACTTATCACAGAAAACTCTCCATAAGTACTTTTAGCAGTTAAACCTAGATTTGCAGAAACAACACTAGCTATATACGAGTGAGTAGATCAAATATCAAATAAAGCATAGTACGGAATAGGATGAATAAAGAATGTACCTGTAATGAAATCAGCATCATCCCTATCCTCGTGGTGTCTCGCTACATAAACATGTGTCGATTGACGAGGCTTAGTCTGACCTGAACCTCAACCTGGTGCTCTCTGTCCTCTCCCACAAACCATTACCCCCTCTACCAGTACCACGGCCACTAGCTAGTTGCTGAACCACTCTCGAGGTGAACAGAACCCGAAGCCAGAGTTTGGGCTGTAGTTGGTATTTGATATAGTCGGCGGGGACAATCCCTAACCCGATGCTCCATTGACTCGCAGCGGAGGCATGCTCCTAGCTTCTTCCAACACTAGCCCAGATGGCGTTTCCCACAATCACTGTAGAGCTAAATCTCGGTCACTACATTTATTGCTTCAGACCTTGTGGGCCTATCGAATATTGCCTGTTTCTTAGGGTGCTATCTAGAATTAGAGGGACCCAAATCCCTCTTAATTTTACTCTGATCCCACTTGGAGTCACGCCGCTCATGCTCATTGCGCTTTACCTCTTCCACTATCTTTGCTTTATCAACCAGAACTGCAAAAACTAGCTCCCTCTAATGAGCTATCAGAATCCGCAGATCATATCTCAATCCTTCCTCAAACCTCACACATTTATCATAGTCAAACACTACTTGTGCCCGTGCATACCGACTTAGTCGTAGAAACTCAACTTCATATTCAGCCACAGATCGACTGCCCTAAACTAGACTCATAAACTTGCATCGACGAGCCTCCACATAACTCACCCCACATACTTAGTGTGGAAGGTGTTATTGAAATAATCCCAATTAACATATTCGGGGTGGGCACCTTGCTCTACCGTTAGTCACCACTGATAAGCTTCGTCTCGAAGTTGGGACACAACACCTTTCAATTTTTGAGTGGGAGTCCAATCAAGGTCGATCATAATACGCATGGTAGCCTCGAGCCAATACTCAGCAATAGTAAGAGCGACTCCTATGAGGCCCCTAAATAATTTAGCCCTATTCGATCAAAATCATTCAATGGCCGACCCTCGGCCTCCTGATCTAGAATGGTTCCCAACAACCATCTCCAATGCTCGAATCATGGCCTGGACAATGTGTCATCCCCAGTCATCGAAGTCTGGGACTCTGTCTCAGTAGTGGGAGTACCAACTGTCTCAGTGGTCTCCAAGTTAGGCATACTACCCATAGAGGATGACTCTGCTCAAGCTCCTCCTTGGCATTCTCGATGCCTACGAGTTCCACGTCCAAGACTACCGCGAGAACTCATTTTAGCAATCTATCTACAAGGTTAGAGTGCATAGATCAGTTCATGATTCCAAAAAAATAATCTCACTAGCTCACATCTATGCATTTAACCAGATAACAGTTCAGGTAATACAATCATTATAACAAAACATAAATACTTATGGCTTCGGCGTCGGAGGCTCAATCATTTACTAGTATTTCAGTTTTCATATTGACTCGGATATCATATTCTCATTTAATCACTTTTTATAACACATTATAAGCCCAAACATAGTCCGAGTGTTGATAAACTTGGCTCTGGTAACACTAAATGTAACACCCTAAACCCAAACTGGACATCCAGAACAAGTCCAAAGAGTTACATCATCGATATTAAGAATACCACCTTTATAACACAATAAAAAAGAACCATTCATCATATAATATCCCTCACAACAACTAAATAATATCCCTTACAACAACTAACTAAGAATATAATCTTCCCAAACATCACAATATCTTAGAATACTAAAAAATTCTTAACAATAGTATTTAAAGGAAAGATAAAAGCTTGACCGAGCTCCTGCAGCGCCAACCTGTTCAAGTTTGAAAACCACCTAAAATCCAACCAGTAACAAAATGAGTTATGAACTCGGTGCATAAAACATGTTCTTTCAATTAGAACACATTTATAAAATAATTTTTGAATCCTAATATTTGTTTAAGTAATAGAAGCAATTTTAGTTCAGATACAAAACAGATCAGTTACATATGCAAAAGTAATTTCAAATTCATATACAGAACATATCAGATTCATATATAGTTATTCCTAACCCCATCCATTGCACACTATCTTCGGCCATCCCAACACACTATTAATGCCCAACCAACCCTACACACCATATAGTGTCTGTCTGACATGTTTACAGAGATGAAGCTTAGTTGCTAGATTGAAAATGTGACAAAGTGCCAGAGTCATATTTCTTCGCTTTGTGGCTTAGCCATTAATTCAAAATAGATTACTTCCTTCTTCACAATACCCCAACCCATGCAAATACAGAGTACAAATATCCACAACATGTGTTTAGTCATTCTAATTCACTTCACAAATAGATAATGCAGTTCAGTGTCAGAAGTAGCCAACACAGTACACATACAATTATGTTATCCATATGTCAATCATAGAGAATTAGAAAGTCCTCATACAATCAAATCCAGATCATTCATACATTGGGGAGGTCAGTGTTAGTGTTGGACAACACTCATGGGTTCAAAAACAAGATTCAGACCCTATTTATATGCCACACAACCTGTACACACACATATGTCCTTGCACGTATGGCTCACACGGCCTGGACATACGCCTATGTGCCTCACATGGCATAAACACACGCCTATTTCCTCTACTAGTGTAGTTTTAAAATGTAAATAGTGAGTTATAGGCCTGAACATACGCCCATGTCTTTACCCGTGTGTCTCACATGGCATGGGCACATGCCCATGTAGCCATGTGGTCGTAAATCACAAATAGTGAATTACACGGCCTAGACACATGCCCGTGTCCATTGCCTATGTGAACCTTGACTAACATGGCCAGACATGACCTAGAAAATGCCCATGTGCCTTGCTCGTGTGGCCCGAATTCAATGAACAGTCAGACGACCGTGTGCTCACACGGCTAAGCACACGCCCATGTCCCTGGTTGTGTGGCATTGACAGACACATTTTTTGGCGTCCAAAACTCATGAAGTTAAGGGTTTTCGGTACCCACCTGAAGTAGTTTTGATGCAAAAACAATGTGAGGGACTTCCAAATCCTAACACAACCATCCAATTACATAATTAAACTAGTTAACTGACAAAAATTCTAGATTAAGCTATGTCAAAAGTTGCTACACGAAACCTTCGATGGAGCTAATACTTACCAAAATCTCAACGGTGATCACTGGAATTGGAGTGTCTGTAACACCCCTTACCCGTATCCAACTCCGAAATAGGGCTCAAGGCATTACCTACTTCAACATTCACAATCATACAAAACTGGGTTACCAAATTTCACCCAAAATTTAAGACTTTTCAAACACATGCCAATACTCCAAGGATAATGGCCCGATAGTGTGATGTTGCCTCCGACGATCTCCAACCCTGGGCTGACCTGACAAAACTAAAAGAAATGGAAAGGAGGGAGTAAGCTTTACGCTTAGTAAGCTCGCAAGAAAATAATAAGCAATGCAATAACATGCTATTTTCATATTCTTCCTATTTATTCAAATTTCAGTTAAACTATTTTCTTGAGTCACAGTGATTAAATTATTTATATCTAGAGCTACAGAACTCCAAATTAAGATCTGTTAATTTTCCATGAAACTATACTCTCATATCTTCTTACCATAAAATTTCCAGAATTTTTGGTTTATCCAATTAATACAGTTTATTCATTAAAGATTCCCCTATTTTACTGTTTGACTATTCTGCCTTTCTTCACTACGAATCAATTTTCTCCTCGCACAGAGTTCATATGACCTTCTTATTTAGTTCATTTTAAAATAGATGCATTCAGGATTTCACGCATATAAATTATATCCTGCAATTATTTTTGTAAAAGTTTTAATGATTTTTCCAAGGAAGAATAGGGGATCACGTAATCATTTTGAATCAGTCTTATAGAAATTCAAATATCTCAAAATATACAAATCATTTGTTTTTATATGAAAATAGACTCAATAAGCTTTAAATCAATATCTCATCCAATTTATAATTCAATTTATACTATTTTTGGTGATTTTTCAAATTGACAACACTGCTACTATCCAAAGCAGTTCTATTGTAAATTTTTGTTCTCTATCACTTTAGTTGTGTCCATCACTTGCCTATACCAATCTTTCCAATTTCTGATCACATATCGAGCATATTGTTCATACGTACATTTTTCACATTTCTCAATTGGTCACATTCACACTTGAACTTATTCATAACATGATCGTATTCAATTACAATTAGTCGTTACATGATCACATGTATTTTCACTTAGTCAATTTCCCACTGAACTCATCAGAATAATAACAGATACACGGTGGCCTGCACATAGTACCACCCTTGTAGCCGAAGCTATATGGTACACATAGTAGCCTGCACTTAGTACTACACATGCGACCTATCCGTCTGGTATACGTAGTAGCCTGCACTTAGTACTACACACGTGACCTAAAACCATCTCGTAGCTCTCTTGTACACATAGTGGCCTACACTTAGTACCACACATGTGACCTAGCTACCTCATTCGTATCATTTATATTCCGAAGGTTCAACCGGGAATTCTCACTTTTCAACATTTTAGCAATTCATAAATTTTTATGCCATCATTTTATACAACTATCATACATTCATAAAACATGCATTTAGGCATATTATGGGTTTACTTTAGGTTATTCGAACTTACTTGTCAAAATCTCGTTAGGAACAACCGTGTAGCAACTCATACAACCCATGTAATATTAATTTAACATTCAATTCATGTAACATTAATTTGCCATTCAATTTCACATAACACAACAAACATCACATTTTCCATACCATACATCAACTTCTAATAAACATATTAAATCATACAATTTATGTCATATCAATAGAGAATTACAATTCAAGCATGGTGTTGCATTATTATTAACACACGAACATACCTCGAATGTCGAAACGACCATTTTACCAACTTTCCTAATTTTTAATTTTCCTCCAATTTTAAGTCCAAATCTCATTTTTTTCGGGGTCTAAAACATCACATTTCACTTATTTAATTAATGTACTATTCTTTACCAACTTTCCCAATTTTTGATTTTCCTCTAATTTTAGGTCCAAATCTCATTTTTTTCGGGTCTAAAATATCACATTTCACTTATTTAATTAATGTACTACTCAAAACAGTCCCTAACTCAAACTTTGGAAAAATTACAATTTTGCCCCTAAACTTTTGCATAATTATGATTTGGCCCCTAGGCTCAAAAATTAAACTTTATTCCTTTTTCTTATGTTTTATGACATGCTGAACATTTTTCCCTTCTATAGCAACTTCAAATTCTTACTATAGCACATAATTATGAACAATAACAACTTTTACCAATTAGCTCGTTTTACTCGTTTTCACCGAAAATCACTTAGTAAAAATCATTCCTCTACTCATAAACATGCATAAACTACCATCAAACATCAAAATACACAATTATCCATCATGAGTAAAATTTTTTACTTTAACTATATCTCAAAATATGGTTAGAAATAGGTAGATTAAGGTACAAGGATTTCAAAATTACGAAAATCAATAAAAACGAGACAAGAACGAACTTACTATTGAGCTTGGAAAGGTTGGCCAAAACCTCAACAATGGCTTCCATGGTATTTTCAGCAGCAACATAAAAGAATGAAGAAGATGACATCTTTTTTTATTAGGCTATTTTGGCTTTATATGCCAAATTACTAAAATACCCTTAATGCCTTTCTTAGATATTTTACCACATAAGCCCATTTTTGTCCAAAATTTTAGAATTTGGCAAAATTTCTATTTAAGGGCTCCTAATTCATAATCCAAAGCAATTTCATACAAAAAGCTTCTAGAATATGCATTTTGCAACTTATTCAATTTAGTCCTTAAAGTCTAATCGAGCACCTTAGACATAAAATTTCTTCATGAAATTTTCACACAAGCATGTAAACATATCATAGACCTTATAATAATCATAAAATAATTATTTCTACCCCAAATTTGTGGTCTCAAAACCACTGTTCTGACTAAGCCCTAATTCGGGATGTTACAGTGTCGCTATTCGCTACACCCGATACTTTTGCCTAATAGTAAAATAAGTCATCATCTATCAAAGATTCTCATAATACATTAAAACACCCGATTTAGAGAAAGTTACGAAGAACAAAGGGGAAAACTGTGAAAACAAACGAATTGACAGTGACTTACTCAATAGCCTTTCTGTCGATGCGATTTATAGCGTATAACTTTACCTATACTGTATTTACTTATGACCACAATTAGAATGAAGCAAAAATAAAAGAATTGAAAAAGAAAAAAGAAAGGAAGAACGATAGAAAAAAAAATAAAACAAAAAGATATTGCAATTTAAAATTCTAATAACTTCCCATCAGACTTCTGACACTTATCAAAGATGTTCCTTATCTCGTACTTCAAAATTCAAACACGGGACCTAATGGAATACAAATGCTTAACCAGTGAACCAACAGCTTATTATTGACATAAGTTTACACCGAATTGAACTTAATTATATAATGCATGATTAAGGTTTTCTTATAAAATAACAAAAATTTTAATGATGTGACTCAAACTTTAGACCTTAAACACGATAGCAGAACATAGAGCGACAGATACATAAATTAATTACTGTAAAATCTCACAATTAAATTCTCAAATTTTGGGGCGTTACAAAAAGGGTATTAATTGTAAAATAGATTGAAATGTGAAATGTAAGCTGATAATTGAGAAATCTTACATTTTAGATCAAGATTTCGTATTTACTCGTGGAAATGTAAAATTGCATAATAGTCCCTAAACTTCTGCAAATACTATAATTCAGTCCAGGTAAGTTTGTACGAGTTAAAATTTAACATCTATATCAATTATTGAATAGTATAGTATGGTACAATAGATATATTCAACTATTGATAATGAAAGGTTATTTGAGAAATCTTATTGAATTTGATGTTTGGATTGGATTAAATGCGGGATAGAGTACAATCGAGATATGGTATGTTGTGGGGGATTGGAGTGGAGACTGTTATGAGTGATATATATGGCAGGAAACATTCATGATTGAATTATTAGTATTTTAATTGTGATACTTACTTCGGTAAAATTTATCTTTTTAATTTGTCAAACTTACTAAGCTTAATTGAGCTTACTTGTGTTATTTATTGTTCTTATAGATACTTAGAAGGTTGGACGATCGGATCGACACTCAAGTCACACTATCCCTAAATCTTGATAGTTTTTGGAACGTTCATTTCAGATTATATGGCATGTAATAGGCTTGAATGATATTACTAATGTTTTGAATATGTAAATCTTTAAGTATGATTTGAATGTATATTTTATCCTTTATAATACATGTAAATTATGTGATATATGTGAATTAGGTAAATGTGTTGATGTAAAATATGATATGTGATACAGATTGTTGTGTATGTGATGCTTAGGTTTAGTAAATTGGTTAGATGATAGATTTGATAAATTGAAAGTTGTGATTGATGTTTCATTTAGATGTATAATTGTATATACTTGTGGTATCAATGAGAATACATTGGTTAGGCACTTAGGATGTTGGTTTGGCATACTTTTGGCTTGTTTAATGTCACTTTGAATAGGTCTTTTGGTTGTTAAGTGGTTTGCTTAGAATCCAAGTAAGCTTGAAATGGTAACTTATTATTTAAGGTTAATTTTAGGTCCATATGGCATGAGACACAGGCATGTGTCTTAGGCGTGTGTGACACACGACCTGGCGAGACAGCCGTATGTCCTCTGTAGGTTCCATTGCATACAAGTCAGGTAGTTACATGGTCTGGCACACGGCCTGGCACACAGGAGTGTGGGGCTATTTTGAGAGTTACACAGCTTGACACACGGGCGTGTGACACGACCGTGTGAACCTACTTAGAGAGTTACACTGGTGAGGACATGGGCTCAGACACGAACGTGTGTCCTTATTTTGAAGGTTACACGGTTTGAGACACGAGTATATGTCTTAGTCATGTGAGGCAAATGGCCTAGCCACACAGTCGTGTGAACCCTGCAATTAAAGACTTCTAACTTTTTTTTGAACTTTCCAAATGTTTCCAATTTGGTCTCGAATTATTTCTAAGGTATTTTTAGGGCCTCAGGGGCTCGATTAAGAGATGATACATATGCAAATGAATGTATTTTGATATGTTTGCAATGATGTATAAACTATATGTTTAATGTTATGTTAGTTCTATAATGCTCTATAACCCTAATTTAGCGATGGATACGGGTTAGGGGTGTTACATCATACATTCTTAAAAGTGACTATGATTACCACGTAAATGAACTGGTAAATAATGCATGAGTAAGTATAATATCACACTAGACTTGAAACTGTTAAGGTTGTGATATATGGTTGTCTCATTAATGCTTGATGAATTATTTGCATGGTAGTTGTTCTAGGGATCCACTGATCTTTTTAAGCTCATTGACTCATTTTAAACCCTTGTAGATTAGTAGCGTCTCGGTGCGAGTAGTGTGGTTTCGAGGGGTGATCCAAGCAAGTCTGCTTCTTTTATTTTGTAGGTGTTAATATTATTTGTTTACGCTTAGGGAATAAGGGAATATGGTAGAGTTTTACCAATATCTGCCATGATGTTTGAATGCTTCCATAGATTATTTGTTTGTAAGTTTATGTGATTCGTTTTGTATTATGTTAAGTATTGCTCGAACTTATTTTCGATGTTTGAGACTATTATTATGGCCGTTTTTATGTTTATTTGATGATGATATGATAGCATGATGAATTGGTACATGTTGGAATGACTTATATGCTTAAAAATGTGGTATTTTCTGGTCTGAAGCAAAGGTATCGATATTCGTGTTCTAAAAATGATACCTTTATGATATTTCGATGTGCAGGAAGTCAATATGTTAATTTGGTATCGATACCTTATCACGAGTATCAATACTCGGGGTAAAATAATCGATACTTTCAAAAGGTGCTGATAATTTTCAAGACTTTAGATTTTAGATGAGTAACAAATGTTTATTTGGTACTGGTTTTTCGTACGGTATCGATACCATGCGAGGAAAATATCGATACCCATGTTCTAGTATCGATACCTACGTAGTTAGTTTTGAGATTTTGCTAAATGGACCTTATGCATGTTTAATTATTATTATAAGACCTTGTGATGTATGTTCAACATGCATAATCGATAAATAAGAATACGTTCGGTCAAAAACTATACGAATGCCGAAGTAAAAGATGTTTCCTTCTTTAAGTGTCTAGATATATTGTATATGATGTGAGACGGTGGTGTGGCATCTTGGTATTTGGCCTCGATGATCGGGCTGAGTATAGGGTGTTACATTTGGGGGTATCAGAGCCTAGATTCATTAGCTCTTGGACCTGGGTGATTATTGTGTTTTTCGGGGTTCGAAACCCCTATGTCAAAAATTTCTCTAGATACTTGAATTGCTTTAAATAGTTTTTTAAATTGCAAGGAACTATTTGAAATATCTCTGATTGAATTCCATGTGGGGTAGGAATAGGGAGCATTATCTTAATCCTAAAGTTTTCTTGCAGGAACTTGACTTGGATCATTTCCTCGCCACTCACACCTTTGGTTTCTTTTGTGTATGTTAGATTAGATTTGATATGCCTCGTAGACATGTTAATGTGAGTGCGAATATATTTGTAGGTTTGAGTGTATTAGCTAATAAGTGGAGAATCTCGATAGAGACTATCGAATTAGGAACATCAATTATGAGTTTTCTAGACGAGAGTGTCGTAGTGAATAGAGGAGACTGTTAGCAAAGTTACCATAGAATAGTTCGTGGTAGTGAATAGAATCATTAAGGAAAGTGGTAGGAAGATAGCGAGAATAGGTATCAAAGTGCGCATCGAAAGTGTGAAAGTTAGTTTAAATGTAGAAGTAGCATATTTTGTAATTGAGCAAGTGACGTGTTAGTAGATAAATTTCGAGGACAAAATTATTTTTAGAGGGGGAGAATTGTAACACCCCAAAATAGGGCCAATGAATTTTAGGGGTAATTTAGGAATTTTGTTACATGGTATATCAGTAATGTTTTTGATTATGGTTTTCAAAAAATTAAATCAATTTCTAAAAATAAGTTTTAAATACCATGAATTTTGAAAATATGGCTGATTTGTAAATGAGTCAAAACTTAGAGTTTTTAAGAGGCAATTAGACTAGATTTTAAAATCCAACCTAAAAACCCCATTCGTAGTTTTATTTTCACGTTAGTTCTTCTCTATAACTTGTTATTGTCGTCCTTTTGTTCTCCCAACTCTTCCATTCAATTTTCCTTTTCAAACCTAAATTCAATTCTCCTATCACTTTCCAAATTATTAAGGCTTAATATCAAAAATAGCCCCTAACGTTTGGTTGTTTGGTCACTTTGGTTGTTAACCTTTTTTTTGGGTCACTTTCACACCTAACGTTTTTTTGGTTAAATTGATATATTTTTAACGGACATGTTGATGTGATCGTTAGTTGACTAATAGTCAACATTAATCGTTAAAATGATAGTCCAAATATAATTAAATGTTGATGTGACACTATTTTATCTTATATATCACGTGAGCAAAATATTTTAAATTTTTTTAAAATATAAAATTATTAAAATTATTATATTAAAATCTATTTTTAATGTTTATTTCCATTGTTCTTCTTTCCCAGTTTCTTTTCCCCCACAGTTTCTTTCCATTATTCACCATCATCGTCGTTGTCTCCGATCTTCTTCCCTATTGTTTCTTCCTTAAAATACATTCATCCTCCAAAAATCGGCTGCCCATTTCCCTCTATAAAATATAAAAAATTTTAAAAATCAAACTTAAAAACTTGGGTTCTTGAAACAGGTTTGAGGCGGGACTTAAAGTTGTTCCACGATCTAGATTTAAAGATCCGACTATATATACAGTAAAGGTTTCATTTTTATTGGTTGCTCAGTCTCACCTTGTTATTATCGCCTTAAGCACTTTCCCCAATTTCCAATGCATTGAGGAATCACTGTGGATAAGAGACCAAGAAATACAGCGAAGGCAAAGAAAACAAAATAAGAAAACACAAGTGGAACAAAGAAGACGACCACAATTTAGATGATGAACGAGTTTCCTACCCAATTCTTTATCGTCGGAAGGAACAACAATAAAAGTAAAAGAAGAAGTGATTAAAGCTAATAAAAAAAAACCTATTCTTTGTCCCTTGATGAAATCAAAAACCCTAAATCTATGCCCCCAAATTATGGGTTTTTAATAAAAAAACCCTAAATCTAATATAAGAATTAATAGAGAAGAAGGCATTTTTTTGTCTTTAAAATTATGGGTTATCTTTTTTCAGGTCACTGGGTTCAAATGTTTTTGAGATAAGAATCAATGGAGAAGAAGGTTTGATTTTTTTGTCTTAAAAAATCAGATGGAAGGGAAAAATAAGATTGATTGAATAAACAGTGATGATGATGATGATGATTTAAAATAAACGTTAAAATTATATTTTAATAATTTTATATTTCAAAACATAATATAATAAATTTATATTTTAAAAAATAATTTTAATAATTTTAAAATCATTTAATAATGTGACATATAAGACAAAATAGTGTCACATTAGTATTTAATTATATTTGGACCACCATGTCAACTATTAATGTTAACTGTTAGTTAACTAACAATCACGTCAGCATGTCCATTAAAAATAGACCAATTTGACAAAAAATAACATTAGGTGTGAAAGTAATCCAAAAAATTGTTAAGGACCAAAGTGACCAAACGGCCAAACATTAGGGGCTATTTTTGGCATTATGCCAATCATTAAACCTCTATAAAATCCAAGAAAAATACTTAAAACACCTTGGATTCCTCTATTGTTAAGCTTGTGGGTTTTTTGGGTTTTCGATCAAACGCTCGGTTTCTCGTCAACTAAGGTAACAATTCAATTCTTAATTAGTTTTAAATGATATCTTGTCTTTAAAATTGAGTTTTTAACCGTTAAATTGCATGTATTAAATAAAAGCAAAAACTGGGTCGTTAATGATGAATTTAAGGATTTTGGTTAAAAACATGGTTGCAAAGTGTTTTTCAATTAGTTTTGACATGACTAGAAGGTTTCTAAAATTACTTTAAAGTTTCGTTAAAGATTTCTAATGTTTTAATAAATTTTCGTGAAAATTGCCATAAACATGTGAAAACTTTTGATACCATAAATTGAGTAGTTTTGCGTATTTTAAAGGATAAGAATCTATCGTAGGTGAATAATTTGATAACCGGAATTCACTTGAGGGAAAAAGAATAAGTATAGACCAAGATATTCGAATTTTAAGTTTTTCATGTCGAAGGTTTCAATCAAAAGAGAATCTAGCTTAAGCTTGTGTTTTTTGATTGGTTGATGTGAGTATTTGGCTGTGTAACACCCCTTACTCGTATTTGATGTCGGAACAGGGTACGAGGCATTACTGGACTCACATCACAAGCAATCACACAATCCCGAGTCATAAAATTTGCGTCCAAATTAAAACCACTCATATTCAATCATGAAGTCCCTATTACGAGCCTACGAGGCCCAAAACATGCTTTGGAAGTGGTTCGGGACTAAACTGAGAACTTTAGAAATTTTTAAAAAACTTAGAAAATTTTTCATGTTACAGGGCTTACACGCCCGATGCTATATGCCGTGTTCAATTTAGGGTGCTCTTTGACTTGTGCCACACGGCAATGCCACACGCCCGTGTGCTAGGTTGTGTAGCACACACGGCTGAGACACATGCCTGTGTGCTTAATTCTGGACATTCTATTTTGCAACAATTAGGGTGCAGGGGACACACGGCCGAAACTCATGCCTGTGGGGCAGACCGTTTGTCACACGCGGCCTAGACACATGCTCGTGTGTCATACAAGGCCTAGACACACGCCCGTGTGTCTACCCGTGTGGACAAAAATAAGGCTATTTACCAAGCCATTTTGCCACCCTCACTTGCACTCATCTACACAACATCACATGGCATAAATTCAAGCATATAAGAGCAACTCAACCACACTAATTTGATCATGCCATTAAAACATCATACTTATCATGTCATTCTAATGCCATTATTTATCATGCTTAAAACATCATACTTAGCTTGATAAAAACACACTAATTTCACATACACAAGAGGGCATTAACATATAAATGAACTTATGATCAACATAAGCCATCATTCATGGCTATATATAAGATGAAACATTAGCAATTACAAGCTAACACATATGACCAAATTAATAATGACACACATAACCCATTGACATAGTCCCTATACATGCCATAGACTTTAAAATGCTTGGATTCATTTATACCCAAAATGATAGCTTGATAGTGTGACAGGATATCCAACAATCTTCAACCCAAGCTAGATTTTATAACCCTAAAAGACATTGGCAAGGAAGGGGGTAAGCTATATTATATAGCTTAGTAAGTCCGTATGAAAGTAATAAGCAACTTTTACCAATCATTTACCAAGTCCGATAATATAAACACAAGATAATGTAAATTGCTTTAAATCTTACAGCTATAATTCTTATTCAATCATAATATTTACTCTATCAACTTATAAGCATGATTTAACATATCATGGTATTAGCCTAACGACCATAATCTCTCCTTTGTAACATATCACATCAATTCAACAAATCATTTCAAACATCATAGTAAACATGCACGTTAATTATGTGTACTCATGTTTCTGAGCATATGTCTTAATGTCTTTCAATTGCCAAAACTCTTATCTTCCCTTACATAACCATTTTAATGGGAAATTATGCCAATCTTGTAACACTCCTAACCCATAACCATTCCGGACTAGGGTTAAAGGCATTACCAGATAGATCGAAAACTTCCATAATATTTCATTCATCAATCATACACACAATGTCCCTTAAGTGAGTCATCAAGACCTTAAGCATGATTATAAACCGAGTTGGGACTAAAATGAAACACATACAAAAGTTCTCAGAAACTTAAAAACTTTTCTAAAATACAGGGGATACACGCCTGTGGGAGCCAACCGTGTGCCCTCCACACTTGCTAGACACACCCATGTGTCCTCCCCGTGGTCGAACCTGACTACACACCACGGCCACCAAGCATGCCCGTGTACATTGACCATGGTCGATCCTGCCAAAACAACATGGCTATCAAGCACCCCCGTGTGCTAAGGCCGTGTCCTACTAGGCCATATACTGACTTTCTCACACGGCCTCTAGGCACTCCCATGTGCCATGGTCATGTACTCTTAAGTTAGCTACTATCTTTACCCCACGATCACTAGGCACGCCCATGTGCCATGGCCATGTGACATTATAGGTCATTTACAAGACCAAAATGCCACCCAATTGGGTCATACCTACAAGCAACATTACCAAATCATATCATGCTTATATGGCAACCAAAAACATACCAAAATAACCATTCAAACCATGCATTTAATACCAATTTCAACTATGACAAATTTCAAGACTAAAACTCATTTCATCAAAAATATAATCCATTCATTGGCTAATTCAAAACTTGACCATTTCAAGTGCTTCAACCATACCAAAAATATGCATGATATAACTCATTCATTCAAGCATTTTATCAACTCAAAACTAGCCAAAACCATGGCTAAGTTCACTTCATAAACATATACATATATCTAGCCTATACATGCCATATTTAGCTATATACATATTTTCAAATAGTACCAAAAAGAGTCTAGTAGTGTGATGACGATCCTTGACGGTCTCGAGCCTTCAGTAGCTTTGACGACCTATAAAACAGAGAAACAGACAAATAGAATAAGCTTTCCAAAAGCTTAGTAAGTCAATATACAAAAAACTTAGCATAGAATGCATATTATGCAAGTAGATATATTGGCACATCCCAAACACTTAGTATACTATCACAAATGTGCTTTGGTTCATATACTTGTGACCACATTTTCCATATTCACAATTCAATAATAATATATATACATAGCTCTTTCATAATCATTCTTGCATCTCAGTCACCTTCTCATATTCAATCATACATTTCTTCAAATCAAATTCATATAGGTACTTACCGTTTATGCACACTTAATGTACATTCAACGTACCTGAAACGAACATTTGTTCACTTATTTGATCATAGCTCGGATTTACAATTCGTATCACATACTTGCCCATTGAACCAATAGAAATCTAGTAGGATACTCAGAAAGCTCGGAATAGTCGTACAATGCGAACATCCCAGACGTGGTCTTACATGCACTCAGATATCAATGCCACTGTCCCAGACAAGGTCTTACATGAATCAATACGATGCCGATGTCCCAGACATGGTCTTACACGTAAAGTTCATATCGATGCCAATGTCCCAGACGTGGTCTTACACGTAAAGCTTATTTTGATGCCAACGTCACAGGCGTGGTCTTACACGTAAAGCTCATTTTGATGCCAACGTCCCAAACGTGGTCTTACACAAATCTCAAATCAACGCCAATGTCCCTGACGTGGTTTTACATGTTAAAACAGAACAGATACCTATGTCATGACATAGCTAATCCTATCTATTCCTAAGTTCGTATGAGACTTCTCGGACATTGTCACTATATCAAACTTATCTTAGAATTCATATACATAACCTCTCATAAGCATTCATTATCAACATTAGTCATATGAGAAACCACAATTTCATACAAGTACGTTTATTTGTATAGTGACTTACCTCGAATTCGGTTTAACTGAATGAAAACGACTATTTTGTTACTTTCGCTTTCTCGCGATCTAAGTCCGTTTTCCTCGGTTCTTAATCTAAACATATTTAGAATTAACCATTTTATTCACTAATTCATTCAATTCAATCCAAGGACACATATTTAAGGCTATTTGCAAATTAACCCTCATACTTGCATAATTTATCAATTTAGTCCATTTTTCTCAAAACATCAAATTCACAAAATCAACCCATACTCATGCCTAGCTGAATGTTCCTACATCTCATACAAGCCCATATTTTCCATCAAATTTGCAATTTAGTCCCTTAAATTACTACTTTCTCAATTTAGCCCTAATTAGTTAAATTCATAAAAAATTCAAGAATAAAGTATGTTCATCTAACTCAAATCTTTCATTTAACACCATAAATTATCACAAAGCTCAACATAACATGAATGGCATATCTCATGAACAACATCAATTCATCAAATTGAGACATGGGCTTGATAGTAGACTAAGCAACGATTGCAAAAACGTAGAAATTATTGAAAACCGACTCAAAATCATACCTTGAATTTGACTACAATAGTGCCGAAACCTAGCTTAGCTTAATCATTTCTTTTCCTTGCTATTTTCGATTCAAGAATAAGATGATAACTATCATCTTTCAATTGTTTCGTTTACTAATTTATGCTAATAATTCAATTACTAAATTGCCCATCCATTAAACATATAAGGCAATTTAATACCAAGGTTATTATGACATTCTACCATCCACTAATTCAATAATGGCTTAATTGTCATATAAGGCCTCCAACTTTACAAAGCCACAACATATTGGTACTTTAACAAATAGCATACAACTTTTACATTTAATGAAATTCAATCCTTTTGTCAAATTAAACACACAGACGGACAAATTAACTTACAAAAATTTAGCACATGCTTAATCACATAACAAAGACACGAAAAATAATATTAAAATATTATACAAACTCAGATTTGTGGTCCCGAAACCACTGTTCCAACTAGGGTATAAACCGGACTGTTACAATTCTCCCTCCTTAGGGATTTTCGTCCCCGAAAATCTTACCGTTAAACAGAGTCAGATATTGTTGTCTCATTGAATCTTCATGCTCCCACATAGCCTCTTCTATTCTATGTCGATTCCACAATACTTTTACTAACGGAATTTTCTTGTTTCTCAACTCTTTCACTTCACTAGCTAAGATATGGATCGGTTCCTCTTCTTATGTCATATCAGATCGAATTTCAATTTCAGATGGGGCAATCACATGTGACAGATCAAATCGATATCTACGGAGCATTGAAAAATGAAATACATTATGAATCTTTTCTAACTCAGACGGCAACTTTAATCTATAAGCAACAGGCCTAACACATTCAATGATCTCATACGGTCCAATGAACCTAGGACTTAACTTGCCTTTACGTCCAAATCGAAGCACTTTCTTCCACGGTGACACTCTCAGAAATACTTTGTCACTGATTTCAAATTCTATATCTTTTCGTTTCAAGTCCGCATGAGATTTCTGATGATCAGATGCTACTTTCAAATAATCTCGGATCAATTTCACTTTCTGTTCTGAACCTTTTATCAAATCAACCCCGTGGAGGTTATTTTCACTAAGCTCGATCCAATAAAGAGGTGTACGACATTTACGTCCATACAAAGCTTCATAAGGTGCCATTTTGATACTTGACTGAAAACTATTATTATACACAAATTCGATCAATGGCAAATACTGTTCCCACGAACCATTAAACTCAAGTACACAGCATCTTAACATATCCTCTAGAATCTGAATGATCAGCTCGGATTGACCATCTATTTGCGAATGAAAAGCTGTACTGAAATGCAATTTCGTGCCTAAAGATTCTTGCAATTTCTTCCAGAATCGTGATGTGAATCGCGAATCTCTATCTGACACAATGGATAGTGGCACCCCGTGCAATCTCACAATCTTAGAAATATAAAGCTCGACAATCTGTCAAGTGAATAATTGGATCTTACCGAAATAAAATGGGCAATTTTCATTAATCTATCAACTATGACCCATATCGCATCTTTTTTCTCAGAGTTAAGGGCAAACCAGAAACAAAATCCATCGTCACTCTATCCCATTTCCATTTATGAATCAGAATCGGTTGTAACAAACCTGATGGAACTTGATGTTCAGCTTTCACTTGCTGACAAATAAAACATTTCAAAACAAAGTCAGAAATGTCCCGTTTCATACCACACCACCAGTAGTGTCGTTTCAAATCATGATACATTTTAGTACTTCCCAGATGAACAGATAAACTACTATTGTGTACTTCACTCAGAATCAGCTGAATCAAATCTGAATTTCTCTGAACACAAATGCGATCCCATAATCTCAAATAATCATCAACAATTTGAAATTCAATTTGGAATTCAATTCACACTGAGCTCGTTTCGCTAGTAATTCACTATCAAATTTCTGAGCATCACATATCTTTTGTATAAACAATGATTTCGCTTTTAATTCAGCTATCACAAAACTATCATCAACCAAATCTAACTGGGTATTCAAAGCATGTAGTGCGAACAATGATTTTTGACTCAGTGCATCTACAATGACATTTGCTTTACCCGGATGATAATCAATCACAAGCTTGTAATCTTTCAACAACTCAAGCCATCTTCTCTGATGCAGGCTCAAATATTTTTGAGTCATAGATATTTCAAACTTTTATGATCTGAAAACACATGACATTTTTCACCATACAGATAATGACGCTATATCTTAAGTGCAAATACAATCGCAGCTAACTCAAGGTCATGCGTCGGATAGTTCTTTTCATGAGGCTTCAGTTGTCTTGAGGCATAAGCTACAACTTTGCCTTCTTGCATCAAAACACATACCAGGCCGTTTAACAAAGCATCACTGTAAATCAAAAATTCTTTGCCCGATTATGGTTGTATTAACACTAGAGCTTCTGTTAATAGAGTTTTTAGTTGATCAAAACTTTTCTGACATTTATCAGACCATTCAAATCTAACATCTTTCTGAAGTAGTTTAGTCAATGGAGTAGCTATCACTAAAAATCCTTTCACAAATCGACGATAATAACCAGCTAAACCCAGAAAACTACGGACTTTAGACATGTTCTTCGGAGGTTTCCAATCCAGAATAGTAGGGATCTTGCTCGGATCAACACGAATTTTAGAAGCTGACACAATATGTCCCAAAAACTAACCTCGTGCAACCAAAATTCACATTTGCTGAATTTCACATACAATTGCTTTTCTCTCAAAATTTGCAACACAATTCTCAAATGTACAGCATGCTCATTTTCTTCACGTGAATAAATCAATATGTCATCTATGAATACTACAACAAATTGATCTAGGTACGGTCTGAAAATTCTGTTCATCAGATCCATAAAAACAACAGGAGCATTGGTTAGTCCAAATGGCATAACTAAAAACTCATAATGCCCGTACCTCGTTCTAAAAGCAGTTTTTGGTATATCTGAATCTTTCACTCTCAATTGATAGTATCCCGATCTCAGATCTATATTTGAAAATATAGTAGCTCCTTTTAACTGATCAAATAAGTCATCAATTTTGGGAAACGGATATTTATTCTTTATTGTCACCTTATTCAACTGACGATAATCGATACACATCCTAATCGTGCCATCTTTCTTTTTCACAAACAGAACAGGAGCACCCCAAGGCGAAAAACTCGGTCTAGCAAATCCTCTATTAGTCAACTCTTGCAACTGTGACTTTAACTCTTTCAACTCAGTTGGTGCCATTCTATACGGAGCTATTGAAATAGGTGCAGTACCAGGCAACAATTCAATTCCAAACTCAATTTCACGAGTCAGAGGCAAACCCGGTAACTCTTCAGGGAACACATCAGAAAACTCGCAGACAATAGGTACTGACTCAAATTTCTTTCCAGATGCTTTTGAATCAATCATATAAGCAAAATATGATTCATATCCCTTTTTCACATAACTTTGAGCTTTTAATACCGATATCACAAGAGGCAATCCATTCAAATCATTAGACTCAACCACTACAATTTCATTATTCAGACATCTCAGATATATAGTCTTTCTTTTACAATTCACAACAGCATCATGCAAAGGCAACCAGACCATACCCAAAATAATATCGAACTCATCAAATGGAAAAAGCATCAGATCAGCAGGGAAACAGATATCTCTAAACATTAACGGACAGTTCTTGCACACTTTATCAACCAAAATACTTTTACTTAAGGGGTTCGATACTTTTATAGCAAACTTAGTAGACTCTATAAGCATAGTATTACTGAATACTAAATTCATACATATATAAGAATGCGTAGAACCAGGGTCTATCAATGTAATCACAGAAGTATCATAAAGTGTAAAAGTACCCGTTATAACATAGATGATGAAGCTTCCTCACGAGCTTGGATAGCATACGCTTTGGCAGGCGCTCTAGCTTTAGATCTTGCAACTGTGTCTCTCGTAGTCCTTTGACTACCACTAACATTTCTTACATTCTTTGAAGGTCTACCTCTCACAGGTGCATTATCAGGTCTCAGATTCTGAACAATTTCTGGCTCGACGAACTCAGGACAATCATGAATGAAATGATCGAGTGATCCATATCTGAAGCAAGATCTGTCGTTTAATCTACAGTTTCCCGGATGCCTTTTTCCACAATGTTTACATTCAGGTCTCTCTGTCCTGACATTACCAACACTGGCCATTAAAGTTGCTGGAGTTTTGGAACTCATCTGCGATCTAGCTCGATTCCTATTCGAATGTCCCATATTATCTCTTGAACAAATTTGATCATCTTTGAATCTCTTCGAAGTAGACTGAAATGATTTACTCTGAAATCTCTTTCTCATATCTCAAGCTTCAGATTCAGCTTTTCTTTTATCTTTCCCGAGTGCCTCAACATTGCACGCTCGATCAACAAGTGTAACGAACTCTTTTATTTCTAAAATTCCAACTAACAAACGAATGTCTTCATTAAGACTATCTTCGAATCTTTTGCACATTATCGCTTCGGATGATACACATTCCCGAGCATACTGACTCAGTCTCACGAACTCTCATTCATATTTCGAAACAGTCATTCAACCCAATTGTAATTCTAGAAATTCCTTTCGTTTCTGATCGACGAATCTCTCAGTGATATATTTCTTTCGGAACTCAATCTAAAAGAATTCCCATGTAACCTGTTTTCTTGGAACAACAGAAATTAAGGTTTTCCACCATTGATAAGCTGCATCTCGAAGCAAAGATACAATACACATTATGCACTCTTCCAAAGTTAAAGACATCTTATCAAACACCCAAATTGTGTTTTCTAACCAGAACTTAGCTTTTTCAGCATCATCATCATTAGTAGCTCGGAACTCTTCAGCCCCATACTTACGAATCTTGTCAAATGGAGGCTTATTCCACGAATTTAGATTTATAGTCAGAGGAATATCAGATGTCTGAGGGGGATTAATCGGCGGGGTTGTGAAATAGTCGGGTTATTTTTTACAAATTGAGTGAACCACTCACTCATCATGTGGAAGAAAGCTTGTTTAGCTTCTCCCTCTTGACCGCTTGTAGCCAGTCTCGGATCTGAAGGCACTGTCCTTTGCGGGAGCCGGTGCATTACTTTCTACGTCGTCAGCTACGGCTCTTTCGAGATCCATTTCTATACATAAATCACATTATATACTTCATGATTCATTACACTATCACATTTCAGATATATGGCATGTATAGCTAGACTCTGACACGCTACGTTAGTCCAAGAATAGATTAAACCATAGTTCTGATACCAACCAAATGTAATAGACCTAACCCGTAACCATCGCTGAACTAGGTTAAAGGCGTTACCAGACAGATCAGAAACTTCCATAATATTTCATTCATCAATCATACACACAATGTCCCTTAAGTGAGTCATATAGACCCTAAGCATGATTATAAACTGAGTCGGGACTAAAACAAAACACATACAAAAGTTTTCAAAAACTTAAAAACTTTTCTAAAACACATGGGATACACGCCCGTTGGTGCCAACCGTGTGCCCTCCACAGCTGTTAGACACACCCATGTGTCCTCTCCGTGGTCGAACCTGACTACACACCACGTCCACCAAGCACGCCCGTGTACGCTTACCGTGGTCGATCCTGCCAAAACAAAATGGCTATCAAGCACCCCTGTGTTAAGGCAATGTCCTACTAGGCCATATACTGACTTTCTCCCATGGCCTCTAGGCATACCCATGTGCCATGGTCTTGTACTCTTAAGCTATATTGTCCCCACGGTCACTAGGCACGCCCGTGTGGCATGGTCGTGTGACATTATAAGTCATTTACAAGACCAAAATGCCACCCAATTGGGTCATACCTACAAGCAACATTTACCAAATCATATCATGCTTATATGGCAACAAAAAACATACCAAAATAACCATTCAAACCATGCATTCAATACCAATTTCAACTATGAAAAATTTCAAGACTAAAACTCATTTCATCACAAATATAATCCATTCATTGGCTAATTCAAAACTTGACCATTTCAAGTGCTTCAACCATACCAAAAATATGCATGATATAACTCATTCATTCAAGCATTTTATCAACTCAAAACTAGCCAATACCATGGCTAAGTTCACTTCATAAACATATACACATATCTAGCCTATACATGCCATATCTAGCTATATACATTTTTTCAAAGGGTACCAAAAAGAGTTTAGTAGTGTGATGACGAACCTTGACGGTCCCGAGCCTTTAGTAGCTTTGATGACCTATAAAATAGAGAAAACAGACAAACAGAGTAAGCTTTCCAAAAGCTTAGTAAGTCAATATACAAACAAACTTAGCATAGAATACATATTATGCAAGTAGCACATCCCAAACACTTAGCATACTATCACAAATGTGCTTTGGTACATATACTTGTGATCACATTTGCCATATTCACAATTCAATAATAATTTATATACATAGCTCTTTCATAATCATTCTTGCATCTTTTTCACCTTCCCATATACAATCATACATTTCTTCAAATAAAAGTCATATAGGTACTTACCGTTAATAAACACTTAATGTACATCCAACGTACCTAAAATGAACATTCATTCACTTATTCGATCATAGCTTGGATTTACAATTCGTATCACTGACTTGCCCATTAAACCAATAGAAATCTAGTAGGATACTTAGAAAGCTCGAAATAGACGTACAATGCCAACGTCCTAGACGAGGTCTTACACGCACTTAGATATCAATGCCACTATCCTAGGTAGGGTCTTACACAAATCAATACGATGCTGATGTCCCAGACATGGTCTTACACATAAAATTCATATCGATGCCAACGTTCCAGACATAGTCTTACACGTAAAGCTCATTTCGATGCCAACTTCCCAGATGTTGTAACACCCCTTACCCGAAACCTTTGTCGGAGTCGAGTATGGGGCATTACTAGTCTTGACTACTAGTTTGGGGCATGAAAATTTAAAGCTGTCCAACTGCATCAGGCTGACTAAATTTACCATAACTCGAGTTACAAAACTCAAAATTTAGATCCGTAAATTTTTATTGAAACTAGACTCATATAACTTTTTATCATAATTTTTCCAGAATTTTCATGTGGCCAATTAGTACAGTTTATTCATCAAAGTTACCCTTATTTCACTGTTTGATAATTCTGACCTATCTTTACAAAACTCAGTTATCTCACTGCACAAAATTTAAATAATGTCCTTGTATACCAATCAAAATAGACTCATTAAGGATTCTAAACATATAAACTATACTCCATAATTATTTTTGTACAATTTTTAACAATTTTTCTAAGACAGAACAGGACTCACGAATTCATTCAGGACAAGTCTCACTAAAACTTAAATATCTCATTATATATAATTCCTTTACCTAACTTGTTTCTTTCATATCAAAAAATTTAATTCTATGTCTTATTCACTTTCTAATTCAATTTCTCCTATTTTTGGTGATTTTTCAAAGTCACATCCTTCTTGTAACTAAAAGCATTTCACAACAAAAATAGTCATGAAACATATTCTTTACATATCATTTAGCAACCAAGCTTATATAGCCAATACTCAATCAAATACATATCCATCATTTTACGTCATTATCATGCCAAATTATACCATTTCTCCTTCTTAAAATACATACACAAAATCAATCACTTAACTACATATTCGGTCTTCCTAGATAATCTCAATACATAACATATACTATACCATATACTCAATAATAAGAATCTAATACTTTGCCAAATCATGAATTCAACATTATCAATGTATATACCATATATTAAGCTCATCAACATGAACCAATTAATAAGTCTTTCCTATCATAATCTAACATGCACAAATAATAATACCACTCTCACACATGATTAAACCATAATCAATCATAAATAATAGTTCATGGCATGATCAAACAATATCATCAAAACACGAAACAAGTTATCTCAAAATAGTTAGCCATTTTCGCATGGCTAGCATATTTACACTATTACAAAACATTAGTTATATGGTTCAATCTAGCCTATACATGCCCTTTTTAAATAACAAACCAAGTTTTCAATACCCAAAAGAAAGTAGATAGTGTGGTTGACTTCACGGATGATCCTTGAGCACAGTAGTTCGATTCAAGATCTATAAAACAAAGGTAGACAAAAACACACACACAAGAAGCTTACTAGCTTAGTAAGTCCCAAGCTCAAAATGATACTACATTCAATTACTTAATCATTTAAATCATTTATCTCAACCATGTTAACATATTAAAATTTCTTACACCTTTAGCACTACTATTAGGAAACCAAATATTCATTATAGCACATTCAAGCTCAAACTCGGTCACATAATATTTGTGTACATCAATAGTAATCTCAATATACATATCAACGTACTCATGGCATTAAATAAACTCTAGCAACATTAAAGCATATCAAACCTTACTTACTTATCGAGCCTTTACTAAGCACATTAGTTACGATTTACCTTGAACCACAATTTGGTTTCTCCTTGGTAAAACACATCACCGGCATAAAGCACGCTGAGGCATTAAAGCCGAAATCAAACAAGCACAAGGCACGCTGAGGCACGAAGCTTTGAATATGTCACCGACACTAAGCACGCTAGGCACGAAGCGAATATGTCACCGGCACTAAGCCTGCTAGGCACGAAGCCCGAATATGTCACCGGCACTAAGCCTGCTAAGCACGAAGCCCGAATATGTCATTACCAACTTATACACCTTACAGTAATGCTGCCCAAAATAGCATAAAACACACATTATTCAAGTCACTTTAACATGCCAACTCGTTTAGAGATATAACAACATTTCATTTCAAATTCACTATCACTTATATAAAATTTCAACCAATCCCATACCAATACTTTCACATTCGCTAACATAAGAGTTTATAGAAAACTTTATTTAATAACATCATTTAGTACATTCATAATAATTCGATAATCTATACTTGCTTAAGGACTTACCTCGGTTGTCGATAGTCCGTCTGAATCGACTATTCGAGAACCTTCGACTTTCCAGGTCTAATTAGTTTTCTTTGCTCTTGATCTAAAACACATTAAAGTTTAGCTCATTCAACCACAATTCATCTCAATTTAGTCCCTAAGCACATAAATGGGAAAATTACTATTTTACCCCTAGAATTTCACAACTTTGCAATTTAGTCCTATTTGCACAACACACAAAATACACCAAATTAGCCAAAACTATGCAAGGGCCGAATGTTCCTAGGGACCTTACAAGTCCTCACATTTCATTTATTTTGCAAATGGGCCCCTCTGAAAATTTATTTTTACAATTTAACCCTAAAAACTCAATTTCATCAAAACTTCCAACACAAAACATATTAATCCTTTACATATCTTTCATCTAAAACCATCAAATATCAAAATCCACATGAATACAACAATGGCCGAATGTCAAGCATGCTTAGATTCAAAAATTACAACATGGGTCGATTACGGTTCGAAGCAACGATCTCAAAAACGTAAAAATTACTAAAAACCGAAATCAAACTAACCTTGAAATCAAGCCTCAAATTGCCGAAATTTGAAGAACAAAACCCCTTTTTATCTTTCTCAACTTTCAGCCTTAAGAGAATGGATGATAACATGGCTTTATTTTATGTTATTATAACATATAATAAAGAAATTTATTAATTTACTTATATAACCTTTAATATAAAATAAAACCAATATATATACTATGGATATTTTTGTCAAAAGCCATCCACTAACTTTAAAAATGGGTTATTTACCCATTTAATGCTTCATATTAAGAAGCCATGCTCAAATAGGCACTTTACACTCTAGTATGCCACTTTTACATTTTACGCGATTAAGTCCTTTTTGTCTAATTCGATACTCAAGCGATAAAATTTTTCTACAAAACTTTCACACATAAATTCATATATAATAAGCACTAAATATAATATTTAAATATTTCTCGAGTTCAGATTCGTGGTCCCGAAACCACCGTTCCGATTAGGGTCAGATTCGGTCTGTTACAACTCTCCCCCCTTAAGGATTTTCGTCCCCGAAAATCTTACCGTTAAACAACGTCAAATATTGTTGCCTCATTGAATCCTCAGGCTCCCACGTAGCCTCTTCAACTCCATGATGATTCCATAGAACCTTCACTAACGGAATTCTTTTATTTCTCAACTCTTTTATTTCTCGAGCTAGAATACGGATCGACTTTTCCTCATACGTCATATCAGACTGTATCTCAATCTCCGACGGAGCAATCACATGTGACGGATCTGCTCTGTATCTACGGAGCATAGAAACATGAAATACATCGTGTATCTTTTCTAATTCAGAGGGTAGCTTCAATCTATAAGTAACAGGCCCAATACGTTCAATGATCTCATACGGTCCAATGAACCTCGGGCTCAACTTGCCTTTCCGGCCAAAACGGAGCACTTTCTTTCATGGTGAAACCTTTAAAAAGACTCGATCTCTGATCTAGAATTCAATATCTTTACGTTTCAAATCAGCATAGGACTTTTGTCGATCTGATGCAGCTTTCAAATTATCTTTGATTATGACCACTTTCTGTTCAGTCTCTTTAATCAAATCAACCCCATGTATCTTATTTTCACTGAGCTCAGTCCAGTATAATGGTGTTCGACATTTTCGCCCGTATAAGGCTTCATAAGGTGCCATTTTGATACTTGATTGAAAGCTATTATTATAAGCAAATTCAATCAAAGGTAGGTATCGTTCCACGTACCTTCAAACTCGAGAACATAACATCTCAACATGTCCTCAAGTATTTGGATAGTTCGCTCGGATGGACCAAATGCATACGTGGATGGAAGGTCGTACTAAAATGAAGTTTAGTACCTAAAGCTTCTTGCAACTTCTTCCAAAACCGTGATGTGAATCTCGGGTCTCATCTGAAATAATGGAACTCGGTACACCATGCAATCTCACAATCTGTGATACATACAATTCAGCAAGTTTATCAAGTGAATAGTCTGTACGTATTGGCACAAAATGAGCTGATTTAGTCAGTCTATCAACTATCACCCATACTGCATCTTTCTTACTCGGTGTCATAGGAAGACCGGATACAAAATCCATTGTAACTTTATCCCATTTCCACTCAGGTATCATGATCGATGAAGCAACCCAGAAGGCACTTGATGCTCGGCTTTTACTTGCTGACAAATTAGGCACTTTGAAACAAATTCAGATATATCTCATTTCATACCGGGCCACCAATAGAAGCTGTTTCAAGTCGTTATACATTTTCGTACTACCGAATGTATCGATAGTGGCCACTATGAGCCTCACTCAAAATCATACAGTATCAAATCGAGTTCTTTGGAACACATATTCGCTTTTAAAATTCAAGCAGTCATTTGCATCAATCTGAAAATCGACTCTGCACCTTTTCACAATTGAATTCGTTTAGCAATCATATTCTTGTCAACTTTCATGCATCACAAATTTCTTTGAATAAACATCGGTCTTGCTCGTAACTTCGGCTATGATCGAACCATCACTAGACATAGCCATCGTGCATTCAATGCACGAAGAGTAAATAATGATTTCGACTTAATGCATCCGTAACAACATTAGCTTTTCCGGTGATAGTCAATCACCAATTCATAGTCTTTCAACAATTCTAGCACTGCGTTGTCTCAAATTCGGTCTTTCGAGTCATTAGATACTTGAGACTTTTATGATCCGAGTAAACATGACATTTCTCGCCAAATAAGTAATGACGCCAAATCTTGGTCACGAACACAATGGTCGCAAGCTCTAAATCATGCGTGGGGTAATTTCTTTCATGCGGCTTCAATTGTCTTGAAGCGTAGGCTACAACTTTGCCTTCCTGCATCAAAAGCAGCCCAAACCATTTAAAGAAGCATCAGTACACAACAAATTCTTTACCCGATTAATTTGAACTATCTGGAGCTTCATCAAAAGGGCTTTCAAGCGATCAAAACTTTTCGACATTTTTCGACCATTCAAACCGGACATCTTTACGTAGTAACTTTGTTAGCAGGGTTGCTATCATAGAAAAATCTTTCACAAATCGTCGATAGTAACACGCAAGTCCCGAAAACTTGAATCTCGAAAACATTTTTCGGTGGCTTCCAATCAAGTATATTTGAGATTTTGTTCGGATCAACTCGAATGCACGATCTTTGAAACCACATGTCCCAAAAAGTGACCTCTTTCATCCGAACTCACACTTACTAAACTTCGCATATAGTGATGATCTCGCAAAGTTTGTAGCACTAACCTCAAATGTTCGCGTGTTCAACTTCATCTTTGGAGTAGATCAATATGTCATCAATAAATACCACCACAAATCGATCCAAAAGCGTCTAAAACCCGATTCATCAAATCCATAAAATAGCGAGTGCATTAGTAAGCCCAAAAGGCATTACCAAAACTCAAAATGTCCGTACCTCGTCCAGAATGCGATCTTTGGCACATCGTATCTCGACTCATAATCGATAATAACCCGATCTTAAATCTATCTTCAAAATCTGAAGCCCTTTCAACCGATCAAACAAATCATCAATCCGAGGTAACGGTACTTATTCTTTATAGTCACCTTATTTAGTTCTTAGGTAATCATTACACATTCGCATCGTTCCATCTTTCTTTCTCACAAAAGAATTGGTGCACCCAAGGAGAGAAACTTGGTCGTGCAAAGCCCTATCTGTTAACTTTTGCAAGCTGTGCTTTCGACTCTTTTAGCTCGATGAGGTGCCATCCGATATGGAGCTATTGAGATCGAGTCTTTCCGGAGCTAATTCAATGCCAAACTCAATCTCGTAAAGGGGTAAACCCGGTAGTTCTTGAAACACATCCGAGTATTCACATACAATCGATGCAGATTCAATGCTTTCTCGAGACACTTTATTATCCAAAGACATAATCCAAATAAGCTTCACACCCTTTTCTCACATACTTTTGAGCTAACATCGATGATATAATTGTAGAAACCCACGAATCTTTGGATTCGATTCTAATGATCTCACCATTCGGTGTCTCAAATCGATAAGCTTTCTTTTGCAATTCACCTTTGCATCATGCGAAGTTAACGATCCATTCCAATTATATCAAACTCATCGAAGGCAACGACATTAAATCAACTAGGAAACAAAAATCCCGAATCATCAATGGGCAACTTTTATACACTTTATTAACAAACACACATCTACCCAAAGGGTTGGATACCGAATCACAAACTCATGAGACTCAATGGCGAGTCTTCTTGAATACCGAGTTTCACATACATATGAATGGGTCGAACCGGGATCAATCAATGCAATCACAGTAGTATCATAAAGGGTGAAAGTACCGATGAATGACATCGGAGAAGCGGCATCCTCTCTAGCTCGAGTAACATAAGCTCTTCTGGAGCTCTAGCCTCGATCGATCTGTTGTGTTCCTTGTCCCTCTCGACTACCACCTACATTGCCGGAATGTCCGGGTGGTGCGCCTCATCTTGATGCACTACTTGGTCTAGAGTTCTGTGCTGTATTCGACTCAATTAACATCGGGCACTCTCGAATAAAATGGTCTGAGGATCCACATTTAAAACAAGACCGGTCACGAACTCTACAACTCCCAGGATGCCATTTTCCACAATGTTTGCATTCAACTCGATTACGTGGGGCGTTACCAACACTAGCCATCGAGGTAGCTCGGGAACCCATCGGAGGTCGATCACGTCTAAATGAATCAAGTAGCTTTGTGTCGATGAAGTCATCTCTAAACTTTTAGATGTGGAATGAAAATTCTTACCCGACGATCTTTTACGGGTGTCTCTAGCTTCGTCTCGACCATTCTTTTCTCTTTCCCAAGCTCTTGACTTTGCAAGCTCGCTCAACTAGTGTCACAAATTCTTTGATCTCAAGAATGCCAACTAGTAACTTTAAATCTTCATTCAAACCGTCTTCAAACCTTTTGCACATAATGGCTTGATAGATACACACTCCGGGCATATCGGCTCAATCGACAAATTTTCGCTCATATTCAGGTCAATGACATTTGCCCTATTTTAGTTCAAGAAATTCTTTACGTTTACGGTCGATGAACCTCTGGTGATATATTTCTTGCGAATTCATTCGGAAGAAATCCCGTCACTTTTCTTTTGGAACCACCGATACTAGTGTATTCCACGGTGATAAGGCGGTGTCCGAAGCAAAGATATAGCACATTTCAAACATTAAATGCAGGTGCAAGAGAGCTCATCAAGTACCCGAATAGTGTTATCAAGCCACATTTCATTTCGCTCTGCATCATCATCATCATTAGCCTTGAATTATTATTTAAATTTCCTAATTTTATCAACAGGAGGCCTACTAGATCTCATTGGATCTATCATCGAAGTCTGAAGGTACCGGAGTTGGATTATTCGGGGTGGAGGTTGTTGTACTGTTGGATTATTCGAACAAACGGGTAAACCATTCATTCATCATTTGATAGAAGGCTTGTTTAGCCTCTCCTCGTGGTTACCCGTGGCGGTTGAGAGTCTAGTGGCACTGATCCATGTGCGAGACCGGTAGCGACACTCTCCACATCATCGACTACGGCTCTATCAGGATCAGAATCCATTTACTATATAAAATACAATCGAAATTGTCAGAAGTCACCACACTATCATATATACAACTTAAAGGCATGTATAGCTAGACTCTTACATACTACGGTAGTCCTAGAATCGACTAAACCGTAGCTCTGATACCAATAAAATGTAACACCCCTTACCCGAAACCTTTCTTGAGTTAGTATGGGGCATTACTAGTCTTGACTACTAGTTTGGGGCATGAAAATTTAAAGCTGTCCAACTGCATCAGGCTGACTAAATTTACCATAACTCGAGTTACAAAACTCAAAATTTAGATCCGTAAATTTTTATTGAAACTAGACTCATATAACTTTTTACCATAATTTTTCCAGAATTTTTCATGTGGCCAATTAGTACAGTTTATTCATCAAAGTTACCCTTATTTCACTGTTTGATAATTCTGACCTATCTTTACAAAAACTCAGTTATCTCACTGCACAAAATTTCAATAATGTCCTTGTATATTACAATCAAAATAGACTCATTAAGGATTCTAAACATATAAACTATACTCCATAACTATTTTTGTACAATTTTAACAATTTTCTAAGACAGAACAGGGACTCACGAATTCATTCAGGACAAGTCTCACTAAAACTTAAATATCTCATTATATATAATTCCTTTGCCTAACTTGTTTCTTTCATATCAAAATAGACATAATAAAATTTAATTCTATGTCTTATTCACTTTCTAATTCAATTTCTCCTATTTTGGTGATTTTTCAAAATCACATCACTGCTGTAACTAAAAACTGTTTCACAACAAAATAGTCATGAAACATATTCTTTACATATCATTTAGCAACCAAGCTTATATAGCCAATACTCAATCAAATACATATCCATCATTTTACCTCATTATCATGCCAAATTATACCATTTCTCCTTCTTAAAATACATACACAAAATCAATCACTTAACTACATATTCGGTCTTCCTAGATAATCTCAATACATAACATATACTATACCATATACTCAATAATAAGAATCTAATACTTTGCGAATCATGAATTCAACATTATCAATGTATATACCATATATTAAGCTCATCAACATGAACCAATTAATAAGTCTTTCCTATCATAATCTAATATGCACAAATAATAATACCACTCACACATGATTAAACCATAATCAATCATAAATAATAGTTCATGGCATGATCAAACAATATCATCAAAACACGAAACAAGTTATCTCAAAATAGTTAGCCATTTTCGCATGGCTAGCATATTTACACTATTACAAAACATTAGTTATATGGTTCAATCTAGCCTATACATGCCCTTTTAAATAACAAACCAAGTTTTCAATACCCAAAAGAAAGTAGATAGTGTGGTTGACTTCACGGATGATCCTTGAGCACATAGTTCGATTCAAGATCTATAAAACAAAGGTAGACAAAAAACACACACAGAAGCTTACTAGCTTAGTAAGTCCCAAGCTCAAAATGATACTACATTCAATTACTTAATCATTTAAATCATTTATCTCAACCATGTTAACATATTAAAATTTCTTACACCTTTAGCACTACTATTAGGAAACCAAATATTCATTATAGCACATTCAAGCTCAAACTCAGTCACATAATATTTGTGTACATCAATAGTAATCTCAATATACATATCACTGTACTCATGGCATTAAATAAACTCTAGCAACATTAAAGCATATCAAACCTTACTTACTTATCTGAGCCTTTACTAAGCACATTAGTTACGATTTACCTTGAACCACAATTTGGTTTCTCCTTGGTAAAACACATCACCAAGCATAAAGCACGCTAGGCATTAAAGCCCGAAATCAAACACCGCACAAGGCACGCTAGGCACGAAGCCGAATATGTCACATAGGCACTAAGCACCGCTAGGCACGAAGCTTAGAATATGAAGCCGAATATGTCACCTAAGCACTAAGGATCTGCTAGGCACAAAGCCGAATATGTCACCGGCACTAAGCCTAGGCACGAAGCCTGAATATGTCATTACCAACTTATACACCTTACAGTAATGCTGCCCAAAATAGCATAAAACACACATTATTCAAGTCACTTTAACATGCCAACTCGTTTAGAGATATAACAACATTTCATTTCAAATTCACTATCACTTATATAAAATTTCAACCAATCCCATACCAATACTTTCACATTCGCTAACATAAGAGTTTATAGAAAACTTTATTTAATAACATCATTTAATACATTCATAATAATTCGATAATCTATACTTGCTTAAGGACTTACCTCGGTTGTCGATAGTCCGTCTTGAATCGGCTATTCGAGAACCTTCGACTTTCCAGGTCTAATTCGTTTTTCTTTGCTCTTGATCTAAAACACATTAAAGTTTAGCTCATTCAACCACAATTCATCTCAATTTAGTCCCTAAGCACATAAATGGGAAAATTACTATTTTACCCTAGAATTTCACAACTTTGCAATTTAGTCCTATTTGCACAACACACAAAATACACCAAATTAGCCAAAACTATGCAAGGGCTGAATGTTCCTAGGGACCTTACAAGTCCTCACATTTCATTTATTTTGCAAATGGGCCCCTCTAAAATTTTATTTTTACAATTTAACCCTAAAAACTCAATTTCATCAAAACTTCCAACACAAAACATATTAATCCTTTACATATCTTTCATCTAAAACCATCAAATATCAAAATCCACATGAATACAACAATGGCCGAACATCAAGCATGCTTAGATTCAAAAATTACAACATGGGTCGGTTACGGTTCGAAGCAACGATCTCAAAAACGTAAAAATTACTAAAAATCGAAATCAAACTAACCTTGAAATCAAGCCTCAAATTGCCGAAATTTGAAGAACAAAACCCCTTTTTATCTTTCTCAACTTTCGGCCTTAAGAGAATGGATGATAACATGGCTTTATTTTATGTTATTATAACATATAATAAAGAAATTTATTAATTTACTTATATAACCTTTAATATAAAATAAAACCAATATATATACTATGGATATTTTTGTCAAAAGCCATCCACTAACTTTAAAAATGGGTTATTTACCCATTTAATGCTTCATATTAAAAGCCATGCTCAAATAGGCACTTTACACTCTAGTATGCCACTTTTACATTTCTGCGATTAAGTCCTTTTGTCTAATTCGATACTCAAAGCGATAAAATTTTTCTACAAAACTTTCACACACATAAATTCATATATAATAAGCACTAAATATAATATTTAAATATTTCTGGGTTCGGATTCGTGGTCCGAAACCACCGATTCGATTAGGGTCGATTCGATTGCATTACGGATGTAGTCTTACACGTAAAGCTCATTTCAATGCCAACGTCCCAGACGTGGTCTTACACAAATCTCAAATCAACTCCAACGTCCCTGACGTGGTCTTACATGATGAAACAGAACATATACCTATGTCATGACATAGGTAATCCTATCTATTCCTAGGTTTCTACTAGACTTCTCGGACATTGTCACTATATCGAACTTATCTTGGAATTCATATGTATGACCTATCATAAGAAATCATTATCAACATTAGTCATATGAGCAACCACAATTTCATACAAGTACGTTTATTTGCATAGTGACTTACCTCAGATTCGGTTAATTGAATGAAAACGGCTACTCTGTTACTTTCGCTTTCCCGTGATCTAAGTCTGTTTTCCTCGGTTCTTGATCTAAACATATTCAGAATTAACCCTTTTATTCACTAATTCATTCAATTCAATCCAAGGACACACATTTAGGGCTATTTGCAAATTAACCCTCATACTTGCACAAATTATCAATTTCGTCCATTTTTCTCAAAATATCAAATTCACGAAATCACCCATAGTCATGCCTAGCTAAATGTTCCTACATCTCATACAAGCACACATTTTTCATCAAATTTGCAATTTAGTCCCTCAAATTACTACTTTCTCAATTTAGCCCTAGTTAGCTAAATTCATCAAAATTCAAGAACAAAGTATGTTCATCTAACTTAAATCTTTCATTTAACACCATAAATCATCACAAAGCTCAACATAACATCAATGGCATATCTCATGAACAACATCAGTTCATCAAATTGAGACATGGGCTTGATAGTAGACTAAGCAACGATTGCAAAAACGTAGAAATTATCAAAAATCGATTCAAAATCATACCTTGAATTTGACCACAATAGTGCCAAAACCTAGCTTGGCTTAATCCTTTCTTTTCCTTGCTATTTTTAGTTCAAGAATAAGATGATAACTATCATCTTTCAATTGTTTCTTTTACTAATTTATACTAATAATTCAATTACTAAATTGCCCATCCATTAAACATATAATACAGTTTAATACCATGGTTATTATGACATTTTACCATCCACTAATTCAATAATGGCTTAATTGCCATATAAGGCCTCCAACTTTACAAAGCCACAACATATTGGTACTTTAAAAAATAGCATACAACTTTCACATTTAATGAAATTCAATCCTTTTGTCAAATTAAACACACAGACGGACAAATTAACTTACAGAAATTTAGCACATACTTATTTACATAACAAAGACACAAAAAATAATATTAAAATATTATACGAACTCAGATTTGTGGTCCTGAAACCACTGTTTTGACTAGGGTATAAACCGGACTGTTACAAATCTTCCCTATTTCTCATATCCGATAAATCACAATTTGTGTGAATTAATTATGCTATATTATAACTCAATTTGGCCTAAAAGCCAATCATATAATCGTCTCATATCGATGCCAATAGCCCAACTATGGCCTTACATGAAGTCTCATATCGATGTCGTATCCCAGATATAGTCTTACACAAAGTCTCATATCAATTCCATATCCCAGATATGGTCTTACACGTAATCTCAATTAACCTTAATGTCATGACATTCGTATCCTACCTATTCCCAAGGTTCAACGGGATTTCTCACTTGTCAAACTTGATCGATTACATCCAAGGAGTCAATCATTATTCATGCAATATTAAAACATTTAAAACATAAATAAAACAATGCATTATTTACATACGAACTTACCTCGACATAAAAACGGCAAAAAGGACTAAATCGTCAAATACTTATTTTCCCCCATTCTAGGCCGAACCTCATTTTTCTTGATCTATAATACCAAATTCATCTCATTTAATCAACACATTATTCATTTTAGTCCAAACATCACATTATGGTAAAATTACATTTTCCCCTAAACTTTGACATTTTTATAATTTAGTTCCTAGGCTCGTAAAATGAAATGTACTCAATTTCTTCAATACCCATGCCTAGCCGAACCTTATACATGCTTATAACATCCCACAATTTTCATTTATTCACATTTTTACACCATATTTCATAACTTTTACGAATAAGTCCTTTTAGGCATTTTCACCAAAAATTACTTAGCAAAAGTCATTTGTCATACCCCAAACATGCATTTTCTACCATTAGACATCAAAATACACAAGCATCCATCATGGGTAAGATTCTAGAAATTGAAATCTATTCAAATTGATGGTAGAAATTGAAAGATTGAGTTATAACGACTTCAAAAATGTAAAGAGCATTAAAAACGGGGCTAGAACGGACTTACAATCAAGCTTGAAAGTGGCCAAACCCTAGCTATGGCTTCCCCCTTGTAAATTTTGGCCATGAGGAAGAAGATGGACAAAAATTGGCTTTTAATTTGGCTTTTTAATTCATTTAATTGCCAAATTACCAAAATGCCCTTAATGAAAAACTTTAGAAACATACCCAACCATGTCCATTTTTGTCCATCAACTTAACCAATGGTCTAGTTACCATCTAAGGGCCTCTAATTTAAAATTTCATAAAAATTAGACACCTTTAACATATAGAATTTAAGTTTTGTACTTTTTGCAATTTAGTCATTTTAACTAAATTGAGTGCCCAAACATCAAAATTTTCGAATGAAATTTTCACGAAATTGTTCCATAAAAATGTAGACTATAAAAATATAATAAAAATGAAATTTTCTTAGTCAGATTTGTGGTCCCGAAACCACTGTTCCGACTAGACCCAAAATCGGGTTGTTACAACTCTCCCCCATTTAGGGATTTTTGTCCTCGAAAATCTTACCGAAATATAAATTCAATTTCCACGTAAACTCCTCTATCTCGTGACACTGCCAAAGAACCCTCCCTAAGGTTATGCTTTTATTTATCAACTTTTAATCTCTAGTGTCAAAATTCAAATTGATTCTTAGTTATACAACATATCAGCTAAATCTTAATCCTTATCGGAGAATTTATACTCAAAGAGTCCAATTGATACCATCACAACATAGATACATAAAAAAACATTTTGAATCTTTTTCCAAGGAAATACTTTCGAAAGCATGCTATCATTGAACGAGAGTTTCATATCCTCATGTTTCAAATTCACATACATTTTCTGACAATCTAAAGTGGATTCTAAACTGTCACAAATCACTTTTACTTTCTGTATGATTTCTAATCGGATAGTCTCTAAAACATATAACTCGACCAATCTATCATGTTACATACCTGATCACTAGAACATCTATTTTAAATAACTGTACACTTTATTACTCCCTAAATGAACAAACGAACTACTACTGAGCTTCATACAAATTTTTTTGCATAAGCTCTTAATTATTCAATGTGCAAATTCTATCTCAGAATAATGATAACATTCATTAGGTTTGACTTGAAATTCATAGTCATAAGTCATCTCACACTATTCTTGTTTAGTTTACCACTCACTATCACATTCCTGAGGTTCTCAATCTTGAAAAGAAACACTTTAGCTTCTAATTTAGCTAGATTCAGACTGTGATCAAATAAGATTAATCATGTACCCAATACTTACAAAATAATCAAAGGTTTTCCATTCAAGCATTTGTAACTATATTTGCTTTGCCAAAGGTTAATCGATAATTACTCATAATCTATCAATAGTTCCAGCCACTTAAACTGTTTTAAATTCAGATTCCTTCTGTGACATTAGATACTTTAAACTCTTGGGATCGGGAGCACATGAAATTTTTCGTCGGACAATCGATGTCATCAAATTCTCAACACAGACATAAAAGTGGTTAACTCTAAATCACCCGTCGGATAGTTCCTTTCATGTGACTTTAACCGTCTAAAAGCATAAACTATAACTTTACATTCTTGTATTAAAACACATTCCAATCTGTTCGACAGTGCATTGTTGATAAATCACAAATTCTTTACTCAATTTAAACTAAACCCACAATCAGTGCTTCGGTTGACAATACCTTCACTATTTTCAACTTTGCTAATGCTCAATAAATCATTAAAACTTTCACAAATGTGATAACTTTATCAATCGAAACAACTTTAACTCATAATAGTATCATCTGATTAGAACTGATCAAATAGGTATGTCATTGTATCACACCCTTTTGAATATAAATTCTTCATTCAAACTGTTTGTCAATTTATCCACGAATGTACATGTAACATATTGGTATTAGGGGTTCTGCATTTTATGTTTTCTGTGTGTTTAGCTTGTTCTTCTTGTTAATTTGGTGTGTTTGGAGGTCTTGGGAAGGCTCGGGGTCAAGCTAAGGCCTTGGTAAAAACTTTGTTTTTAGGCACTTTAGGGGAGAACTGATTGAGGCAAGTCTTAAGAATATTTTCTTGTGTTTGTTGACACAAGATGGAATGTGGTAAAATGGCAAGTGACGCCACTTAGGGATCAAGGAAGTGTCGTCACAATGGAGCAGCAGGAGGAAGTAGTTCGAGTCTCGTCAGTAGTATCCAGAAGCTTTCTTTTTTGTGCTTAGGGAGCTAAGGTGTTGGCATTCGACTGGACTCTTCATGGTGGTTAGTTGAAGGAGTCAAAGTATTTGAATGAGTGTCCATGAGGTGTTGGTGGTATTTGAATTGGTCAAACCAATTCAAATGGGTGTTGGGAAGTGGAAGTAGGAAGAAATCATGGGATTTGTTGTTGGTGGTGGAGTTGGTCGAAAGTTGGAGATGTATGGGGGGAGTGAATTTGGTCAAGTGGAGTAAAAGTGAGGGGACCTTGGTTGTTGATCATTTTCGATTTAGTTGCTAGAGGTGTGTGCCAAAATTTACTTGTTTTGAGGATATTTCTTTTTGGCATCTTCGGTCTTAGGGGGTGAGTGTGTGCCATTGTGAAAGAGTGCACCTTTGAGGTTCATTTCAGTTACCTATTCCTTGAAAGTGCTGAAATTTCATAAGTGCATTGTTGGTTCTTTCTTTCTTCATTTTCGGCAAGTACTCTATCCCTTGTCAAATCATTTCTTCTCTCTTCCATCTTCTAGTAAACATCTCCTTCTCCATAACCGAACCATCTTTGTTATTGCTAGCCGAATCCCTCCTCATTATTTCTGTTTCTTGCTCATACAACTTTCTTCTTCTTTTGTTCTATACTCTTTCCTAAGCCCTTTTCTCCATAGCCAAATCTTAACTTTAACCACTAGCTTTCTTTTCATTATTGTTTCTTTCATTCTATTCTTCCTAGCCAAAACTTGCTTTTTATTTGTTTCTAGGCCGAATTTTTCTTGTTCATCTTCTGCAAGTGGTTTCTATCATCAAACCGGATATCCCTCTTTACCTCTTTCCTAAAATCGACTCCTTACTTGTGTGGCCATCATAGTCGAGTTGGATTTCTTCTACTATTTCTACCAGAGCTGATTTGTTTTGAGTTTTATTCGGTTCCTCCCTATTCAAGGTAATTCCCTCTTGTTTCTTTTTATATGTCTGTTTCCATTGCTTCTTCTAACGAAGCCGAACGCTTATCTCCTAATCATTAAATCGATTGTGGTTCTCTATTTTGGATTCGACTACTTCATCATATTATAATCTTGTCTTTTATGATTCGTGATAGACATTCATTAATATACCTAGCATACTTCAATCAAATCCGTGGCAGCGTGATTCCTTGCTTTTACTAAGGTAAGGAGTTCTCTTTAGTCATATACGATTAGACTTTCTTCCATTTTACTTTGCCTTAATTGAATCTTTTGGTTAGCCAATCAATATTTTCTCTAAATACTTATTAGGTCTCTCCATTGATGCAAGTGCCGATCAATCAAAAGAAGGAGTGGACCCATAGTCTCTGCTCCTAAATTTAAACGACGTGCTGTGTCGGTAGTTTGAGACTTTCTGCTAGGCTACGGTATGGAGCCGACATCTACTTGGGATAGGCAAATCATGGTTGTTTCTTCAAGTGAGAGTGTCAATGTAGAGAGTCTAGTCTTACTCGTTATCATGTGTGTAATGCTCACACTCTACTGTATTAATCTATGGTAATGTTTATGTTGGCTGAAAGTCGAACGACTGATTTGATAGTCGATATACCCTTGTGGGTAAGGTTGGAGACATCGGATAAGTTTCTGTCATTACGCCACTTATATGTTATTGTATGTTTTAACTAATTATATGTTATACATTGGAAGTATGTTGCATTCATCATGGTTTGACAGTATGTTGCATGGGCATTTAGGAAATGATTAAAGGGGAAGTGTAATTTATGTTACTCTGTCACGATGGTCTGGAACCACGGTGGGTTGGCCCCACGTATTTATTGAGTGACTATGTCACGGTGGTTTGAAACCACTTTTACTTATCAGTGACTCATCTCAGTGGTCTGAAATCACGGTGGGTTGGCCCTACATATATTATTCAGAGATCGTCACGGTGGTCTAGTACCACGGTGGGTTGGCCCCACGTATATATATATTGTGACTTTGTCACAAGTGGTCTGGGACCACGGTGGCAAAATGCCATGGGTGATTGGATGATTCAGGTGACCTAGATGATGGAAAGTTAGGTTGGGCTCACCTACATTGCATGCATGATTATTTTACTGTATTGTGTAGGCTAAGGCCCAATGTGCCTATGTGGGCTTAAAGTCGATTGCATTATAGGGGATTGACACACTGAGTCTCGATGACTCACCCCTCTGCTTAATTTTGCAGGTAATCCCTAGATCGTAGATTTGGAGCCGTGGCGGACTCGAGGTGGCCATGCTACATGATTTTCGTAAATTCGTTTCCTTTTTATTTAAACTAAATTTTATTTTGGGTTATTATTAGGTAATAAGGCCGCTATAACTTATAATTTGGATTTTGATCAAATGATGATATTGAATGTTTTATAAACTGTCAAAGATGAGGTTTTTCTAAGATAAAAAAAAACTTTGAACATATAAGTTTTCAAATTGTTAACGGAAGATGGATTACAAGTAACTAGTTAATTCGGAGATTTTATTAAAACCGCAACTTCATTTTCAAATGTCACGTTTATGATATCATTGATTTCAATTTTTGTAAAATGAATTTTGCTACAACCTGGGTGATTAATTTAATTAAAAGACTGTACAAAACCTTCAAATAAAAATTTTTTAAATCATTTTCAAAATGAAGACACTCAACGAAAAGTTTCTAAGTTAAGATGTTTCATTAAAATTCAAAACCTCCTTTTTCGTAACATGCCAGATTTGGTCGCAGCGTATTGACCAGGTTTAGGGTGTTACAATTGTGGTATTGAGCCAGGTTTACAAAACTCGACTATGGGTTAGGGGTTCAAAACGTTTTCAAAAGTTGGTTTGAAAAGTGATTTAAATAAAATTACATGTTTCTATGAAGTATGGCACCCGAGTCTTGGTACCAAACTGCATGGTATGTTCCCTAATTATTGCTTGAATTTTTATGAAATGTTGTGATGGATAGTTTTAAGAAATACCACTATAAGAATAGAGACCCTTAGAAATGTTTCTTGCGAAAATCCACTTTTAATGGTAATTTCATAAAACTGTTTGGTAATAAACAGTGGAAGAAGTACTAATTCATAAAACTTTTAATCAGATTAAGTCAAATCAATAGTCATGAGCACTAGAAGATGTGGACGTGATATGCATGGCCATGGTAGAGGTCGGGGTGTGAAGGCTGAACCCTCGAAATCAGGGCATGGGCCGGAAGGTGAAGTGCCAGCATCACCAATTGCGAAGCGGGATTTCAGGACCAAACTGGTGGAGACAATGCTGTGTTTCAAGCTATGTTACGTGTCTTAGAGCGAGTTGCTGTAGCAAAGGCGGGGTCAGTGGCTCGAAAATCTATTTTGAGTGACTCCGAGCTAATGGAGCTGAGATGTTTAGGGGCATTTCTGGTGTAGCTCCTAAAGTAGTCTAGTATTGGCTGGAAGCGGGCAAATGAATCATGGATGATCTAGACTGTACAATAGAAGAAAAATTGAAAGGAATAGTGTCCCTCCTTCAAGATGAGGCATACCAGTGGTGGCTCACGGTAAGGGATGGTGCAGCAGCTGACCACATCACCTGGGACTTCTTTAAGTTAACATTTCAGGAAAAGTACATTGGAGAAAGTTATGTGGACGCTCAGAGGAGGGCATTTCTAAATTTGGTCTAGGGGAATAAGACAGTGGCTGAATATGAGGCGGAATTTCTACGACTAAACCGATATGCCCAGGGTATTGTTACGATAGATTATGAACATTGTGTTCAATTTGAGGATGGTCTGAAGGATGAGTTGCGAGTACTGATAGCTCTGTAACGGGAAAGAGAATTTGCTTTTCTGGTTGAGAAGGCAAAGATAGCTGAAGAGGTGAAGCGATCATAAAGACATAATCAAGACAGGGACAGGGGTAAGAATAAAAGGAATTTTATGGTCATCAGGATCTACTGGGAGTTTTTAGAAGAGGTCTAGGTTGGATGGGTCGAGTCGAGTTTCGAGGCCTGTTGCTATTGGTCAGACTCAACAGTGTGCTATATGTGGTAGATTCCATTCAAGGGAGTGTTGGGCAAGAGACAGAGAATGCTTTAGGTGTGGATCTGTAGGTCATTTGGTAAAAGACTGTCCACAGGAGCCAAACAGGGCCCGACCAGTAGGTCAGGGTTATGTACAGCCTGGAAGAGGTCAACAACCATCGAGAGGTCGTGGTTCAGCCAAAGAAGAAAATGGATTCGATCGAAGGCGAGGAGCACCGGGTAGAAGTGCTAGGAATACAGATGCAAGGTAGCCTGAGTTAGTCTATGCAGCTAGACATCGAGAGGACAGAGGTGCACCGGATGTCATAACCGGTACGTTTCTTATTTTTGGTTTGCCCTTTACTGCACTGATAGATATTGGATCTATACATTCGTATGTTGCTAGTACTGTGTCCAGAACTTTGAATATGGAATCTGAGTTGCTTTAGAGAGATGACTGTGATTAGCACTTTAGGACAATCTGTAGTGGTAAACAGACTTTTAGGAGTGTGCCTCTAGAAGTTCAAGGGATAGTATTCCCGGCTGACTTGATGGAATTGCCATTCGGCGAGTTTGATTTGATCTTAGGCATGGACTGGTTAGTTATGTATCGAGCAAACTTGGATTGTGCTGCTAAGTGCATGGTGCTGAAAACTCCCGAGGATAAGGAGGTGTTAGTGATAGGTGAAAGGAGGAATTACCTGTCCAATTTCATGTCTGCCGTAAAGGCCAAAAGGATGGTACGAAAAGGGTGTGAGGCATTTTTAGCTTTCATCAGTGCTTTGGGAGCCAAGGAGTTGATTGTAAAGGATGTTAGAACGATGAAAGAGTTTTAGATATTTTTCCAAAAGACCTTCCAAGGTTACCTCTGGATCGGGAGGTGGAGTTCGGTATCGATCTTTTTTTTGGGAATAGCTATAGTGTCCATTGCCCCATATAGAATGGTGCCGAAGAGCTAGTAGAACTTAAAGCTCAGATTCAGGAATTGTTGGACCGTGGTTTTATCCGACCAAGTGTGTCTCCATGGGGAGTACCAGTGTTATTCGTCAAGAAAAAGACGGGTTATTATCAACTGCGAGGCACTTCGGTCTTCTCGATTAAGAATAATTACCTGTTGCCGATGATTGATGACTTATTTGATCAACTGTGAGGTGCTTCGGTCTTCTCGAAGATAGACTTGAGGTCGGGTTATCATCAGCTTAAGGTAAAGGAGGCGGATATTCATAAGACAACTTTTCAAACTCGTTACGGTCACTACGAATTATTAGTGATGCCGTTCAGGTTGACGAATGCACCAGCTGCGTTTATAGGTATGATGAATCGGGTATTTCAACCCTATCTAGATTGGTTTGTTGTAGTGTTCATAGACAATATCTTGGTCTATTCAAGGTCGAAAGAGGAGCATGATTCGCATCTTCGGGTTGTTCTGCAAATTTTAAGAGAGAAGCTACTTTTCTGGGGCATGTTCTGTCTGCTTAGGGGATTAGGGTGAATCCCCGAAAGATTAAAGCTGTTTTAGATTGGAAACCACCGAAGTCAATAGCATAGATTCAAAGTTTCCTTGGGTTAGCTGGGTATTACAGAAGGTTTGTCGAGGGATTCTCATTGATAGCTGCACCTTTAACTAAGTTGTTACGGAAAAGGGTACCGTTCGTCTGGTCAGGAAAGCAATAGGAAAGCTTTAAGAATTTGAAGAGGATTTTGACAGAGGCACCAGTGTTGATTTAGCCTAAGGCTGGGAAAGAGTTTGTCGTCTATTGTGATGCGTCGCACATAGGGTTGGGATGTGTGTTGATGCAAGAAGGGAAGTAGTTGCGTATACATCTCGGCAGCTAAGACTGCATGAAGTGAACTATTCCACGCATGATCTTAAGTTAGCGGCGGTAGTGTTTGCTCTGAAAATTTGGAAACACTACTTGTATGGAGAGAAGTCGATTATTTACACAGATTACAAGAGCCTGAAATATCTCCTTACCCAGAAGGAGCTGAATTTAAGACAGTGGAGGTGGATTGAATTGTTGAAAGATTATGACTGCTCAATCGAGTATCACACGGGAAAAGCTAACGTAGTGGTGGATACGTTGAGCCGTAAGATAATATCTGACTTGAGGGCAATGTTTGCTCATCTCAGTTTGTATGAGGATGGGAGCTTGTTAGCTGAACTTTAAGTGAAGCCTTCATGGGTAAGCCATATTAAAGAAAAGCAGTTGTCAGATGAATCGTTAAGTCGTAGATTTCAGCAAGTGGGAAGTGGTGAGACAAAAGACTTTAGTTTGAGTAGTGATGGAGTATTGAGTTTTCGTGGAAAGGCTTGTATGCTAAAGGATTCCGAGTTAAGGCAGAAGATTCTATAGGAAGCGCATAGTAGCCTATACGCTATGCATCCTGGTGGGAGTAAGATGTATCGAGATTTGTGTGAACATTTTTGATGGCCAGGTCTGAAGCAAGAAGTTATCGAGTTTGTGAGTAAGTGCCTAACGTGTCAGTAGGTGAAAGTGAAACATCAGTTGCCTTCAGGATTCTTGTAGCCAGTGAAGATTCCACTTTGGAAATGGGAGTGATAAGTGAAGATTCCACTTTGGAAATGGGAGAGATAACTATGGACTTTTTAGTGGACTACCTCTTACGTCTACTAAGAAATATTTGGTGTGGATTATCGATCGATTGACGAAGTCTGCTCACTTCATACCCGTTCGAGTCGACTACTCGCTATAGAAGTTAGCCAAGCTGTATGTAGCAGAGATTGTGAGGTTACATGGGGTACCAGTTTCTATCATATCAGATAGAGACCCTAGGTTTACGTCGCGATTTTGGAAGGCATTGCATTAAGCATTGGGCATAAGATCGGATTTTAGCACAGCGTTTCATCCATAGACTGATGGGCAGTCAGAGAGGGTAATTTAGATTTTGAAAGATATGTTGAGAGGCTGTGTTATTGACTTCAGGGGTAGTTGGGAAGATTTCTTGCCATTGGCAGAGTTCGTATACAACAATACCTAGCAATCCAGTATTCAGATGGCACCCTATGAAGTGTTGTATGGTCGTAAGTGCTATACCTCTACCTATTGAACAGAGTTGGGTGAGCGATAGTTGTTTGGCCCGGAATTGGTTTCAGAAACAGAAGAAAAGGTTAAGTTGATTCGGTCTTGGTTGAAGGAAGCTTGACATGCAAAAATTGTATGTGGATCTGAAGCATAAGGATATAGAGTTCTCAATGGGTGATCGGGCTTTTCTGAAAGTATCACCTTGGAAGAAGGTTTTAAGGTTTGGACGGAAGGGCAAGTTAAGCCCTAGGTTCATCGGGCCTTATCGGATATTAAGACGTGTGGGACTAGTGGCGTATCAGCTTGAGTTACCTCTGGAATTGAGGCAGATATAATGTATTCCATGTCTCAATGTTAAGGCGCTATCGTTTGGAGCCATCTCACATACTGTCAGTGGAGGAAATTGAAGTGAGGCCTGATTTATCTTTTGAGGAAGAACCAGTTCAGATCTTAGACCGAGATGTTAAAGTTTTGAGAAGAAAGACAGTTCCATTGGTTAAAGTG